>CM019911.1:1813566-2413566 GCA_009764595.1 Geothlypis trichas | reverse complement strand
TTCTCATTCCATATTTAAAATACAGACAATTAGGCTCCATTTCCTACTTACAAAAGGAGGTTAGTAATCCCCTTAACTGCATTGTTGAGAAAGTTGTTACAGGGATAAGCTTCACAAAAAAACCTGCTTGGTTATTAATTCCCACTGCAGAGGGGGGCAGCAAGTAAGCCTGAAGGAACCCACTGCACAGTGGAAAAAATGTTACAGAAATCTTCATTAATTAGGCCTGTCCAGCCTACACACTGCAGAAATTAAAAATAACAGTAGAATGTGGTCATGCATGTGCACATGGCAGCACTGTGACAGTGCTCAGGAACCTCCATATAGCACTTGCCAATCTTTGCATGTTTAATTTACAGCCTTACCAACATTGGAGTGTTTTTTAAGTTTTAGAGCTGGGTCAAAGCTACAAAAATGTGAACAATATTAAGTACTGAAAATCTATTGTGTGCTTAACACAGAAAAGAATCACTCACTGTGAAGGAAAAGAAGGAAAATAGTTTTGTGGTTAAAGCACAGTAAGAACCACACATTTCTTACTCTCTCTGACCTGCCCTACTACCACAAATGTGTTCTCAGAACACTGTAAATAAGCCCAAAAACCACCAGTACAAAAGAAATTGTGTGGATTAGTTTATCTGATGATAATGGCAGTGCACCTTAGCAGCTACAAAGATTTATCTGTCTGCTTAAAATTTCTGCAAAGAATAAAACAAGAATTTGTTGGAAAAGCAGAAAGAATGTGAAAAAAGAATAAAAAACAAGAGTCAATAATAATAAATAAGTGAGAAAAAAATACCAAAGCTGCCATAAAAATATAAACTGTGCTGAAACCCCAGGTGTGAGTGTTTGAGCAGACCAATCTCAGATTTGCAAGGCTCTGATTTAGCAAGGACAGCAGCTTGGGAAGCACCAGGCAGGCTCAGAGTGCCCTCAGCACCCAGGGAAGGCACAGCCTGGGCTGCTGCTGCTGCTCAGAGAGCTCCACAGCAAAAACAAGGCACAGCCACAGCAGGGGATGCACTGCCTGCCACACCCTCAAAAAACTGGGGATTTTTCATTTTAAAAACACACAGCAAAGTGAAACTTAACAAAAAGTGAGTAGCAAAACACAGGAAATACAACAAGTTCATTATATAAAATTGCAACTCAAAGGGTAGAAGTTAGAAAAATAGCTAGAAAAAACTGTCATTTCCTTAAAAAAATATATTTCAGGCTGTTTAGACAATGAAAACAAAGCACTAAACCATCAAACTTCACACATAACTTCACACATAAGTGCCTTTTCTGATCACTAAAAATATACTAAAATTTACTAAAAAAATTTTGTAATGGAAAACACATTTTGAATCAAACTTGAAACAAAAACATTTGTAAACTCTGAAGCCAAATCCATTTTCAGCAGCAGTCCCATGAGAACCACAATATACACTCTTTCACCTGCTCTGAAGTTCCAATAACAGATATTCCAAAATAAAATATTGTGGGCCAGGCCAACATTGGTCTTTCCTGTATGATATTCACTTTATATTCCTATTTTATATTCTTATATCTTACTGTACATTCTTAGTTTACAGCAGCACTTTCATTTTGTCACTAACATAAAATAATTGCAACTAAAATTAATTTGAAATAAGCAACTTTTTTTGCCATTTGGTTATGAATGTCAGCTCACCTGGGTATTAAGATAATGAAAGCCAGTAAAAAACACATCAAAGGCATGAAAAGCCATAAAGTGTACAAATGAAAAATGCAGATAAACAGAAGAAACACAGCAAAGGAAAACTAGATGGCAGCACCTCCCTATTTTTCACAATTTCCCAAGTCTAAAATTCAAAACAAGATACGGAGGCAAAAATTTAATGTGATCTATAACCAGTTTTAGAAGAATTCTGAATTTTATTTGTTATCTCTGAAGAATACAGTAGAGCAAGCAAACCCACACTGTTTGAGCTGCTCATAGTGCAGGAATCCAGAGCAGAATTCTTCTAAGATCAATTTAAGTTCCAACCAATCATGACTTGTTTCCTAAAAATCCTGTACCTTAACTAATATTCTAAAGCTGATAAAATTTTGGCAACATTCAAAAATTATTAATATTCTGCTAGAATTAATGTCAACGAAAAAGTAAATGAAAACTAAAATCACAAAGAAAAAATAGTTAAATTAAAATTATGCACAGCCAAGTCAAAAGCATCCAATCATGTTTTTCACAAGATGCACATTATCACTTTCACAGTACAACAAACTTGCCCTTTTTAATGCATCCATAGATTATTATTAATAATACTCAGGGAAGACCAACTATTTCCATGTAAACCCTGAGATACCAATTTAAAAAAACCAAACAAGTCTCTTGTAACTGCACTGATATGAAAAATACTTTTAATATACCTGAGCATTTTGCAATTTTTCTCTAAACAAAAAAAACCAAAACAAAACACTGGAGAAAAACTACAGCTAAGAGTAGTTATTATCAGAGAATTGTAGATTCATTTAGGTTGGAAAAGGTCTCAAAGGTCAGTGAGTCCAACCATTAACACTCCCATTACAATCCTATGCAATCCTATAGTTTAAATTAAAACTGTTATTTGGAACAATTGCACATACTTGTGTTTTTCTTGAATATTTTAAAGAAACCAGGAAGACAGTAAATGGAAAAGATCATTAAAATATCGACTACATTTCTCAGTCACTGCTGTCTGCAGTGCTGGCACTGCCAGGCTCTGATTCCCTGATGTGATTCAGTGCTCCCCTGGGCTGGGTGTGCTGCAGACACCATCCGTCCATCCATTCATCCATCCATCTGTCTGTCCATCCATCCATCCATCATCCATCCATCCGTCTGTCCATCCATCCATCCGTCCATCCATCCATCCATCTATCCGTCTGTCCATCCATCCATCATCCATCATCCATCCATCCGTCTGTCCATCCATCCATCTGTCTGTCCATCCATCCATCCGTCCGTCCATCATCCATCCGTCTGTCCATCCATCCATCCATCCGTCCGTCTGTCCATCCATCCATCATCCATCCATCCGTCCATCCATCCATCCATCATCCATCCATCCGTCCGTCCATCCATCCGTCCATCCATCCGTCCATCCATTCATCATCCATCCGTCTGTCCATCCATCCATCCGTCCATCCCTCCAGCCATCCATCTGTCTATCATCCATCCCTCTGTCCATCCATCCATCCACCCGTCCGTTCATCATCCATCCGTCTGTCCATCCATCCATCATCCATCCCTCCATCCATCTGTCTGTCCATCACCCACCCATCATCCATCCATCTGTCCTTCCATCATCCATCCATCAATCCATCCATCATCCATTCATCCGTCTGTCCATCCATCATCCGTCCCTCCATCATCCATCCATCCATCCATCCATCCAGCATCCATCCATCCATCCCTGTCCATCTGTCCGTTCATCCGTCCATCCCTCCATCATCCCTCCATCCCTCCATCCATCCATCCATCATCCATCCATCAGTCTGTCCATCCATCATCCATCCATCCATCCCTCCATCATCCCTCCATCCATCATCCATCCATCTGTCCGTCCATCCATCCATCCCTCCATCCCTGTCCATCCGTCCGTCCATCCATCCGTCCATCTGTCCGTCCCTCCATCATCCATTCCTCCATCCATCCATCCGTCCGTTCACCCATCATCCATCCATCCATCATCTGTCCATCTATCATCCATCCCTCCTCCCATCACTCATCCATCCGTCCATGCCTCCTCCCATCACTCATCCATCATCATCCATCCGTCCATCATCCATCCATCCGTCCATCTGTCCATGCCTCCACCCATCACTCATCCATCCATCCCTCCACCCACCCTCCTGGGACACCTGTCCAACCCCAGCAGTTCCCAGCTCAGCCTCACACTGACCCAGCTGAGTGAGACCCTCCCCACAAGGCCCGTGCTCATCCCATCTGCCAGTTTTCCAGAATCCCACTAAGAATGGAAACAATCAGATTTTATTCATGCTTTACACAGCAGCAATTAGGAGGAGTATAATTAAATGTCTAATCAAAGATTACCCCACCTAAGAAGAACCCAAGTCTTGCTTCCAAAATGGATTTGCCTCTCTTCTCCCAACAATCTAACACAAAAGTGTACCCAAGCTCTCTATCTGCCTCTACTCCTGAAAGCTGCAAAACACAACACAAAGATACTATAAACAGCAGAAGTCAAACAACTTAAATAGCAAATCCAAGCAATAAAAGAATGAGAAACATCAGATTTAAGTGTGCTGTGCCACTCCACTGAGCGCCTTGAGTGCTCAGCTGAAGCATCCATCATGGCAGGACTGAACCCACAGGACACAGCAAGGTGGGAGCAACTGGAATTGTGGATCTCAGTCTTTCTGAGCTCCTGTCCTTGGCACTGCAATCCAACTCCCCTTCTTTTAAACTTGGGAAGGGAAGAAGGTGGCTCTGTAACTCCCCACAGGGTAAGTACTGCTGTACACAGAGATTTCACTGCTGAACCTTCAACACCAGAGCAGGCAAGAACAGATCCAGTGCCTTTAAGGAAAGCCTTTACTTCAGCCTTACAGCAATTCCTCAGGACACACACCACACCTTCCTTTCTCACAGCTTCCATTGCTCCCAGAGTATTTTACTGTATAGAGCTCAACTTAATCACTGCATCTTTATCCAGTTGGTTAAGATAGTTTTTTTTGGATTAAAATGCAGAATGCTTACATTTGCAGAGCTTAGCATTGTATTTGAGTCACTGTGTTTGCATTTTATCCTTCTTTCAGCCATGTAGAAAGTCAGCACTGGTGGAAACTTGCAGTGTGCCTTAAGGATTCTAGGAAACAATATTTTATGAAGAATTATCAGAAAAAGACATGGCCTTCATACCTGGGTACCAGCCCAGCTGCTGAAGTCACAGGAATTTTCAGGGAAAACCTGGCTCATTTTCCTCCAAGACACCTGTGAGCAAATGACAGCCCTGGGTATGGAAAGAAAAATCCTGCTGTAGTACCCAGGCTGCAGAAGGGGTTTGGAATCTGAACAGCTCTGTATGTATTGGTCAAGTTGATCTTATTTCAGAACATTTAAAATATTGCCTTATTTTCCCCTCCTTTTTTGAGAGTGGAGAAATTACACAGTTGTCAAGGGGAGAGAACCAAAGAGCTTTCAAATTTAGATGAACACTTGGGAGTTTTTCAGACACTCCTTCTTCTGGTTTTAAAAAGAGTAATTCCAAATCCATTTTATGTTCTCCAGTTAGCACTCTCAACACTTCTTAATGAGTTGCCAAAAGTAACTGCCAGCTTTTACAATTTCTTTGGCATTTAATATCCTGTATTTTACATCTAGCTGTACAGCTCACAACAGACTTCACACCACAATAATTATTTAAAGTGTATAAGCAAATGAACACTGAAAACAATCACTTAGCTGAGTAATTTGTGACACCTGACATAGGCTAAAAATTAGGATAATCTGCAGATCAGTAACCCTAATACCCATAAAGTATGAAGGCCATGTCTTTTTTTGATAAATTCTTCCTAAGATATTATTTCCTGGAATCCTTAAGGCACACTGCAAGTTTCCACCTGTGCTGACTTTCCACATAGGTAAAAGAAGGGTAAAATGCAAACTCAGTGACTAAAATACAATGCTAACTCTACAAATGTAAGCATTCTGCATTTTAATCCAAATAAAACTATCTTAAAATAACTGAGTAAAGCTATAGTAATTATGTTGAGCTCTATACAGTAAAATAGCAGAAATAATATCAAAAAGAAAGGTTAAAACTTCATAGGCTGGCATGTTCATCCATCTCACAAAACACTCTGCAGGGTTCAGGCAATTCATGTTTATATTCTGTCTGTCTTGAGCTAATGCCACCAGAATTTTCCTGTGTTTCAGTCACAGTGGACACCATTGACTCTTGAACATTCATACTCTATACACATAAAAACCTAGCACATTATTTTTTATTAACTTTAAACTTCTTCTGGAAATTTTAATTCACTGAATTCAGCTTTCTGACAATCAGAAAGAAATCTTGAAAGAAATCAGCTTAATTAAAAACTCCCTGAAAAAATTATTTCTCAGTACACACAATTTCCTTTATTTTAGAACTTGATCCCTGAATCAACCAATTATAATGACTACTCAAAGAAATAACTGACATTTCTAAAACCTTAGCATAATATTTATTATTGAACATTTCATCTGGAAAACCAATGAACAGTCTCTGGTTTTAAACCATCCACCTAATCAAATAAAAGTCTCATGTCTAGTTCTGATAGGTATACCTTTAGAATTTATATCTTTACAATCTTGTTTTAAGAGGCTGTCAACCACAAGTTTTAAAGAACATTCTAAGGTCAAACACATAAAAACATCAGACTCTGAAGATCAAATGCAGAGTCAGGGAAGTTCAATGTAAATTTCCCAAGGGTAATATTAATTATTTCTTAACCCTGTTAATTACAACAAATACAGAAATGATGCAGTACAGTTTGGGCAGCTACCATTAAGAGTTTCAAAGGAGATGAATCCTGACAAGCTACAATATCAATATTCTAATCCCCCTACACTAAAATAATCCAACTTTTGCATCTTGTAAGATATTGATCATTCCTAAGGCCTTGCTGGTTCCCAGTGTTCTGAGGCAGTGCAAAGAACACCTACAGAACCCTGCCCAAAACAAACACAACTTTCAACACCTGAACTCTCCAGATCCCAGCTGACTCTACAAACACCTGAACATCCTCTCCTCAAGGGTTTATTTTTATAGAAATCCATCAAGTAGGATTACAGCCCTTCTGCAACATGAACTGCTCCACACAAGTAGGGAACAGCTGCCTGAGATCAACACAATCTACATTTGCTGTGCACTGTACACATCTTTGGGATCCAAACCCCAGGGCCAGCAGGGGATCTGCATTTCTGCACACTTCCTTCCTGCAGTAAAGATTATTCCCCAGAAATCTTCAAATTACAAACAATTTGTTAATATCTGTTATGAATGCTTCCATGTTGAATTTTAATTCACTATTAATTAATACTGGTCACATAAAGACTGACAGTACAGAAGAAAAATAGCTAAAACTAACCTGGATCCCATTGTTGGGACAGTCCCAGCACACACCTGTTTTGCATTTACTCCATGCACTTGTCTCAGGAGCCACTGCTCCAACATCTGCTTGTAGAAATTACCAAAGTGACTGCACTTCTTAGCAAAGAAAGGCCCAAAAACCAAAGACAGATGTACAAATTCAGGAATTGGCTGCAATTTTGTTGTCATCAAACTAGTAAAAAACAAAAATTGCCAACAAACACAGGCTTATCTCTGTGTTTACTTTTCCTGGAATACATTTCTCTTTGAAGATTTCTACAAGTCTTATTCTTCCAGATACCACAAATTTAAACATTACATGGCTGCCTTTTCTGCAAAGAGTTCTTTAACAAATTTCATCCAGTACTGCACTTGCCTCTCTTTTGAGAGCATAAAGTTTTTCCAAGTGTTTTCAGGCTTTCATTTGTGTCTTTCCTGACCCTGAGCTACTCTTCCTAGGTACAAACACTTCTAAAACTTCCATTCTAGTTGACCACTCTGTGGTTAATAGGTTAATAGATTGCTTCATGTTTCTATTTTCAATTCTCCAAATTCATTCTAGCTTACTTCTCATCTGAAATGTTTATTATTGTCTAAAAATCTTTTAGACTACAAAGTTACAGTGTGATACATAATTAAAATACAGTGTGATACATAATATAAAGGGAAAGTTAATAGGTTAATAGATTGCCTTGTGTTTCTATTTTCAATTCTCCAAATTCATTCTAGCTTACTTCTCATCTGAAATGTTTATTATTGTTTTCAGTTTTGAATTAAACTTAAAAATCTTTTAGACTATAAATACAGTTACAATGTGATACATAAAGCATATAAAGGGAAAGTAATGAAATTAAAAACATTGGGAAATACCTGCTGAACTTATTTCAAGTGACTTCTACAACAACTAAGAAGTTGTAAAGGCACCTTTTTCCTCTTTCCATACAGAATTACTGATTTCTTCTGCAAACACACACCTTAGGCAAAACTACCTTAAACTCTGCCTCTCATTGCTATGGCACAGCAGCCCTGTACTGAGATCCAAAGATGTTTGCCTCCACATTTTAGTAAAATAGCTCAGTTTTAGCCCTAAATGGCCCCAAACTAAATTGCCTCTCTCCAAACTTTTAAACCAATGCAGCCCTCAAAGAAATTTAAAGAAAAAGGCAAAAAAATCCACACAAAAAAAAGCCAAAACCAAACCAAAAAACACAAGACCACCCCACATTCACCCTAGAAAATAAATCCGCTCCAAGTTCAAATCAACACATTGCACTGATGAGTTTGAGACAGGAAAGCAATCTATCCTATCAATCCCTAGAAAAAGGGAAATGTACTCACAACACAGGAAAAACTTTCACTGTAGACAGATCACAGCCAGAACCAAATTAGAAGAATCAAATCTTTCTTTTGAATAAAGTATATTTAAAAAGTTATTTTAATGTATTGCAAATCCTTGGATAGAATGCGATTGGCTTTCTCTTTTGTAATGTGCAGTGAAATTAGCTATCCTGGGATATCACAGTGCCCCTGATTCTGAGCAGCAAGGGACACTTATTAACCAGTGACACACAGTCCAGAGTAACACTGAGCTTTGCAGCCCCCAATCATCTCTCAGACTCTCTAAAGCAGATTTTTTCCTTAAATTAAAAATAAAACAAAAAACCTAGCCTTCATAAAATAAACACCATTTGAATAAATATTTCCTGTTTTCCCAACAAAAAGGGGAGGAAAGCACACTTGCAGAAACAAACGAGGTAATAACGTGTAAGACATAACACACCAAAGGTAAATCAAGCCAGACATACCTGAGCTGTAGAGAGGCGAAAAACGGGGCCAGTTGTGGGCACTGCCAGCCTGGGTGACATGTTGGCAGGACCCTGTCCCTGTGTCTGCACCTGGGCCTGCATCTGAGCCTGTGCCAGGGCCTGCTGGGGCACCATGACGAGCTGCCCGGCGTCCGTGCGCACCAGCACCATCCCTGGGGGACAAGAACAGTCACTGCACAGCAGGGGAAAGGCAGCACAACACAGCCTCTGACCATGGCAGGCACTGCACAGGGCAGCTGTGGCACTGCACAGCATCCCTGCACCCCTCTGACCACGGCAGGCACTGCACAGGGCAGGGGTGGCACTGCACAGCATTCCTGCACCCCTCTGACCATGGCAGGGACTGCACAGGGCAGGGGTGGCACTGCACAGTATTCCTGCAGGGCAGCACAACACAGCCTCTGACCATGGCATGCACTGCACAGGGCGGGAGTGGCACTGCACAGCATTCCTGCACCCCTCTGACCACAGCATACACTGCACAGGGCAGGGGTGGCACTGCACAGCATCCCTGCACCCCTCTGACCATGGTGTGCACAGCTGTGGCACTGCACAGCATCCCTGCACCCCTCTGACCACGGCAGGCACTGCACAGGGCAGGGGTGGCACTGCACAGCATTCCTGCACCCCTCTGACCATGGCAGGCACTGCACAGGGCAGGGGTGGCACTGCACAGCATCCCTGCAGGGCAGCTCTCTTGGATTCTCATGTAACAGGAGATTTTATTTTGTAGAAGAAAGGGAGATCCCACTAGCAGACCCAGTTCAGTTTGGAATTTAAATAACTGCAGTTGGTGGGAAGCAATGATGAAGAAAGTGTTTGGAGGACAGTGATTTCTAGCAGTCTGGTCAGGGTCAGGAGAACAAAATTAGAAATAAATACTCATTAAAAGTAAACTTTAAGGACAAGGCAGCTGCTGGGAACACAACTGAGTACATGCAGACCAGGGACCAAGACTTTCTACCAAGTCTTATTCCTCCAGATACCACAAATAATGTTAAAATTTGTGATATCTGGAAGAATAAGACTTGTAGAAAGACCCAAGAGCTTTACTAAACAACATGCAAATATTGCCCAGACACACTTTGAGTATACAACATCTGAGATTTACTTAACCCTGAGCATTGGGAGATGAATCCATTTGGCACCCAGCATCACCACTTTGGGAGGCACTCACTCACTACCTGTGGTTTAAACACCAACAGCAAACACTGCCAGGCCCAGAGAAACAACACAGCTCAGCACACAACCACACAGGGCAGAAACTTCAGAAAACTGGCAAGTGTTTTCTAACACTCTGGAAGTAAATGATAATTTTTTTTCAGATTATTTTCTTGTAAAACACTTCACAAATAGAGGCCTTCTACACAACAGAGCCATTGCCATCAAGCTGTGCCCAAAGTTTTGGAGTCAACAGGTCAGAGAAAGGGAGACAGTGGCTAATTGGGTCCATGGATCCTGGAGTTTCACACATTCAAGGTCACTGCAAAGCATGTAATGTTCTTCTCATAGTTCTCTCAGAACTAAGAAGCAGTTCTCCAGACAGACTATTCAAAAGAATTTCCAAGTTCGTTCCAGAGTACATTTTAATAATTGAACCTACATAGGATACAACAGGTCAAATAAACAGAAAAACATCTTCTCTGCAACTACTAGAGAACCAAAAACTAAAAACCTATGAAGTCACTTTCAGCCTGCTGATAACAGGGTCAGCAGACACTGTTCCTACAACTTATCTCTGTGCAAATTGCTTCATGTACTTTCTTAACTTTTCAAAGGAAAATGAAGAAGGTAAAATCTTATATCCAATTCTAAAGGTAACAGCTTACATCCAATTTAATTGTTCACTTCCCAGATACAACACCTTGCTAAAGGGACGCAGTTTGTGCAATACCCTGAGGATAAAAAAATTCAAACACTATTACAACAGATTTCAGAACCCTACAGCAAGAAAATCTTTCAGTCTGACATGGAAAAACCAAATCCCGATTGTGGGGTGAGCACGTGAGAGAACTGCAGCACACACAAAAGCCTCACTGACAGAGCTGGGTGCTGCCAGCCAACCTCTCCTGCTACAAACACAAACAGAAGGCAAATTTCTGCCACTATAAACTAAAGACTCATGGAAATCAAGTTTAAGGTAGCAGGCATACAGAGCTACAGCAAGGACCACATCCAAAAGCCATAATAACAACTCTCTTTCAAAGCCAAGAGTAATTTAAATAGAGAGTTGAAAGAAACTCATTAAAAACTCATCTAAAAGGTAACTTTTAAGGCCCATTAGCCATTTAAGCACCAAGCTTCACAGTTTATAGTTGCAGAAAATCCTGCAAGCAGCTGATGTATTTGGTATATGCCATTCCTAAACCATCTGGACACCCAAATATGCCAACTGGCCAAACGGGTTCTCACTTCTGTGATCATGACTGTGAACCTTATATAAAAATCCTCATAGGATAATGCCTTCCACACATTAAAAAATACATGTTCTACTTGCATTACACCGATTCACAGGTGTCTTCTTAATTTACCTCCCCATTTTCTAAACCTAATTCTGAATAGAGAAAAACTGAGTGGAAATGACAAATGAATTGAAACACGTGCCACACAGTCTCCATCAAATTTGCAGACACAATTACTACTATAAATGAATAAATGCTCATGTGCTAACATTATATTTAAAATCAGTTTGGAGGACTACAAATTCCTGTTACTGAGCAGCTGGTGCAAGTTAGAAGCCAGTTAAATGATGAGATTAATTTTACCTTCCTGTCAGTCACATAAAAATGAAATGCACAATTTAAGAGCATTATCTGCTAAAATAACCTGTTCTCAAACACTGATTCTAAATTTCTGTTTTATATAGAAATTTGCTATATGGGAGTTTCAGATTAATGATAAATGATCCACAAGTTAAAAACTCAAAAATAACACTGTATTTCCTGAATAATTTCCTTTTAGAACATACTATCTTCATGTTTATGCAAATTTAATGGATTTCCAACTATCTTGTAATAAAACAAATTTGAATTCAAACTTTCTGGTGTATTAATTCCTTAACATTTCTTAAATCGTAGATCAGACTGTTTCCAAGGCTAAGTTTTCCCTCTTCTGTTTGAAAGTAACAGATCAAAGGTATTGACACAATGAACTCCAGAAACTCGTGCAAAGTTTGATAACAATGCACAGTTATCATCTGCATGGAGCAATTGTCAGCAGATTAACAAGGGAGCCAAAGGCTAAGGGCACACAGTCTGGACAGCAACTTATCTGTTTAGAGTTAGTTGGGTCTTCACAAAACCACCAAGATTTGTATGTTTGAAGCAGCAGATTCTGGAGGATTTTTCATAAACTAGGGCCAAATACACAATTACTAAAAGTCTACTCAGAAGCAAACAACTACACCCTAACATTGCTACTCTACTTGCTAATAAATATCAAATATTTCCAGAAATAAGTTGGAAGAACTCAGTTATTTCAGACTACATCAATAGATCCACATCTTAACATGCTATTTATATGACCAGGGAAAAAAAGAATTGGCTTAAATGCTAAATCAGCTCCTAAATCAAGAAGGCATTAAGATACCAAAGTTTTTGCAAGGTGAAAATCTAAGCAGGGGACTCCAGTACTCTTCACGTGAAACAATATACAGGTTAAGAGTAGGAACCATGAGGATGAAAGGGATGCTGGCTTGGTTAGCTAGCAACCTTGCTGAACTCAAATCTTTAGTAATTAAAGTTTAAAAACTTAGAGGAATACAAAGAGGATATGATTGCTTCAGAGTTGGAAATAAAATCTGGTGATGTGAAGACTATCCTCACACAACACTAACATTATCACAGGTACTGAAATTATAAATTTCAGATTACACACATTTAACATCTGGTTCACAGCACAAACCATTCTTTCAAGCAGAAAAACTTTTCAGGACTATCAAGTGTAAGGCAGAAGTCCTTTAAAACACATATAACGTTACCCATAGCATCCACTCCGGCTCTCCAGCTTTTTATCCGCTGTCCAACCACACATCACAGGGTAACTCACCGTGACCGCCGCTCTCCCCAGGACAAAACCAGTAACTCACCCAGCAGCAGCTGCAATTACCCTGCATTAGCCGTACCAGTTACACCCTAATTAGCGGCAGCCGCTTCGTCAGACGGTGCCCTCAGACAGGTGCCTCCTCTTGGGTTTCCAGCACGCCGAGCAGCGAGGACATGACAGCTTTGGGGGAAAGGAGAGCCCTCGGCCAGGAGCGGAAGGTGAGAGCGAGCAGCGATGCCGGAGCGCAGCGCGGCACTTACCGGGCGGGATGGTGAAGCCGGGCGGCAGCTGGATGGTGGTCTGCGGCGGCGGCCGCACGATCAGCTGCGGGGCCACGATCCGGGGGGCAGCGCCCAGCGCCGGCCGCGGCGATACGGCCTGGGGGGCGGCGGGCAGGGCAGCGCCCGCCTTGGCGGTGACCGCGGGCTTGGGCGCGGCGGGGGCCGCGGGGGCCGGCGGGGCCGAGCCCGGGGCCGGCGGTGCGGGCGCGGGGCTGGCGGAGGCGCCGAGCGCGGTGACCGCGGGCAGCGCGCCGGGCGCGGGCTGGGGCTGCGCGGCGGCGGCCCCGCCGTGCCCGCTGACGGGCGGCACCGCGGCCGGCCGGGCCCCCGCGCCCTCCCCGTTGGGCGCCGCCTGGCCGGGGCGCGGCGCGGGGGCAGCGGCGGCGCCCTCGGCCGCTCCCGCCGCTCCGCCGCCCCCCGCGGCCCCGGGCGCGCCGTCGGCGGCGGGCGGGCTGGGGCCGGGACCGGGGCTCCCCGCGTCCCGCGCGGCGGCGGCGGCTGCAGCGGCCACATGGTTGTTGACAGGCTGGGCAGGGGCGGCGGGCTGCGGCGGGGCGGGAGCGGCGGGGCTGCCGCCGCCGGGAGCCGCTCCATGTGATTGCTGCACACTACTACTGTTTACACTCGCTCCCCTCCCCGCCGCCGCTGCCGCCGCCGCCGGGGGAGACGGGGCCGGGAGAGGCCCCTGAGCGGGGACTCGGCTCCCCGCGCTGCCGGGGCGCCCCGCCGCCTCCCCTGCCCCGGGCGCGGGAGGGGGCGCGGGGCGGCCGTGCTGCTGCCGGCCGGGGCTGCTGCCCCCCGCCAGGCTCCCCTGCTGCGGCTGCTGGGACGGGGTGGAGGTCCTGGGCGGGGGCGGCTCGGCGGGGCCGCGGCCGCCGGCCAGCTGCGATTCCAGGGATCCCACCAGGTCGCTGAGCGCCTTCTCGTCCACCTCCTCAGAGAGAGCAGCATCTCCTCCAGTGGGTCCGACGCGCCCGCCGCCATCTTGCGCTGAGCTGGGAGCCGGCGGCGCTCTGCGCATGCGCGGGGCTCTGCCGCGCGCAGGGCACCATGGGAGGGGCCGCCGCCTCCGCCCCGCCCCGGGGCGGGACCGGGACCGCCCGAGCGGGAGCGCGCCCAGAACCAACACCGGGGGCGCGTCCGGGTCCGGGACAGCTCGGGCGGGAGCGCGCCCAGAACCAACACCAGGAGCGTTGGCGGGACCGGCCGAGCGTCCCAGCGGGTGCAGGTGCAGCCCCCCAGGGAGAGGGCGGCGATTCCCCTGGGGCAGCCGCGGGGCGGCAGCGGGTGCAGGGAGGTGCCGTACGGACGGACGCGGGGTGTGCAGCACCCTCCCTGGGCCGGGTGTCCTCAGAGTCGGCGGCGGGGCCCTTCCCGTCCCGCCGGGAGAAGCGAGCGAACCGCCCCGGCTGGCCCACAGTCGGGTTGTGCAGCGGGCGGAGCTGTCCCAAAGCAGGGATGTGCAGTGGGATGAGCTGTCCCAAAGCAGGGATGTGCAGTGGGATGAGCTGTCCCAAAGCAGGGATGTGCAGTGGGATGAGCTGTCCCAGAGCGGGCAGAGCTGTCCCAAAGCCCGAGGCACGCACAGCTCACGGTTTCACTGCTCCGCTCTGCAGTTGCCAGGATCCGCAGCTGCTGCCCCAGCCTGACCAGAATGGCTGCAGTGATACAATTCCCTAACGGGGACGCTGTTTCAGAAGATTTGGAAAACAAAAATAAGGCTCTTTGCATCGCCAGAACAGCTGCCCTAGCGGGCCGCTCCCTCGGCATCCCCGCGGGAAATTCAAGGTCGTTAATTTTGCTGTTAACGCTTTTGTTATCGCACTCCTGTGTGCCCTTTTCACACCAGCACTTCCTTACACACTGAAATACCTTCAGATAAAGACAGTGGTCCTAAATCATCGGGTGTCACAGACATCTTTTATGAAAAATCCTTTCCTTAGGATTTTTCCTCCTGAGAAGCTGAGAGGCCTCAGGAACAAAATGTAAACAATGATTATCTGCTGCTGTGGAATGCAACAGGTGCATCTGGGTTTGGCCGATATTGGTTGTTTTTAATTAATAGCCAGTCACAGTCAGCTGGCTTGGGCTCTGTCTGAGACACAAGCTCTTGTTATCATTCCTTATTATTCTATTCTTAGCCAGCCTTCTGAGGAAATCCTTTCTTCTATTCTTTTAGTATAATTTTAATATAATATATATCATAATATAATAAATCAGCCTTCTGAAACATGGAGTCAGATCCTCATCTCTTCCCTCAACCTGTCCCCTGTGAACACTGTCACAATCAGGTTTTTAACTAATGACAGTGTCTTTGAGAGGACCCTGCAAATAAAAACATTTCCCCATATGAATGACACACAAGGGGTAACCATGGATTTTTGACCCTGGCAGCAGCTTGAGTTCCTGATCTGTCTGTGCCAGCCTGCAAACTGGGATGTACTGGAGCTCTGCTCTGCATTGTGAAATGGTGAATCTTTCCTCATGTTGTCACCTCTCAGGATTTTCCAAGAAACTGGAAAAGGTGTCTCAGTGGATAGGACATTGAACTGCTCCAGGCTCTGGTGGGAAGGAGCAGAGGCTGGCTCAGCTCCTCTCCATCCTGGCTCAATCTGCTCAGCCCTACCGTGTGTGACTCTGGGCTCACACTGCTCCTGCTGCTCTGTCTCCTCTCAAAGCAGGTTATCAGGCTATTTCTTCCTGATTTAGGAAGAACTTTAGGAGCAAATGATGCATCAAAAGAAACCACCTTGAAAATGCATTAAATATAGGTTGTACTAGTTTAATTAGGATAAGTTTAAATGTTTCCTGAAATTAAACCAGTGCATATTTCTTCAAGAAAGTGAAAATACTGAAGGGCCAAAGGCATGGTAGGGTGTATGAGCAGGAGATGGTGCAGTGTGTGAATGGAAAAGTACAGCAGTGTTTATGAAAAGCAGCATAAAATGTACACAAGAGATCTATACACCAAAAACTTGCTTAGAAAATGAGTGTTGCTGTAGTGGAGTGCTGCAGCTAAATTAAATTTGGATTTTTAACAAATGCTTCTACCTGGAAGTTTAATTAAAACGTGGTAGATATTACGATTCAATTTACTATTGTGCAAATATAAAGAATAATTATTTGGGTTGGAAAAAGTAGAAATCTATCCAATATTATTTTGAGTCACAGACTTTATTGATTTTATCAGAGAAAATTCCATGCAGTCCTCACTCAGATGCCCTGCTCCTGAACTTCATTTGCATGCAGCCATCTCCAGAGTTTTCATAAGAGAATGGAAAACTAGACATATGATTCTGCAATTAGCCCTGACTATGAAGCAAATTTTAGTGCCCATTTTTCTAATACTGTGGCATTAAACTGGTTATTTCCATAAAAACCACCCTGGAAAAAACTCAATTGCTTTGTAACTTTAGAAGCTAAAAGTTATCTCCTGACTGGACAGAGAAAATTACAAGTATTACAATTTGAATGTATATTTGTGCAATAATCTCTAAAACATTAATTTGTATTTCTTCCCACCCCTTTTAAGTTGAGCCATTTTATATATATAAACACACAGTGTAAGGAAGTGTAATAGAATGTTTTGTTAAAAAAAACCATTATATATACTGACTCACACTGGACTTTCTTCAGGTCAAGAGGTGAGGATATACCTAAGAATGTTTATAAAATTGTTGCTGAAAGTGCCTTTGGGCTTAAGTTTTACATAGGAAAAAGCACTTCTAGTAAAGTATAGAATCTCTGTGAACTTTTGTATTCATTCTACTATAAAAATATTTTCCAAATATTTTCATGCATTTCAACACAAAAACAATTCCTGAATATATTTGTTGCTCTTTCATTTTTCAGAGTTATATACAAAAACAAAAAAAAAAGTGCAGAATACAAAAAAAAAAAATCTGTGTTTGTCTCATCCGATCTTTTAAGATTCAGTCTTCCCTGAATTATTTTCTGTTTGAGGTAGAGAATGGTTTTTAGAAAAGTGAACTTCCAACCATGGTTTCAAAATTGCCTGTAAAGAAAATCCACCTCAGAACTTGTTGAGCTGCTCTTCAGTTCCCAGCACTGCTCAGGCCTGTGCCCTGCTCACAGCCCAGGTTTGTCATTAATAACTCACAAACATAAAATATTAATAACTGCAAAGTCCCCCTGCCCTGTTCAGCTGCATGGAGTGAGAACAGGGCATGGGGACAAGTAATCCATTGTCTTCTACAGAAGTGAAAGTGCTTAGAAATGAGCACTATTTTCCTGCTTATGTGTCGTGGGTTTGTCTCAAATACATACTTTCAGTGCCTTCAAAGATACAATTTAACCATCTTAAGTTTAAATTGAATATCAAGATGTTACCTACCAATTCAGATAAGAAGTTGTCTCAAAATCTTAAAATGAAGAACTCTTAATCTATGTTTTTGAAATTCATTTACCCTCTGAAAATATTCCTTTAGCTGCTCATTTTAAGTATGCCATAGAAATTATAAACTCCAAAAATTGGAGAGCATGAAGATGACTAGAGCACTAAGAGGTGTCCTAGGAATAGCATGGGTGTGGGTTGAAAAAGACCTCTAAGATTCCCTCAGCCCTGCCAAGGCCACCACTAACCTGTGTCCCCAAGAGCCACACACACATGAATTTCCCTCCAGGGACTGGGGGTCTGCCCTGGGCAGCCTGAGAGCCCCTTTCAATGAAGAAATGTTTCCCAATATCCCAATATCCAACCTGAACCTCCTTGGGATCACTTGAGGCCGTTCCCTCTGCTCCTGTCCTGGAGCACAGCCTGACACTCCCCAGCTGTCCCCTCCTGGCAGGAGCTGTGCAGAGCCACAAGGGCCCCCTGAGCCTCCTTTGCTCCAGGCTGAGCCCCTTCCCAGCTCCCTCAGCCCCTGCTGGGGCTCCAGCCCCTTCCCCAGCTCCCTCAGCTGGTCTTCATAAGATTTCTGCTCCAGATCCTTCACCAGAGCTGGATCCCTCCCTTGGAAGGCAGAATATGTCTAAATTTAGTTTCATGTACTTTGGTTGCAAATGAATTTCATTTTAAAAATGGCTTATTTTGGAGCTTGCAAAGTTAAATGTAAATACTTGCTTAATAACCTAGGCAGGACTTGTGCTGAGACTTAGGAATATTTGTCATCAGGAGGGTTAGAATTTAACCCTTAAGTGTTTCAAGGGGGTAGTTTTCCATTCCTAGGCATTTGGGCATTTGTGCAGATGTTTAGTTTTGTTCTGGTTTGGGTTTTATTTTGTTTTTGTTATTAATTCTGGCCAACTTCTCTCTTCCAAAAACTTAGAGGTTGTTTCAGAAAAGGCTGTTAAGCCTGTTCAGCCTAAGGACAGCTGTGAGGGGCCCTGTCTGTCTGTTCCTGTGTCCCCCTGTCTGTCCCTGTGTGCAGGGAGGGGCAGAGCAGGGCCCAGGCTCTGCTGCGGGCCCAGCCATGGCCCCAGAGCCACGGGCAGGGCCTGAGCCCAGGAGCTGCCCCTGCCCATGCCCAGAGCTCCTGCCCTGGGCAGTGCTCAGCCCTGAGCAGATGGTGCACAGAGGCTGTGCAGGCTCCAGCCTGGGGACACTGCAGAGCCACACGGACACACTGCTGTGCCCTGGGCTCTGGGATGGCCCTGCTGGAGCAGGGAGGTGCCACCAGAACAGCCCTGTGGGCCCTTCCAACCTGAGCCACCCTGGGATTCTGTGAAAAATAAACCCTGACAGTTTTCCATTTGATTTCTGTTCTGAAATGCTCATCTATTGTGTCCCAAGCTCAAATAAATGTCCATTTCTATTTCCTCTTCCAACTACATGATCTTGGAACCCTAATTCTATAAATGTAGCATGGAAAGTAGACATGGTTCTGCAACTAGTCGTGACTATGAAATAAATTTTAGTGTCCATTTTTGTAATACTGTGGCATTAAACTGGGTGTTTTCATAAAAACCACCCTCGCCAGTTTTGAGAGGCAGATGAGAGAAGTCTTAGGAAGATGTACAGCAGAATTTCCTTCCCTTTCCCCTTTCCTTTCCCCTTTTCCCCATTCCTTTACTCTTTCCCTTTCCTTTCCTTTCCTTTCCTTTCCTTTCCTTTCCTTTCCTTTCCTTTCCTTTCCTTTCCCTCTGGTATAAGGCAGCAGGAAATCCGTGTAACACAGGCTGTAGCTGATGCTCTACACTGTTTCAAGCCTCTCCACCTCCTCCAAAAGAGGTTGAGACTCAGCCACAGATCAGCCCCTTTCCTTGTAACAGAGTATTTGTTATTTCTCTAAACAGGAGCTTTACTTTGAGTAAATACAATGAGAATTTCAACAGTGGTGTCTCACAGAGTTGATAGGGTCTATCCAGTCATTTACACTTTGCTTCACCATCTTTCAGGTGGTTCAGGACACGCTGGGAGCAATTCCAGTGAAGCTCCTGGGCACTCCACTCCTCCTGGGACCTTTATAGCCAGCTCAGCTTGGGCACAAACCTCCAGGAGCCAGCCTGGCTCCTGCTTAGGCACCTGCATGCCCTTCTGGAAAGTCTGGCTTGATATTGCATTTCAAAGCCTTTCCTGGACAGAATACTTGCTGAATCTTTGCAATGTGATAATCCCCAGTTGCTGAAACCGAAGCTAAGCCGCCTTTCAGAGGCTGGTGTTTGTTGTGGTGTGTTCCAGGGGCTGAGGCAATATCCCACAGAAGCCTCATTTGTGATTCTTACTTAAGGTGCACAAATCAAGTGCAATCACAACATCACGAGGCGTTTGCGTGTGTTTGCTTGTACTAAAAGGGTGTTTTTTCAGGATTAGTCCCACACTTTGGTCAGGATTTCATCAACAACTGTGTTGCTCAGTGCTGGCTGCAGGATGTGACTCTCAGCACATTAAAAGGGAATCCCGGTGAAACAGAACCGATGTCATCCCCCCGCTCCTGCGCTCCCCCTGCCCACAGGGGTCCCCAGGATTTGCCGTTCAGCGGGCGGGCCCCTCAAACACCCCGAAACCCCTCAACACTGCTGTCACCTGCCCGGGGACCGCTCGGGGCTGGCGCCAGGGCCGGGGCTGCCCAGTGACCACACCGGACCGCCGGCCGGGAGCGCTGGGGGCTGCGGGGCCGGGTGGGGCCAAACCGAGCGGAACGAGGCAAGGCCGAACGGGGCCGGGCAGAGCCGAGCGGGACCGAATGGGGCCGGACGATGCCGAGCTGGGCCAGGCGGTGCCGGGCAGAGCCGAGCGGGGCCGAGCGACGCCGAAGCTCCTCTCCCGCAGTCGCGCGCGGGACCCCGACACCGCTGAGCGACGTTCCCGCCCTCAGCGTCCCCGCCCGCAGCTCTCGCGAGAGTAGCCCCGTTCCCGGCATGCACCTGGCGGGCCGGGCGGGGGGGGCGCTGTGAGGGAAGATGAAGGCGGCGGCCATGTTGGGAGCCGCGGGGCGCGGGCCGTGCTGAGCGCTCCGCTGAGGGCTGTGCCGGGTGTTCTGCTGTGTGGGGAGCGGCGGATCGGGGCGACGGGAGGACAGCGCCTACTACGACTCAGGGGCGGGGTTGCTTGGCTACTTGTGCCTAGCTTAAGGAGCCCTCGGCAGCGGCGAAGGGGTGTCCCTGACCGAGAAGCAGCGCCATGAGCGGGGGGACGCCCTACATCGGGAGCAAGATCAGCCTCATCTCCAAGGCTGAGATCCGCTATGAGGGGATCCTGTACACCATCGACACCGAGAACTCCACGGTGGCGCTGGCCAAGGGTGAGGACGCGGGCGGCCGGAGGAGCGGGCCCGACGGCGCTCGGGGAGGGGCGGGAGGGGAGCGCGGCCGCGGGACGGGATCGAGGCCGCGGCACCGGGATGGGCCCAGGAGCCGGAGCCGCGGCGCTGGCCGGGCGCTGGGGAGGCCCGGCGGGCGGCCTCGGCCTGCGGGGGCCCGGCGGAGCTCGGTCAGAGCCCGCCTCGTCCCGCGGGGGAGGTGGAGGCGAGAGAGGGTCTGGTGTGAGAGCGGCGGCGCTGCGAGGCCCCGCTCCCCCGTGTCTGGAAGGGACTCTCGCCGAGAGGGGCCGGCAGCGCCTCCGTGCCGGGGGCTGCTCGGAGCTGTTCCCAGTAGAGTGCGAGTATGAAACCCGTGGCGGTGAAAGCGGTCCGGAGCTAGTGTGTGAAAAGGAGTAGGAGGGGGAGGCTAGAAGGAGGTTTTCTTTGCATCGCTAAGAATTCCAGACCTGCGGGGTATAGGGCCGTGTATGACTGGGTTGCTCTGCATCTTAGGACGGCAGACAGCTCGGGTCTGAAGGGAATCCTGAGTGCTGGATTACCGACAAAAGCTGAACCTAAACTGTTAATTTTGGAGGTGTATGGCACAGTGTAGTCTGAAATGGTACGAGAATGTTATCGGCCGCACCGTACATATATATATGTATATATATACACACACACGCATTTATATGTCGAGAAAGAGAAGAGATCTTTGTGAATGTATAAGAAAGTTAGAAAGTCAGTTTTACTGAGAAAAGAGTTGGGGGCAAAAAAAAGAATTTTTGAAACTGGGTGTCCGAAGGACTTCAGTGTTTCTCATGCATGAGAATTCATTCTCAACGTAAAACATTAAGTCAGAACTTTTAATAACCTCTTTGTAATAGATTCTGCAACACTCAGCTTTTTTTTTTCCCATTATACTTCTTGCATCTGTGAAGTCTTGTTAAGTAATCTTAAGTTCATATGTAAAAGCAGAGAGTCCATGCAGCCATTAGGGAAGAGGAAAACTTAGTCCTTGTAAATGAAATATTTGGGACAGAGAGGATTCAGAGCTCGGTTCGTGGCGGACAGGAGGGGCTTAGGGCCGGGCCGGTCCGTTCTGCACAGCTGCCCTGGTGCTCGGGCATACCGGGAGTGTGTTCGCTCTCGCTGGCCTTTGTGGTAACTCTTGTTTGTGCGCTGTGTCGCTATAAAGCCTTCCCTCCTCGCTAGCAACACCTCCCCCCGTTATTGTTTAAGAATAGGTTACTCTGTTTTATAAATTGTGATACGTGGGCTTGCTTCAAACACCTTACAGTGCGGTTGGTCCCAGGCTTGCGCGTTTTGCTGTTGAGGCAGAGTTAGCTTTCACTGTGTGATTTTTGCTTGTTTCTAAAGTTGCCTTTAGGTTAAATTGCCTGGCTGCAGTTGCATTATCTACTTTGAAAGGACAGCTGGTTTTGGTTTATACAAGTAAAAGCTGGATATTGTGATTAAAAATAAGTGTTCCGAAATTCCAGTTGCATGCTGTGATTGTTAAGGTTTTTACAAAAGCACATAGAAAAAGAATCCTGTCCTTGAGGACCTTGTGATAGTCTTGTCCAAAATTAGACTGATTTAGTGCTGACCAAGCCAATTTTTCATGACTTCTCGAGAGTGGTTAAGTCATGTTGTGGTGTATCTGCCAAAGTGTGCATATTTAAGATAGATCAAACTACAGTTACAAGTCTGATCTACTCTCTTCTCATAGCTCTCATCAGAAATGCAAATCTAAACCACTCAATTTACTTTAATAAAACTTGGCTGAGTTAGCTGAAGAATGTGTATTTTGTAATAGTGTTATGATTCAGAAGAGAATAAACCAGTATTTCTAGGCCACCTGGAACCAAAAATCTGGAGATGAATGTGGAGCTGCTAACACCCGTTTTAGACTGGAGCAGTTCTCAGTGCTCACGAGCAGAATGCTGCACTCCAGAGTGTTCAGGTTTCTGCAGGCTCAGGCCCCTGAGTGTGTGTGACAGTGTGTATGGAAGGGGGCAGGAGTGCTTGATTGTTGGCCAGCTCTGTCTGTGAAAGAAGCAGAACTTGTACTCTAGCTGTAAATATGTTGATCAGCTAGTAGTTACTTCTTCTTGTGCCGAGTCCAGAAGTCAGGCTAGAACTCTTTACTGTGAATCTTGACTGCAAATGTCTTTTTTTTTTTTTTTTTTGCCAGAGAGAGACACAAAACAAAAAATCCCAAAAGATTTGATGCTTTCAGTTGCTGAGCTGTGTAGTGTGTGTGACATGACTGTTCCCTGAATTGAATGCAGGGCACCTTAGCATTATTCATATTCTAACCAAGGATACTGAAACGGTGACATAAAGTGCAAAAGTAGAGGTGGAGTCTGTTCTTGAATAACTACAGATTTGCCCGACTGTAGGATTTGTGTGGGCTGAACTAGTCAGAGATGAATCTCATGAAGTTGTGTTCATGGAATGCCTTCATTTGTCTTAAATTGTCGAGGGTTTCAGACAGAAATGAGTTTTTTGGGTTGCCAGCACAGGCTGTAGTCCTTCCTTACTGGGGCAATCTGCTCTGGTTCTCTAATCAGCATTTTGTTTACAACGTGGTGATCTTTTCACTGAGCTAAGCTTGTGGCCTCTGTCTCACAGTTAGAGAAAGATAGGAGCTGTTAAATATCGAGCATAACATTTTTAACCTAAGCTGGAGTCTGGTAAGGTGAAGTGCTGCATCCTCTCACAGAGTGTGTAAGTGTACAGTTATTTAAATAGCACCAAACCCCCATCCATAGTGGATCCCAAACACTGCAAGCTGTGCAGACATTTGAGGGTATTAAATGTTATTGGTGCATATGTTCTCTTTGGATCAGCAGCTTTTCAGAGACAGTGTCTGGAACCAAAACCCACTCACTCCTATTGTCAAGCCTCAAGTTAAAATAGCTTGAAATGGCCTTCATGGTTCTAGTTAACACTTAGTTTTTAAAAAATTTGTTATTAATTTTTAAAACATCATTAAGCCGAAGCAATTTAAGAGGAGTTTGCAAGCTGTGGTTAGTTTTCTTGCTGGAAAATGATTGCTGCCCTACCTGGGACATTTACAGAATAATCACAGTGCTTGATCTTAAATACTGTTGCACTAAAAGGGAGATGTGATCTTTCATATCAGTTATACATAATGATTTTCTATTTCAAAGCACTGATTTAGAGAGAGTTCTTTTTAATGCAGGTAAGCTGTGTAAGAACAACCACATTGTGTCAGAAAAAGCTTTGTTCCTTCAACAGCAGGGAATGTTTAGGTACGTGAGTATAAGAAACAGAATCATGTGTTGTTTCTGCTGTAATGCATCAGTTCTCACTTAGCAACTCTTGGGCCGCTGAGAGTTGCAGTTGGGACCATGATAATTGATAGATACTAGTGAAACAGCTTTTGGTAACTTTAAGAAGTAGTTAAACTTAATTTTCAACCATCCATGGTATAATGACACATCCAAAGGAAAACTGAAAGGAAGTCCCTTTAGACTTCTACAGAACATTATTTGTAGGTGAAAGACTCAGAAATGAAGACAGAGGAAAGTTGAAAACCTGAGCTTGAGCTTATTCAGGGGTGGGAGCAGGAAAGGGAAGGGTTAAATTTCTATCATTTTTTTAGGAATGTATTTTTTAGTCAGTTAAGTAACATGCTCCTTGCATGTCTCAAAGGTTAGGGCCCGTGTGCCAAACCAAACTTGGGCACAGTATGTCACAGCAGAAAAATTCCCCTTGTCAAAGGCTGCCCCATCTCCCTGCGAGCGAGGGAATTCGGGCTGAGCTCATTGTCTGGGGAAGGAGGGAGCTGCTGTGCCGTGCAGGCATCAGAGCACGGCTGCAGTGGAGGGGCTGGGATGTGTGGGGACAGCAGGCATGGAGTGACCGGTGCACTTGTGCTGCTCTCCTTCCAGCGGCCGGGCTCCTCCTGCTGCCTCGGGAGCACGAAGAGCTGTCCGGGCAGAGGAGGGGCAGTGCTGTGCCCAGCCTGGGCTGCCTCTTGCAGGATGCACCCGGTGCGGAGCAGAGACAGTGCCTTCACTTCTGAGTGACGTTCTGCTTGGATTGCCTGTGTTAATCAATCAACAAGTAATAAATCTACTGACTGACAGGGAAAGTTGCAGTGTTGCCATTGAATGCTACAGTAGTATAATATACATTAAAATATCATATACTGCTAATATCACAGTCAAAATCTGTACAAAAATTTGCTCACTTTGGCACAAGTATAGAGATTAATAGGCTCAAGAGAGTTAGTTATTTTAGCTAGCTACTGACTTGTGTATATTTATACTGACAAAAAATAAGTTTGCTTTTAAAGTGTACTGCTTGTCCTTTTGTTTGCAAGCCCTTTAGCCACTTTAGCTCTTTCAAAAATAACAGAAAAAAACAATCCTGAAGTAGACAAGGTAAAATTAATTAGATTTACTGCAGTTATAAGATTGTCTTTCACAAGACAATCTTTTTGTGCTTATTTTAATCTCCTCTCCCTCTTCAGTATTTTGCTGTATATGAACTACTGCACCTTATTCTGGAGGAAGGGAATAGTCTGAGGAAATTCCCCAAGAGTCAGAGCTGGACAGAGCTCTGAGCCTGCTGCTGCTCCATTACCTTGTGCTTTTGATACTCTGGCAACTTAGTATTTCTGAGTATGAGAAAACATGGTAAAAGCTATTTCTTTCTAAAATCCTACTATTCTGGCCACTTCCAATATTAGACTTTTTACTTTCATGAGCTCAGATTGTGTTAAATCCTAATCTAAGCGAGGAAAATACAAACGGTGAAGGTAGGTATGCCTTTGCAATACACAAAAAGTCACTTTCAACTCCTTAACACTGCTCTGAAGGACCTGACTGGGGTGGACTCCTGAGGTAGCCCTTCCTAGATCACCACACACAGTTCTGGTTCCTGCTTTAGGAGGAAGTTGGACTTGGAGTGGTTATTTTGGTTGCTTGTGGTGAGAGAGCAAGTCTGAGCTGCCAGTCAGGGGAGTTTGCTTACCCCTCTCCAGCAGAGCAAATCTTCACTGGATGAAATTGTGTTTATGTTTTGCAGAAGGCTGTGATAAAACCAGTTTGATTTGGGGCAGAGGACAAGTAAAGGAAGAGTCAAACTTTTAGTAACAAGTCTTGATGTGTTTTATTGATAAAGCATTGGCAACCCTATCAGGGTCTTGAGTTAGCTGCATAGACAGTTGAATCTCTTAAAAATGAATTCTAAGTTTTGGCACTGAAAGACTTCTTTTGATGTTATGGTAATTTCATGGTGTGGAAAAAGACTTTTTTTAACATAACTGAAATCCCTTTACTTCTTTCAGCATGTCAGTAGATGAAAGTCTGATGGTTCCCTTTTTTAATTGGTTTAGAATGGAGAAAGGTGATTGCTGGGTGTTAGAACTGTTCCTATATGTGTCATGGGACACTGGTGTTAACATTGAAATACTTACCTGTGTAGTGTAGCTCTGACTTAGGAGAAGTACTTTCAAAACATATTTTTTCAGCAGTTCATCAGATTTTTATTTCCATGTAAAGGCAAGATGCAACCTCCATCTTACTACCCTTTCTCTGTGGTGTTTCTGTAGAGTAGTTTTCTTCACTTTAGCTAGAAAATAAAATCCTTTGGTAACTAACTGATCATACTCTGGCCATTTTTGTGCACTTTTGTTGACAAAATGGCTACTAGAGAAACCATTTCAATGTGAAGCAGTACAAAATCAGCTTTGGTTTTACTTACCAAGGCAGCAGGTCAAATGATGGAATCAAAGTCCAAGATAATTTATTACCTGATCAATAGAGTATAAGATGGCCAGAAAGTGAAGGTAGTTCCATGGTCAAGATAGTGAAATAGAAAAACTTGGTGAATAAAAAGCAATGGAATTAATTGACCCTGGGATGCACATAATCCACTGATCATGTTATTAAGCTACTGTGCATTGCTTTGAGTTAATTTCTGTGAATTCTTAAGCTCCAGACACTTTTTCCTGTAGAGGAAAAGAAGACAGATTCCTTTCCTAACAAGGACTGCCATGAACTGAGCAGTGTGTGCCTTTCTACATTGCTCACACTTCGTAGCACCATTCAGAGCAGACTTTTAGATGCACAGAAACAGAAAAGATAATGAAAGTCAGCTCATTAGATGATACATGAACAAAGTAATTGTAACTACTGAAGGATATTTTTCTTTCTAGTGTGGGCTTGATCTCTTTACCCCTGAATTATGCTTCTTTAAAAGATTTTAATACCTGATGTTAAGCTCTGTTTATGCAGCATCACAAGAAACAGCAGTGATGGAAGATGGCTGGTGCAGCCAGAGAAATGACTCAGGATCACTTTATACATCTCTACAGGAGACTCTGCTTTTCTTGACTAATGATTCCATGGCTGCAAATAAGTGCCCAATGATGTCTCCAAAATGTTAATGCATCTGAAAATGGAGGGAAATCTAATTCTGGTAAATTAATCAAAATACAGATTTTTTTTCTCAGCATAACCTGTACCTTGCAAAGCAAGCAAACACTGTCTAAAAGGCTGGAGCAAAAACAGTCATGAGGGATTGTTAAGCTGCTACAAGTTAATGGGATTGTGATTGAATGTGACTGTCATGATTTTGGGGGTTTGGTTCTTTGCCCTCTCTGGTTTCAATCCATTGTTTAGTTTTTGCTTACACAACTAGCCCTTGGAGACCATTCTCTCCTTCAGTTATTTGTTTGTTTCATTTGATACTCACCCAGGGTTGGCAGTCTAAGGGTGAGGAGAAGTTTGAGAGAGCAGTGGCAGCAAAGTGATGGCACCCATGTACAGGGCTAGTGATTATACAGAGTGCAAAAGGAAGAGCTTCATTGCTGTGCAGTCAGAAAGCTGTTGGAATTCATGCAAGGAATTTCATGTCTTGGTATGATGCACACTAGGAAGATAGTTATGGCCCAGTGAGTTTGCTTAATTTGGCAGAGATCATATGACATCATATCAACCTTACAGCAGCAAGAAGAATGCATTTTGCTTAGGGAAAATTGTATATACATACCAAAGAATTCGTGTTCTTTTATTAAATATTGAATCTCTTGAGGAATTCACATTTGATAATTTTTTAATATTCTTGATTTTAGTAGTATCAGCATATTTTTCCTGTTTTGGAAATGCAGAATATGAAGTATGTAAACTCATTTATTTCTTGATTCATAGGATTGACTTAGCAGCCAAAAAAAACTGCCATGCTTCTCCCCTTTACCCTCACAAAACATTTGAAATATTCAACATGTAATTAATAGCATAAGTGATATCTCAGTCTTTCCGCTTGGGTTTTAGCTCAGATTTTTTAGCTTTAATTACTTGTTTGTCTGAGGAGAGTTGATAAATACGATGCCTATTCAATAAAGGTTTTTTCCCAATGAAATTTTATCCTTTCCATGTAAAGCTGTTGGTCTCTGCAGTATATTTGAAGCCCTTTGTTGAACGTGGGACGTTTCATTCTTTGTGTCCTTCCCACCCTGCAGTTCGCTCCTTTGGCACGGAGGACAGACCGACGGACAGACCCATCCCCCCTCGCGATGAGGTCTTTGAGTACATCATCTTCCGTGGCAGTGACATCAAGGACCTGACTGTGTGTGAGCCCCCCAAGCCTCAGTGCTCCCTGCCACAGGACCCTGCCATCGTCCAGGTGAGTCACAGCAGGGCTGTAAATCATCGCTGCTGAACTGCTCTCCAGCTGAGTGTTTAAAAATTAAAGTGTTCATTGCTGGAAGGTTCACAACCCAGTGTAAAGAACTCTGCAAAGATTTTCCCCTTTCACAGTCTTTAAGTGTGAAAATGAAGGTTGAAATCTAACTCTAGCACAGTGCACTACATAGCAAAGCTGCTGTCTTTTCAAAACCAACTAATGACATTTTGTATGTCTTGCTGCCTTTTTTTGAAAGGGACTTGGCTCAGGACACATACTTCTTGGGGAGATCAGACTTGGTATAAATCAAATGGAGATGATGATGAAATATCTCCAGATAACTAGTGGCTTTTGTTTGCTTGTTAATTTTATTTTTGTTTTCCTATTCAGCATTTTTTGCTAACTATGACTTTAAAGTGTTTCATTTAGCTATGTTTTTAAACAGGTTTCATACTATAAGACAGTTATTTGAATAGTGAATACTTGGTTTCTGAGGGGAAAGCAGCTTACAACTTGAAGCCTTCAGATTTGATTCGCCTTTCATTTTGTAGTAAACAGACTGATAAATAGTTTTCTCAGAAATTTGTTGGCTTTTTGATTGTGCTTATGAAGTATCTTAAAAGTCATCCCTGAGAGCAAGAGGAAATCTCTTGCTTCAAATGGAGGTTGTTAATCCCATGTAATACAATTCTTCTACTTTATCTATTCTGTAGGATGAAATTCTTGGACTTCCTTATGATGTGCCCTTGCATTTCTCTAAGGACTTTTATTAAATTTGGTGCAAGTCCCTCTGTCAGTGGTAGTCAGGAGTGGTGAAGTTGCATTACTGTGAACCCCAGTAATAGTGATAACCCAGCCTCCTCCAGTCTGCTTGGGTGTCTTATTGTACCTGTGGGGTTTGAAACTTCAAGGAAAAAGACAGAACACTTCCTAATTTGCCAGTATAGTTTATATGTGTGTGTTGGAGAAGAGAGTCTGGTGTCTGAGGTTGTAGGGAAAAGATTGCAAAATGTGTTTGTGTTACTGTTTCCACAGGTCTGTAAGCTGTACATACTTGTGAAAGTGTTTATTTTAAAGTTTCTACATGTCTTGCCTCACAGAACTATTTCCTAATTTTGGTGGAAATACGAATTTTTGCTAGCATGTTGTGTTTTGTCTCCAGTCTTCACTAGGCTCTTCGAGCACATCTTCATTCCAGTCGGTGGGTTCGTACGGTCCCTTTGGCAGGATGCCAGCCTACAGCCAGTTCAGCCCCAGCCCGCTGGTGGGGCAGCAGTTCGGCGCCGTGGGAGTCGGTAGGTTCACTGTGCTTCTCTGCTGTGTTCCTGCAGTGAAACTGTGTGCACACACAGCAGCCACTGCCCACAATGTCCTCAGTGTCTTATCCTAGGGCAGATTCAGAATCTTCCATCTCTGTTCGTTCTGCAGTTTAGCTCGAAAGTAGAGAGTTCTTCATAGTCTGCATCTTAAATCAAAAGAATTGATTGAGAACTAAACACCTATCTCAGAGGGACCAAAACTGCATGTGTATCACAAGTGGTAGAGGCAGCCCCTCCAGAGGAGCCCCATAGCTGTGCTGTTGGGTTGAGCAGGTGCTGTGTGTCTTAACTAAGGATTTGGATTATCAGCAGCCACGTGGCAGTGCAGTGCTCCAGCTGTTGGTGAGGTGTTGGCTAGCTGGGAAATCGATGCTGGAAGTGTTTGTGAGCTGCATGGGCTAAGTGCTCATTTAGACTGCACGTTCTCTCTGAGACTCACCAAGCAGCTTTCCTTCCTGCCTCAGAGTTTATTTCACAGTTTAGTTTTTCTCATAGGAACTTAAGAGGCTCAGAACTGTTGTGGCAGCAGTGTTACTCCTGAAAACGTTAGCCATGCAAAAGAATGGCTGTGGAATTGGCCGTATTTTGACATCAGTTAACAATGTGACAATCATGTTTTTGTTGAAAGGATCTTAAGTGGAAATATGTACCAATAACATGTATGGCTCCATAAGATGACTGTGTTTTGTTAATACCTGTGATGATGAAGTTAGAAGTGCTCTTTTGTTTTTCATTTTAGTTTGAAAAATCAAGATATTAGTCTTACCAACCTATGTGCATACATCTGTTAGATTAAACTAATAGTGTATGGGAAGGGCAGATTTAAATGTACTCTAGAATAACTGCTTAATAAAGCTTCACTAATCATTTAGTGCTAGTTTAAAAAAAGCCTAAACCAGAGATTACAACTATATTATTTCTTTCAAAGCAGGAGGGTCTTTAACATCTTTTGGAACAGACTCTTCAGGCAGTGCTAGCATGTCCCAAAGCACTGCAGTTGGTTCTGCATTTACAACAGATGCAAGATCACTAAAAACACAGATGTCTCAAGGTAAAGTCTTCTTTAGTGACTTCAATTTTTTTTTGACAAGTTGTGTCCATGTGATTTTGGTGCTTGCCAGAAATGCCAACGAAAAAGCTGAATTCTCTCATGAAAATGCTTGGTATTAAACCCAGGAGACACTGAGAGTGTTTGTGTTTGCTCTTTAAGTGTGTTTTCTCTACATCCTGGAGTGCTGCAGGTTTAACACATTTATTGTTACCCTTAAAGCACCTGTGCTGAGAAGTTGGGCTTAATCAAGTGAAATAGTACAAGCAAACAGATACGTGTGGAAATTCAGTATTTAGTTTTGTTTAATAACATGGCAGAACTGCAGATAATTCATACTGCATGAAATGGGAAGTCCTTCAGCTTAAAATTTTAAAATCTTTATTCCTAACTGTAGTTCTTCTGTTCATGCATAGTTACATAGATGAAATTAACAGCAGACCTGATTCCCTGTAGAGATGGTGATGTGACTTTAAAATCAGCTTAATATTAACAGGAACTCTATGGATAGTTTATGTAATAGTGGAAAAAATGAGATTCTGGATATTTGAATGGCAAAGAAAAAAGAAACTAAACATTTAACACCTTCACCCTTACCTTCATGCAGATGTTGTTAACATTGCTCCTTAAAAACCTAAACCCCATTATTTCCAACTCTTCACTCTTCCTTGCTGTCAAAGTGTGTGCCAAGATATATTTCTAATGCTGTTTTTAAATTATGCAGTCATGTTAAAAGGCAAAACACTTAGAGCAAACAGTTTTTTTCCCCTAAATTCCAGCTGAGGTTTGTATACCCGTGAAGAGTGTTTCTAGGACTAGTTGAGTGAGTTGCCAAAAATAGGTTCTACTTTGTTGGATTGATGCAAGGAGCAAAAGTATGCTGAGCACTTCTCTGTTGAAACAGAAGTTTGGTTTTCTGCAGTTGAAGCCTGTACAATCTGTGGGCATGCATGAGGTATGCTCTGGGTGAGCATGCATTCTTCCACAACGTTTCCTGTGCTTTTCTCTCAGTGTTTGCTTTTAGAAATATTTTCTTTGTCAATTGCAAGTGTGGGATGGTTGGATTTACTGTTTTGTTCATGGGTTTGGTTTATTTTTTGTTTCCCTTTTGTTAGTTTTGTAATGAGATAGAACCTTGTTCTTTCGCTTACTGGGACTTGAGTCTTATTCTAATTTCTTAGTGGATTTACCTGTTTGATGTTGTAAGCCTGTCTGGCTGGATGGGTGGCTCCATCCTGAAGGAGCTCCTGCCTGCAGCCCCTGTGTGAGCAGGGCTGTGTGGGGCAGCTCCCCCAGCCCCTGGCACTGTCCTTGCACAGGCAGGGATCCTGCAGCAGCACCTGAGCAGCATCACAGCTGCCTTGGGAGCAGCTCCTTCCCACTTGGCATCCCAGGGAGGCAGAAGGAGCATTTTTACTCCAATCAATGCCAAAGTTTGATTCCACAGCTAAATGTACATCATTAATGGGTTGGTAGGGGTTGGGTGTCCTACCCATTATTTCATTATAGACTGAGGGCAGGGGTATTCCTAAACATCCTTTATTTTGAATTAGTGGATCTGATGGTGCAGAGTTTTTTTTTTTTTGGGCACAGCTGCCTCAACTGCTAAGGCAGATAAACCTGTCAGTCTAGATTGGTTGAGACCAGTAGCTCACCTCTGTAGATGAGAAATAACCCTGTGGGGTTTGGTTTGGTTTGGTTTTTCCTCAGGTCGTTCCAGCCCTCAGATGGACCATTTGAGAAGGAGCCCCACCATGGAGCAGGCTGTACAAACAGCTTCAGCCCACCTGCCCACTCCAGCACCAGTTGGGAGGAGGAGTCCTGTACAAACCAGACCTTTGGTGTCTGCAAGCCAAAAATCCCTAGAGAACCAAGAGCACAGACGAGGTAGCTTTGGAATGTTCTCGTACAGCTTCATTCCTTCCACACACATACAAAGTGCTCCTTCAAAGGGTAGTGCACAGGAATTTTCCTGCTGTCTACCACTGGTAGGCTGGCCAGCAGAGACCTGCATTAGATACATATTTTTCAATTTAAGCATATATTCTAAATTACTTTTTTTTTCTTGTGATTTAAACATGTGATTTGCATTTATAGGTTTGGATTTTTTTAAAAATCTGAACTATATATACAAAATTATGATCAAAAATACCTAATTGGATAAACAAATCATGTTTTTATTTCCAACTTTAGCTGAAGCACACAAGGTTTCAAGATCTGAAAATGAACTCAGAAATGAAAACAAACGACAAATTGGTAAATCACGTTTTGAGAAATAGCTGTCATTGCTTTCAGACCAAAACGTTTTTTAAAATTTGCTAAAATATATAAATTCTTTCATATTTTGCTTTGAGAGGGTAACAACTTTGCATTGAGCCAGAAGAGTACAAGCAAATGAAGTCAACATTAAAGAGAAAAATATGTTCTAGTTAATACTAAGCAATCAATTTAAATAAAAATATGAATCAAATATATGTTTACAGCACAGATTTATAAACATAATAGCATGAAATAAAAGCCTTTGTAGAAATATACTTGACTGAAAAGCCACTAATATTTTAACTTGTCCTCCAAAAGCTTTTAATGACTTCTAGAGAGTCTTTAACACACAAATTCAGTATTGTTGTGCCTTCTGTGTCACTTTCATCATTACTGTCAGTGAATTTACAAATTACAAGCTGCTCTGATGGGACTGCAAACAGCAGGCATTCTCTTCTGCACTTCTGAAGTCCCAACCTGTTACCCCAGGAATTACAAATCAAACCAAAACACAAAACACCCTCCACCATCCTCAGAGAAAAACCAATCCACAAAGCAAAACCCAACAGGATTTCTCTCTTCTCAGTTCCAGGTGCACCTGCAGTACGGAGAGGCCGCGGAGGCCACCGAGGCGGCCGAGGAAGATTTGGTATCAGGAGGGATGGGCCAATGAAGTTTGAGAAGGACTTTGACTTTGAAAGTGCAAATGCACAATTCAATAAGGAGGAAATTGATAGAGAGTTTCATAATAAACTTAAATTAAAAGGTAAAACAATTTTTGCTTTAGATTTGAGCATGGAAAAACTGTGTCTTGTTGTTTTGATCTTACCTTGGAGAATAACTCTTAAAAGGCATATAGTATTAAGTCTTGCTTGCAGTCATTAAAAAATAAATTGAAAAACCAATTAATAAGTAAACCGAAGTCATATGTTAATTAAATACTTGGGTCACTGAGTTTTTAACAAATTTTAACTAGTAGATATAATCTGTGAAGTTCTAATAAGTCTCTGTTAAAAATGCAGATTACTTAACCAGAAGTCCCAATAGCATTTATTACTTTAAAATTCTGGAAAGGATGCAATTAAAAAAAAAATCCATGTTTTAGGTTTCAATTATTAGACTAAATTATAATGTCAATTATAGACCAAATCAAAGGAGTTTGGGATCAGAACTTCATTGTAGTATGTAGGAGAGTTTGCTTGAAAGTTTCTAGCATTTCCTTGCTTTTATCCTTTTCCAGAGGAGCACAGGAGTAGTTAGAAACCATGCTGCCAGCATTCGTTTTCTAGCAGGCTTCTGTTTTGATTACCTCATTCTCTTGTGACCAGCCACCTGTTTGTTACACTGCTGCTGCTATTTTTGGACAAAATTGTTGCAGGTTAATACAGTGAGTTCCCTGTTTCAGTGAATGATTGGCTAAAGGCTGGGAAACGAGAGGTGGGAATAAATGGTCAGATTTCAATGTAGAGTAAAAACACCAGTCGAGTAAGATCTGTCCTGTGGTGCTCACCTGTTTTTCTGGATCATTTCTCAATCAGTTGATGGTTTGCTGTGGATACTGTTTTTTTCAGAATGATGAAGAGAAAAGGGAATGCTCACCATAAATAGCTGTAGAAATGTTTGAAGTGTGGCAGTTCTTCTGTGTGGTGTGGAAAGGTTGAGCTGGTTATCTGAAGTTCATGCACAGCATTGTGAGATTTAAGCTGTAGACATTTAGGAATGAGATTTGAAGATAGGAATAGTTGCTGGTGTTGAACCATCAGCTTTGTTTTCAGTGCTGGTTAAAACAGTGAACTTGAGGCATTATTAGGAAATAAATACATCACAAAGTCAGAATGCTGGCCCTGCTTCTCAGAGGAGATGGCAGCAAAGCCAGAAGGCAAAGGAGAAAGACAAAGGGGATGAACATAACCATGGGATGGCTTTTAGGAGGACTCTCTGAATGAGGCTCTTAAGGCCAGGAAGGAGGTAGCTGAAGAGGGGAGGAAATAGATGGGTGTCAAATCTGTTCTGCTGCAGGGTTTTTTGGTAACTAAACCCACAGGAAGCATAGAAACCTCCAGACAGCAATACATCCTAATTTACTTGTTATTTGATTTCCACATTAAATTATTTTTGTAGTATGCAATAGAGTTTTTCTCTGACTGGGAATAACTTTACAGTTATTTTAGGCTGTTTTTTTAGGCTTCTGTTTACTTTTTATTTTCCAGAAGATAAACTTGAGAAACCAGAGAAGCCTGTAAATGGAGAAGACAAAGGTGACTCAGGTGTTGATACCCAAAATAGCGAAGGGAATGCTGATGAGGAAGATCCACTTGGACCCAATTGCTACTATGACAAAACCAAATCCTTCTTTGATAACATTTCCTGTGATGACAATAGGTATGGCCTGCAAGGAGAAGCTTGTTAGTCTGCTTAATTCATGTTTATATCATAAGGTACTGTCAGTGCTACTCATTGCAATCAGCTCTGAGTCAAAGGTGATTAGAGCTTATTTCCACACGCAGCTGGCAGAAATGAAACAGGAATAAGAAGTGCCAGATTTCTTTGTGGGCAAGTGCAGTGTGGTCACAGGAAGGTATTTTAAGATGTTTTAGAGACATGCTTTAAGAACTTAATGCACAGGCTCTTAGAACTTAATGCATAGGCTCTAGAATCTCCTTTCCAGATTTACCAAGATGTGGAGGGGTTTGTTTGTTTTGCTTTGCTGCTAAATTAACACTTTAGTTAAATCAATTACAACCCTGCTTTGGTGATGGTTTCTAAGCAGATTACATAACTGTCTCGGCCAGTAGTGTTGTTCAAATGGACAGATAGCATTTCAGGAAAATTCAAGCTTATCTTTGGCTGCTGCCTTTTTATTACACACGATGATGTGGATTGCTGACCTATTTTGACTTACAGGAGGGGGAGGGGGAGTTGTTGGTTGTACTCACAGCCAGATAAAGTCACATCTGTAACTGCAGAGGATACAGAGTGTGCTTTTCAATATGGCAAACTCTTAGAGCATTATTAATATCTAATTAATGCCTCTGTACATATTCCTTCTCGATGAGCCCAGTGAACTGTGGCAGACACCTGGATTCTTGTGGAAGGGATACTGTGGAGATTTACCGTGTGATTCATGTATCGTTTGCACCCTCTCGGAGGGCCCTGTCCCTCCCTTCCCAGGTGTTTCACAGCCATCCCTGTTGGTCTTTCCCTCCCTTCCCAAGCGTTTCACAGCCATCCCTGTTGGTGTTTCCCTCCCTCCCTTCCCAAGCGTTTCACAGCCATCCCTGTTGGTCTTTCCCTCCTTTCCCAAGCGTTTCACAGCCATCCCTGTTGGTCTTTCCCTCCTTTCCCAAGCGTTTCACAGCCGTCCCTGTTGGTCTTTCCCTCCTTTCCCAAGCGTCTCACAGCCATCCCTGTTGGTTCTGTGCTGCAGGGAGCGGCGACCCACCTGGGCCGAGGAGCGGCGGCTGAACGCCGAGACCTTCGGCATCCCCCTGCGCCCCAACCGCGGCCGCGGCGGCTACAGGGGCCGGGGCGTCATCGGCTTCCGAGGGGGCCGGGGCCGGGGCGGCGGCAGGGGCACCTTCCCCGCCCCCCGCGGCTTCCGCGGCGGCTTCCGAGGGGGCCGTGGAGGCAGGGAGTTCGCCGACTTCGAATATAGGGTAAAGTGCTCCTCTTGTTCCTCTGAGCCAGCCCGCTGTTCTGGGGAGGGAGCGCTCACAGTCTCCTGGTCTTAGATTTGATGTTGAACTAGAACTTCTTGCTAGAACTAGAACTGCTTTGCAGGCTCTGAGCTACCGTTTTGCAAGTCCATTCATTCTGAAATTTTAGTTACATGGCATCATTTTACTATCAATAGCCAAAAGTAAAGTTTGCTTTTTGTCACATCCCCTGAGTAGCTGTTTGATAGCTGCTATCAGGGAGGAGAAGAAAAAGAAGGGAAAAAAAGTTCTACAGATTGAATGCAAATGTTAGAGATGAAAATTGCAAGCGTTTTTCCAAGTTTTATATTTATATTAAGCAAGTTAAATTATTCCCTCTCATCATTTATATTTTAAAATATAAAGGATGAGAGGGAATAATTTAACTTGCTTCCATTGTGCAACAAACTTTTGAATTCTTTGTGGATGAGTTGGCACAAATCTTATAGACTGGTGTACTGGTTAGAATCAGACAGCTATCCAGATTGGTTCAGATAAAGTAGGCTTTTAGAGTTTTGACTGGGACAGAACAACAACTTCTGCTAGTTTACTGCATGAGCAGTTAAGAGTTTTGCAAACAAGAATATCTGATTTTTTATAGAATTTTTAATTTTTAATGAAAAAAATGGGGGGTTATATCACAGCCATTTCTCCCTGTTGTGAGAGAAACATCCCTCACCTGTTCATTGATTAGTTTCCAACAGTTAGTCCTAGGACTTAAAGAAACTTTGGGTAGCTGAATGTGAATGGAAATGAGGGATTGGAGATGAGCAATTTGAATTTCACAAGAGTTTTGCTGCCTTCCAGTTGAGTAGGAGGTGGTGTAAGGGCTGAGGGTTTGTGCTGTGCTCTGTATTGGCAGTGATGAGCTGCTCTGCTCAGTGCCAGACTGAGGGGTTTCACCAGCTGCCAGCCTGATCCCCTCCTGAGCTCATGGGGAATAGCCAGCCCAGCACAACTGCTCCCAGGGCTGTTGCCCAGATGAGTTTGTAGGGTTTGTTTTGTAAAATGAATTTTAACACTGTGCTTTTGTTCCCTCTAGAAAGACAACAAAGTTGCTGCGTAGTCTCTGAGAAAGCTGCGAACCAGGTGAACGTCTAGATCTTCTTGAATCAGAGAATTAGTTTTGATCTCTGCAAAGAATGAAGTTAATTTGCTGTATACTTGTCACCAGCACTGGGATTTAACTATTTAATTTCAAAGGGGTGTAATGCAGTTACTTTTGAGAAATGGCCATCTTTGAAAACAGTAAGCATTAAATATATTTGAGACAGAAGGATAAGTAATTTCTTATGTATAGTTAATTATAAGCAGTACTTCGATGGAGTTTTAAGTATTTTTTCATCACTGAAAGGATTTTTCTTATTACTAAACTGTATTTGATAATTGCTTCAAGTTGTAAGGACAATGGTATGCAGAAGGCCGTCGATACTGTGAGTGTTTTGACCCACCGAAGGTTGTTTTTTGGAAATCCTGTAAAATCCCTTTTGAGGTAGTTGTTCTTGTATCAACTAGGGTGCTGGACAGTAGAAAACTTGCTTTGTCAGTCAGATATGTACACACAGTAAATACTGTTTCTTAGGCAAAGGAAAGTTTTTATATAGTTGTAAAATTCCATTATATCCCATTGCCAAAGAAACATTACAAACTTTGTATAGCTGTATAAAAAGCAACTAATTTTTTAAAGAATAAACATTTTTAAGTCGGTAAACATACTGTTATTGCAGAAAGTTGATATGCTGAAGAACACTGAATTAGTTGGGTTTCTTTTTCTTTAGCAGCTTTTCAAGCTTAAATGTTTGATTTTATATTTGGACTATAATGAAGTTTTGAAAATGTTCTTCCATTACACAAAACTGGATACACGCTTCACTGCTCTTGCAAGAATTTGATTTTGTAGTTTCTGGTATATCACAGGATTTGACCAAGTTAAGGAGATATTTTCAAAAAAAAGGAGAAAAGAAATTTTCATATGTCAAGATTTGCAATTAATTTTACTTAGTGAGAAATATTAACTTTTTTTAATAATGGACCAGGCACACGAGTTGGTGATTCTCCTGGAATGCCTGGGATAAAAGTCTGTCTCCATTTGTCAATTCTTGAAACGTTAACTTTGTTGTAATACCTGTAGACATGAGCAATTTAAAGAATTCTTAGTGTTTGAAGTTGTTTGCATTTTGATAGACCGTAGCTTGGAGACATTGAGACTCTGGTTCTAAGACCACGAAGTCACAAATGACAGTACGGACTTTTTGCCAATTCTGGATAACTAGTTGCAACTTTCTGATATGCTGAAATAGAAACCTGGTCATTTGTGTCTGTGTATGTATATGAAGGCCACAGGAATAAAGGGATCCAAAGATTACATCACTTTGATCTAATTTGCTGATTTATTTTTTTTTTTACTTCAGAATGTTCAGTGGTGATAAAGACGTGAAAACCTGCACTGTTGAAAAATTGGAATATTTAAAAGTGGTTGATAGAATCTTAATTTTATAACTTTTGTATAGCACTACAAGGAAGTATTTTGTAATTGGTTTCCTTATTAAGGTCAAGTATTTGACAGCCGTAGAAGTTAGATAATATTGTTTAGTAATGTTTTTGCATGTTTAACAACTGCCTTTTGGGATCCACAAGTCATGATTCTGAACACCTGTTGAGATTTTTGACCGTAGAGGCGAGTGCTGTCCTGTTGCAATAACTCTTTACTGTCTGAGGTGTTCCAGCTGTAAATACCCGGGCCGGGAGCCGCGGCCGGGGGCAGATAAACCCTGCGTAGGCCCGGCCCGCCCGCCCAGGCTTTCTGTTTTTTTATTTCAAACCAGAATAAACTGTTGAGTACAAGCGGCACGGCGGCGCTCCTTTGTTGCGCGGGCGGGCGGGGCGGGGCTCGGGGCGCTCCCGGCGGCGGCAGCGGCGCATGCGCGGCCCGGGGGCGGGGCCGGAGCCCTCAGCCGCGGCCGCCATGTCCGTGGTGTTCGTGCCCGAGCGGCTGCGCGGGGCGGCCGAGGTGAACCAGGACACGCTGCAGCGGGGTGAGCCACGCGGGGCTGGGACGGGGCCGGGGATGGGGCCGGGCCGAGACCGAGCCCTGCCGGCCCGCTTGGGGCAGAGCCGGCCGGGGCGGGCGGTGACGGTGTCTGTGCCGCAGCTGCTGGACGAGAACGATCAGCTGATCCGGTGCATCGTGGAGTACCAGAACAAGGGCCGCGCCACCGACTGCGTGCAGTGAGTGACCCACGGGCGGGCAGGGCGCTGGGGGCCGGGTGTGGGCGACGGGAGCCAAACGCGGCTGGAGCTCCTGGAGCTTTCCTGCCGCCGCCAGGAAAATGCGTCTGGGCTCACGAAGGGGTTTCCCCAGAATCATTTTCAGAGACGGATAAAGCCCCCGCCTTGGTCAGGGTGTTTGCCCGGTGCTCCTGGGCCCGCTCTGCCCTCCGTGCCCGGGTGTGGCGCCCCGAGCCGGCGGCTCTGCCGCTCCGGCACCCGCGGGGAGCGGTGCGGCTGCCCAGGCCGGCCCGGCCGGCAGCTCCGTCCGCCTGCTCCGCTGCGGCTGTCAGGCTGCGAGCTCAGTGCCCTGCTTCCCATCGAAATTGAGTAGTAGCACATGCTCGGCTACCGAGTACAGCTCAGTGCCTTACAGCGGGCTTTAGAATGAGAAAAACAATATTTTTCCCCTGATTTATTATTCTGGTTTGCGTTCTTTTTCTCTAACTGCAAATACTGATCGGAGTACACGAGTGCAAGTATGGGTAGTTGTCTAGAAAAGAACCTCTCCCCGATCCTGTGTTTCCTCCTCTCACAGGTACCAGCATATCCTGCACAGGAACCTCATTTATTTAGCTACAATTGCTGATGCCACACCGCCCAGGACACAGAAGCCTGTAGACTGACAGCAATACCTGGACATGAGCAGTGCTGCTTTCAGAGGCTGTAGAAATAGTTTAGAGTCCTGCTTTGAAAACCAAGAACGTATGGGTTTGAAAAAAGCGGGTAAAAAATTATCTGTATTTCTGTGTTTAAAATGTGAATGTAGTTTTCAGTGTAGTATTAGGCCAGCTTTTCCCCTGTTACTGTAACTAACACAGCTTAAGAATGATAATTACCACATTCCCTTTTCCCTCTGAAAAACTCAATTCCATGTACTTCTGGGAATAGCTTGGTTGTCAAGACAGCACTATGGGAAGCAGAGCCCATTTCATCAGTTAGATTCTATAATAACAAGGGAAATGTTACTCTAGGTGACTCCTACCGTCAACATGACAAAGTTTGGCATGTGTTCCATATATAAAAGCAGTAAACTCTTGTATCCTGTATCAGAACAATTATGCTAAATAAACTAAATGTGTTCTTTTTAAGTTGTAGTATATTTTGAATTAATATAATACATTAACAAAAGAGCTGCTCTGTGATTTAGTCAAACAGAAATGTTAATGTTCCTAGGACTGGTGGGATTGCCACACCACTCAGCAGTTATGTGTAAGGGAGAAACCAAGCTATTATTTTAGAAGCTTCTGCCCAAGTTTATTAAGGCTTTTTCTCTGTGCTTGCAATGCTCTGTAAACTAGTCAATTCTTGCACAGTCAGAATGGGTTCATGTGTTTCCTGGGTACTGTCAGCCCTGCTGGCCAGCTGCATGCACGTGTGTTCCTATGCAGTAAGGGAGAGAGCAGCTCTGCACACCCTGCACAGGCATTCCAGTGCCACAGGTAACACACACTGACTGAAGAGCCTTGGTCACAGCAGAGGGGACAGATTTTAGTTTTGGCTTACTACCATCAAAGTTACTGACTCTGATTCCTAAAAATGTGATTTTGGCAATGTTTACCTGCACTGCCGGTTAGTGACCCTGCTGAGGCATTGTCTGTACCACATTCTTCTGTGACATCACCTGAGAAAGCAGCTTTAAAGATTGAACTGTGCATAAAGTTCATTTTTATATGACAGAGTCAGTAAGTAGGCAGTTGACAATTTTCAAACTGTTAAATAATCCCATGTTAATGTAATAAGATCTTTGTTTACAAACCGAAGTTACAGTTTAAGGTGCTGCTCATTTTCAGCAAGGTGCATATTTTAAACAGGTATGACCTATTAAATGTATATCTTTAATAAAGCAAATAGTTTACTTTTACAGAAGCTTTAAAATACAAACTGTACAGTTCCAGTTCAGAAGCGTTAGCTATTCACAAGAAGCACTGCAATAAGGGTAAGTTAACTAAGCACCAAACCCTTGCACTTGGCAGTGTAAGTGAAGTTTAAGGGCAAGACTCATTTGCCAAGTGCAACAATTCTTAAAATTACCAGTGTTCAGAACAATCGGAAGCAAAGGACAGAGTAGCACCCACGTGGTCAAAATGCAGACAAACTTTCTTTGTGTTCACAATTCACTTATGTAGGTCCAGAAACTTGCCAGCATTTGTAATTATGAATAAACTGCAAAAACTATAGCAATCATTTTGGCACTTGTTAGAAAAAAAGTTCAAAATTAAGTTGTTTTCATTAACTTCCATTTTGGTCTTAGTATGAATAACCAAGTAAGTACAACCAAATTTGGGGTTTAATATTAGCTCTAAACAACAAGATTTAGGAAACTTGAAACCATTCATGAAGTTAAATAACCACTAACATTTTCAGTGGAAGGTTTTCAAAATTATAGTAGTACAGACCATTAACAATTTACAGACAGAAGCCACACTGATTGTGCAAAGCACATTACTGTAAAAAGTCTATGTACAGCAAACAAATCTTTGTAAACATGGTAAGTATGAAGTTTCAGAAAACATGGTGACAATATCATAAATACAGGCAACATTGGCATCCTCAAACAGCACAAAAGGTAACAATCTGGGCCTGCAAATAGAGCCCGTCACCATACAAACAAAAAAGGTGGATGGGTTTTAAATACCCAAATGTTTAATAGTTTTAGTGTTGTGTATACTTTTTATTTATATATATATATATATATATATATAATGTATTTATTTTTTTGGTATCTTCAGATATAGATGTACTTAGTTTGTAAAACCAAAACCAAAAAATGTGCTTTATCTTCATTGAAAAATTATGTAGTTAGAACTAATAACCCATTTTACTAGTAGTTAACATATTAGAATGATATGACTTAAGAAAAATACAAAAATAAGATTAATACTGTCAAAACTCTTATACCAGAAAATATTGTGGTTTTTAGACTCTTTCAAAGATGAAATATGAAAATTTAAATAAGCTCTAACTATATAAAGAATCTTCTGTAATCTCAATTCATATACAGTGGGATAGGTATACATATTTACCATTGTTCTTGAATTTGTAAGCACCAGTCACTCGCCCCCATCCACTTTGGTTGGAAGATTATTCCTAATTCCACAGGTTCACTTAATGGCACATATTGACTGCAAATAATTACTTTATCCTTTTAAAAAAAATAATGTTCTTTTAACTAACTGCTACCCCACATTTCAGTTTTACTATCTTCTGAGCCAGCTCACAATTTTTAATCAACTGTAGCATCTGAAATAAGACTTTAAATAAATGCAAGTAGTCTCTTAGGCTTTGCTTTCACACACTGCAGGAGCACCTTGTGGAGAGTGCCTTTGGCCAAATGCAGCCATAGGACAGGGTGTGTGTGAGAACCAGGGTCCCTGTGTCCACACAGGTGTGTGAGAACCAGGGTCCCTCTGTCCACACAGGTGTGTCAGAACCAGGGTCCCTGTGTCCACACAGGTGTGTGAGAACCAGGGTCCCTCTGTCCACACAGGTGTGTCAGAACCAGGGTCCCTGTGTCCACATAGGTGTGTCAGAACCAGGGTGCCTCTGTCCACACAGGTGTGTGGAACCAGAGCCCCACTGTCCACACAGGTGTGTGGAACCAGGGTCCCTCTGTCCACACAGGTGTGTCAGAACCAGGGTCCCTGTGTCCACACAGGTGTGTGGAACCAGGGTCCCTCTGTCCACACAGGTGTGTCAGAACCAGGGTCCCTCTGTCCCACACAGGTGTCAGAAGCAGGGTCCCTCTGTCCACACAGGTGTGTGAGAGCCAGAGCCCCTCTGTCCACACAGGTGTGTGGAACCAAGGTCCCACTGTCCACACTGGTGTCAGAACCAGGGTCCCACTGTCCACACAGGTGTCAGAAGCAGGGTCCCTCTGTCCACAGAGGTGCCATCTATGCCAAGCAGCTCAGGTCACGTTGATGACACAAGGCTGAGTGGTTCTGCTGATCTTCACCTGCAGGAAGGAAACTGCCACAAGACTCAGTGTTGTGACTGTTTCTGCAGCAGTTCCCAAATGAACTCGCTTGTGTAGCACAGGAAGAGCTGCTGTTGTACTTCATTGTAAAAAAGCTGCCCACAGGCTGTAATGGAGAATACAAAGGTTCTACAGCTTGTCCTTTATAAATTTAAACACAAACAGTGTTGAGCAAAGTGACCACTATATATTTGCTTCAACATATTCAACGTGTTTCAGTAAGATGTTTTAACTATAAATCTATATGAAAAATAGCTATAAAATACAGTGTTTCTTGTATGGTAGTCCTTCAGCAGTTCTTTTTAGAAAAAAAAAATGTCTTGAAAGTAAAGGCAATTACACATTTTTAAAAGCATTTCTACATCACAGTTTTGGGCTGTTTCATGTACACCAAACATATTGGCCATATTTGCTCAGCACTGTAACTCAGAATCCGAGAGTCTGCCTATCTCACCCAAACCCCCTCAATCCCACATCGAGAGAGAAACAGGATCTAGCCAACACAGCACTGTGAATCAAAGTGATGTGATTTCCATTTGGCCCTGTGCTGCACGTTCCAGTAGGAGCAGCAGTCAGTACTGGTGCAGGTAGGATGGTCTGCGCTCGTGCTTCACCGGGAAGGATTTAAAGCCCTTGTTGATCTGTTTGTGCTGGGAAGCCTGCTGGACTGCTGCTGCTGCTGCTGCTGGGCGGTAGGCGAAGCTGGAGGAGAGGCCGGCGGGGCCGCACTCGCTGGCCCACATGGGCGCCTGCAGCATCTGCATGGTGTCACTCCACTGGCCCACCGGGCTGCTCATGGGGTACAGGGACGTGCTCTGGCTGGGCAGCGTGCTGGGCACGGAGCACGTGTGCTGCCACGGGGCCTTGGGAGGCCACGTTTTGGTCTTGTTATCCTGAGAAAACAAAATCGGTTGGGGTGCTTCAGTTTAACAACAGAACGCTGATTTTTTGAGACAATATTTAACGTGTCACCTTATCACCTCCTTGAGATATTGTCACAAGATCAGTTTATATTTGAAAGCCTGTGACCGTGCTCAGAGGGGTCTGAGGATGAGGAAAGAGACGAGGATCTGACCCCATGTTTCAGAAGGCTCGTTTTATTATTTTATGATATATATTATACTAAAACTATACTAAAAGAATAGAAGAAAGAATTTCATCTGGCTAGCTAAGAACAGAAAAGAAGGAATGATAACAAAAGCTTATGTCTGGGACAGACAGTCCAAGCCACCTGACTGTGATTGGCCATTAATTAAAAACAACCACATGAGACCAATCACATGCACCTGTTGCATTCCACAGTAGCAGATAATCATTGCTTACATTTTGTTCCTGAAGCCTCTCAGCTTCTCAAGAGGAAAAATCCTAAAAAAATGATTTTTCATAAAAGGTATCTGTGCAAAAGCCAAACTGATGCCTGCATATAGCACTCTCAATTCTTAAAAATCTGCCCCTTAAAAACATTTACTTCAGCTTGACACACAGTGGCCCCACTGAAAGGGAAAAAGTAAACGACTTCCAATTTTAATATATTAAGCTTGGTGGCTGACAAAAGCACCTCATGCTACGTGAGTGCAGATGGTTTAGCTTTTCACTGAAGTAAGCAATGTGGGGATCCAGATGCTTTTCCAGCTGCCTGCCTGATGCAGACCCACCCCCAGTGGCAGCAGCAGAAGGGACTGAGCCGGGCCCGCTGAGCTCACCTGACTGCGGTCATCTGCTGTGGAGAGAAGGGGCGGCGACGGCAGCGTGCTGGGCTCCTGCTCACCACTGCTGTGTTTTCTGCCCACAAACACAGAGACATTGACTTGTTGGTTGAAATGAGTCACCCTCATTAATCTGCCACTGGCACACATCACACAGCCCACAGTACTGTTTTCAGAAACATCTGGTTTCACGTATTTTTTGTTCAGTACAGGTAAAAGCAACAATACAGAAACTGTCAGGGACATGACAATGCATGAAATGTTGGAGCTACAGCTTCAACATTTTTGTAGAGGGGAAAGGAAGCTGGGATAGACTTTTACCGACTTTCAACAGATCTGCCAGAAAATGTGTTTTTTCTTCTATTACCTGCTCTTGTGGCCAGGTTTCTTTTGATTTTTTTAAGTATCTTTTCTGAAATAACCTTACAGATAACACAAAACACCAGTTGAGGAAGTGAAACATCTGCTGAAGCACAGTAATTTTACTGAAGAAAAATGTTCTACCTTCAGTTTAAATTTGTGACCTAATACTGAGTTATCAAATAGAAGTCCTTGACCACATGTTCATTCTGGAAGATTTTTTTGCTTGGATTTTTTGGTCTTTTTGGTTTGATTGGTTGTGGGTTTTTTAGGAGGAGCGATTAAGGGCATGGGTTTAGATTAAAGCAGAATCTTGTATTTCATCCTTTTTGTAAAAATCCCAATCAGCATGCTCCAATCAGGGTCCCACAGGTAAGCAGCCCTTTGCAGGTCACCTTTAGCACACTCAGCCCTTCTGCCTCCTCTTGGTGCCCTCAGAGCTTTGCCTCTGGTCTGTTGTCAGGCCCTGACCTGCAGAGCACTGCTCTGTCTGCAAGTGACAGGAGCCAGCAGTGCTGCTACTTCAGCTGAGGCTTTGGCCATGAAGCACCCTCTGGACACTTTCTTCTGCCCTTTAGAGCATTACATAAACCACAGGCTTTTCTTCTTGCTCCATGGTCAGTCTCCAGCTATCTACTGGCTTGGCATGTTAAGTCACCCTTATGTGTTTGTTTCTCTCCTGGTTTTTTTAAATACAAGTAATTACTACTTTTCTGTGACTGTTTATGAGATGGCCCTTTCCCATTAATTTCAATTTAACATTCATTGAAGCTCAGTTTTTGTTCCCTCCCTATGAAGTCTTGGCTAAGTGTAAAGATTCAGAAAGTAGCTACTCTTACTCCTTTCTGATAATGCATACAAAAATAGCTATCCAGGTATAATCTGTGAGAAACTGGCACTGACTTTTCTTTCATCACCAAAAAGCAGACAGACAATCTTGTATCTGTGTATTGATTCCAAATTACTCTGTGACTGTAAACAAATATTTGGCCACTTACTTCATTTTTAGAAAAGACTGAAAAATAGTTTGAGGGAACAATTCCAGATTGGAATTGGGTTGGTATTCATGCTTCATCTTATGCCTTTTGTTACTATTGTTCTGACTACCCTCTGCTGTGCAATCACTGAAGTTCTAAAGACACCAAGCCTCCAGCCCTTTAGAAAAGCAGAATTGCTGTAATTCACACTACTGAGAGAAGTGGCCTGTTCACAGCTGAAAATCCTGGCTTGGTTTTTCCATTACTGAAATTATTTACAAAGGCAATTTGGCCTTCTCTTCCTGCTGTGAGGAACAGAGGGCTAAGCAGGGGTGGATTTCCCACTCCCAGAACAGCAGCAGCCGAGGTGGGAGGTGCACACCAGGTTTGCAGCAGCTTCTCCCCAGTGCCATGGGCTGAGGCAAGGCACCCAAACCCACCACAGCAGGCACTGCCCAGCTGCAGCCTGGCACTCCACAAAACCAGTGAGGATCCAGGAAAGGTATCCAAAGGAGACTCTCATGCAAGAGGGACTCTCATGCCATAGTGACCCTCAGTGAAGGAAGGGCTGCCTGTTTGCACAGTGCTGGTTTGTACAAGGAGAAAGCTGCTAATAGTGTAGCACACAAACTATCTTTGTGCAGACTTGTCTCATTTCCAGGAATTTCCTTTGCTGCTCAAATGAAATTATATATAAACAAAAGGAATCTTACAAAATGGTCCATTTCTGTTCATTTTGCTCACCTCCTCTGCTTTACAGCAGCAACAAGGTCTGGCCCTGAGAACATGGAGAACAAACTGTCTCCGTTAGCTGAGGAGGTCTCGTCACTGGAGCTGGCAGAGTCTCCTTGAGTACCAGACCAGCTGTTTGTCACATCACTGCAAGACACAAAGTTGTATTAGTCCTTGTATTGACAGTGCCTGGTCCAGACTGTGTGCCACAGCTGTGCTGGATCTTTGTCACAGGTGTATGATACCTCAGAGCACAGCACTGCAGCACTTGGTAAAATGTGCCAGTAATACAGGTACTTTCACTAGTTATGAGTGGTCACATTAACTATAATAATTATACCAATTAGAAGCATCTCTCCTATTCAAGGAGAAACAAGTGCTGCTTGGGTTTGGAATCACTAAGTACTTTTTCACTGCAAAACTGAGCTAGAACACATATCCATACTGGTTTTACACTGGAGACTCACTGCTCTTACATTATGGACAAATGGACAGAGAATCTTGAAACACTTCTTGTGTAGTAAATAGTAATGATCTGGAAGATATTAAAAACTACAAATGTACCTGCTCTGAGGTACCTGCCTTTTAGTAGCAGGATTAAGTGGCTAAAATCTGGAAAACTGTATTCAGTCAGGCACCACAACCTTGACAGCATCACTTTTTATCACAACTGGGTCTTAAAGCCATTTATAAAACACTCAAAAGAAACTCTCCTGAATACATCTGTGGTATAGATTCCTTATTTCTGTTTTACAGGTTTTAATCTCTCTTAATGGACGCTCCTCTGTCCAGTTAACAAGATACTTAATCCTGTGCTTGTTTGATTTGTCATATATTGGTGATTTGTTAATAATGTAGGGATGTAAGGTGGCATCGTAGAGGGAGGACCCTGGTTACTCATTCTAGCATTAATTCTCCTATTTAAATATAGGTTAGCCTGTTAATGGGGAGGGAGTCAGAAAGTTCTTATATTTTTGTAGTGTAGAGCTTTAATGCACTCTTTGTTGATGGCTGCTTGAGGGCCCACAGTGTAATTGGGAAATTAATATTTATCCACTCCTCAACTTTGGCAGCATCACTTTTCATCAAAACTAGGTCTTATAGCTGTTTTTAAAACACTCAAAGAAAACCCTCCTGAATACATCCGTGCTGTAGATTGCTTATTTCCTCTGTGGCAGTCCCAGTCAGTATCTGTGCCCCTCTAAGGGTGACATGAAGATGTCAGTGCCCTGGGATCAGCAAAGCAGGCGGGGTCACACTGCTCCTCTGAACAGTGAAGTGCAGCTTTCACAGATGCAGCAGCAACTGAAAAAAACCCAGTATCCCCACATTCTGCCAGTCTGGGTGCAAAACAAAGTCCCACAATAAAACCATGCAGCCTGTGCAGTCTCTTACCCCTCTGTGAAGTAGTCAGGGAAGGGCCAGGTTTTGTGGGGATCGTCAGGGAGGGCCCAGTTGCCGCGCGCGGTGCTGGGGCGCCGGACGTGCTGTGCTTGCCTCTTCTGCTGCATGGCCTGGTTCACCCCAGCCACATAGCGAGCAAACTCTGGATCAGAGCCAACTGAGGGAAACAAACCAACAAATCCATTGCTGCCACTCTGCTGTTTCTGCTGCACTTCCCATGCTCCAGGTTTGACCGTGCTCCACACCACAGCAATTCCCTCCCTGATGGATTCCCTGAATTCCCTCCCAGCAGTGGATGGGGCTGCACGGGGCAGTGAAGAACACTGAACAGGAAATGTTTTACAAAGATGAGATAACAGCATCCACGGTGGACAGTAATTATCACATGGCAGCACACCTGCCCCTTGCATTCCATCAGGGAAACTGTGTTTGTACTGTGGTGGTGTCTATGCTGAAAGGTCCAGTATCAGCAGCCACCATGAAATGGACACTGTACATTTATCCACACGTGAAAAAGAGCAGAACAGTTACTGCAGTTGATGCCAGAGTGCAACATGGTTTCCAGCTACCTTGTGATCCTGCTTGGATCATACCAGAGCACAGAGCACCAAAACTGCCTCCATCCTACAAGGATGAGACAATTCTGAAAACATTCTGATTCTGAATATTTCAGAGTCAGAATTATATTTACAGAAAAAAGCAGTAATTTAAAAATTCTTCCATTCTCAACATGCTTATTGTGTTCCAAACATCCAATAAGGAATAAGCACACTCTTGAGCAGACACAGCAAAAGCCTTAATCCAAAAGTGTTTCAAATGCTCCATTGATCAGAGCAAGCAATTGCTGCATTCAAAAGACTGCTGATAATGAGTCACTAACTGAGTCTCCACAGCTTCTCTTTCTTTTGCCTTTTTTTCCTCCCTGTGAAAAAACTTGGCAATCTGACTGGATTTATGGAAAATGTCTAGACTACATGCACAGTAATTGCAGTGGGAAGCACTGAGCTGCTGGCTTGCCAGTCTCAGCTGGAGATGGAGTGAAGACTGAAGAACATCCAACAATCCTGCACAGCTCACAAAGCAGCAGTCTCCCCTGGCAGCTCCCTACATTCAATACTGCATTTGGAAGATGTGTTTCCTTGTTCTCATTTGACACATCCAGAAAAGACCTCCACAATGTTTTGCTGAATGCAAATGAAAAAGACAGGGAAGAAAACTTTGTTTCTCTGCCTCCTTTAAGCAAGGGCTATCTGAGAGCTATCTAGGGACCAGTCATCCCCAGTGGTGCTTGTTCTCCCTCTGAAATACCTTTATGTCTATTGAAGATGAGGCTGGAAGCCAGACAGTTCCTCAGATCTAAGAACACAGTCTAGATGGATTCTGAAGGATATCCAGGCTTTTTTACCCATGGACAGCATTAAGTTCTAAAGTGCTGGTATATTCAAAATAGAAGCTTATGTTAATTTTTACCTCACTGAAAACAGCAGGTGAACAGGTTTTTATCAGATAGTTTTTTACTCCAAAAGATTGGAGTTACCAACATTCCTTCTATTATGAAGTTCTTATTGCAACATTCCTTCATTAGGTTCTCAGTGATGACTAAATACTACAAAATACATTGCTGGGACTAGTTAGGTCCTCAACATGAAAAGCCATAAATTTCAATTTTATAAATTGTTAATCAGCAGTTTTGCATCTGAAGAGAGACATCATTTGCAGACTGTAGAGGTATTTATCAAGTATTGTTTTGTTTCAAATGAGAAATGCACAGTCCTAGGAATCCCTGGAAATGAAAAACAGTGTTCTGGTTTACAGCTTTTTGTACAACACTAAAGCTTAAAATGCAGATTTCTACACCACAGCCCAACCTGGCAAGTTCTATGAAGAAAAGTTCTTTCTAGTGGAAAAGTATTCAGTTGGAAGGATTTTTGTTTGGTTTTGTTTTTTTTAAATGCCACATCTGTGAAAAATACTGTTTTTACCTATCACTACAACTGCAGAAGTGTGTATCTTAATCCACTGAGCACCATGTATGGACCTTGAGTAAGTCACCTTCTCCAGGTACCACCTTCTACATCCCTGACAATCACCAAATGGAACACCACAAGTGGTTTTTTGTACAGCTAAAGGAAAATACTACAGAAATAGAATGGATTTCAAATGCTGAGAATGTCAGTCCTTTGCATACCTGCTTTCATTTCCCACACACACAAGGGCTTAGTGCTTGCTGAGAATAATTTTGTCCTTCCTTAGAGGCTGTGATAATCCTTAAATCCATACCCTAAGTCTGTTTAACTAAGATGATGCTAATTCAGCCTTACAGTTATTAAGCAACAACGTAACTATGGTGGCTATTTTTGCCATAGAAACTCCACTAATTAATCAAGTAAGTTGACAAAATAACTATCATAATTATGAGTCAAAGGAGCTGGTTTGAGACACCCACACATTCCAAACACAGACAGTGCAAATGAGCCCGGGAAACTGAGCCCTGCTTTGACAAAAGGGTTCCCTGTGCTCTGCTCCTCCCTCAGGCAGCTGCCATAAATGCACACTCCAGCATTCCTGCAGCTGTGCTCAGGCCAACAGAAGTTACATTTACAAGGTAGCAGCTGTGTAAGTTCTGAATACCACCATCAGAATCACACAATCACTGAATGCTCTGAGTTGGAAGGGACCCACAAGGATCATCAAGTCAGTGACCCACACGAGGACTCATCTCCTCATAAATTCCACAGTCAGTTTCTTGGTCTGTAGATATTTGTTTATGACTCTAAAATTTTATCTCAATTCATCTATATTTACAATTTATTGGTGGTCCAAACACATGTGGCAAACCTGATGGCACTTGCTCTTCAGTCTCTAATCCTTTGACATCCAAACTTTTCACTGCAGAACCTGCAGCTGTGGAACAGGAACCAGTATGACTGCCAGGGAGCTGGGGAGCAATGGAAGGGGAATGTGGGGATATGGGAAAGATGCAACCCAGCTGTATCTCCAGGTTACAAGACTGCTAAAGAGCAGGAGGAATAATTTTGAGGAGAGGGAACACACCTGAGTTCAAGAATTTGCTTTACACAATTTTATAAACTAAGTATAGGAAGAACATCATCTGTAGGTATCTTTTCAGTACTCTGGTGTGCTCCATATGGGAAAGGTCAGACTACTACAGCTGGGACAAGAAACAAGGAATTATTTCCTATGCTTACTTATTGAGAGTTTTAAGATCACCTTCTGCTAAAAAAGCAAATAAGCACACAAACACATCCCTGCTTGCACTGGTCCCTCACATCCAGTGGGCAGCACAGGGAAATGACAGTTATTGCCAGCAATATTCACAGCATTCTTTTACCCAGGACTCTTACAAAAAGCATAAAAAGGAAAAGACACACACCTGCAGGGTCAAAAGGCAGGATTTCTCCCAGCATCCCAAACACTCCATCAGTTTGGTCACGATTTGGCCACGTGTTGTTTCTAGGTCCTTGTGGTTTCTGTCCTAACATCTCTGCCATCATATTGTCCATATAGCTGCTCACGAGACCCAAGCTGTACAAATCAGAGCTTAAATCTGAAAAACCAGGATTGTTCCACTGATTTATATGGGACAGCCCAGCCCCAACAGCCGGAGCCTGCTGCTGTGAAGAATTACTGAGCCATTTGGCAGGTACACGTTGCTGTGGTCCAATAGGTTGAAGCAGGTGTTGGTAATACTGCATTTGCTGCTTTTGGGACTGCTGCTGGGACAAGCCTTGCTGAGGAGGGTGCAGCGGGGTGTGAGACACAGACTGCGGCTGCTGCTGAACCGCTCCCGCCTTCTGCTCTGCTGCTGTGGAGGACGCAACAGAGTTCCTTCTTTTCACCATCGGAGAAGTCTGCTGCGATTTGCCCATGTTAAAACCAGACAAGAAATCTATCACATCCTGCATTTCTTGGTCAGTTGGTAAATTCATACCTTTGTCATCCTTGCCATCATCTGCTTTGAAGAAGCTGTCCCGTCTCTCCGCGAGGAAGCCGTTGGCGAGCGGGTTGGCCGCGCCCTGCAGGGCGTCCGCGCCCCGCGGGAAGCTCCCCAGGGCCAGGATGTTCTGCAGCCGCGCGTCCACGCTCGGGGGCAGCTTCGCCTTCTCCTCTGAGCTGGAACTTATGAAGACGTTTTTGGAAGGTGTGTTGGGGATTGAGTAACTTCCCGTGTTACTTGTACTAGTGCAGGAAGTTTTTTTTGTAAACCGTGAAGTCAGTTTGGAGAATGTCTTTTGCAGACCCCCTGAAGATTTGCTTCCATTCCCCGGTGGCATGTCAACCTGGCTCCCAAATTCGGAGATTTCACGCTGTAACTGGATCTGAATACAAGGCAAAGCTTGCTCCCTGCATCAACGAAAAACACATGTATCAAACCACCTAATACATAACTGAGTTTGTACTTTGGGGGAAAATGTGTATTTGGATACAAATACAAGTTTTGTATTGTACTGCTCAAGAAAGAAACAACACCAAAGACTGCCAAGTCCACCAGCTACTTCTTATGGTAACAAAGCAAATTATTCCTCATGTTTGCAATACTTTCCACTCCTTAAATTTTAGTTGTGCTTCAAGACTTCAATGGAGACCAATTTAATATAAATCAAGTGTTTTTGTAAGAGAGAAGCAAATACTTTTTAACCCTTGGATATGCTGCAGGTTTGGTTTTAAGCAGTCTCCTGTATCTCTGGATGTACACAGAAGGTATCTGTGGGGATTAACAGTGTCTCACTCTCAGTCGGACTCCTGTTTTCCCCTTCTGATGAGCTGGCACTATCAAACCCCTCAGCACAGATCATTCAACAACAGCTTAGTTTGAACTAGAAAAGAGATGTACCTTCCTTCCTTCCACCTGTGTATATCAAACACAGCAGTGTAGAGCACATCCACCAGCCCCAAAGTCTTCTCTGGATCCAGACTCCTCTGTAGCAAAGACATTGTTGCTGGATCTTCTTTCAGACACCTGTCATCATTAAGTTTAAATTAGAAATCACAATGCTCATTTTTTGACATTAAACAATTCTACCACATCAGTCAGAATACAGAAGGCCAATTGCTGTACTCCTGCAGAAGGACATGGGAATGCCTGGTGGTTCCTGGGTTGCAGCCTGAGATCTGATGTCGCAGACATCCTTTGTGAAAAATCCTTTCTGTAGGATTTTTCCTGCTAGAGCTGAGAAGCTCAGTAACAAATGTAAACAATTATTATCTGCTGCTGTGGAATGCAACAGGTCCACCTGTGGTTGGTCCCCTGTAGATGTTTGGATTTACCGACCACTCATGATGGAGCTGCTCTCGCTCTCTGCCGAGACACAGACCTTTGTTATTCATTCTTTCTATCTTTTCTTAACTTAGCCAGCTTCTGAAGAAGCTCCTTTTCCTTTCTATCTCTATGTAGTATAGTTATAATGTTATATATATATATCATAATAAAATAAATCAAGCCTTCTGATAATGGAATCAAGATCCTGACTCTTCCATCCTCTACAAACCCCTGTGACCACCGTCACAATCTGCCTGCTGTGGAACAGAGCCCCCCTCACTGTGAGGCTCAGCAGTACAGTGCACTGAACTCATCACTGACAAGAGCTCTTTAGCAGGCACAGCGGCGATGAACACTCAACACCCCTTTGTGGAACATGGCAGGAGCCTCTCACAGCCCCGCACATGCCGGGAGCCCGAGCGTGGCCGGGCCCGCACGGAGATGGCCCCGAGCGTGGCAGGGTCCGCACGGAGATGGCCCCGAGCGTGGCCGGGCCCGCCGGAGATGGCCCCGAGCGGCGGCTCCGCACGTCCCCAGCCGAGCCCCCGCGGTACCGCCCGGCGCCAGCAGGCGGCGCTGCCCCCGGCAGGAGTCACGGGCAGCGCGGACATCCCGGAGCTGCGGGCACGGACAGACAGACAGACAGACACTCATGGACATACACACACACTCACACAAACACACACTCACACATTCACACACGCACTCTCACCCCTTCCTTCTTCCCCTCCCCTCTGGACGCTCCTTCCTTCCTTCCCCCGGCAAACAGCACCATACACCATGCACAAATACATTCCTTCCTTTCCTTCCTTCCTCCCCAGGACACAGCACCGGGACACTCCTTCCTTCCTTCGGCACCAGGACACACACCATACGTGCACACACACATTCCTTCCTTTCCTTCCCTCCCTCCCTGCCCCGGGACACAGCACCAGGACACTCCTTCCCTCCTTCCTTCCTTCCCCCGGGACACAGCACCGGGTTCCTCCTGCCCCCGGCCGTGCCCGCAGCCCCGTTAGGCACAGGCTGCCTCTGTAAGGAGTCCAGTGAATCAAATCTGGGGTACTGACATCCTACCAGTGCCTCCTTCCCAGCTAGAGACCAGAGCTGCCATTGCCTCCTGCTCCCCCTGCTCTGAACGGCAATAAATCCTCCCAGGCTGCAATCAGCCCTCTTTGCCAGGCAGAGCCCTGAACTGCAGGACAGCATCTCCTGAGGACCACGGCTCACATCAGCACCCACAGCCCAGCCCAGTGAACAAAGAGCAAAGGCTCTCACACCAAATCAGCCCATTCTTGGCCTCCTGAGCTCCAGCTGGGACCGGCCAGGGTGGAGCACAACACCAGTACTGGTAGATTGTTATTTTTGAAACCTTCTGTGTTATCATCAAGCTTTTACATTTCTTACAAGTCTCAGTGCCCAGCACTGCCCCTCTTGCCTGGCCTCCTACAGAGGAGCCTGTCAGCAGTGGAGGTGTTCCACAGTCCAGACAGGGACTGAAGGGAGCTGTGCCACACCTGTGCACGTTCTCTCTTCCATTTCTAACAATTCTCCCATGTATTTCAGTCACAATCTGCAATACAGGATTTTTATTTACCACGTTGATGGAACTTGCACCACAATTCTTGATCCTTCTAAACTTATCTGGGGAGCATAGGCTTCTTTATTTTCAATCTGTGCTGTGTCCACAACCACCTAGCAAATAAAATAAAAGGGAAAACAATGAAGAATTAGTTATTTTATCACCTCTGTAGTTAAACTCTAATAATCTCCCATCCAAGTCATACTACAGGTACAAAAAAAAACCCCAAATAAAACCGAACCAACTCATGAAATCATTTTAAGTTTACTTCTATTTTAATATAAAATTAATTTAGTACAGAAACCTGTATTCCAAGGACTTAGTTCTCCCCAGTTACACCCTGTAGTAATGCATCACTATGTTGTTGCCAGCTGCTCCACCTCCCTGCTGGTAGTTCTCAGTATTTTTGAGAGGTTTAGCCCAGTTACTACTTTAGGAGCTCCCAACACCTACTCAGCAAAATGTTGTAAATCATTTCACTGCAGTGCATGGTATGATATAGACAGCAATATCCAGCCAGAAACCCTTCACAATTCCTCACACAACCCCCACTTTTGAAGTTATAAAATTCCACATCAGCATTTCTCTATTCTACCTAATGAAACTGTACCATTCCTGATTAAATAAAGAGAAGAAAAGTGACTGTCCACTTTGTTGGACTCTGAGCCACCTGTAAGATGTCATGGAGATATGAAGAGGAAAGCCTTGAAGACCAACCCTGTGCCTTGAACCTTTCTTTTTAGGCAATGGAAAAGGAATGGATTCACTCCAGCTTCATTTAGCCTTAATTTAGTGATAGTAAATTCCATATTTGGTTTGTGCTTTCTGTGGTTGTCCAGGCTTGTGTGGGTTGGCCTTTTTGATCATTTCCATAATTTCCTATTTTGGTCATGCTGACACAGCAGCTTTGGGCAGCACTCAGCAGTTGTGTCAGTGGCTGGCACATGAGCTGCACCAATTATCCCTGAAATGCCCCAAGTGCCCTGCTGGAACTCAGCCCCAAGGGACATCACTGACTTTGCTGCCATCACCCAACCCTGGGCCTGCTCCTAACTGGGTGTCTGCTACTGGGTAACATGAAAAAAGTGAAACAGAATGCTGAGTTTCTTCTCTCTCACTTTAACAAAACCATCAAGTAACACTTGAATATAATTATTTTCCAGCTTTCAAATATTTCAGCATAAGGCCTTCTTTTTCCTTCAGTTGATTCTAAGACTTTGCCCAGGTTTATTCAATTCTAAACATGTCTAATGCCACACCATCATCCACCCCTGAAAATACCTCTCATTTTGTAACAGGACAATTCCAGTAGTCTTTTCTTGGTGTTTGTAGATTTTAATTTTATTTAATTTGGTAATTGCAGCTCAGCCCTATTGCAGGGGTAATTTATGACTGTGATAAAAGTTAATAACTGTTATCAGATCAGTCCTCATAACTGTGATCAGGAGAAATGAACTCAGGAGTGATTGTTCCCAACTACAGTTTGCACCTCAGCCTGAGCTCAGGTGAAGCTCTGATGTGTGCAGGGCTGTGTCTGTGGGGCATGGTTGGTGCCCATGGTCCAGGCTTTGCTGGGGTGTTCCTCCCCCAGGACAAACCTTTGTTTCTTCCCTCTGCAAAAAGCTTCACATTTCTCAACATCTGTCAGAGTCAGGACATCTGGGATTTAAACTTTATTAGGGGATTCAGTGCCCCTGCAATGCATGTTGGTGTTTGCTATGTCTGCTAGCACAAAAAAAAGAGTTTTATCTGTTAACCTCTTTGCATGAGACCAACTGGAAGTTTTATTTCTGCTCATCCTCTGAATTCAGCTATTTGAATGTACATTATTTTTATTCAAACATGCAGATTTCATCAGCTGACCCAAATCTCAAAATGCAATTCTTATTATACACATGCTAAGGTAAGAACTGAAAATCAGCCCTTCAGATTATTGATGATAAAAAACTACAGCCCAAAATAACCAAGCAAACTAAGTCACAACTCAGTGTGCTTTCCACACTTAATGAGTCACTTCTGAAAAGGCACAAGGGCACAGGACAGGTTAAAAGCAGAGACTGCCAAGTAATGTTTTTTTCCAATTGGGCATTTAGGATACAGATGCACACAATTCTGAATGAATGCAGAGAGCCCAGGATCTGACAGCAGCACACCAAAGCCCACAAAATGCTGTGCCAGGGCTCATTTATCTGCCTTCTTCACAAAATTAACTCCAAATAAACACATCCTCCCTCCCCGCCTGGTGGTGCTTAGGGAACAGCTTCCTGTACCTCACACAGGCATTGTTCTTGTTTCACAGGTGCTTCCTCTCTCCCTTCCACTCTTTAAAGACCCAAAGAACAATTTCTTGTCACTGCATGAGGCTACACACAAGCAGAACTGGATGTTGTAAACAAAAGATGGCACACAGTTTATAAAGAAAAACCTCATCCCTCATCCCCTTCTGAACTGCAACAAATCCAAGTGAGAATGAGGGGGAGCAGCCCTGCAGGTCCTCTGGCCTGTGCACAGCTCTGTGTGTCTTTGAGGAGAGAAGCCTGCAACTTCCAGAACCTGATGTTCATGCAAGAATCTCTGCAGACATTCAGGATTGAGCACAGGTGAAACTCCACAGCTCAGCACTGCCCTTTGGGGGAATGTGTAAGCAAGTTCTATGGTGACACTCTCCAAAAGTGATGCCAACCTGAAGAATGTCAGTGCTCCAAGGAGCAGCAGGTCTAACTCGTTCTGTCTAGACTGGGGGACACCAGATTTCCAAATTCCTGAGTCCAAATGTGCCACTCCTGAACCCCCCGGGGCAGGACCTGGGTGTGCACAGCCCTGACAGCCCTGACAGGAAATGGAGGAGCTGCAGCATCCTGCAGGCTCTGCTCCTGCAGACACTCAGGAGCCAGAGCTGCTCACACACAGCACCTCCCCAGGGCTGCTGAAACCTCCTTCCTCCCTGGCTCATTTCCTCCCCCTCACTGCTGCTCCCAGCATCCCACCCCAGCTGTGGCAGCTGGAGGCACAATCCCATTTAACCCCATCCTTCTTCCAGCCTTCCTTCTATTTATCAGTATTTAACACCCATTTTCTTTCAAAACACCCAAGTAGAAATTTGGTCAATCCTGTTACTCCACAGTTTCTCTGTCCCTGCAAAGACACCACCTTCTTGTGGCTCCTGTGAAACTGAGCCAAAGCACTGCCCTCAGCCCTGTGTGTCAGTGAGGGCAGGACTGACAGCAGGGGCACTGCTGTCCTGACACTCAGGGTCTGCACCTTTGATTTCATGAATTATATTCCACCATTATATGAACAGTCAGTTGAATTCCAGTGTAATTTCAACCTGCTTCTCCAACAGGAATTTACTATTAAGGGACTATATAAGATCTGATATCTAGTATCAAAGGGACGCTAGAAACAGAAGTATAAATATCTTTCAAATTCATCATTTCCAATTTATCATTCAACATTACTGGATAACCTTTTAAAAGCACATGGTTTAATTTGCTAGGATGGAAGGTTTAGGTCATCTAACCAGCTCTGTGATTTGTCTAAAAAACAGACTTAAAAATATGCAGCTATTTGGGTTCTTTAATCACAAATTAATTACAAAGCCCTCATGGTCCCCCATCACCCTGAACAAGGAATCAGCAATGAACCAGCAAGAAGCATTAACTCAGTGTAGGTTAAAGACAATTCAAAGAACACTTGACAGAACTCTCACAGGCTGCAGTGTGCCTTTATCCTTGCATTTCCTTCCTCTGCTGAAGGTGCAGCCTCTTCCCCTATCCACAGCCCAAAAATCCTGCAAGTCATGCACAAACCCTTCACCAAGTGCAGAGATTGCAGTCGTTACTGATGGGAGCACAAATGCATTTTCTTATCAGAGTATGTTCCCAACATCTGTTTTTATCAGCTGCTAAGATACTGTAAATTCTACTGGTTTTCTTCCCCTCAAGAACACAAAGTCTACAGCAGGATTTCACTCTCCTGTCCTCTGTTGGAGAGGTCAGGTAGCATTACCTGGGGCAGGGACTTGCTGGTTTATGCTGGCCAGGAAACTCAGCTTCCAATCAGAGAGGAAATGAAAAAATGGCAACTTTTGAAGCCAGTTTGAGAGGGGGTCGATGTGTGTTTGGGTCTGTTTAGGTTTTTTTTAACATGGCCATCTATAGATTTGAAAGCATTTCTATTTCTCTATGAAGAAGTTTCATTTCTTGTGTTCTCTCTTGAAATGGAGGCCAGGAAGCACCTGGTGCATTCTTCTGTTCTGTCAACCAGGGACACCATCACAGAGCCCCACTGTACAGGGACACACTTTGCTCAGAAACCAAATTCACTGCAGCACAAAAACCAGAGCAACACAGAGCAAGACACTGCAAACTCACCCCTGAGCTCCCAACACCCAGCTCCCCTCAGGGTGTGCACACAGCCTCTGTTCTCCTGACAGCACAGCATCACCTACCAGTCCAGCCTGGCCAAACAAGAGCTGCACAGCAGTTTTGCAGGCTCCTCTCCACGTGGAAGGGCAGACCTGGTTGAGCACTTCAGTCACAGGGGAGTCGTCCCTGGGGGTGAGTCCATTGTGGCATCCAGCGTCCTTGATCAGCTGCAGCATTGTGTGCTGCAAAGAGAACCAACACTCTGTGCACACAGCCACAAATGGCACCAGCAAGGCTTCCACATGGACTGCTCATTGTTCTGCATCTTTTCAAACTGCTCTAATGTCTGCAGCCTCTTCATACCACAGGAGACTTCCATTGCAGAACAGAAATATGGAAGATTGTCCCTGCTCTTTGGAACACTACACTGCTCCAAAACCATCAACAGTATTTCTGATATTCCTGCAAACCAGTTTAATCAAAACTACAAAAAGCACTGCAAAGACAACAGAAAAGCTGCATTTGGAGCACTTATTATTTCTTATTAGATTATTTCTTAATATAACTTTTCAACTCTTCCAGGAGCAAGGAATTGGGTTCATCTAAAAAAACAGGGAAAGTGGTCATTAAAATTGCCCAAATTACTTCTGAATGGACATCTTTTCCATTTGTTTATACTGAAAATACAATTAACTTCTCCAGAATTTAAAATTATTTTAAAAAATTGATTCCACTGTGTAGGATGACATCAAAAGGAGCTCTGTTACACAGTATTTTTCTCAAGTACCTCCCTTGGTACCAGGCTGGGCTGACTTGAGCCCCTAAGCAGATGAAGGCTCTGATAGCATCACTGGCTGGGGAATCTGTAAGGGCTCATTTTCCTCTGTATTTCTTCACAGCTAACACATCTCTTTCAAAAAGCTCCCAGAAGCTTCACTGCATCCTAGATCTCTATGCCTGTCAGGCCTGTGCTTCTCTCATATTTGACCAAAATTGCTCAGGTGATCAAAATGTTATCACAAACAGGTGTAGCCCTACAATGTTATAAACATCCTGTTTGCACAGGAAGCCAGGCTGAAAAAAAGCACTTTTAAACACAGGTTTGGCATGGAACTCCTATTACTGCTGTTCTCTACATTTTAATGAATTCTACTTTCTCCCCCATCTTTATTTCTGTGGTTAATTAGGAGTTATTACCGTTTTCAGCTTCAGGTTTTCTGCTGCAGACTCATTGAAGGAGATTCCTTTCAGAAAATGGGATCCAATCTGGACAGGGACAGTGGGCAGCTCACACTGGATGGGCTGAGGAGGAGTTTGTCTCCTTCCTGTCTGCTGAGCTTCAGCCTCACTGCAACAGCCCTGCAGGGCAGAACACATCAAACAGCAGAAATGAAGACACAGAAAATCCCAACATGGGCCCAAATGTTTGTGTATTTTCAAGGTGAGGAGGGATGAAACGGAGCAGGTTTAGCAGCTCCTACCTGCAGACTTGCTTCAATTGCTTTTGGGTTCAAGTGGAAGCCAGCCTTCATTGCATATTCACAGTGACCCAAGCTCTCCAGAGCCACCTTGTAGGCCTGCCATGAAACAGAGAGGGGACAGCACAGGGGGGTCAGCAAGGGAGGCAGCACAGCCCCTGTGCCAGGCACAGCCAGGGACTGGCACAAGGACTCACCCTCTCAGCTCTGTGGCACACACACATTCCTCATGTCCCACCCCAAACTGCAGCTCCCAGCCCCTCTGAGCTGTGTGTGGCACACACTCTGCAGGAGCACACTCCTCCCCTGCTGCACTCCCTGACACACACACACATGGAACAGCAGACTGAAAAACCACCTGCAAAGCACTGTCAATTTTCATGTTGAGCTCTTTGAGCTGATGTTCAGGGATGGCCACAGTCTGTGAGCAGAAAAGCTGCTGAACTTCAATCCCTGCCAGGCATCCATCACAGCCCCTCTCCCGCAGCCGAGACGTGGCCTGCAGTGTGAAATAAAAACCCAGGGTGAGGAGGGCAGCACCAAACCAGGTCAGGCTTAATTCAATTCAAAAAAGAACAAAATCCACACAGATTTTAAAATCTTCGACAGGAGATGAGAAGCAGCACCTGGGGGAAGGGACCTGGAGGAGACTCCATTAGCACTGACTGCATTTCCACTGTGGGAGCAGAACTGGGGGAACCTGGCCAGCACAGGGGTGCTGCAAGCCCTGGGCTCAGCATTGTTCCTATTTCAGCTCCCTGCCAGGACCAGGATCCTGTCACACTGCCCACACCATGGCTGTGCTCACCTGAGGACAGACTTGTAACTCCAACACAGAAAAATATGTTAAAAATATGTTAAAACATGTTAAAAATGTTAAATATGTTAAAGAAAATATGTTAAACCATGTGTACCAGCACTCCTGTGTGCACAGGATGACACATTTCATGAAGTTATGGGTGATTATTGTGGTGCCATTTGAGAAGTGCCACACAATGCTAAAATCAGCTTAGCACAGCAAGAAAATAGCTTTGTGTAGTATCAATTTTAAAAACAAGAAATAAGCCAAATATCTCCTTTTAGCTGTAAATCCTACATCATTGAGCAGGGTAAAGCAAATAGATGTGGTTATTTTCCAGCCTAAGGTGGAATCTTCCTCTAAAGCAGGATGTCCAAACTGGGGGCTTCTGGTACCACAGCCAGTGCACACAGGGGCTCACCTGACAGAATTACTGCATTTCCCAAAGTAAACCTGAAGGAGCAAAACCAGTTCTGAGCTACTGACAAAGTTTCACCTTAAACTGCACTCTGGAGCAGCAGTGCTCTGCCAGAGAGGCTGATTTTATAGGAAAACAGAGGATTGCCTTCCACTCCAAAGGAAAAAACTGGCCAAGATTTCAGTATTTCAAATCCCCCATCTATCAAAATTATTTATATTAGTCTATCTAATTATGAGAGAGAGATTTTATTTATTTAGAAACCACAGATTTTTCTTATGCTATCCTGATACCCTACACAAATACTCCAAATCATTCATATCAGTCAATCAAAAATTGAGAAATTTCTTCCATTGTTATTTTGGAACTATGGAGAATCTGTATTTTATCTCTCTCCTCCCCATGTATGTTTAATACAGGATTTGATTAGTACAATACTTGTACAAAAATATTTTAAAATACAGGTTCTGTATTTCTGAAAAACAGAAATAGCTGAAGGGGGTTGCTCAAATGGTAAAAAATAAAGTTAAGGCCCCTGACTCTGTGAAGCCAAGTTTAATTTTAACCACAGTTTAAATAAATTTGATAGCAATTGCAGGGCATTTCTAGAAACTGCAGTAGTTTTAAGAAGCTAAGTATATTACACACAAAATTAATTACTTTTATGCCAAAGAAGTACAGCTATACCAGGATTAGACCTGTTCCAATTATCTGCAATACACCTAAAGCACTCCCAAATCCCTATTTCATCCAGTGAAATCAATTTATGCTGCAGTAAAAATCACAAATAATCCCTCTGCATCCATGTCATTCATTTGCTTTCCTGTACCTTGCAGATGTCTGTGATAAATGGAGACCCTGACAGGATTTCTGCTCAGGATGAGTAACAAACCATGTGAGCCTGCACAAGTACATGCTCCAAGTCATCTGGGTTTAGGGCAAACACACACTGTGTGTCTGAGTCCCTGCTCTCTGTCAGTCTCCAGGCTTCAGCAGGGCCAGGGAAAGCAGAAAAGTTCATAAAACTGAATGTCTTTACATAAAACTGAATGTCTTTACATAAAACTGAATGTCTTTACATAAAACTGACTGGCTTTATCAATACTGCTTTGGGCTGGCAAAGCAAGGATTGCACAGAGGACAGGGGTTTGTGAAAGCTCAGCTCCAGAGAGTGGCACACTGCAGAAACATGGGCACATCCCAGCAATGGATGGATCAAGCAACATCAAGATTAACAGCAGGAAGACAAAAACATTAAAAATTACCACCAATTTTTAAGTATAGAACAGAATTTGTGCTCAAAAATTGAGAGAAATAGACATTATCTGGATTATTTGTCATCAAGATTTTACTCTGTTTTCACAAAGAGTTGTTGAGGTTTTTATTTTTAATTCCCTCTGTCTGCCCTATTTGATAATAACAAAAATCTGTTTGCACTGTGTGTGCTCCTTATGTTCACCCCTATCACAAAGAGAACTTTACACAGGGCACAGACAGCGCAGTCATCACAGGAGTAAAATGAGTTTCAGTGTCTGAAACCAACTGTGCCACATTCCCTGTCAGGACCCAGCACATCCCTCTGGCTGTCCTGAGCAGCCCAGACCCTGCCAGGGCTCTCAGAGACCCTGGCACAGAGCCCAAAATGCCCCTGTGGGTTTGATTATGGCCCATGGAGCAAATCACCAACCTTCTATGAAGATCAGTAAGCCACAATAGTTTAAGTAGAATATTAGTGAAGTTATCACAGGGTGGAAAAGTAAATTTTGGGGTTTTTGGTATGGGGGTTCAGGAGGCAAGATGGAGGGAACTGGGTGTGTCCAGCCTTTCTCCTTCTTCTTCTTCTTGGCCTCCATCCTCTGTGGTGGTGCTGGCACCTGGGGATTGGTTTGTGGTGAAGGTGCACTTGTTAACAAGGGTGAAAGGTACTGGGGATAAAAAGTAAATATGATGTCTGTAGGTTTTATTATAAAAGGACACGACCACCCTGTGGGTGGTCAGAGTGCCCTTGGCTGCCTTGCTGGTCAGATCCCAGCTGGCAGAAAGGAAAACTTTGTAAGATAAGAAATAATAAACAATTTGAAGAGTGAAATGTTGAGGAGTCCAGACCCGTCCTTTGACCCGCGGCTGCCCCGACCCATCCTGAGCGTGCCCGAGCAGAGACAACAGCCGGGTCAGACAATTCCCCACTCCACATGCATCATGTCATTAAAATCAGGTATTTTCCCTTTGTTAGCTGCACATCTTTAAAATCAGGTATTTTCCCTTTGTTAGCACCCCCAGGCTGACTTTATGTTTCAGTAAATCCCCCGTGCTTACAGCAAGCCCCCCATACCTCTGCTGCTCCTCTCCAGGACCTTATTGCATCCTCCAGCTCGGTGGTGGGGCTGACACTGGAGGCTCCAGTCCCACTGATGTTCTTCCTCTCCTGAGCTACAGCCTCAGCAAAGCAGGAGTGAGCCACGGGCTGCACCTTCTGCAGAGCCTGGGACAGGAACTGGAAGTGGACCTGCATCACTGTCAGGAAACATCGCCCAAGCACCTGTGGGACACAAACAAACACTTCAGGCACACACAGGAGCTCAGGCAAGTTGTCACCCTGGGTTTTAAGATTTTCTAAGCCTTCTGATGTTGACATTCTTGTAAGGAACTTTATCACGAACTTTCTTGTAAATAACTTATTGTTTGCATTCCTTGATGGAGGAGGAGAGAGCTGATGGACTGTTGGTGTAACCAGTGTCATTGGAGAGTTGTCACTGTCACCCTCCAATCCGCTGTCACCTTTGTAAAACTATAAACATGGGAGTCAGAAAAATAAAGGTCCCTTTTTCCTTCACCTTGAGAGCTGTGTGCTCGTGTTCCTTGGTGTCCCTGAGTGACAGCAAGTTTCCCTTCTTGCTTTATGGCTGGTGTTTGGGGTAACAATCTATGTTAAATTTGATTTTTTAAATTAAAATAATGTTTCGCATCATAAGAAAGGTATGATATTTAACCATTTACTTAAAATAATAAGTGAGCATTAGTTTCTATGAATGAAGGGGACAGCAGAATAATTCTGAGTCATTTTTAGTTCTGTACACAAGTTCTGATTACTTGAGGAATGAAAAGCTCACTTAGGTATTTGAAAAAATCAGCACAAAAATGGGAATAGCATATTATCACAAGGACCCACCTGCACAAAGCCCTGGCTGGATTTCTGATAAAAACCCAAAACAGCAACAACAAAACAAGAATTTCAAAGTGTGTCTTTTATGGATTTTATCACACAAAGCCTTTAAAATGTGTATTTGACTTTGATTTATTAAAAAAAAGACTCCACTTAAATTCCATTTTAGGAGTAATTCATAAAATACACAGATAATGTACAAAGCCATCGTGCCTTGGAGCCATTCAATCTCTGCCTTATTTTCAGCTCCAATGTGTGTTCCTGGCAGGGCTCTCAGTCCTGTGCATTTTCTGTCTCCTCCAGAAGCTCCAGTGGTGGCAAAGCTCCTTCCCACTGCTCCAGACTCCTTCTGACATTCCATTCTGGTTCCATCACTTCCCTTCTTTGTACAAGGCACAAAATTAAACATTTTTGGTACTTTGACTGACCTCTGAAAGTGGAGCTTGCCTTATTAAAAAAACAGTCAGCAAATGATAAAATAAAGAAAACTCCAACTTTCCTGGGTATGAGATTAGAAAGATTTATATGAACAGTGCAGGAAGAGGCAACTGGTGATGTGAATTATTTCTGTGTAGGAAGAATGCAGCTCTCAGGGGAACATGAAACTAGCACTCATTAGGAATGTCAAGCTGATTCAATTTCAAAGAATATTTAAGGTACAAAGGTTGAAGCTTCCCCAGCCTGGGAATAATGCTCAAAATAAACAAATTATTTAGGTTTTAAGAGCCAGCACACAACATTCCTACTTATAACTTACAATGTTAAACAGTGGAGATAACTAAGAACATCTGCTTTACTGAACTTTTATTTTTGTTTGGAAAAAAATCCATTTCAGCCTTGCTCCATAATGGGTAAGGATGGTTTAAAGCTTCACTATCAAAGGGGTGGAGGAGTTTTGTGTGAAGAAAATCCATTTCAGCCTTCCTCCAGAATGGGCAAGGATGGTTTAAACTGTTTCACCATCAAAGTTGTGGAGGAGTTCTGCACTTTAAACATTCCCTTTGGATGGATGGGAGATGCCAAATTCATTTTAAGGCTGTACAGAGCTCACTGGGTCAGATTTGCTGCCAGGAAGCCCCAACCTTGCCCTGTCCATGCCCAGCAGGGCTGGGCACTCAGGTGTCAACCACTGAGATTCCCTTGGAGTGCTGATGTGTGGTGCTGGTCCCTTCATTTCTTACATTTATTTCAGCCAACCACTGAGATTCCCTTGGAGTGCTGATGTTTGGTGCTGTTCCCTTCATTTCTTACATTTATTTCAGCCAACCACTGAGATTCCCTTGGAGTGCTGATGTTTGGTGCTGTTCCCTTCATTTCTTACATTTATTTCAGCCAACCACTGAGATTCCCTTGGAGTGCTGATGTTTGGTGATGTTCCCTTCATTTCTTACATTTATTTCTATTGCATCATGAGGTCTTCAGCTTCCCAACTTTCTGTCCCACAGGGTTCAGCTCCATCCCCCTGACTTCCCTGCCCTGTGTCAGCTTTGGTCAGGGACAGCTTCTATCCCAGCACAGCCTCACCTGCAGGAATCCCTCTCCTCCTGCAGCTGGCAGCAATGGGGTTTTTGGTTCCCTACCAATGGCAGCCCCACAGATGAGCTGTTATGTTGCTCTTTAAGCTCTTTTTGTTATGTCCCACTTTATTCTCCTAATGGGGGCACACAGCCAGCTCTGGAATATTGCACAGGACAAAGTGCACACAGAATTGTCAGTTTTACTGCCAACAGGATGCCATGCAAACTGCCTGCTGAGAAAACCTTGTACAACAGATTCCCTAAAAGAGAACAGCACCAGGAATAAAGCAGCAAATAGCAGGTGTCAGTCCCCCACACCTGATACAAACAGTGGATCCAGTTCTCCAAGTGCCATTTTATGCAGTAAAACTTTCTTCTTTTTTTCCCTTTTTTGGCTATTTCCTTAAGCAAGAATTCTCAAAAAACCAAACACCACAACAGAATTATTCAGTGGTTTCCCCTAAATGTCCTTGGCTGCCACTGAACTGGTGTGTCCCATTATGAGCCAACAACCTTCCTGTACATGATCAGAGTGGGCAGAATATTGTTCATTATCACTACAGAATATGATTTATTCATTTTTACAGAATATTATTCATTTTTACTACAGAGTATTATTCATTTTTACAGAATATCATTCATTTCCACTACCCAGCAGCTCCAAAGAGTGATCCCATGAACAGAACAGCTCCCAGGGAAGGCTCAGCCCTGCCCATGGGCTGCATCACCTGCAGGCTGAACAGAATTCCAGCAGAAGCTGCAGGACTTGGGAAACCCAACAGACTCATTTCTGCCAGCAGTGCCCCTGAAATCCACTCATGGTGATCTGATCCTCACAGCCACTGAAGGGGTCACTACCATTTAGCAAGAAAACAATGAAGTGTGAAGCATTTTAGAAATAAAAAGCAGCAATTAAAATGTAAGATAAAATATTTTTTTGCTACCAACAGTTCCTCAGCACAGAAGAGTCTGGAGCCAATTCCTGAAAATCTCAGGAAAGAATAATTTAAAAAAATAGTTAAATTTGGCTTTAAAATGATTGCCAAGGAAAGCCTACATTTAATATTTACTCAGATATTTTTGTCTCATAAGATTCTTGTTAAAAAATATCTAAGGCTATTTTATACACATAAAAGCCAAAAATTATCTGCATTTAATCCAAAACAGAGCAGCCAAGAATATACCTGGTGCCCATCCACACTTCCCCTTTGTACAGGGAGGCAATGGGGACATTGCCCTCATTGCTACCACTCCCAAGGCAATACACAAGCCCTGTGTAACTAAAAGTAATTCTTGATATTTTGCAGTACTGAGGCTTCTGCAAAGCTTCACAAGAGATGGGGAAATACACTGACTTTTACCAGTTTTACTGCTCCCTATGGATTTGCTTTAATGCTTTTATTAACAGAGTGGAGAGTTACTGCATTCCTCCAGCTGACAAACAGATCTGGAAAACACCCTCATTCACCCTGATTTCCTGACCCATACTGAATACCCAACAATTCAGAGATGTTTGAAAGGGAAAAAGAAAAAGAAGAAAATAAAAACCAGCATTTGCATTTCTGAAATGAAGAAACCTTGGGAAGCTCCACCTGCCAGCACACTTTGATCAAGAGCAGTGACCTTCTCACACAGCCTGGCAGACAGTTCTGAACCAGCAGGCTTTGTTCTAAGCAGCAATAAATAAATTAAAAACCTCATCCAGGGTGCACAGCAGTTTCCAGTCCAAATTCAAGTCAGTTTTGCTCACCCAAATTTCAGTTCTGTTGATATTGCCCTCCCTGGAGGAGAGCCCACTACAGCAGGTAAAGACTTGGGGCACCTGGGGAGAGCCACAGCCCTGCCTGGTCCCTAAAGCCAAACCTGCTCTGCTCTCTGCTTGGATTCCTCACTCCCCCCAACATCTGCCTGTGTTAGGCCAGGTTTAGGAAACTGCATTTTCCTTAGCTGGGCTCACCCACAGCTCATTTCTCAGCTCCCTCTCACCAATCTGGGCTGTGCCCAGTGCCCCCAAATTACAGCCCAGCCCTGCTCCTGTGCCACCAGCCCTCAACAGAGCCCCTGCAGGGCCTTGCTGAGGCTCCTGCTGCCCCTGGGGGCTCTCACCACCCCCAGCTCCCTCTCAGAGCTGTGAATTCTTTCACACACCCATAGAGAAGCTGACAAAGCAAATTCAGATACACCTGTACCCCCCTCCTGGTATTTTCCAGGGAACAATCCCACTGCCTCCCACTCTTCCCCCATCACTTCCCTGTTCAGTAAACTCTGATGAAGTCAGGCAAGCCCTTTATGTTTTTCTGCTTACCTTGTGAGTTTTTTAATCCTGCTGGCAGTTTTATGAAATGTTAACTTCTCTATTCACCAGGGGGAAAAAAAGCAAACCACTTTTTAAATTGCAATTTCGGCATCAACAGCTGAGCTTTCAAATCCCAGAAAAGCACAGTGGGAGAGGATCTCACAGGTCACCCTTCTGTCCCTAGCAAGGAGAAATTTCACCTAGGTCAGTTTTGCCAGAGGCAGGTTTAACCTGTTCTGTCAGCTCTGCTCCCTGCCCTTTGTAGCAATCCACATCAGTGCTCCACTACCATTACAAAGGATTCCCACAGCATCCAATGTGAACCTTTCCCTCTGAATTGGAAGTTCCTTGCTCCACCTTACATGGACACCAAGAACAGACACTGACGTGTTCTGGCAGCTTCTCACAGAGCTGAGCAATTGTGATTTTCCTTCTCAGCCTCCTCCTCTGCAGAGTGCACCTTTCCAACCTGTCCTCCAGCCCCTATTTCCTGCATGTCTGACTATTCTTGCTCCACTCCTCTGGCTCCCTGTTTCTCCAGCAGTGCTGTGCACCTGCACTGCTGAGTTCCAGGCCATAATAACCAGTGAAGAGTTCAGCTCGTGGCTCTTGCAGGTCAGGGGTGTGTTAAATACATGGTAAATGTCTCTTTGCACAACAGCAGCAGCAGTGATTTATTATTTCCAACTGCACAACACTGACTCTTCCCCAACTCATGACTCCCACGAGCCCTAGGACTGTTCTCCACAATTGCTGCCCACTGGGCTCCACTGCTGAGGCTGAAAATGTCCATTTAAATATTGCAACATCCATCTTTCCCCTCTGAATTCCATCCCAACTGCAAAACTCATCTGGCCAAGATTATTTTTAGTTCAGCAGGTCTCTCAGCACATTTGTACCCTGTGCTTTCAAGTCACCTACAAACAAACACATTCCTGTACTGGCTCTGCCAAGGTCCATCCCACAGTGAGCAGCTGCTGCTCCCTGGGCACAACCACCCAACCCTGAGCTGCAGAATTCCCTCACCCACAGAACAACCACAGGGGTCTCTGTCACATCCTACACTCTGCTGCTGCTTAAGCCAAAGCAGAGCACAGCACTGCTCTCATTATACAAAGTGCCCATAAATCTCATATTTTGACTGCTCTCAAAGCCACGCGCAGGATGCAGTTTTAATTAAGAAAAGACAGCAGGAAAGTGTGATGGGAAGTGCTGGGGCAGCCCAAGGGGTGCAGCAGGAAGGCCCAGGAGCTGCTGCTCTGCTGCCTCCAGGGAGCTGCTGGGCAGGGCAGAGCCCAGAGCAGGGGTTAGGCCTGGCCTGGTAAAGCTGGGACCAAAGGCAGCTTCTCTGCCTTTAGGCTGGCAGGATGGCACCCACGTGGCACAAACACTGCTCTGCTCCTCAGCTCCCTGCTCAGCAAACCCTCCCTGGGCACCTCTGCCTGCCCATGTGACAAAACCAGCTCTGCTGATGGCTCCAACACTTGGCAGGACAGCGTTTCCAAGCCCACAAAAGACATCTAGTGCCCCTAGAAGCCCCAAGCATTTCCAAGCCCCTAGAAGACATCTAGTGCTTCATATGTTTTTGCTTTTTTAATTTAGAAAGTCTTTCAGCACATCTATTATGAAGATTGATTAATTACATAAACTCACTCTTTTTTATATACATTGCTATTGCTTTAAAGAGTGATATGATGGGATTGTCTTTAACAATACCAGCCTACAGAAGAATTTATAGCAAATATACAGCTCATCTTCCTTCATTCTACACCAAGCATACAACACTGAGAACTGTAGTACACGACTGCAGGAGAGCTGACTGACAAATTGCACCTTCCCTAAGGACTCCATCTGAAGAGAGAGCAGATAATGCCTGACAGGCACAAACACTCACTCTGACAAAGCCCCCTGAAACCTGAATCAAAACCCAGAGAACTTAGAGTAGGTTTTCCATTCAGGATATGGTTCTGAAGGAATAACTCTGCAGATTGCTGCAAAGTGAAGAAATATGTCAAAACACAAGGAGCTGCTTAAAACTGCAGGGATTTATCTGTGACTATCACTTGACACTGCCTGCCAGGCAACACATTTACTGGAGGAGAAATACCCAGACCTTCCCAGGTCTGAGCAGGAGGCTGGGGATCCTCTCTGAATCCTGGCTCCTGGTGCTCACTGCCAGCACAGGAACATTGTACAAAGTCATGATAGATTTTTACAGCACTAATATCTCACACACTGTGTTATTTTCCTCTCACAACAGCTCAAAAAGACAAATGTTCTAAAGAGCGATAAAATCATAAAAAAAATCACTCTTTAGTGAATGAATATGTAGTTTTACTGAAACACTGATGACAATATGCTACTCCCATGTGCTCAGGTTTCTCCTTGGTATTTCCATTCTGAGGGAAGTGTAGGCTGACTCAGAGTATGATGGCATAACAGTTTTAGAAACATTAGCTAACATAACCTAGAAAATGGTTTAAAACTTTTGTCTAGTTGGTTCTTCTACAGAAATACCTATTAAATACCTAATTTAACACAGATGGAGGTCAGTGCTCACAAATGACTCAGTACTTTCTCAGCATGTAAGAAATGAAGAGTTTCTTTTCCCACCAGCATCACCCACAAATACACAGCAAGGTGGAGAAAACTTCTGCTGTAGAAGGGATTTTGAGGAGAAATCCAGTTAAGAGGGCATGATACAAATATGTCACAGACACCTTTTGTGAAAAATCCTTTCTTGGGATTTTCCCTGCTGGAGCTGAGAGGTTTCAGCAGCAAATGTAAACAATTATTATCTGCTGCTGTGGAATGCAACAGGTGGATCCATGATTGGTCCCCTGTAGATGTTTGGATTTGCTGACCACTCATGGTGGAGCTGCTCTCGCTCTCTGTGAGACACAGACCTTGGTTATTCATTCTTTCTATTCTGTTCTTAGCTTAGCCAGCTTCTGAAGAAGCTCCTTTCCTTTTCTATTTCTATGTAGTATAGTTGTAATGTTATATATTATAACATTATAGTTATATGTTATATATATATATTTAAATTATAAATATAAATATAAAAATAAATATAAATAAAATTAAATAAATCAATCAATTTTATAAATAAATTATATAAATATAAATAATATTAATTATTTATATAAATAAATAATATTTATATAAATAAATATTATTTATTTATTTATTATATTTATATATAAAAATATATATATTTATTATATATATTTTATATATATTTATATATATTTATATATATATTTTATATATTTTATAAAGTTTTATTTTTATATATATTTATATATATTTATTTTTATATATTATATTTATATATATTTTTATATTTTATATATATATATTTATTTATTTATATAAATAAATATAAATAAAAATGAATAAATAAATCCAATTTATAAATCAAGCCTTCTGATCATGGAATCAAGATCCTGACTCTTCCATCCTCTAAAACACCCCTGTGACCACCATCACACAAACCCACGTGCCAAACAGCATCTCCAGTGTAACCTACCTCAATGTCCTGTAGGCTGAACTCCTTTTGATCTTTGAAGTTTGCAGCTCCAGCACTCAGTTCCATCAGCATTTTTGCTATTTCTGGTTTTATTGCTGCTGTGAGCCGACTGGCCGCTTCCATGACATGTTCCTGCACGTCCTTCAGTTGCATAGCTGCCTTGGAGTAGTGCGAGTTCCTGAACACGCCGCTGAACAGCTCCGTCAGGAACGTGCTCGTGCGGCAGAAGACGTTGAGCGCGTCCAGGTACTTGGAGATTCCCTGCTGGATGTCAGCGATGGGAGTGGTGTGGGAGGCGGGGTGGGAGCAGCCGCCAGCAGCAGCTGGGGACACCAGGGGGGTGCTGGGGGACGCCAGGGGGGCGCTCAGGGTCCTGCCCAGCTCGGGCATTTGGTACTGCTGGTGTTGCTGCACCTTCTGCTTGGACCCGCCAAGCAGGAAGCGCCGCTTGTAGTCCATTTTGCTTTCTTGTGCACTGCAGCAATACATAAGTGAGTGCTTGTCCAGAGAGTTCTCCAATTAACAATCACTTGTCAGATTCCTTCCTCGGGTGTCTATGTACAGTACCAGAGCAGGACTGTGTACATAGGTTTCACAAAAGGCATTTCAGAAAGGCAGGCGTCTGTATAATCTGTATCAGCAGTGGGAATGGCAGCACATCTGCTGACTCCGTGTTTCCAACGCTGGGTGCAGCCCTGCTGCAGTTACAAACTGGACTCAAAAAGCAAAGCCCAAGTGTCTCAGTGCTGCTCTGTGTCCTGTGTGTATCCCCTCCGAGGGCAGAAAAGCCAACTGGAGCAGAGGAGTGATCGCCTGCAAGCTCTTCAGCAGAGCAACGTCGTCCCTTGCTGTTGCATCTACAAAAGTGAATTTTGTCAATGCAAGTAACAGTTTTAGAAGCAATACCTTAATACAACTCTCCCGTTAGTAGCATCAGGAAAAGTGGAGCAAACCACCGATCAACAGCGATTCTAAAAGCAGTGCAGAGGCTCTTTCCTTGAAAAAGCAAATCCTTATGTCAGCAGATCAAATATCTTCAAATGTCTTGACAGATCCAGTCTGCCAACTCAGTTTACTTGTAGTGTCTCTTCTTAATATTGGAGGGGGGACAAAAAATCTGGACTGTTTACAGAAGACTTTGCAAGTATAAGCTATTAAAAAGTAGAGTGTTTGTTATTGCAAGCCTTCCTCCCCTTTCCCTGGTTGTTGAGGTAGTTGTTTCTGTTGTAACTTTAACAAGTGGTGCTTCCAGACTGCGTTTGCCCTCAATTGCAGACTCAGAACAAAAATGCACAAATGTATTTGTAAGGCCTCTAGGTCATTTCCTGTAAAGGGAAAAAAAAAAGAAGTTATACATCAGAGAACAATGAGAAGGTTTGAAACTTTAACTCCTGCAGTGTCCCAGTTCACATTTCTGGGCACACACTGTCAGCAGCACCCAAGATCCAAAGGGGGAGAGCTGCACTGAGTTTAAAAGGCTGTGAGAAGCCAGAGTCATCCTGTGGCTAAACTCAACACTGGGATATTTTCTTGTTAAGTCTTTCATTGTGGGCTGTCAAACTTAAAGAGTCTGTTTAATTCCCAGTGCAAGTCCTGCACAGTTAAGAATAGTGAAAGGTTATTACTGTTATTAATCACATCTTCTAATTTCATCCTTTAAAAATAATTTTAAAATTAAATCAATTAAAGCTTTTTGTCATGCACCATAATTTAATGAATGAGAACTCTCTCATTCATTTTAATAGTTTACTAAGTCAACAGACACAGGTCCCTAGTTTTTTATTTAGTACAACAACAGACAAATCTGCCTAATCCTACCTGAGATTAGCTGAGAAATACAACATTCATGTCCCATTCCATGTGATGGGCAGGCAGCACCTCTCATTCACAAGGTGGTACATGAGGCACAACTGCCTAAAGAACACTCAGCACACATCAAAGCAGGGAGGAAACAGAACTTCTGCACTGCCCTGCTCCTGCTGGCACACCTGGAGAGCCAAGAGCTCCTTGGCACCTGCAGAAGGTGAGCAGGGCCTGGGCAGTGGGGCAGGGATGAGATGGAGCTGTTCAGTACCAGACACTCCCACAGAGTCAGGAATATCAGGACACAGCTCCTCCCATCAGCCCAGTCCCAGCTCCAGCCACACTTCAGGCCCCTCTCCCCCTCTCCCACACACCCCACCTGATTCCATCAAACAAGGACATCCCTTTCCTTACTGCAGCAACTGCAATGTCCCAGGCACTTGGAAGAATAATCCAGGAACCCTTTCATTTAACATTTCATTTCCTTCAGCTATTATATTTGAGCAATGAAATCTGCAGTAATATTGTCAGAATGGTTGGGAAAGAATTTTTTATTTCCATCTGTCTGAACACACACAACATTCATTCATTCATTCATTCACTCATTTATTCATTCCCATTTTTGCACATATGTAGGATACAAGCATCCCACAGATAAACAAGGCAAGACACAACAAGACAAAACATCCAGAGCTGGGCAGCTTCACTCCCAATAAAACAGGACACAAGTTTTTCAGGAAATCATTGCTGCAGATGGTTCACAGATCTACAGCAAATATTCCTTCTTACTGGCACTTTTTAAAACCTACAACTCAAAGAAACTCCCTTATGCACTTCAGCATCCTTAAAGTACCCCAAGCTGACTACTCACCTCCCTAACCACTCCTCCCAAAATTCACATTGAATGTGTCAAAATGCAAGAAACTCATTAAAACCATCATTTTCTAAGATGTCTTGATATCCCATGCATAGCTGAAAGTAATTTTCTCCTTGTTTTACAAGTTGTGGTGTCTTACAGTGGAGAGCATGATTAAATTGGTTCCCTTGATTGCATACAAATGTAGATGGAATAAGAGAGTTGGTTAATTTAAATGCAACATGTAAGTAAATTTGTGATTGTTTTTCCTAAGTAGACATGAAATTTCTCATGGCAGAGGAACTTAAGAAATGATCATGAAAGAAAAAACAAAGAAGGAAAGGTTTTCAAGCTCCAGGGTACTGATTTAGATGAGATTATCAGAGATGCACCTCAGCCCAGTGATTACACTCAGAGCCTTGCAGGATCAAACACACTGAACTCATTTGGAATAGTCAGATATTTACCCATTACATAAACCTGCTGCATCCTAAAAGAACAAAAATGCAATGAACAGGAAAAAAAATGGTGGCTTCTTATTTTCTACAGTTATAACAAAAATGACAAATCATTGTGTTTTACTTCTAGACAATTTTGTAGTCAAACTTGCAGGTACTTACTCAATTCTTCAGCTTCAACATTCCCTTGTAAGAAAACCTACACAGAATCTAAAAGAGGACAGCTTGTCTCTGCAGCTGATATTTACTCAGAGAGAGGAAAGCTGCACGCCTCAACACCAGACATGTCTGAAACTCTGTAACGAGCTCTCTGACATGCTACATACAAAACAAAACAAACATTCCTCCTTGTGCATCTTTGCCTGAAAAAGTGAATTACAGAAGGTTCCCACGCTGTCCCTTCCCTTCCCCACTCTCTGGGTGAGGGCTCCACACTGAACTGCAGGGACTTCAGCCCAACCCACCTCTTGCCACCCTAGGGGGAAAAGGAACCAAGGGTTTCCTTCCAGAGACACAGGAGCAGCATGTTAGCACCCAAAATATAACCTTAAGTTTATACTTCATTCTGTGGAAACAGAAATACTCACAGAAACCAGGTGAAGGAGTACCAAAAAAATTACCATACCACATAAAAAGGTATTTTAGGTCCTTTCTTATGTAATCAAAACCAAACAGTGCTGTTCAGGTTCTATCAAACACTAATATATAATATATAATTATAATACAATATAATATATATAGTATATAGTATAATATATATAATATGTATAATATATATAATATAATATATATTATATAATGCAATATATAATATATAATATATTAATATGTATTATATAATATAAATAATATATAATATATATATATAACATAATATAAAATATATTATATATAATATAGAAATATATATTATATTATATATATATTTATTATATAAGTATATAATATATAATATATAATATATAATATATAATATATAATATAAATATATAATATATTATATGTACCCAGGTCTACTACTCTGCTTGGCAAAACACCCCTGGAGCAGCCCAAGATGCTGTTTGCATTCTCACTTCAAGGAGTTCATGCCAGAGTTAAGGAGCTGCTACGAGTTTGGACTGTCTGAATTCCAGAGAATCAGCTCACAAGCTCCTCTAAAAAGGGCCCCATTGCATAGAGGAAACAGAAATTGCAGGAAATGAGTGCAAATGCAAATCTACTCACTAATTTTTTTAAATGCAGCATCCAAATATTTTTGCTTGGGTACTTGCCAGAAAAATGCTTTTTCTTAAATTGACCAGTCACAAGAGATACAACACACAGGGAAGGCTTTCAGGCCAGTGGGATTTGGTACCCCCCAGTTTGTTTTGGACCAGCATGAGGAGTCCAACCCCCATCTGTCCTGTTTGGGATGACCCTGCTAGAAGGGGAGGTAATTTTTTCCTGAATCAACACAAGAAATGGAGCAGAGGAAGTAATGCTTTAAAAAAGGCTCTGACCTCAACTTTAAAAACTGGCAATAGTTTGCCTTCAGTTGGTGTTCTTTATGGATTCTGTTGTCCTTCCAGAGAATATACAATAAAACACAGAAGATCAAGACAGTTCAACACACCTGAGCCAACTTTTTGAATGGAACTCTTCATGCTATTTCATGCTGGTTTTAAATGAGATACAGATTCCAAATCTCAGGATGAACTCAACACCGCACCCACCATTTATGTAAAACAAACTAAACCCAATTAATGTTCAAAAAAAGCTAACTCCAAAAGAGACAAGCCAGAGCAGCCAGATTGCTTAGCCAGGAAAAGCCTGAACAAACAAACCCACGGTGAGGCCAGAAGGCCAGGGAGCTGCCAGGCCAAGGGCCTCCTGCCCAAAACACACAAAACTCTCCCTGACACTTAAAGATACAAATGTGGTGCAAATCCAGAAGTCACTCCCCAGGGAAAGGGCCATTCCACCTTCCCAGGTTCCTGCCACCAACGTGTACATCCCATCCATCACTGGCCAGGCCACCCCATGTCCAAATGTGAACACCTAAACCAGAGATATTCCACATGGTCCTCAACACTGCACAGCTAACTGGGGCAGGAGGGCAAGGGAAACCTGTCCAGCACATCCTGAGGAGAGCTCAGTGTCCCTCTGTCCCAGCACTGCTGGCTCAGGGCTGGAAGAGGGACCAGGAACAACATTTTGTGTGGGGGCATCCAGCTGCAAAGAGCCTGGGGAGGAAGCACAGCTGGGAAGGATGTGAGTGATGGTGGGCACAGGGGGCTGAGGATGAGGGAAGGGACCAGGATCTGACTCCATGGTTCAGAAGGCTGATTTATTATTTTATGATATACATTATATTAAAACTATACTAAAAGAATAGAAGAAAGGATTTCAGCAGAAGGCTGGCTAAGAATAGAAGAAAAGAAAATAAAAGAGAGAGAAAGAGAGAGAGGGAGGGAGGGAGGAAGAAAGAGAGAGAGAAAGAGAGAGAGAGAGAGAGAGAGAAAGAGAGAAAGAGAGAGAGAGAGAAAGAGAGAGAGAGAGAGAGAGAGAGAGAAAGAGAGAAAGAGAGAAAGAGAGAAAGAGAGAAAGAGAGAAAGAGAGAAAGAGAGAAAGAGAGAAAGAGAGAAAGAGAGAAAGAGAGAAAGAGAGAAAGAGAGAAAGAGAGAAAGAGAGAAAGAGAGAGAGAGAGAGAGAAAGAGAGAAAGAGAGAAAGAGAGAAAGAGAGAAAGAGAGAAAGAGAGAAAGAGAGAAAGAGAGAAAGAGAGAAAGAGAGAAAGAGAGAAAGAGAGAAAGAGAGAAAGAGAGAAAGAGAGAAAGAGAGAAAGAGAGAAAGAGAGAAAGAGAGAAAGAGAGAAAAGCCTCTGTCTCAGACAGTCCAAGCCAGCTGACTGTGATTGGCCATTAATTACAAACAACCCCATGAGACCAATCCCAGATGCACCTGTTGCATTCCACAGCAGCAGATAATCATTGTTTACATTGTGTTCCTGAGGCCTCTCAGCTTCTCAGGAGGACAAATCCCAAGGAAAGGATTTTCCATGAAAGCTGTCTGTGGCAGAGGCAGGGCACAGAGCTGGGCACAGCCCAGGGTGCCAGGGCAGCCCCTGGCTGGCAGGGGGGCTGCACAGAGCCCTGGCAGTGCCAGCCCCACAGCAGCAGCTGCTCTGCCAGCACGGGCACCCCTGGGCCAGGGGGAAAGGGCAAGGAGCCCAGCTGGGCCCTGGCACAGGGTGGCACCGTGCCCAGGTGAGCCCCAGGGAACAGCCAGGAATGCCCTGCTGCTGCTGCTGCTGCTGCACCCAGGGCAGGTAACAACACAAGGGCACCAAGGCACTGCAAACTCCTCCAAGTAAACTCTTCAGGGTCCTCATACATAATCAGGTTAAAAAAAAAACAAACCAGTCAGGTATCCCCAACTACTTTTCAGGAGCTATTTTAAGACAGACATCACATTTTTAACTGGGAGCTGATTTATTTTACACTCTCCCAAACTGAAGATGGATTACATCTACAAAACATATCTATTCCAAAATAGTAGAAATTGGAATATGAAATGACTAGAAATTGGAATTGGTCTGGAATTGAAACCCAGACCAGGGATTTAATATAAAAAACAGTTCTAATTACAGCAGCAAATCTTAACCTGATAAATTCAATTCTGACTTTGACTACAACTTCTCCACTACTCTCATCTATTATTATTAAAATTGCCACAGGAATGGCACCTGTCTAATATATCCAATCCACCCATGAAGAGCAAACACATCAAATTAAATGTATGTGGGCTTTTAAAATTTGTTTTCATTTTCAAACACTGTTGTGAACGCCAAACTTTTCAGAATAATACAAGAGCTGAAACTACATTTCAAAAATCAACAAGAACATCCACCTTCAAGTAATGCTGGCTGGCAGAAAATATGCATCCACCTCTGACACCAACCAAGTTATTCTGCACCTGGAATTTCTTCCCAACACATCATAAATACTCAAAGCATGCAAATGCCTTTATAGGGGCTGACAAGTATTGATTATCCTCACCAGCAGGGCAAAGGAGGCTCAGGGTGTTCCAGACTCACTCCCACAGCTGGCAGGATGCAGGCACAGCACAAGGGCAGCCAGGAATGGCAGCAGGGAGAGGATTTTCCTCCATGGAAAACCAGCACAGCTCCCCAGGGCTTTCCAATGGGGTGGGCTGCAGCCTCCAGGACACCCAGGCTCCTCCTGGATGAGCTTTTTGTCACCCAAGTTGTAAAAATCTCCTATTAGAGGAGGATGGAGGAAAGTCAGAAATACACCATTACACCGAAATCATTTTAGCTCCTGTTAGCTCATGAATTGCTCACTGGGATTCCTTTTTGGCTGCTTGCCCAGAACAGTTGGAGGGAAAAAACCAAACCAAAACAAAAAAAGTAGTCAAGGGAATCCTTAGTGAATCATGAAGCTCCTGTTGGACACATCCTTCCCCAGGGTGTCCCTGGGGGCACAGGGGTGCCAGCAGCCACCCTGGCACTGCCCCCATGTCCTCCCTGCCCCAGTTGCTCTATTTTCTCAAACCTGCCCAGGTAATAATGCCCAATGCTAGAATTTGCAGAAAGGGGAAATCCAGGGCCCAAGTGCTGGTTCTCTGCTCCTGTCACTGCAGAGGTGCTCATGGAATGATTCCTTTCTCTAAAGGTCACTGGATCATGCTCATGAAGAGCAGGACCCTCTTCCACTGATGTGCACTGAGATCTGTTAAACCAGCAACCTGGTTCTATTAACTCAAAAGACAATTTCACTGATGATATATCTACCTAGCATTTATAGAATGTCTTAACTAATTTATTATGCTTTTTTCTGCATTTTCTTCCCTTCAAAATTTGTGCTTTTTTCTGTCTTCTGCATTTGTACTGAAAAATCCTGCTGGGGTGCATTTCTGTTAAGTGCCCAAAATGACAAGCAAATACAAAAACATGTCTGTGCCCTGCCCAAAAAATCCAAATAACCACAATTCTGTCATGAAAATCCCTCAGAAACAGAGAGAACTGGAACAGGCTGAAGAACATCAAGTTTGGGGAGTTAGGTAAGGACTGAGGGTCCTGCCTGCTCAGCACTACACCACCTCACTTCTCCAGACAAAAACCCCACAAACCTGGGTAACTACACTTCCTAAAAGACACACATGGAATGTCCCTCAGTCAGATTCAGACTTGCCAGCCCAGGGAACTGGATTTTTCCAAGGCAGAGCCTACAGGGAACTGGATTTTTCCAAGCAGTCTCCATCAGGAGATTTCTTGCACTTTGAAGTAAAACACACAACACTTGAAATAGCACTAACTGCAGTCTCAGCAGTAAGACATGACAGCACAAGGAAGAGCTGGTGAAAGGAATGTGTTAAATCAGAGCTTCTTTCAGCCCTGTGTGCCTCAGCCAATGTCAAAAATAGATGCTGTGTCAGACCAGGATCACTGCTTCAAGCCTCCCTTGGCAATAGGTGCTTATGTTGCCCATTCTGAGAGCAGGACCAGCTCCCTTTGGAAAGGGAAAGGAAATAATGCCCATTCTCTTGGGAAACAGCCTGACAAAGGCCCTGCACACAGCAAGAGCAATTCCCACCCATGTGTCAGCCAGGGCAGCCCCCAGGCTCCATCTCCCAAAAGGGTGCACTCACCACCACTCCCCCTGCAGAGCTGGAAAATGTGCCAGGATGAGGAAAACCTCGTGGGACCACAATAAGCAGAAGCAGCACAAATTTCAGTAGGAAAGGCTCAGCCCTGCCTCCCACAACAGCTCACCTGCAGAATTCTACAGGGCTGCCCAGGAAGAGACACCTGTGCCCATGCACAGCCATCCATGGGGAGACAAACTGCCCTTCCAACCAGGGGCAAAAACTGCAGGAAGGGTTTCAACCAGCTGACAACTTCTACAAAATCCTGAGATTAAATTAACATGTTCCTGTAAATGATTTTTTTAGGTCACAGATTCATTTCCTGCTGAAGGGAAGTCAGGAAGGAAAGGCTGAGCTAGAGAAATATTCCATTATAATATGTGGAACTGGGATTTTACTTGGTCAGGTTTATGCACATGGGTCCAGTTATGGGCACCTGAGACAATTCCCAAGTCTGTTTTTGCACCCCACCACCATCACATCCACACTTCAAGTCCTTCTAAGCAGAAGCCACCCACAATTCTTCTTCACCCTGTCACTCTTGATTACTGTATTCAAAAATATAAATGTAAACACAGAGTCTATGATGCTGCTTGCTTTTTAAAACTTCACTGAAAAAACAAGCATCAAGAAAACAAATTTAATTGTTTCTCAGTTGTGTACTGAAAACTCCAAAAATCACCATTTTCCAAGTTTATGCAGAAAACCAGCTTTCACATGGGGGGGTGAACACAATACAATAAAAAACAGTAAAAAGAAGTCCAACACTTAACCATCCTACTGTAACCATGAGGCTACAATAGACATCTTAAACCTCTGGGCTCACTTCAGTGATGAACTCAGGCACATGTTTAATTCCACGTCCAGTTAGTGGTAAGAGTTAAACTCCTTGTTACACCACCAATTGCAGCCTTCCAGCACAAGCAAAGGTCATATTTCATTTTCAGTAACTGGGAAGAGATGTTTTCAATACACATTTTAAGATCCATGCTAGAAATTTCTACTAAAATTCCTTAAAGAGGTTTAGGAAATCCCTTTGAAGAGCTTAGTTCCTGCTGAGTCAGTGCAGATCAAGGAACCAGGCAGAAGGCTCCACATAGAGCTTTATTCTCATCAGCTTAAAAGGATTTGTCCATGGACCCAAACACTGCAGAAAAAGCTTCCACACCCAGAAAAACGGGAATAATTCCCACTCTTTGACCAGGTACACAGAGAAATAAATGAAAGACATTCCTCAACACATCTTCCTTCAACAGTTAGGCTCTTCTGAGGAAGAGGAAGAACATTCCTTCAACAGTTAGGTTCTTCTGAGGAAGCTTTCATTGTCCTGAACAAATCACACCTTAAACAAGACTTTAGTCAAGTGGGAAATAGAAAGTCAAGTGGGAATAAGAAGTCAGGTAAATACCACACTATTCAGGTATGACATACTGCACGCTCTAACACATCATAGATAGATAGATAGATAGATAGATTAGATAGGACTGGACTAAGGGACTAAAGACAGCAGATTAATTTGGGATAAATTTATCAAGTCATACATGGAAAAAGAATCCAAACCTCACTCACAAAGGGATGGGCTCTGGTCTATCACTACCATTGAGGAAGGTGATCTCAGGGCTGCAGCTGACTGGTTTTGCTGAACATCAGCCTGGTGCTGAATGGCAGAGTCAGAAGAACAGATCTGGAAGGAACAGCCCTGCTGGAAGAGCCAGACACACACTCATGCCACTGCATAAATCCATGATTTCCCCACATTTCCAATTCAGTGTGCAGTTCTGGCCTCCCACCACCCTCCCTGCCAGAGGGGCTCCCCTGGGTGACTGAACAGTCTGAGCACAGGCTCAGGGCACCCCAGCAAGCTGCTGAGGACAGTCTGAAATCAGCCCTGCCCACAAACTCACCCTGCTCTTGCCTTTCCCTACAAATGCATTTCTAACCTCCGAGGGATAAAATAAAGGAGGTTGAGGTGGATCTGTTTTGGAGCCTGAATCAGCCACTTTCACTGTGTCACTCTGTCCACCCCAGCACCCATGAAGGCAGTGAGCAGAGGTGCCACAAGGACACACTGTTTACAACTCCTCTGCAAACAGAAACATTTCCTCATCCAGCTCAGCTGTTCCTCTCAGACCTGCAGCCCTGCTGCTGCTCCTGCAAACACAGATCCCACATTGCAGAAATGCCCCAGGACTTGCACTTCCCAGTACACACACGTTTGAATTTTCCCACTGAAATAAATATGCCTAAGCCAAAGTGTTTTAGGAGTTTGTGATGCTATACAACTTTAAAAAAGCCAAACTCAGAGTCACTTCAGTAGGCATTGCAAGTATTTTAGTGCTGTTGGATAAAAGTAGTATTTCAAGGCAGAGAAAATTATAGCTCATGCACACATTGAAAGCTCTTCTATGAAGAAGGAAGTTCTGAGCACTAGAAACATGAGACAGATTATGTACAGCAAATCCTGTAAAGCCTGTATGTGATTTTTTTTGCCTGTTTGCAGCAAGGATGATGAAAGCTTTCAAAACATTTGGAGTAACTCAACACCAACAATCTTTCCTCACCCAAATTACTGTGCTGCTCCTGAATTCTCAACACTTGCCACAGAATTCATCTACAACATTCTCAATACCAGACTACATCAAGGCAATGAAAGAGCCCTGCAAATGCACTTTCTTAGCTGCATTAAATGCACTAATCCTAACCCCCCTGTATAAATGAAATGGGATACCAGCATGTACTATCCAGCACGAGGAAACTATCCTCTTTCTCATTTAATAACTATTACCATAACACTCCTTTGTGACTGAAATGAAACCTAATCCAATATTTACCAATATTTATTCCCTTCAGTACAGAGTAGGAACTTTATCCTAATGCTCTCCCAACTCATTCACTGAAAGTCTCCTATTTAAGAAGTATTAAGTATTCTGAAAAGATATTAATTTCATTTCCAAAAATATGAACAGGAGTCCCTATCAGCAATGTGCCATCAGCACATCCCCTCAGTGCCACAGGACATTTGCTGTCTGTGCACACAGATCCTGTCTCCAGAGCACAGCTCCTGTCCCAGGAACAGCCTTCCCATGCTTGATGGGCTCACTGTGTTTGAGCAGCAGTAAATTCATCACTGAACAGCTGGAGTTTTGCCCAGGAAAACAAACTATCTTCTCCACTGAAGAGAGAGACATGATGATTACGCCTTTCATATCCCTCTCATGCTGAAAATTATGGAATTACCAGAAAACTGTAATCATGAAAATGTTAAACTAAGGAGAATGTATTTTTACAGCAAATGAACATAATTATGTTTACCATATTTGGGCCCAAAGCTGGCTGGCAATTCAGTCTGTATATAGCCAGCAGTATCTGATTCACTGTCACAGGATATGAATAAACCAGAGCAATCCAGTGTGAATTACAGCCTCCCTCCCCATAACAAAACCAAACACTAGTGTGTACATAATACTATAAAAGCATAATAGTACTGTAAATAGCAATTCCATAAATAGCAGTAGCTGAGTAGTTTTCACTTTAATTCTAAAAATCATTCTTGAACTAGACTTCTGTAACAGGAGACTTTTGGAACTGTCAAAATGCTTTATTTCTAACAAAACTATGGTTTGTAGTATATTATCATATGTAGAACTAATCTCTGTAGCTGATGAAGGAACAGTGGTGACAAGTAATTTGAGATCATAAAGATTAGCAAAGTAGGAGCAGTAGCATGCATACTTCATAACCTTTCCTCATTTTTCCTGATCAAAAAAGCTGCTTGTGTGTCCTGGGCACAGAATTCACCTCCTCATTAAAGCCAGAATTTTTAAAGCTTAATTAAATATAGATGAGATTTTTAAAATAGCCCTAACCCATCTTGCATAGCTGGGGCCAAAACAGGATTAGTTATAAGATCAAATATAGCACCTCTTCCAGTTTATAAACCTCTTAATATGAATCCAAAGGAAAAGACAGAGCCCAAACTCACCACCTGCAACATTTCCCCCTTGGAGACCACCCAGAGCTCAGTGTTATGTGGCTGTCCTGCTCTGCACAGCACCCAACTTGTGTGTGAAACACTCCTTCCCTGGGAGCTGCTGCAGGGCTGCCAGCCCTGGCTCTGGCACAGCTCTGGCACAGGGGATGCCCTGCCTGCCCCAGCCCCAGCAGCCCCAGAGCTCAGATCCAGCCCCAGGGCCCTCCATCAGTAATCCCACCTGCTATTTCAGTCCACACAATCAATTGTTGCCTTTCAGCCACACAATGGGAATGCCAAAATAAGCCACAGGTCAGCATCAAGGGCTGCACACTGAGGAACTCTGCAGCAGCCCTGGGTCTCCTCCATCCACAGAGAAAGCTACAAGAAATTCCTCTCTTCAAAAGCAATTGTTACCTTTAAAGGTAACAATTGCTACCTGATTAAAGTTATTTTCCTTTTATTAAGAAAAGCAAGTATTTTAATATTTTAACAATTGTTTTGCTGCTTCTTTCCAAACAGAGCTAACATTCTTAAAAAACAAAGTTAATTTCTTTCAATACAAATAAATTTACATGTTTGGAGAATAAATCTGGTGTAGATGCTACCAAGGAGTATAAATAACTTCCCCAAGAGCTCTTTGCTAACAAATGCATAGACAGAATTCTGCTGGCACTCTCCTCCCTCCCAGCTCTGAGCTCTGCAGTAACTGTACACAGGAAAAGGCACACAGCAGTCACACTGATGTGCACAGAAATACTGATGGAATGGCATTTTTGCCTTAAAAAAAACCTGCCTTGTTCTTAGGTTGAAAATTATTCACCAAAGAACTCTCAAATGTTTCCCAGTAAAATCATCAGTAGTCAAATAATTATCAATCCTAATCTACAGCATATAAAACACAGTCACACCACTTTACCACGTCCTGAAATTAAAAGCACTGAGAGTTTTATATAAACAATTAAGCCCTCAATCATGGGCATGATTTGTCACCAGGTTATGTGCCAAATATTTCTGCACTGGGTTGTGCAAGAACTCTTTTGTGCAGCAGAGGATACAATGGGATATTTATGCTGGTATAATGCATTTTGAAAGAGAAACAAATGAAATGTTTTAATCCATAAAACAAATTAACACAATGGGATTGATCTATGCAGTAGAAATACAACATCCAGAGGGAAATTTGGAGATTATTTGTTAGATCTTTCTGAAACCTCAGGTGTGTTCTCCCTGAAGCACCAGGTCCCAACAGTGGGAGATCCCAAGCCCACACCAAACCAAATACAGGCTAGGAGACCTCTCCACACTCCTTAAAAGAGCTGGATTGTGTTCACAAACTAAGACAGCACAGAAACATTTCAAAATTTGAAGTGGCATCTTCTGATGTGTCAATTATACTTAACATTTATTAGCAACATGAAAGACTAAGCTTCAGTGAAATGATATTCAGGTGACTCAAGCCATGCTGCCACTCCTTCCCAGCAGCTTTTATTGACAAAGGGCTTTTCTGCTGCCCCACAGTGACACAGGGGAGCTCTGCCAGCCACGAGGCACTGCAGAGATGCCAAATACATTGAAGCAATGTCTCAACACCAGCTGATGATGATGATGATACCATGGATTTGGCCAGGCACCTTCCAGACACATTTCCCCATATCAGGTTCAGAGCAAGTGACCTTTGCAGCCCCAGGACAGCCTGTGCTGCTGCCAGGACCCCCCCTCTGGTACCAAGCACTGCCCATGACTAATCTGGCAGCAGCAAGGAGAAGGCTACAATGCACAAGGCTCAGCATCAGGGCAATTCCTCAGCCTGGCATCTCCCATTGTGTGCATTTCTACAAACTCCCCCAGGCACCATTTTTAGCCACTGCTGGATTTCCTGCCCTCTCCCATCCCCCAGCCAGGCTCCAAACCTTGGAGTAACCTTGTTCTGTTCCCCCCCCAGAGACAGTTCCATGCCTGAAACATAACCTCTAATCTTATTTTCTATTTCTAGCATACAATTCACGACCCTTATCCCAATTTTTTAAATTAAATATCCTCCACATTGCACACTCTGCTTCCGACAGTCAGGACAGAGCATGGAGTATGTCAGAATTTATAGCCATATGTTTCTTGTTGAGGACAATTTAACATTGCTTTTAAGAGCATTAGAAACAATGTATTTATACAATATAGGTCTAAAGCTTTCTCTGGTAAAGATATTAAACACAACTGTCAGTACTCCACTGCAAAGAAACAGCTTAATTTGTTGGAAGGTTTATCTAAAGACCTTAAAATACACCAGATCTGCACTTCGGGGCAGTTTGCAATGCAGAGCATTAACTGCCAGCAATTATTCATACTCGAGAGACTATCTATGGACATTAGGTTAAAGTCCTACAAATTACAGGGGTTTGTTACAAAATCTCATCTGACACCATCTATTTATGAGAACTTTGCTTCAACTGGTTTGGGTTTTTGCAATGACAAAATATGTTTGTTTGCCATTGATTCTGTAACTTCTGTTAAGCAAAGCCAATTAAAAGTGCCCTACTGGACCAGACACCCATCCAGGCCACAATGGCAGTGGTCAAGACCTCCACTTTTAATTCATGACCACAATCCATAACCCTCTTTCCTATTTTTACCAATTATACCCATCTGTACAGTTGCTAGGGCAAATGTTTTTCCACGAACAAATTCTCCCACAAAAGCACTTTGACACAGCACAGCTCCCAGAGGAATGGAAAAGGTTCCTCTGTCTCCAAAGTCTGGCAAACAAGAAGTTTCCAGGACACATCCCAAGCCCGGAGGGTGCAGCCCGGCATGGGCAGGAGTGCCCAGAGGCACAAGCAGGGCTGGGTCTGCACCAGCCAAGCTGGGCATGCCTCTGCCCACCCCAAGATGAGGATTTCAGCCCCAGGAAGCTCCCAGGAGTGAGGGGAGTGAGCCAGGGCTGTGCTCACCCACCCTGCCCCTTCGGGACTGTCCAAACCCGGCTGCTGTCTCTCCTCAGACACGCGCAGGATGGTTCAGACAGCCGCGGGGCAAAGGACGAGTCTGGATCCTCGACATTTCTGTCTTCAGATTGTTTATTATTTCTTATCAAACAGAGTTTTAATATAATATATATCTATATATATAGATCCCCTCTCTGCCAGCCGGGATCTGACCAGCAAGGCAGCCAAGGGCACTCTGACCACCCACGGGGCGGTTGTGTCTTTTTATAATAAAACCTACATACATCATATTTACTTTTTATCCCAGTACCTTTCACCCTTGTTAACAAGTGCACTTTCACCACAAACCAATCCCCAGGTGCCAGCACCACCACAGAAGATGGAAGACAAGAAGAAGAAGAAAGAAGAAGCATGAGACATGCCCTGATTCCTCCATCTTGTCTCCATAACCCCCCTGTACCAAAATCCCAAAATCCATATTTCACCCTATGAATGTGTGATCTCTCCACCACTTAAACTGTGGTCATTCTCATGTCCTCACACACATCCCTAGAAGGGTCAAAGTCCAGCCACCAAGAATGTCTGGCAACATTGCAGGACCTCTGAGCCCCCCAAGGGTTCTCCCGTGGCTCTGGACATTGGGAGCGATGTGCTGAGCTCCCACAAGGGACCACCCTCACTGACACTGAGGGGAAAAGGGAATTCCCATGGACCCACACCCAAAACATCTATAACACACCAAGACAGAAGCAAGTTTTTCACAACAAGGCCAACTGTACTGATATGATTTGATTAATCAGAGAATTAGCCAGCCCAGGATGCTAACAGCAAAGAAACTGCCACTAGTACTTCACAAAATTACTTTCCAAATTGTATTTCAGACATGAACAGTTACAGGACAACTTGACCACAGGAGCAAAATTAAGAAAGAGGAATGATCCTTGAACCATGACATTAGGTGTTATGACACAATATGTTAAGTTTTTTACATAGCTGGGGCCAAAATAGGATTAGTTATAAGATCAAATATAGCACCCCTTCCAGTTTATAAACCTCTAATACAAATCCAAAGGAAAAGATTATGTCCACCCCTTATCAATGTGCTTGATAATCAATATGGGTTGTTTCACACCATTTTGCACAGGCAGTTCTAGTAAATACCATCAGTTTGTTCTACTTCTCTCTCCCACTCCTTCAGCTTCCATCCTATTCTCAGCAGGGCATCATTTGAATTTCTCACCAGCTCCACACAAATCCAACAGTGTAAGTGGGAGGACTGCCTCCAGCAATTAAGAATAGAAGGAGATAAGTGAACACATACCAGACTAGAGAAAATCAAGTGTGAGAACTTCTTAAGGTAGCAGAGCTGGATTCTGGAATGGACTGAAAATCAACAGAAACTGTGAAGTCAAGAGTTCTCATTAACATATTTATCCACCACTGGTATCATAAAACAAAAGTCATCAATGACAGGAACAGCCCATGAGATTCATTCCTAGGTGACTGCTGGGGGATAACAACACTTTCTTTCTTTAAAAAAATATAGATAAAATTACACTGTCAACATAAAGAAATACAAGTCAGGAATGCCTCATGCCTCAGCAAAAACATGTTATAAACCCATATTTTGAATGGCAACTTCATTGAGTCTTAAGGGTCAACATTTGAAAACTTCTCTACCACACCTCAAAATGAGGACTCAAAGCATCTCAAAAAACCTCACTGAGATTCTCATGTCAATGAATGACAGCCACAAAAATTTATCATGCCACTAGGAAAATATGTGAAAATATGTTTTCAAAAGGATACTGTTAGTCAAATGGAAAAAGAGAATCACAACAGCACTGTCCAGAACCCAGCTACTCCAAAACACTGAATCAATTAAGCATTTTATGGACACCAGAGTTATAAAATGCATCGTTTAAAGAACTAATATAATATTGCCTGTCAATGTAAACATAATTTAATTTTTCCACAGCCTCTGTCTTTACTATGAAAGGTACTGAAGCAATTCTAAATCTTCATTGAGGACAGCAGTAAAGTCTTTAATTTTTCAGCACTGTTTCCACTCCCATCTTTCACAAACTTGTGGGAACACAGCATAGGTGGTTTTAGTTATGCAAAGAATATTCTTCATTAGTCATAAAGGATGAAACCCAAGTTGTACCAGAGTGAATCCATACATGACACCATTTAAAAATCATTACTTCATAGGGCAAGGGCTCCTGCAGCACAGCCACTGCTGCAGGCTGGAGCTGCATGCTGATCTGTGCCTTCAATTCCAATAAAGCATGCAATGCACATTCAACTGAGTCAAAACAACCCCTCCAACACACAGCCCTTCAGAGGAAACACTCCAATTACTAATGAGCTCATGAAAAGATTTAAAGCTCACTGAAAATTTAGCTTTTTTTTTTTTTAATTTCTGAAAGAAAACCCGAGAACTATTTTTTGAAAAATCAGCTTGGAGCACTGGAGCACCAGCAGGTGCTGGGGGCAGTGCTGCCATCACTGCTGTCCATGCTGGAGCAGGGTGACAGGGACACTGATCACCCAGTGCCTGATGGCTTTCTTTGATACTGAACACACTCATTAAACTAAAGCTTAAAAGTTAATTTAACAACTGCATTTCAACTAGCAGGTATGATCTACAAGGACACCAATGTGATCTAGTGAAAGTGAAGTGGCCACTGTGCCTTGTGACTCTGCTACCTGCCACAAGCTCCTGGCACACCTGGCTGAGCTCACAGCTCCCTGACAGGGAACTGCTGGGAGGACACTGCAGATCCACCCCCAGCAACCACAGCAGGGATGTTCCACCTGAACACAGACCCCAGCTGAGAACCTTCTATATGAACACAGACCTCAAACCTTCTACCTGAACACAGACCTCAGTTGAGAACCTTCTACTTGAACACAGACCTCAGTTGAGAACCTTCTACCTGAACACAGATCTCAGCCAAGAATCTTTTACCTGAACACAGATCTCAGAGCTAAGAATCTTCTATCTGAACACAGATCCCAGCTAAGAACCTTCTACCTGAGCACAGACCTCAGCTAAGAAACTTCTATATGAACACAGACCTCAGTTAAGAATCTTCCACCTGAACACAGACCTCAGCTAAGAACCTTCTACCTGAACACAGATCTCTGAGATAAGAACCTTCTACCTGAAAACAGAGCTCAGATAAGAATCTTCTACCTGAACACAGACCTCAGCTAACACCTTCCCACACACTCACCCCAAACCCCTCCAGCCCCAGTGGAACCATCACACAGCACTCATGGCTCAGCCAGGCTCAGTTTGGACAAAATTCAATGCCCATGCTCTTCATAATCAATATTATGGAAACAACAACTTCCACAATGGCTCTGGAGAAGGTAGGTGAAATTCTTATTTAGGAAAAAAATCCTTCTTGCATCTGCTTTAGCATAAGGAGCAAAGTGACAGAGCCCAGGGAACAATGAGGTGGTTGGGAAGAGCCCTGCTGCTGGACTTCAGCATCTGAGGCTTGAACTCCCACTGCAGTTCTTTATTACATTTTCTATTTAATGCTAATGCCCTTTCTTCCACATTTTCCCCACTAGGCAGGCTGATAAAAAGCTGAACCTGTGTGTCCTGTGCCCCTGAATTACTGATGGCAGCAGAAAGTGCCAATGGCTGCAGCACAACCAAACCAGGCAGCAAATGCTTCTGCAGCAGGATTTCCATCCACCCCTGCTCCCCACCATGCTAAGATGGCAAAAACAGGGAGCTGTGCTCCTCCTGCACCAATACTCCTTCCTTCTACAGCTCCATGAGGATTTTGCTCTGCTTTTAGAATTATTCTGTTAGGCAATTACAGTATCTGAATTTTATGTAAGTCCACACCATACATCTGTAGAAACCTCTCAGGGAACACTATAATGCATAAACACAGGGATGTCACATTTATTTTCTGCATTTCTATTTATAACACGAAGCTTGGAGTTTCCTGCAAATTCTGAACACTAAAAATATATCCTGCTTTTTTACTTCCAACTCAACAACACTGATCCATTCTCAATTTCTTTTCCCTACTTTCAGATTAACTCAGGCCAGTTAAACCCCACAGCATCAGACAAGCATCCTTACTACACACTGAGGTATTTATAGATTTGGTTTTACCCACAGCAATACAAAATCTGGATTTCCTGCACGTACCTAACAATGCCTGCTACGTGCACACTGCACAATGCACACTCTGCCCACTGAGGGAGTCAGATTTCAATGAGACATTCTCTCCAAATTTCAAGTCTAGAAATAAATCAAATAATTACCTTCCTTCAAAGCATCCAGTAACACTGTGCAGCTGGAGCAGGCCATACCACTTTGTGCATTTATTTTATTAGGAACAATGTGTTCTAGAGGCAGAAGTGGGACTAACCACAATCAGAGTATTATTGGATACACCAAGGGGTTTATCCTCTGCCACCACTCGTGCATGTCCATGCAGCAAGGAGAGTTTGGGCACTGCTTCACTGCCCCAGGGACACTCACTCACACCAAACTGAGCAACAATAACAGGAAATCTTTTGCATTTTCAGCATGGCAGATTCCTCTCCCCATCTTTCAGCTAACATTCCAATCCTCACTATGTAACACATACAATCAGGAGAGTTTTATATGGCAATTAAGGTTTAAAGCAGGAAAAAAAATGTAAGAACAAAAATAAGCACGGGGAAAGGACAGTGACTGGATTCAGCAGCATAAAACATGGAGATGGTTCTGTGCCTGGCAATGAAACTGATGGGGTTTTTTACAGCATATCAATATAACAATATTCAAAATTCAGATGAAACTATATTTTAGGGCTCTCAAATGCTATTAGTGAGGCATCCTGCTGCTTTCTGAGTTGCTGCATGCCTATCAGAAAATCACTTTAAACAGCAGAGTCACTTGTAAAATGGAACCTTAGCTCCTCTTAGAGCTAATGTTTTATTCTCTGTCTGAAACAGAATATTATTCCATGGATGGCTTTTCATATTTTTCAGGTGATTATGCTGGCATTTCTTTGTCTCTGAAGTTGAAGCATACTCTCTGTTTAGGGGTCATTTCTTTGTCCACACTTTGGTCACAACAATGGATTTTTATTAGTCCAAAATGACACTTATTTACTGCTAATAAAAACTATTTCAATTTAAATTAAGCAACCTCTACTAGTAAGCACCTACCTAGAAGATAACTACTCAAGAAAAAGCATCAATGAAAAAATCTTGTGGCATGGAGGTTTTTACCATACACCAGTGTTGTAAATACCTGACTTACCCTGAATTCACAGAATGTTTTGGGTTGGAAGAGCCTTAAAGCCCATCTCATCCCACCTCTGCCATGGCCAGGACACCTTCCACTATCCCAGATATCCTTGGTTATTCCAAGGGCCCATCCAGCCTGGCCTTGGACATTTCCAGGGGCAGCCACAGCTTCTCTGGGCACCCTGTGCCAGGGCACCTTATTTCCTAATTTCCCCCTAATATTTAATCTAAATCTAACCCACCCTAATTTCCTCTAATATCTAATCTAAATCTAACCCACCCTAATTTCCTCCTAAGATTTAATCTAAATCTAACCCACCCTAATTTCCTCCTAATATTTAATCTAACCCACCCTAATTCCCCCCTAATATTTAATCTAAATCTAACCTCCTCAGCAAAGACCATTCTCCCTTGTCATTCACCACATGCTTTTGGGAAAAGTGACAGATTTAAGCTTGTTATTCATGAAGAGTTTTTTACCTAGTTCTAAAAGATTACATTGAATAGTCTCTCCCAATCACTTATTGAGTTCATAACCATAAGCAGTTGCTTTGTTGTGTTTCTTATTACAATCTTCTTGTATTTAACAAAACCCAACATTTTGAACAAAGAAAAGAAAACAAACAAAAAACAGGAGAGTGGCAAGTAAGCCACAAGTACCTGGCACACAACCTTCAGCTCACCACCAGCCCAGGATGAGGCAGCATCTTCCAAAAGGAGGAACATGGAGCAGCAGTTTTAGGGAAAAAGTAATTTATCAGAGAAAACAAAAACCAGTTTATCCCTTCACATCATGTACAAAGCATCACTTTTGAAGTACTGGTCCTGTAAATGCTGGATCTTACCAGAGAGGTGCACAACACCTGACCTGCTGTGCAGTTTAAAAAAGGCATCTCACACCTGAGGACACACACTGACACCTGTAAGGCAATTTGTCAAGTGCTTCCCTCCTCTCAGGGTTATTCTGCAGCTGCAATCACCATTCCCTGCTTTTTTTCAGATTATATGAAGTGGATCCTGTGAGACCACAAGGTTTGGAGGGGGTCACACAGAAACCCACCATGCTTTGGCCAAACACCACCTGCCTGTGACAGTGTAAGGCCAGGGAAAGCCACTGAGTACAGCACCTGGGTCAATGGTGTGATGGAAAAAAAGAAATTAAAAAAAATCTCAACACAAATCCTTAGCAACAGCTAAATAAAGGATTTTAAGCCCACTAAGGCAACAGTGCTTTCAGGCACAATGAGGTTTTTCACATGCTACTGAGCACAATAATCAATATTCACACACAGCTACTTCCAATTTTGCCTAAAGTCTACTGCTCCAAATTATACCAGTTTAACTTTGCTCACATTAGAATTCATTTTAGAGAAAAATATTTAGCATAGATGCAATATTCAAGATGCCCTGAATTCTTCTTATAATTTATTCTTCAACACTGAACATCTGAATCAAAACACAGCACACCTTCCTGGGAACACTCATGATTATGAGGACTGGATCACTTAGAAAGCTTTAAGTCAAAAGGAAAAGGAGCATTATTATGTAGTGTAGAAAATTCAGTAAACTACATTAGACATGTTTTGCTTGGTCTTTCATTTCATGTGCAGCAAAATACAATCAACACAGCAGAGAAAACTCATGCTCCAGACCAGAATATATCAAACAGCATATGCAAAGAAGACACAATATATCACCTCCCTGAAAGCACAAGGATTTTTGGAAAGAAACTGCTTCATCTGTCCTACAACGATTTCAGAACAAAATACAGATACAACCTTTTAGCAGAAAGCAGCTGACTGAAATATGTCATTTTCTCCTGTTTCAGAATGTGATTTAAAATACCAGTAACAACATATGACATCAGACAGAGAAAAGCACCCACTGGCTGCAATGTGAAGCTGGAAAAAAGCCCCATAAAAATGTGAATGTCTCAGGAAAAAGAACAAATGACAACATTAAGCCAAATGTCATAAAAAGTCACATAAAGCCAAGTCATATAAAACCAGCAGCAGTCTTCATCTCCCACACTGCACAAAGTCAAGGGCCATGAAGGCCTCTCAAGTGAAACACAGCAAAAGGTGCTGGAACACAGGAGAAGGCAGGCATTTCCATCAATGGACAGACAGACAGACATTTCCATCAACAGACAGACAGACAGATATTTCCATCAATGGACAGACAGACAGACATTTCCATCAACAGACAGACAGACAGACATTTCCATCAATGGACAGACAGACAGACATTTCCATCAACAGACAGACAGACATTTCCATCAACAGACAGACAGACATTTCCATCAATGGACAGACAGACATTTCCATCAACAGACAGACAGACAGACATTTCCATCAACGGACAGACAGACAGACATTTCCATCAACAGACAGACAGACATTTCCATCAATAGACAGACAGACATTTCCATCAATGGACAGACAGACATTTCCATCAACAGACAGACAGACAGACATTTCCATCAACGGACAGACAGACAGACATTTCCATCAACAGACAGACAGACATTTCCATCAACGGACAGACAGACAGACATTTCCATCAACAGACAGACAGACATTTCCATCAATGGACAGACAGACAGACATTTCCATCAACAGACAGACAGACAGACATTTCCATCAACAGACAGACAGACAGACATTTCCATCAACAGACAGACAGACAGACATTTCCATCAATAGACAGACAGACAGACATTTCCATCAATGGACAGACAGACAGACATTTCCATCAATGGACAGACAGACAGACATTTCCATCAATAGACAGACAGACAGACACTTCCATCAACAGACAGACAGACATTTCCATCAATGGACAGACAGACATTTCCATCAACAGACAGACATTTCCATCAATGGACAGACAGACAGACATTTCCATCAACAGACAGACATTTCCATCAATGGACAGACAGACAGACATTTCCATCAATAGACAGACAGACAGACATTTCCATCAACAGACAGACAGACATTTCCATCAACAGACAGACAGACATTTCCATCAATGGACAGACAGACAGACATTTCCATCAATGGACAGACAGACAGACATTTCCATCAATGGACAGACAGACAGACATTTCCATCAATGGACAGACAGACAGACATTTCCATCAATGGACAGACAGACAGACATTTCCATCAATAATCCCCCCAAGTGCAAGGGAATCATGAATAGGAGGGTCAGGACAGAGGAACCTGAAGAGCAGCAACATGCCAACCTCCAGACATGGCCTCAGAAGCTCAGCTTAAAAATCACTGCAAACTGTCACAACCCCCCATCCATGCACTGCACAAACAACAAACTGTGCAGCTGTTTAGGAACAAATTAAATTGATATCCTGTATCTTTAGAGGTACAGGAGCTCCTCAGCCCTGCTCCCTGCTAGCCTGAGCAATTCCCACAGCGTGGTGTCACCTCACACACCTGGCCAGGAGAACAAACACACAGCACCCACCTGGCACCTCACCTGCTGAGGGACAGCTCCTGGCACCTGCCAGGCACCTGTGATCACTGCAATAGGGAGAAGGAGGGCACACCCAGGAGCTCTCATCTTCTAACCCAAGCTCAGCAGAAGCACAAGCACAGAGCAAACCATGGTCTGTTATTCATTTGTCTGTCTGTATCAGACAGCCCCAGTCAAACCTCCTACACCCAACCATTCCAGAAACTAAGATTAGAGAAAAAACCCAAACAAGCTCTTTTCCTGCTGCATCTTCAAAGGAAGAAAATGCACTTTACCCAAAAAACATTTCCTTAAATCTTGTGTGTCAACGACAGATTTAATCTATCATACCAATTCATCACCACAAAAATGTAACATTCCTATACAAAAACAAAAAATGTATCATTAGTGGTTTTCAACAGATTTCATATCCAGAAACATCTGCAGAGCAACGGATTCACTTAACCAGTCAAGGAACTTGTCTAACCACTAAAGCAAGCAACAGATTGATTCAAAATAGCACAGGTCAGATGTACCACTTAGACACATGGAAAAAGCTCTAAGTGCACTTGACCAGAGACTGCCAAACCAGACCTTACACTGTCCCACAACCCAGCATTTACTCTTAAAACTGAAATAGTCATTCATGTGAAAGACAACATTTAAATTAGCATTGATAATCTGGATCTGTAGAATATCTTTGCTAAGAAGGAGGTATGAACAAGTCTGTGGTTAATTCATACCAAGTTTTATATAAAATTTGCTAATTATGGAAGTTATTTTGTAATACCTGCCTAAAACTTTACAAGGTTTGCTCCTCTTTGGGCCTGGAATGAGGTCAAAGTGCTGAATTCAACATCACAATCTGCTGCCCTGGAAATTATTGCAATGTTAACACAAAGAAGTTTATTATGAGATCTAATAGGATTGCTCAAAAAAAATGTTTTCCTTCTCCTTCTGAAATACAAGACAGACAGAAAGACTCCTTTGAGTAAGGACTTCTCCAACGTTTTAATACAGAACCAAGCATGCTCCCAAAAGCAGAATGTTGCTATAACATGCTCTGTTTTTCAGGGCTTGGTTCTAATAACTGACATTTCTTTCCAGGACTCCATACAATTTTTATCAGCATGAAACAAAAGTAAGGCACAGAACAACAAGTTCACATACACTTGCATTGCTTTAGGAAATTTAATTTTTAGTTGGCCTACCCTGCTCTTCTATACATAAACTTCAGCAACTTCTCTTTGAAAACAGCCAGAACAAGTGTAACACTACCAAAGCCTTCACCTTGCTTCTGTCAGAAGATGTGCACCTGTTCACACTGCTGGGAGGACAATTTATTTGTACTCACTATGAGACACTGAAGGATGCCCAGTAAGGAATGTCCAAGCAGCCACTCACACCTCTGTCCTCCTGCCAACAACAGTTCTGGTATCATCTGCACCACTCACAACTGAACTCAGGAAAACAAAATTCTGATCATTACCAAGTTTCTTCATTCTGTTTACTTAGTAAATTAAAGGTTTTTGTTTTTCCTAAAGAATACATGCATATTTAGGAGAAGATCTATTTTTCATCATCATATTAAAGTTTTTGATTGCATCACTTGCTTGCAAATGCTTATCTCATACAGCAGAAAGGTTGATTTTATTGCCTTATTATTTAAATATTTGTAAGTTGTGTTGCTCAGCTGAAAAACCACAAATAAATATCTAACTATGTGTTTGGTAAGAGGCTAAATAAAGTTTATTCTGCAGCTCAGAAACATGCACTGATGAGGCAGGACTCTGGAACAATGTCCTCACACAGTCTGAGTTAATGCTGTCCCACAGCACCTGGCCCTAACTCCTGCTTGGACCAGAGCTGCAGAGCACCAGCAGCATTGCTCCTCTCCCCTCCCACCAAGAACCTTCTCTGCTCAGCATCTTTCACTCTTTTACAAATACAGGGGCTTCTAAAAATGATGAACACCTGCTTTCATTTTTACCTGCATTTGACCAACATGGTTTCTTCTGAGCATTTGCAGATTACAAACTCAGCCTACACTGAAGTTTCTCTGAAGAACACACAGAACTGAAAGAATAACATTTTTAGGTATCCTCTTCCTCCTTCTATCCTTCCTCCTTCCACATGCTACAAAACCATCTGGTGCAAGATTTGCAAACAGCATTCTGAGAAACATTTTGAAATACTCACCAGAAAGAGGTTACGTTCCTCAAATCTTTTGGAGTGTGGCACAGAATTACATTTACCCCCTGTGATCCTTCCCCTGTGGTTCCCCAGGCTGTCACTGCAGTTGGGAGAATCCAGCCACAAGAGGAATCTTCCAAGAAGAGGAGTGTGTCTGTGTGTGTGTCCTTCCTAGGCACCACAGCCCTCTCTGCTTTTCAGCAGTTTTGTTATGTGATCATATAAAAAGAATAGCTGGCTTCTTCAGGATGAGATTACCAGCTACAAATATTTTTAAGGGACTTCAAATAATGTTACCTTGTACTTAGACTCTTAGGAAAGCTCTCCAGATTTTCCTGGAATGTGAGCTGCAGATATTCAGGTGCTTTATCTTTCTCCAGGGAAGTCCTTGTGCTTGGACTCCAAGTGTTCTCAGGTACACAGCCAACTTCTGTAATATGTACAGAAGAGCAGGAAGTTCAACTTCCATTAAAAATGCCTGGTGTCATTGCCCTGAATATCCTGGTATGAGACAAATCATGTGGACACACTTCAAAGGATCTAATTTTACCCCAGTAAATCCAGAGGAATTCCCAACACCATCCAGAAACTCACAAACACACCAGTTATGACAGTCAGGTAACCTACTTGGGAAACTAAAAACACTCAGTTACTGACAGGATTAGAGATAAATTTCATTGGTAGACAACCCTCACATGAATGAATCACACCAGAGATGCCTGTGGAGAAATGGAAAAAAGGAAGTTCCCTGTTCCTGCTCTTCTCCTACCCTCTACTCTACAACTCTGCTTTAGAGTTCCCAAAATGTGCTAAAATAAAGCATTAAAGCAACTAAGATCAAAATTATTATTTCTGTCAAGGGAAACAAACTCTCTTACATTCAGAAGCTGTTTAGGTTGAGGAGATTTATTCTGCTCCCAGATTGCAGAGCACACGACACAGAGTCTGAGGAATTTTCTATAATTGGACAGTACCAGTTAAATGTCAACTTTGAGTGCACAACTAAACAAGAGTCACACCTAGAACACTGCTATTAAACTGCCAGTTGACATGTTCCCTTACAGCACTCTAACCAGCACAGAGGTGGTGTCAGGAAAGAACAAAAATAGAATAGCTCAACATGAGGAGTGACCAGCAGGGGGGTGGAAGAATTCCCCTGTTGAAATTTCCCAAACAATCTAACTTTGGAAATGCTGTTGTACAGAAATGCTTACCAGAAAATGTTAATGCCTGACAAGTACCCCACTGTAATAATTAATGCTTGATATACCACAAAGTCCCATTGACCCCAAACCCCCAACCACTTGAAAATGCAGAAAACTGTTAGGAAAGCCAGCAACAAAGGATCACAAAGAAGGAACAATGAAAATCTAGCTAGCCTAAACCAGAAAATACTCATCAGATATTTCAGGGAGAAAATGGTACTAAAAACATAAGCAGGAATTGGTCACAACTTAGGGATGCACTGTAAAGATGTTTCCTAAGGCATTATTTTGTCAATGTGACCCTAACAGTAAAACATGGGCAATTACTCTACAGCAAATTTTTTTTTAAGTTTTTTGTTTGCTTTTTAGCTAATACAGCAAAAATTCTATCTGCCAGTGCTATTGTGTTCTCCTTTGAGGGCTTTCCTTAGAAGGAAGAATATTTATTTCCTTAGTGCAAATGGTTCTTCAAAGCCAAGTCCTAGAATCCCACACTTCCAACTGGAGCAGGATAAGCTGCCGTGTGCTCTCACCACACTGAAGCCAATTTGCCATGGCTGGAATGCAGCAGCACAGCTGGGGAAATGCCTGACGTGCTGCACAGCCTCTCAGAGATCCCTGAGAGGATCCCAGAGCCTCAGCTACTCCCACCTCAGACCCACCCATACCCTCACAGGCATCCCAGGACTGCCCCAGCTGTACCTGGGCTCCTTGGCATTCCCCTTTCCAGCCCTTTTCTGTCATTCTTCAAGGCCTGAGCAGCATCTCTAAACCTTTTATTCTGCTTTTCTCACACACACTCACTCCTTTTTCTTTTACTCCAAAGCACTCCAGCCTGAATCCCTGGAAGTTGGTTTGCCTCACGCAAAGCTTGAGACCTTAACAGAATCACACAGATCAATTCCCCAAAATTTATCTTAAGTAACCAACACACTAATTCATTAATTACAGCAGGGTAAGTCTAGATTGACATTCCATGACCACAGTTCTCAAAACAATTTGTCTAGTCACATTAGAGCTCTTCAAAGAGAAACATACCTCATTACCACCAAAACTTTCATTCTGAAGTTCCATTATAAATTCTTTTTTTCTCTCCTTGTATTAATCACCATTTTGACAAAAATTCAAGGACTGGACTAAACCAGTTTATCCACAGAACACTACAAGACTGGAATCCTATCAGACCAAACTGGCAATTAACCTACAAAGCAGAATTTGTGAATGGAATGTGTCCTATTCCCCCACACACACCTGAAGGGTTTCTTTGATGGCTGAAAAGACAAATGTCCAAACAGCTCCTAAGGTAAAATTGTCTTGAGGTACATGAACAGCAGAAGAGAAGAAACACAAAGCCAGAGGTGCAACAAACACAACTTCAAGCTTCTTCTCAGTGAGTGTGAAACCCATCTTTAACATATTCTACTTAATTTTCAATACATTTTTTCATCCTACAAGCCAGAATTTCACATTTTACAGGTATCAAGACACAGGACCTCCTATGGTTTAGATCCACAGTCTCCCCACTAAGTGTCCAGCACATACAAAATCCAAACACAACCTGGAATACACCATGGCCCAGCAGCATGGGATTGCCTGCAGCTTGTCACCAAAGGCCTGGCAAGGGCATCCAGACACATCACCAGGCTCCAGGAGGAGCAGAGCAATTACAACACAGAGTTCTGTCAAGTGCAGCAGCACCAGCTGCCCTCAGAGGCAGCCCCAGCAGAGCACCCTGTGATGAGGTTACCCATGCTGCTGGAAATGTCATCTTTCATGTTCAACATAAACCCCTTCTGTAGCTACTGACAATACCCTGGCATTGTTTGCAACATGTAGGTTGTTGCACTGGCTAACACCCAATTCCAGTACTAATACTCTATCACCTACAATCACCACAAGACAATACTCATTCTCAGCCCTGACTGCTCCCGAGAGCTGCCACGCTCCAGCAGGTTCTGCATCTCCCTGTGCAGTTACCTGTCTGCACTGATCAGACACTTCTCTAGAACTCCAGGAACACCTTGAGATAACTGGGAATAAAGGAGCTCGTTTCATACAGCACAATTAGTCATATCAGCAGTGATAGCTATTTTGAGCAGCACCCATTAATCACTATCATTAGCAGGATTTCTGGTGTACCAGCATTCATTGTACCAAGAACAAGTCTTTTCCTATTACAGTACTACCACATAAACAAAAGCAGCAGCACAATTTCTCTTGACATAACCCTGTTTTGAGTAAGGCAAGTGGTAGCACTTAAAATGACTGTCAGAGTCAGATTTAAAGAAAAGCTTACTTAGGACAGAAAAATACAATTGTTTTGCTGCAAAGAAAAACTGGCAGCCATTTGTATGCTGAGGCAGGAGGAGTGTTGAAAAATAATAAATAGTGGGAAGAAGTGGGGAATAAAGATCACAAGCTAGAGACAGCATACTCTCAGAAAAATAAGATGCCAGTGACCAAACCCAAGCTGATGCCCAAGAAACTTGGACTTTAGTTTGACACGTCGGTAGCACACATTTGCCTCATTACATTTTATGAGGGATTATTTACCTGCTAGCCAAAATTCAGAGTCTCAGAACCGGCTTTCAACTAGAAAAATATTCCCTGTACACATTGTTTCCAGTTTCCTAACCACCCTGAGTAACCCCTGATACAGAATGAGCAGCCAGTGGAGTAAAGCATTCCTGCCTTACACGGACTGAGGGAGCAGCACCACGAGAGGCACGGAAAGCATTGGCACTGAGGTGCTCCAGCCTGGCTCCTCCAACACCAGGAACACAAAACACACCTTCATCACAACCAGATATTAAATACTTAAAAAGGTCTGCTGGGAAGGAAAGAATAGAAAATACAGGAAGAAAAGAAAAACCTCCTGCAAGTTGTGAACGTGGAAAACTCGCCATTCTTCACAGAAGGGTCCAGCTTTATCTTCTGTAGAAACATTGCCCGGTAGAAGACTCGAGCCAAGAGCAAAATCATGTTGGTACCCATGATACACAAACAGCACCTGTCACATTATCAAAATGGGCCAACACTGCTGATCCCATGAGCGGCACACCAAAACCTTCATGTGGCCAGGAGCCACACAACACACAGCACATACCTCAGCGAGGTGAGGGAAGGGGAGCTTCAGCCGCCTGTGCCCACAGAAAACAAACACAGTTCCTCAAGAGCACCGCTGCCTATTTGCCGACAGCACTGAGCTGAGGAAACACAAACATCCAGCAACAACAGCTTGAAAATCCAGCAGCTGTAGATGAGAGATTGTCCAAGGCCAGCCGGCAGCTCCAGATGCAGTGCCATTTTGGGAGCCAAGCCCCAGCCCGTGCCAGCTGCGTGTGCCTCCGAAGGAGCACTCGCTACCACCAAGTTTACTGCAGCTACGCACCGCTGAGGTATGGCCCTCGTCACGACACCCAGACATCTGTGCCTCCATAAAACCAGTAATGATAATAATAACGGCCAGTTTATACCTCCGACAGCGTTTATAACCTCACATAAAACAAACAAATAAGACCTTCCGACTGCTTTCAAGTTCCTCAGCCGACATTCACCCGACAAATACATACCTCTACCATTTCCTATCCGCTCAAACGAATAAAACCCCTCAAGCAGGCAGAAGCAAGGGAGCATTGGTAAAGTTTTAAGCTACAGCCCAAAATGCGTTATCCTCTTCTGCTGGCAGCTACCATATGCACACAACATAAGGCTCGGCAACAACAAGCGGCACTCGCAGCTCGCATCAGGTGAAGGATCTGTACGCAGCCCCTGCGGCGCCCGGGGACGCCGCTGCCCGCAGGCCCCGGCCCGGGGGGCGCGGAGCGGCCCGGGGGCCCCGAGCCCGGCCGGGCTTTGGGCGGCGCCGCTGCCGCGGTGCCCGGGGAGCTCCGGCCGGCGCCGCCCGGGAGAGGCCGCGCGGCGGGGCCGCCCCAGCGCCGGGGGCCGGCGGGGCCGGGCCGGGCGGGCGCCCCGGGTCACCGTGGAGCAGGAAGGTGCGCAGGAATTCCCGCAGGCGCAGTCCCGGCCCCGCCGCGCTGCCCGGGCTGCCCGCACACGGGTCACGGGGGGGCGGCCGCAGCCCCCGACACCGCCCCGGGCTGCCCCCGACACCGCCCCGGGCTGCCCCCGACACCGCGGCCGGCCCGGCCCGGCCCCGCCGGGGCACCGCGGCCACGGTCCCGGGCACCGCCGCCTCGCCTCCCCCCGGCCGGGGCTCCCCCCGGCCGCAGCCCCCGCCGGCGCCTCCCGAGCGGCCCAGGGGCTGCCCCGGGCGCTGCCGCCCTCCGCGCCGCGTCCCCCCGGTGCCGCGGGGGCTGCCAGCCCGGTGCGCGCCCAGCCGGGCCCGCGGGCCGCGCTGCGGGGCTCGGGCGGGCGCGGGCGGGGCCGGGCCGGGCCGCGGGGCTCGGCGGGGTCGGCGCAGCGTTCACTCACCTGCCCGCGACAGCCCCGGGCCCCGCGCCGAGCGCTCCGGAAACGGCGGCGGCTCCGCCGGGGCCGGGGAGGGGCCGGCGAGGGGCGGGCGGAGCCGCGAGTGACAGCGGGAAGGGGCGGCGGGAGCGGCGGGCGGCGCCGGCCGCGGGCAGCGGAGCTGAGGGGGCGGCACGGACGGCACCGACACCGGCACTGCGGGGTTCGGCCGGGGGCGCGGAGAGCCCGGGACCGAGCCGGGTGCGGGGTGAACAGCCCGAGGGGCGGCCTGGCGGCATAAAAAGGGGAGAAACGGATGAATTAATCAGGGAATATTTTGCATGAGCTTAAAATTGTGAGGGTTCTCACTGTGTTGTTCTGGGGTCAGATGCAGCGTCCCGATTCAGGAGAGCTGTTCGAGGTGGGGATCGCCGGCGGCACCTGCAAAGTTCTCTATTTCTTTTCTGTCCAAAGGGACTTGCTGAACAAACTGCAGCTTTCAGCACTGGTGTTCAGTGCATTTATTTGGGAATTACGTAAAACGCACAAACATCATCCCAAACTGATCCCTTTGAAATAATTGTCATGGTGCTACCAGCTTTAGAAATTGTTGAGAAATAGGCCTGGTCTAGGATGTGAGTTTAAACTGCTTTCATATTATTTCTCAGGCTTAATGCAGGTTTTACACAGAAAAATTTGCTGTACAAAATGATGTATTTTCAAATCCTATTTCTACAGAAAGAGTCTCCGTTAATCCTGTCTTCCTTAGTAAAAGGTGATTGTTTTTTATTTCTATGACTTATTTAGAATCTTACCTTCTAAACGGAATAAGCATTTAATGATGTACAGAAATGTCTAGTAAAGTTAGAAAATAAGGCAATGTGTAGTAGTAGGAGAGTAGTTAAAAACTGTTAAAATACATGTAAGCAAAATTTTTGCCTACAGGGCTCAGCATCCAATCATCTGGCTCTCATTCCCCCCCCAAAAAACCCCAAACCCACACACTTGGCTATGATACTCATCAAGTGAAAATAACAGTAATTTCAGTGCTGCTAATCAGAAAACTCTGTGGGAAGAAGTGAAATTGTCAATTTATTGGACACCTTCTAGCCACAAGCTAGAAATAGTCCTCAAGTAGCGTCTGCGGGAGCTGCCTGGGAGCAATCTGTGGCTTTGTTTCCTTCTCCAGAACAGATGGTTGCTGGCAGACCGGGCTCCTCATCGGTGCCTTCCCTCTGAACCCTTCTGATTCTTGTATGTCTACTGAGCGTGTCTCTTCCTAGTAAATTGAGTCTTCAAATTAAGAGATACCTGGGACATACTTGGAAAGACACAAGGGAACAGAAGGCTGTCATATTGTTGGTTCCTTCAGGAGAGAGAGAGAGGTGTTGAGTATTCTTTGTACTGGAAGAGTACAATAAAGGGCTGGAGATGGGAAATTTTTTTACCTTTTTTTTCCCCTGCATTTAACTAAATCGTTGCTGAGGCATTGATTTAAAAAAAAAAGATAGAAAGACTGATGAGGTTTCAACGAGGTTTTGTTTGGGAGAAGGTATGGCTATGAAGTGGAAAAACAGAGTGTAAAGGGAGGCACTTGGGTTTGCTGTGTGTCCTGCCTGGCCTGGCCCAGAACAGGCTCAGCTCTGTGAGCTCCTCTCCCTCTCATCTCCCTCTCCTCTCCATTCACAGGCAGAAATCTGTTCTACAGACTGTGTCTTACAGCTCAATACACCAACGTGTTCTTTCTCACTGTCTGCAGGTATCCAAATCTGCTCCTATTTTGTTATCCTACTGATTTAATTGTATTCAATGGAGTGTGCAGAAAGTGGTTCTGTCAACACTAACAGTGGAGTTATACACAGTAGTCATATTTTTATTTTGACTCCCTGGATATATTTACATATTCTTATAGGGTGATTGTTTGTTTTTAGGTTTTGGGTTTGGTTTTTTTTTTGTTTTTGTTTTTTTTTTTTACAGTGCTGTATAACAACTTTTAGCATATAACTATCTTTAAATGAGCAGACATTTCATTTGAATTTTACTGCCGATTAAATTTATAGATTGAGAGCATAAAGGCACAAAGGACTTGTGAGAATTGTAGCCTTAAAGTTAATATGTCTTAGCAGATGGCAGGAATTTTAGACAGACTGTGAAATAAATAGGAAGTTCACACTTCCTGATATACACAGAGCATGAAAACATGCAATTCAACAGACTGTGTAATAACCAATGAAGAATAAAGAGGAAATTCTCAAGGGCTAGAAAATATGTGGTGTAGGTATCTATTGTGACATTGTACATTAAAATATTTTTTCTGAGGTCTTACAATGCAATATTTAAAATAAGTATATATTTTTAAATTTTTGTGAACTCTAATTTGAAAGATAGTAGTATGATGAACTACTTTGTAAAGTCTCGTGTAGATCAGCATAGAATAGATGTATTCAGTTATGTTTTCTCCATTGATGTTACATATAAGAGAAGAGTGCTTTCCAAGACCTCCCTTGAATAGGAAGAGAAGGAAATCAGTGCACAATTAATCAGTTTAATTTAATCAGTTTAAACAAAAAAATGTAACAATGTTTTTTAAAAAAAAGAGGAAAGCAGCTTTGAAATGTATTATGAGTACAACTCAATGTCATGGGCTGTAGGAGGAAGAAATCATAAGCTTGGGAAAAGAGCAGCACTGGCACAATGGCCATGTGCAGATGTTAATAGGGATATGCCTATCAGCAAGGTGTGGGATAAGATTAGGAGGATGAACGTTGGTAATATAATCCCCAAAGAGTGTGTTAAAGGAAAAACCTCATTCACACGAGGTTGTTTCTGTTAACCAGATGGAGATGTGTTTAGGAAAAGGAAATGTGGGGAAAACCAGGGTGATTTTGGAAAACAGATTTGACCACTAATGTCCTATTGTACGAGCAGTGATTTTCCCTTTGTGGTTGGTAATTCCTGTGGATGCTGCAGTGAGAACATGTTGGAGGGCAGGATGAGCAGGGCAGTGTTCTGGTGTCTGGGCTGTGTGTGCAGGTGGAGCTGAGCAGCACTGAGCACACAGCTCTGGCTGGAGCTGTGCTCTACAGTCTGTACAGTGTGCCACAGCCTGACCCTCTCCTGCTGCCTGGATGTTTGACAATGCAGGCATACATGTAGGCAAATCGGCCTTCTAAAAATACATTTCACAAACCATCCATTCCAGCTGTCAGGGGCAGAGCAGTCCTTTTGTCCTGCAGCCCCGGACAACGAAAATCCCATTTCAGACAAATGAAATTTCATCCTTTTCTGCCTGCCAGGAAAGCTGCTGACCTGTGCTTTGTGCCCTCGATGCTCTGCCCACCATTGTGTCCAACCTGAGGCTTAGCACACACTTGGCCTCTTGCCCAGGCCTCTGTAAACAGCAGCCACTGGCAAAAGCAGGCGTGGGCAGAGCCCCCAGAGCTCTGGAGCTGCTCCTGCTGCTCCCTCCGCAGGGCCAGTCCCAGCTGGAAACACTGAGCATGGCTGGCTATAAATGGCCACCTAAAAATAAAAAGAGGGACAATCACCTTTTCTTGTCAGACAAATCAAAGATCCAGGTCGCCTTAAAAAATGTTAGGCTGCAAGCCATACAGGTTATAGGGAAAATAAAGAAGTACATGAAGTATATAAACCTGCATGGATCAGCCCAGTTGTGATCGAACTGAACGGAGGCCACTGACTTCAGCTGACACTGGATGTGTCCCATGACCTTCTGGTTTATATATTTAGATTCTCCATACTAATCTTCTCTTCCACAGGTCTGATGTCATCACCATTATTATAAGCAGAACTTGTGACTTGATTGACAGCAAACAACCTTTCCAAAAAGTAGCCAAGGAGTAAGAATGTTTTGTCAGAGTGACACATGATCATGACTGCCTGCAGTCCATTTTTGTTTACAGGCAGTGGAAGAATTTCAGATATTTATAAGGTCAGTGTCCCTAGTCCAGAGAAGAAGGAGATGTGTTTGGTTTTAAGTTGTTGTTCTGCTTACAAAACTGAGTTCCAGTTGGGCTTGAATGGAGGACTCGGCTCTGAGGTAAATCCTTTGCCTGGTGCAGCCTGGAATGGGCTGCTCCCAACTGCACACACAAAGGGGTCACTGGCATGCCTTATTTTTGCTTTAGGAAGTCAAATACTTAAACATATGCATAATTCTTTTTGACTGTCTGGTGATTCAGATGTCTGGGATCCCTGTTTCATTTTCCTTATTTTTTTGAAAACTTTCACAAAAAGGAATCGGCTTGCAAAACCACAAAAATGTACTTCTCAGCCAGCTGTGGTAAAATAGTTTGCATGGCCATCTCAATACTGGAGAAATCTTTATATTTAAAAATCATTCTGATGATTAACAAATGAACATGAATTCATTATCAGTAAGGCATTAGCAGTTGCCTTAGAACCATTCAAGGTATGCTGCAAACACAGAGGAGCTGAGAGAATATTTGTGAGACAAAAGAGCTGTTGACATTCAGTCATACTAGAACTTCAAATATTTTTTTAAAATGTTTTAAATGTGGGAATGAGAACTAGACAGATTTTTTTTTCTACTTAATTTGGCATTTAAGTATATGGCACAATAAGATTTGACAAAAAGTAAAATGTAAATCTATGTAACTGACCCCACTTATTAATAGGGTGTTAAGGACTTGTAATATTGCAGACTTTAAATACTATTTAGGAAGAAGTGAAACAAAATTTAGAATTAATTCTAGAACATTTATAAACAGGTATAGAAAAATAGTGTCCTACTACTGAATGTTAGAAATTAGAGTCTGCCCACCAAATGATGTTGTGTTTGTTTGACCTCATTCAACTGATTCCATTAAAGTGTTGTATATGTTTCAGATAACAAAATTTGACTTTTTTAGTAAATATCTTATATTGGATATAAAATTGTTATTTTAACAGTCTATACTAAACATTTTACCATACAAATAGTAAATTTTATTTAACTTATGTTAATATAAATACACAAAAATAATACATGTTTATAAATACACATAAATATTTAAAGTGGTCTAGAAAGAAGCCCAAATGGTAGATTTAAATAATTTCCATGTGGTAATTCCTGTAACACAGGATTGTTGCAAGGGGACTGGATAGGGGCCCAAATGCAATTGCATTGACTTAGTTTTTGTCAGGGCACTGTAACAAAGGCTACTGAATTTCAGCTGCCTTAGTGGTACTGTTATTACCTTTTGCCTATACAGATTTTTATTGTGAAAGACTGCCAGATAAGGAGTAATTTTGTAATTGAGAACATGGAGTTGTGAAAGTAGTTTGAACAGAAGGATAAGAGGGAAACATATAAGTTAATATTTTATGGCTGAGACTTTGCTGAATTACTTGATAACGTAGAGGAAATTGTAGTAGATCTACAGATGTTTGTCATATGTTGCTTCAGTAGATTCTTCATTAATTACTGAAATGCTCAGTGTTTCCCTGTGTGTCACAGGTCCCTCAGTGCCTGAGATGGGGATGTGAGTCCCCTCCTTACAGCAAGGCAGGAATCCACTGACAGGAGCCACCTGGACTGACCCAGCCCACCCTGCTGTGCCCCCATGCAGAGCCTCTCTGGGGGTCCTACCCAGCCAGGCCAGGTCTCCTGGTGACATCCTGGAATGGGAGATGCCATCAGCTCCTCTTGGGCCATGACAGAGCTTTGGCTTGAGAAGATATTCAGGATGTTGACAGGGCAGAGTGGGGCTCATCTGCTGAAAGCTGGCAATGCAGGCTCGTGTGTTCTCCATGGAGTGCAGCCCTCTATGTCCCACTGGCTGAGGACCATTTTCCTCTGGCTCCAACAGGAAAAGCAGCACAGGTGACCTCCCTGGCACCAGCACAGGTGACCTCCCAGGCTGGTTTCAGGTTCCTGATTTGTTTAGTCAGCTTCCAATGCCTTCCTACTTTCTCAGGAACTGCTGCCAAGGCTGTGCTTGGTTTATTTGTGTCACCAGGCTCTGCAGGACCAGGCTCTCCTCCACACATCTGATACCAGGTTTGAGCAGCTTCCTCCCCTCCTCACTGAACTGAAGTTGATGATACAGTGCCCAGTAATTTTTTTGTTTGCTTGCTTGCTCTTTAAGCTTTCTCAGCAAAAATACCAACGGGCTGTGTTATCAGGAGCAGGTATCCTGCACTGCTGGACACATGCCAGGGATGCAGAAGCAGATCTCACAAGGATTATGGTTCACTCTGCTGTTGTCTTCTTCACAGCCCAGCAATTCCACAGTTGAAAATTAAGGGCTACCAGAAGTTATTTCTCTGGCATCCCACAGAACTGAGATCCTTCAGCTGCACCAGGCAGAGAGATGCCCTTGATGTCTGAACGATGCTTAATGATGGTCTCTGCATCCCCTGTCTCAATTTCTGTGCCCTCCTTGTTTCAAGGGGCACTTTCAAACCTCTCTGTTGTTGTTGGGCTGCAAAGGTCTCAATTCATCTGTGGATACAAATTGTGTGTAGCTTTGCTGCAACTGATAATTGTGCTTCCCAGCTCTTTTGCATGATGTCTAATCAATTGCAGCATTGTAAAAGAAGGTAGATTAAGCTACCAAGTCTGTATCAGAGTATCAGATCACAGTTGTGCCTGGTGTGAGAGGCAGGAAGCACACCACCAGTCCCACCAGAAGTGCACATATGAATTATGCAACTCTTGTGTGGGTTGTCACATCTGTGAGCACAGGGACCATGAGACAACAGCCCTGTGGTGGCAACTGACAGCTGAGGGAAGGAAGATCTTCCTTTGTGTGTGCACTGCTAAATAATTCAAAGACAAGATAAACAGCACCTATAGATGCATCTTTTCTTCATTTCACAGTAATGAGTCAAGATACTCTAAGTCAAATATGTGCATTTCAGATCCTTTTAGGCACCCATCAAGCCACCACCTACTAAAAGATAAGGGAGATAAGACAAATTCTACACATCAGTTGTTTTCTGTTGTTGAGTTTTGCATATGTTAGTTTTTCTTTCAGAATTCCAAGAGTAAGGATATTATATCATATAATTCTTGCAAAGTTAACCTTTGATAGTGGTACTGAGTGTCAACAGACTGTGTTCACATCACAAGGATCATTGTAATTCCAGGAGCTGGGAGATGAGAAGGCAATAAATAATAGGATACAGGGTAAGCTCTTCTTCCTTTTTAATGGGAAAATATTTCAGCCACGGTGATGTAGTTGACAAACATTTGGTTTAGCATAAAAGAAAAAGGAGCAGAAAAGAGATTGAAATACATATAGGAAAAAAAAAACCCTAATCAATAAGTAGTCACAAAGGCAGAGAAAAACTTCTCCTATAGTGTTCTTAAATTAAAATGTAGAACATGCACATGTATCCCCCAATCTGCTCAGTATTGTTTCTAGGGAATAAATAATCTGTAGATTTGTTGGGGTAACACAATTTGCCATTTCCTAGAGTAATTGCCCACAAACATGAGCCTGACCCCTGTGTTAAACTGATGAACTCTTGCCTGCATATGGAGGGTGATCCCAGGGATGGATGGTTTCAGAAAAGTCAGATTTGGATATTAGACACACATGTCTCTAGCAGAAGTTGTGGTTTTCTCCTCATGTGGATTAAAAACCCACTGACAGTCTTCAGAGTTGCTAATTTAGGCTTTTCTGATTGCAAGTTCCAGGCAACTCCGTGTTTTGCTTTGTAGGACAATTCTAGGAATGGTGGTTTCCTGAGAAAAACAAGCTCATAAGGCTTTGGAACTCTCTCCCCCTCATGGTTTCTGTGCATGCAGAATTGGCAAACCAGCACAGGACATAATAAGAATGAAGTTCAATCTCTAGTGGTTTTACACCCTATGTTTTTAAGAGTCTGCAATCATTTTTCTGAAAACATATGAACAGAAATACTTGTAAAGCTCTTTTCTCCATCTGTGCAATGGTTTACAAATAATTTGGGGAGTTTCAGCCATGACTGTAGTAGCACTAGCAAAAGCTTGTTAGCTTCAGTCATGTTTTTTCTTATGAATTTTAAAAATCATGGTGCTGCTCTTTCAGTGAGATCCATTTGCACATAGGTCTCATTGAAGGCCCAGGACCTGCATTTAATATTATTCCATTCTGTATCTAATCATACTCCCATCTTACATAAAATGAAGGTGGGAAAGTTGGTTCAAGGTCAGCAATTTATTTATTAATAATAATATTTGTAAATATCCTCAAAATCCAATTCAATACGAATTTGAAGACCTCAAAAATGTAAAGATCTGGAGAGTTTATCCCCTGAAAAATTGGATGATATCATGAATGATGAGGTATGAAATTGTGTCTGTAATTTAAGAACCTGCAGTTATTTGCAGTGTAGTGATTTTTGCCCCCTGTATGACCACACTTTTTAAATTCAAGTGTCTGATTGTACAGACAAGCAAAATCAAACAGGCAGGTAGTTCAAACAGAATCTGTAGAAAGGACTGTAGTAACATGTAGATCTTTTCAAAAATATTCAGTCTATAGAACTGGGATTTTAAAGAGAGAGACTGGCAAAAGAATCAGGCTCATCTGATATGCAGAGGAAAAAAAATGTCAACCTGAGGGTAGCATCTTCTAGAACAAAATCTACATTTCCAGAGAACTTCCTTGAACTGAGACAAGCTGCAAGATGAGCTCATTTCTTAAAATATTAATAGTAAACTTGGGTGAGACATTCTTATTATGCTTTCACTGATGCAAATTCATTAAATTGCAATGATAATAAATCTTGAGAGATTAAGTTTATAACAGAATATCAGATGGTTGTTTCTGGGTTTTCCAAGACCCTGACATGGGTTTGGCATGCAGCTGAACCATCATTTATCTTTGCTGACAGCCTGGTTTTCATTCCCAGCCTTTGTGCTGCTGTGCACCAAATGACACAGTCCAGTTGGGGTATTTTTAGTCTGCTCTGTAGCAGATGCAGGCTGGCACATCCCTGCCTCTCCAGTGATGGGGGTCACATTCCCAGCAGGAGCCACACCAGGAGAGGAGGAAGGAAACCATTCAGAAATGGGAGTGGTGCAAAGCCCAAGCCTCAGAGCTCTGCTTTAGTGGGTCAGCTGCCAGGAGCTGCCTGTGAGTAGTGCTTTAAAGCTGTCTGTGCTTCCCTTCAGGGACTCCACTTGCAATTGAAATATCACACATGGGGAATTTGCCAGAGCTTTGGATTAATATGCACATGACCAGAGCAGTTAAAGTCACCTCCTGTTTGGGGCTGAGAATTCCTCATCCTCAGATGTGTATTGTATTCACTGCAGCAGTGAGGGACGTTTGGAGAAGTGAGTGTACAATAGGGAATATATTCCAAGAGTTTAGTTGTGCTGCCTTTTAAATGTGCATATTTAAACTGAAATGTTAAATTTAGCTGCAGAGATCAGGTCCTATGACTGCAAAAAAATTATTTTTCTAGAAACCAAAGTAACTGAAATGTCTGTATTAAAGCATTTCCATTGTGAAAAATACCTCTGATCTGGAAAGATGTATCATTTAATCTCAATAGCATGTTATAGGATGCTATTTAATCTCAATAGCATGTTATAGGACCTTTACTCTCTATTGTATAGTATATGTGCAAAAGCAGTACAATGTGTAATATGTATATAATTATTCATAATTATTATGATTAATATTTAATTAATGCTAGTACAACAAATAGTAAATATAAAATTACTTCCAAAAGTAATAGTTATGGGAACTGATGTAATTCAATTAACAACAGAATGAATTCCCCATTGTTTTCAGCAGAACCCCCCTTCCCTAGCTGATGGAGTCACCTTATGAGAATGAGACCAGGACAGCTGGATCACAGACCTGCAAACCAGGCTTGGGCAAGGTGAGCTTGTGCTTTTACTGTGAATGTAGCCTGAAATTACATGTATTTTAACAACTTTGCTACCCTTCTACATGAAAAAAAAGGTCTGCTTGCTTTCTTTTTAGATGAGTCCTTCTCCTGCAGGTTTGTCCTGTTCTTGTGTCACCACTAATGCACTTAGGACTGAATAAGCTCCCTGGCTGTTGCATCACGAGCAGAATTATTGCTTGCACTTCCTGAATTTATCTTCATTTTCATATTAAAGTCAGCAATAGTAGCTTTTAATATTAAATGGGCCAGGCTGACAACTAGTAAATTGAAACTGCAAACAAAATGTGATATAAAAATCAGAGGAGTCACCATTTCTTTTCTCTCAAACACTTGAAATAAGAGTAAAAATCTTATTTCACCTTCGCTGCTGTAAAGGAGAAGAAACACTGGGAGTTGCAAGAGAAGTTTCTGTGTCGTGTCTAAAAACACCTCAGAAGGAGCTTACCTGTCATGAGCCCCCAAGCTGATAAAAATGGGACCAGACTGCCGGTACTAAAGTAATTTCAGTATTTATTCTAATAAGAGAAAGGCCTGAAGCAAGGGGCCCAGGCCAGGCAGGAGCATTCCCTCGAGGATGGAGCAGTGCCAGTGCTGGGGCTGCTCAGCAGTGATGGCCCCAGTGCCCCAGATGGAGCAGCACAGATTCCCTGGGTCAGATTCCCCCTTTTTAAGCTGTTTTTTGTGCCTTTGGATTGTTTCTGTTTGGATCCTTCGTTTGCATGAAGGTTTAAGGCACTTCATTGGCCATTACAGTTCTGTCCAGGCAGGCTCGTGGTGCACTTTACTGAGGTGTGTTATTGTAGGGGGACACAGTATGGGTAAATGAAGGTGTATAGAGTGTAATCCTATCCCCTAAAGAGTTGCAGCTGAACCAATTACTAAAGATTAGGAGCAGGTCTGATCTTAACAGGCCACACCTGTAGCAAATAGGAACAGTGGTATAAAAGAGTGGATTGGTGGGATCAGGAGTCAGATGGCTGCTGTGAGGACCAGGAACAGTCAGTGCTTAGAGGAGCAGCCTATGAGAAACATCAAGGAGGTATGAAACTGAGGACTTTTGCCCCCCTGTATGACCACACCTTTTAAATTCAAGTATCACTCTGAGGATATAGAATCCTTGCACTATAATGGTAATAGAACTCTTGATATATCAGACGTGTTATGGTATGTGGAGTACTGTATTTCTCATAACTACCCTTTTAACCCCTTTTACAATATAACAACCAAACTAACAGTACATGCTTAACTATCTATCAACTATTTTCCCACGGTTTCTAACCTATTTTTAACAACTGGCAGGGGTTTCACAGCGCCGTGCTCTGCCTGCAGAGCTCCCAGGCAGGAGCGGGCACAGCCCCGGCGTGCTCGGAGCCGGCCCTGGCAGGGGATGAGCGCCGCGCCCACCTTTGGGAGGGCTCTGGTCCCTCTGAGTGCCACCGAGGGATCCCCGGGCAGCCTCGACACTGTGGACAGCGGGATGGGGGCACTCTCCCATGCCCTGGGGATACAGAGGGCACCCAGGCTGATCCCTGGGGGTACAGAAGGACGGAAGGACAGCCATGCTGATCCCCAGGGGGGTACCAAAGGCACCCAGGCTGATGCCCGGGAGTGCAGAGGGCAGCCAGGCTGATCCCTGGGGTACCAAAGGCACCCAGACTGATCCCCAGGGGTACAGAGGGCAGCCAGGCTGATCCCGGGGGTACCAAAGGCACCCAGACTGATCCCCAGGGGTACAGAGGGCAGCCAGGCTGATCCCGGGGGTACCAAAGTCACCCAGGCTAATCCCCGGGGGTGCAGAGGGCACCCAGGCAGATCCCCGGGGGTACAGAAGGACGGAAGGACAGCCAGGCTGATTCCTGGGGTACCAAAGGCAGCCAGACTGATCCCCGGGAGTGCAGAGGGCACCCAGGCTGTTCCCCAGAGGTATAGAGGGCAGCCAGGCTGATCACCTGCACCAGAGGAGACACTGGAACAAGGGCAGAAGATGAAGGGGTGGAATCTCAGCAGGGATTAATCCAAGGTTTATTTCAGGAGCTCCAGGGAGCCCCGACCACCTCAGGGGGCCCGGGAGAGGTGCAAACCTAAAGTAGGTAACCTTTACTGACCAATAAGAGATATTTAAGGGATGGATAATTAAGGGATGGATACTGGGGAAATGGACATTTAGGACAGGGTATGGGATAACACTTGGGGGGTTGACCCCTGGCCTCTGGCTGATCACTCGACGTCCTAGACTGCAAGTTCCAGATGGAGGGGATGTGATGCTGAGTGACTGACAGAGAGCCAGGGTGGGGATTTGGGATGATCTCAGCAAAGGAGAGGGATTACACAGGTAGAGGGAGGGGACACAATCTGGGGTAAACCATTTGGGGAAAATAAAGGGATACAAAGACAAAACCATTCTATAAAACCACACTGTAACAGGAAGGGGCATTCCCACTGTGCTGGGCACCTGGCACTGTGTGCTCAGCCTGGTGTGGCACTCAGGTAACACCTGGAGCTCTGTGTGGGTTTTTTGCCAGATTTTTATGGAGAAGGGAAAGCTCCTGGGCTCTCTGCAGTCCCCGTGCTCTGCAATGTCACCCCCAGGGGCTGGCTCAGCTGCCCTTGTCACCGGGGTCGCAGCTGCCAACTGACTGTGGAATTTTAGCCTTAGTCACACATACACACCTGAAGGGAATTCTGCAACTCAAATAAGTGTTGTTGACCACCACTGAAAGCTCTGCCTTCTGTAGCAGTGTTATTGAAAATTTATGGGTGTCTGCTTATTATTCAAAAGAGTACCCTTATTTCTGATATTATGGTAAATTATAAATTAACTTCCTACTCAATGGTTAAAATCCATTGTGTAAAGAGGAATTGTACCCAAAATTAATGTATTCCTGGGCTACCAAAACAGATTTCTATCCGGTAGCCAGTATTTGTTTCATCTAACAAAAAACAGCAGTCTTTATCACAAAAAAAGACATTTTAGAAACTCTATTGCTTGGTAGCTTTAGCAAAACAATAATTAACTGAAGTGATTTTATTCTGTGCTAATAGAAGTGATTTATTGCCACACTCAGGACAAGCATCTCCTAAAATAACTTCCAACTTTCTCAAGTGTAGGATTCTACTGCTGGGTTTGCCTCCCATGATCCTACAAACAGTGGTACCTGTGCTCCTCCCCAAGGAATGCAGGGTTTAACTACACATGCATCTTAGCAGAGAGGAGACCCAAATGTGGCAAAAAGGAAATTGCTCTCATCTTACAGAGCTTGATTAAAGCTTTAGGCATAGAGCTTTTTAAATGACAAATGTTCAATGAAATAATATTATGTCTTTATACTCCAGAGCACTATTAATCTGAGGTTCTAGGACTTTGAGAAATGTTAATTAACTCATTACCATTCACATAAAGTGTTACCATTACATTCATTTTGTGGGCTGATAACCAAAGCATGGAACTGTTATCTTTTTCAGAAAGAATGAGATTGGGGTTCTCTTCCATGTGTGTTCCCTATCAGGTATTTACAGAGATGTTAACTGTTCATGCAGCACTGAACTCCATGGATCCTTAATCAAGTCAGCCCAAAAGGAACAGCAACAATTTTGGGAGAGATGGAACAACTTCAGCAGAACCCAAAGAAGGATCTTTCTGCAGCCTTCAGCTTCGTGTTGGCTATTTGGGGGTCCAAATTTGATTTATAAGAAAGTAGGCAGTGTTCTTAAGGGCTGAAGAAGTTCCATGCTCCGGGAAATAACAGAGACACTTTTGGCTGTTCTGCAGAAATGTAAAGGTTTGCATCACTTTAAGTAATTTTTTTTTCCCCAGTAAGCTGCCTGCTCTTATAATTCAGGATAAATAATGTGCAAATTAGGAAGCCACTGTTTGGTCCATTAAGCTGCATCTCAGGCTGGCTGCAACCTGTTAGTGGTTTCAGTATAATGAAAGAGCAGGATCAATGCAAAACACAACTCACCACAGAAATGTTGTGCAGTGTGGGTACAGAATTTGATCACCTGGTGCACACACAGCCTCGTGCTTTGTTTCCAATGGAAGCCACCAGCAGATAATTGGGGAGAAGATGTAGAAGACCCATAGGTAAAGAATAATCTGCTGTATGCATTAGATCTCAGCCTTAAATCTGTTTGTATGGCAAAAACATGAAGCATGACATTTCAAATACTTCCCACAAGTTTTCAGTCCAAGAAATGACTGCTTTCCTGTCCCACAAGTAACAATTTAGCCACTGAAACTCTTCTGAATCTTGTGAAACTGTTGGTCTCCATGATTTTTCTTAAGAATTACGTTTTGTAATATAATTACATGTGTATGTTATTATTGTTATTTTTTCACTTCACAACAAATTTTGCTTTGTTTTCAGTTACAAGACAGCAAGGACTGAGGTTCAAGATCTACTTTTTCTGTAATATGCTGCATTTTTATGGTGGTTTTTTGTTTGTTTGGAGTTTTTTGTTTGGTTTTTTGGTTTGTTTGTTTGTTTTTAAATCAAGGTCTTTCATGCCTGATTCATTTTTAGGGTAAAAATCACACATCTTTCACTTTGTCTTTTCTCTTGCCCAGGTCATTCTTCTCATACTTTTATTAATTTCACCTATCCCTGAGGTATCCTTTATAGAGATTGTTGCCACTCATATCATTACACTTCCATATGAAAACACTGACTTATCTAACATTCTTTAACTTCTTAATTATAATTTTTTATACATTTAAATTTTTTTTTTATCTTTGCTTGTTTTAACCACAGCTAAACATGACCTCAGTCTGCTCTCAAGGTTAGGACCCTTTATAAGAATGAATCATACAAGTAACTCCTCTTCTTGCCTTCCATAGCTCAGTGCTTTGTACTTAACAAATTTGAGTTTTGTGTGCCATCAGCCTGCCCAGGTGATGCTACCCAAGTGGGTCTTTTGAAATTCTTTCTATGCCTCTCTAACCCTCACATAAATAACCTGTCATCTACAGATTTTGCTGCTCCCTTGTCAAATTTTGCTCTTTTCTAAATCAGTGATAAAAATGCTAAATCTCAGACAGCTATTATTTAGTACAATTTCCAGTATAATTCCAGTATAAAAAATCTCTAGTTTGACAATTTTATGTCTCTCTGAAAGTTAGCCTTTTTTCTACCTGTGTTTTAAACTTCAGTAGCCATTACCTTTTTTAGATGGCAAGTAATTAAAACATGGTGGTTTAAAGCTCACTTCTACTCTGGCTCCCTTTTCCAGAGATGAAAAGCTATCTATAATAAAGAGAAACTGATAGCAAATACCTCTATTATACAGAATCAGATTTATTTCCCCAAAATAGTAGAATTTATGTTCTTAGCCTGCCTATGTTACAGGGGGTTTGGCCCACATAATGATTTCTTTAAAGGAGAAAGATTTTTGAGCAGTCTTGGGAATCTGGAGAGGTCCCAGCTGCCTGATGCCATAAGGTGTGGGATGCCCCTGTGGTCAGTTGGGGTCCTCTGTCCTGGCTCTGCCCCCCTAAGCCTCCCAGGCACCCCCAACCTCCTTGCCAGCATGGCAGTACAAAAAGTAGAAAAGGTCTCTGTGTAACCCCAGCAATAACAAAACCAAAAGCATTTTAATACCATCAACTCTGTGTTCAGCACAAATTCAAAACATAGCCCTGTTCTGCAAAAAAATTAACTCTACTCTAGCTGAAACCAGCACAATGTCTTACTAAAAAATATATATATATATATATATACAGTTTCACACTTCGGAAACTGAGTTTTATATACACAAAAAATAATCTCATGCTGTGGACAAATCTCCAGTGTTTTAAAGGTGACGTCTTAAAAAAATGTTTATGATTAAGAGAATCCCCAGTGAAGCCACCGACTCTGCCGTTACCTGCCGTGGAAACGAGACGGACCGCCCTGATGGCATCCAAAAGCTCCATCGCGTGTGTAAACAGCGGCAGCAGGGAAATTCGGAATTCCTTTCCAGGACCGTTTGGCAGCTGCCGGCCAGGGAAGGAGCAGGCGGGCCCCACACGCGGGTGGCGAATTCTCGGTGCGGTATCGCCATCTCTCGGCCCCGCTCCGCGCAGCAGCGCAGCGGCCCCGCGTCCCGCGCTCTGCATCCCGCACTCTGCATCCCGCACACTGCATCTCCCACTCTGCATCCCCCGCTCTGCATCCTGCACACTGCAGCCCCCGCTCCGCGTCCTGCACTCTGCATCCCGCACACTGCATCTCCCACTCTGCATCCTGCACTCCGCATCCTGCACACTGCATCTCCCTCTCTGCACACTGCATCCTGCACACTGCATCCCGCACTCTGCATCCCGCACACTGCATCTCCCACTCTGCATCCCGCTCTGCCTCCCGTGCTCCTCATCCCCCACTCTGTATCCTGCGCTCCGCACCCCGCATTCCTCATCCCGCGCCCTGCATCCCCCCCTGTGTATCCTGTGCTCTTCATCCCGCGCTCCGCATCCCCCACTCTGCATCCCGCACTCCACATTCCCCCCCTCCATCCCGCACTCCGCACTCTCCCCCCCGCCCTCCGCGCTCCCGCAGTCCCGCTGGATGCCATTCCCTTGGGCTGCCCCGGGAGCGGCGTTTCCCCGGCAGGACTCGCCCCGCACTGCCGGGCACGGCGGGCCCGGGGCTCCAGCCCTGCTCGCACTGCTGTTCACACCCTCCTTCACACCGGGGGCTGCTTCCAGGGCAAAGCCTAGAACACCTGGCAGGGCTGTGACAGGAGTATTTAAGAATCCCGCACCCCTCAGTGGAGGAAAGTAGAGAGTGTAATCTGCAGAACTTCTCTGTGTGAGTTTTCAAACCTGTTAAACCTGTGATAGATAAAAAGTGTATTAAAAGCACAGCTCTACTTTCTAGCCAAGACATGTTTACCTATCACAAATCTAATCGACAGCTGTACTTTTAAGTAACAAAAGATGTGGTGCAAGACCTGGGATTGGGTGTGTGGAGTCCCAGTGACTCACCAGGAGCCATCCAGAGGTTCAGTTTCTCAGCACTGCCACACGGAACTGCTCTGCAGAAAGGGTCAGGAGTGCCAAGGATCTGTACAGTGAATTCAAAGTCCTGGAGATGCTGAACTCTGCACAAGATCCACCAATATCCCTGTTTCCTAAACCTGAACATGCCAAAATGTTCTGTTATCTAATGAAGCAAAAGTCCTTATGAGGACCATATGAACCACACAGTTACTAGAACCAAACAATTATTCCATACAGAAATTGATTCCAATAGACAAGCAACACAGACAGAATTAGAGTGGGAGCCTTAACCAAAGTAAGCATCCCCTGTGATTGCTCTCCTGACCACCAAGAAAGCCTTAAAAAGTATTCTGCAAAGACAAGCCCAGGAACAAAAATGACAACATGGAGACATTGGTCTTATACATGGGCAATGTACATGGCATTTTCCACACAGAAATCACCTCGTGGCCCAAAGGAAACAGGTAACTGCTGCTCTCTGTTCTGTACAAGACCAGCATTACTTTTCCCCTTGTGAGTTTCCTTCACTGTTCCATGTGCCAGGTACCCTTTTCCTTTCCCCCTCATGTTGTCTAACTGATTTACCAAACAAAGTTAAATTCAGAGCAATTTCTTCCTGTCTGTGCTTAGCATAAAGTTTGCTCTCTCTGTGCCACATCTGAAGAGGAGTTTGTATCTGAACATCACAGTCTGGGTGAAAAGATTACCTCTCCTTGCCAAGCATTCCACCCTTAAAAATGCAGGACATTTTATCAGAAATACTTTAAAATGTAGGCATGGACCAGCAGCTCAGGTATTTCTGAGTCAGTGCAGTGACACAGCCCCCTGACCCCAGGCTGTGCTTTTGCCCCACAGCTGCTCCAACCCCTCCAAGATGCTCTCAGAGAGCCCCAGTCCACCCAATTCCCCACAGGGAGATGCAGCCAGGTTTGTCCCAGAGCTAAAAACAAAAGTTGATGGTTGTGAAGCACTCTGCAAATCTGGGTCCTTTTTTGTCTTTGAAACCAGGAACTGGAATTGAATGTTTGATCCCTTTTTTATTGTCTGTCCTTAGGAAAATCCATTCTACCACTTTCTATGTGGCCATGTAAGTATTTTTTTCCATTACTGGAAGAAGAAAGCAGTATTCAAGACTGTAGTTTTGTTTGCTTTCGTATAATAAGTTAGTACAATGGATTTAAATGGAAGTGGAATTATATATGAAAATTTTTTATCATGCCAGAAAATTCCAATTAGGGGAAATTAGCCACTTGGTTCTTTCTGATAAATTAATCATAGAGATTATCTATTAAACATGGTACTTAACCTTTCTGGCATAAGTGCCTGAGGCAGTAGTATTTAGGCTCTCCACATTAATTTGGAAATATTAATTTCTAGGCAGCTGTCTTCCAAAATGGAATTTTCACTTGTCTTTTTTTTAAGTAGGTCATTGTGCAGCTGTTGTTAAAGAGGCTGGCATTTGTGGAATGGTAAATCCACCATTGTACCCTATCAGCCACAAAACTGATGTCCATCAATTACAGAACATCCTTTACTGAAATGCCCTTTCTCAGCCCCAAAGGATGTCATCCCTCACCGTGGTAGCCTTTGGCCTTTTCTGGAATGGGAATGTGTTTCAGTGGGTTACCCTGCAGCAGCTGAAGCACCACTGTGTTCACTCTCTGCCTGCCATGAGATAAGGGCCTGCCTTGACTTCATGTTATCACTTCTATCTACATTACAGCTGCCTTAAAACTAATCCTGAGGGAAATGGGTATGACAGCTCTCAGCTGCCAAAGGAGCAGCTGGTTCACCTGCTGAACACCCAGTCCAAAGCTTCCACCATGAAATCAGCTGGTGCTCTCACTGGGGACAGGCCTGGCTGGCCCCGTGGTGCTCAGCTGCTGCACAGCTCATGGAGAGACAAACCTTGTCCTCTGCTCCTGCAGACTTAGAATCAGGACCATGGCCTGCTTATCTTCCTCATATTGTCATAAACTTTGCATAGTCTGCTGCAGGAATAGTTTGAATTCTAGAATTCTCTGCATTCTAGAGAAAAAAAAGAAAAGAGAGGAAGTAAGAAAGTGCTGGAACCAAAGGATTCAATGGAAAGGAGTCTAAGGAAAGAAAATATGAATGACAGCATATTTATATAATTAAAGGTTAATGAAATGAGAACGAATATCTCAAAATCTTAGAATAAAATGTTAGAAAGACAAGAATACACATTGAAAGAAGGACAAGGAATATACATTATGTGAGCAGCAGGCACATTAGCAATGGGTAACCAAATCAGTGTCCTAGAAGACAGAATTGGTTCAGCCAGACTACCAAACCTGTGACTGGGATGCCACAGTCAGTTTGTCCCTACTGTTAACTAGAATCAATAGATTATCAATCACCTTATTGATTACCTGAACCTATGAATTCTTACACAGATACAATTAAGCATAAGAATGCTTGTAGACTTGGAATGTAAAGTTAACAAAATCCTGCTTACTTTGGGATTGGGTCAGATAAACTTGAAGATCTTTGAGGTTTAAGAGATGGAGGGTTTTGAGATAATTCAAATAGTGCAAGAACTATGATAAAATAAGACAGGGAAAGGGAAACAAAACTGAGATCTGTGTCTCAGTCAAAAATGAATGAACTGAAATTCAGACTTGGACTGAGATACAGTTGAGCAGCTGTGCTGCAAAAGGCCATGGGATCCATATGGGAAAGAACTATTTCAATAATAACAGTTCTTGTGATCAGAGCAGTGAGAAGCTAATAGTAGGTCTTGTAACCTGATTGTGAAGAGAGTAACAGCTCAAACACCATCCAAATTTTACAGTGAAAGGCAGGATGGAAATTGCCAGTTTTGAAATAATAAAGGTGGAAAAGTTGGTGCAAAATTGAGACATTATCATCAATTAAAAAATGACAGGACAGCTCGGAGGACCTGCAGGAGAAGTGGCTGTTAGTGTGTAAACATGGCAGACCTTTGGCTGATCAGAAGAAAGAGGCTCTGAGAACAATGCCTACTGCTAATAACAGCAGAGAAACTTGGGAAAATGTGGGTATGAGACCCCTGGATTTGATAGGGGTGTGGTAAGAACAATTTAATGAATTCTGCTTCCCCTGATTTGAGAGAAATCTGACAGGTGAGTCAGAAGCTTCATGGCTGAATATCAAATGCTGTCAGTATGATTAACATTTTTTAAAAAGGGTATTTGCTCTCTCCCTGTGACTAATAGAAGATATTCATTAAGCCAAAGAACTTTACATCACAGGTTACAACTGGATTACAATTTCTGACTGAAAAGGAGTCTGTGATTATTCAGGGTTGTATCCTAAAGGTCTTGGACAGGAAGGAAAATATGTAAAGGTGACATGGCAGTGTGCATGATATGTCTTTTTAAAGACTTACTGGGCCCTTGTGTTCTCCTCTATGGCATCAACTCCAAAGTTTAATTTTTGCCATTTTATTTTCCTGCCGTACTTGAAGGTGTACAGGGAACCACATGCAGTGAAAAATGGCCAGGCAGATTTGGGTGCATGAAAGAAGCAGCTCTGTCTTGGTGAAGCTGTCCAAACCTATGACTGGCAAGGCTGAGAGTGGCCTCCAAAGATGTAAAAAACCCCTGAGAATACATCAAGGTATTAAGATTTATTTTGCTGAAGAAAAATGTTTTGGTCTATTAAACAGTTATTTTAAGTCTGAAAAAGCAAACCTTAGAAACAAGCAAGAGCGAGGTACGGAAGGACTTTTGCTAAGGATCAATTATGAATGCTTTTTGTTTTGCAACAAGGACAAGATGCTGATTCTGCAGCTTAAGACTGGGGCTGTGATTTTAGTGCTCTGAGTCAAGTTCACGCTCTGTGACTCTGATTTGGGCCCAGATCCATAAAGGAGCTTAGGTACTTAAAACATGATTTCACTGGGATTTGCTCCCCTAAGCTGCAGAATGCAATCTCTGGAATTTGACAAACTCCTTTATACACCCATGTTTAAACAACATCCTGCTTTACGCCCAGAACAGCTTTTGCCCCTAAGGATGGCACAGCTGCTGCTCTGCCTGCCCCGGCCTGCCCAGAGCTCAGCCAGGTGTGATGGACGGGGCGGCTGGCAGAGATGAGGGCAACAGGGACACGGCAGGGGTCCGGAATCCAGGGACAGGGGCAGGGGTTTGGGATCCAGGGACACGGCAGGGGTCCGGCACTCGGGGACACGGGCAGGGGTTTGGGATCCAGGGACAGGGGCAAGGGTCTGGCACCCGGGGACACGGGCAGGGGTTTGGGATCCAGGGACACGGGCAGGGATCCGGCACCCAGGGACAAGGGCAGGGGTTTGGGATCCAGGGACACGGGCAAGGGGCTGGCACCTGGGAACACGGGCAGGGGTCCGGCACCCGGGGTAGCACCCGGTGCCCCGGCGTGCGCGGCTGTGGCGGTGCGGGTGTCACGCAGCCCTGTTCCAGCCACGTCCCTGCTGTCACCAGCCCTGTCCCAGCCCTGTCCCAGCTGGTGCTGAGGTCTCCTTCGAGCGCTGCCGCAGGACGGGCCGCGGGACGGCCCGGGGTAAAACCAGCCGGACCAGGGACGCCGTTTTCACCGCGCACCCGCACAGCCGCGGGCGGACATGGGCCCCGGGAGGCGCTGAGCCGCGGTGGGGACACCGCGATTCCCTCACACGGGAGGTACAACCGGGAGCGCTGCGTGTTTCCCGGGGCTCCCGGCCCCAGCTCCGGCCTCAGCCTCAGCTCCGGCCTCAGCTCCAGCTCCAGTCGCTGCCACCGCCCCCGCGCCAGGACCCGCAGGCCGCTCCGCCCCGTCTGGCGCGGCACGGAGGGAATCCCACGGCGGAGGGCGGGGAGGGGGCCGGGCCGGGCCCGGCCGGGGCGGGGCGGCCGCAGGAGGCCGCGTCGCCGCTATAAAAGCGGAAGAAGAGGCAAGAGCTCATCTGCCTTGCCCGGTTCATCCCGCCCTATCTGCTCATCCCGCGGACATGGCGCTGTCTGGCGACCCCCATTTCAAGAAGCTGGTGGAGTGGCACAAGGCCAACTCCTCCAAGCTCGTCCTGCGGCAGCTCTTCGAGGCCGACAAGGACCGATTCCAGAAGTTCAGGTGAGGCCGGGCGGCCCCACGGCTGAGCGGGGCAGCGGCCGCGGGCCCTGGGGCTGCCGCGCCCGGGCGGTGCCGCGTACGAGGCCCGGGGAGCCGCAGGGGCGCGGCGCGGCCGGGCCTGGCGGGCAGGGCTGGCGTGGCCCCGCTCCGCTCGCTCCCCCCCGCAGCCCCGGCGGGGAGCGGACGGCGCCCGGCCCGCGGTGCTGTGCCCGCCACGGCGGGGCCGCGCCGGGCGGTGCGAGGCCGATGGCGGCCCGGGCACACGCGCCGGGGGGGCCGGGCCGGGGGCGGGGGAGCCGCTCGCAGCGCCCGGGGGGCGGCCGCGCCGCCTGCCCTTGACTCATCCTTGCAGTAGGGTACGTGCCGGGCAGCACAGCGCCCGCTGCGCTCGCACAGCCGCACTGTGGGGCGGCACTCGCAGCCTCTCGCACGCCGTGCTTAGTCACGATAAGCTCCGCGATACAATCGCGAGGGGCCGCGCATCCCCCGGAGCCCCCGGTGCCCGTCCGAGCCCGCCCTGAGGCGGCAGCGGGGGCCGTGAGGGGGTTTTGCCCTCCCTCGGCTCGCGCCATCGCTGCTACAGAAATGCCTTAAAGCGCGTAGGGGAGGAAGTAACAAGTGGAGGCATCGTGATAGCGTTCAGCGCCTTCATCTTGTGAAGCGGGACACGGATTTTCTCTTTGCTGGAGGCCGTGCTGAGAAGGCGCCTGTGTGGTTACGTTGTTGTACTATAGCAGCACGTTGTTGTACTATAGCAGCAGTCGGAAAGGTCTAATATTATGAGATGCACCCCAGATTTGTGTTTTAAAGTGAGCCTGAGTGATAGAGATAAACCGACCTTCCATTCGAGAGTGTTATGATAAGACTTGTTGCGTGCATCAAGCTTTTCATTGCTGTCCTGCGTAAAGGGATTTTTTCCTCCCTTTTGAGCTCATTAGAAAATTCTCGCATTGTAATTAAAGATTGTATGTGAAGTCCTGCGTATTATATGTATGTCAGATAAAATATCATTTGAATCCATGGGAAAATTATGCTGGATTTTTCGAGTACTGACTTCACCTGGCCCTTTTAACAGGACTTTTTGTATTTTTAAGAAATTGATCAGTAATATCTTATTAAATCTGCTAGATCCTCACTAATAAACTTAGTTTCTATTGCAAGTTTTCCATACCTCCAGTATTTTTTGGTGAAATGGTCTTTACTGAGGTTATTTATTTCAAATAGCTCCTCTAATTCATGTCTTTTTGTGCTGCCCATAAGTAAACAGTTGCAGTGTCTTAAGATTGCTTCATCTATCTTAATCCATTCTTTTAATTATTTCAGTGCTGTTTCCTGCAAAGCCATCTCATTCTAGTCCAGGAGAACTTCCTCATAGCAAAGTACAATTGCAGAGCTGATAGCTTCCCTGGTACTCACTCTTGCCAGTGCTGGCTGCTCTGAGCCAGATCAGCAGGAGGATGGTAGTGAATATCTGTGGAAAATTGTAGTCTGGAGGTTTGGCCACATGGTCCTGCATCGTTTGCAACCTCCCTCATGTGAAATTAAGGTTTATGAATATCTTTTAGTTCAGGTAGATGTTGTTTTAAAATCATTGAGTTCCTTCCTTTAGAAGGAAAAGAGAAATCTACCCAGGTGAAAGTGCTTCCTGATTCTAGTTCTGGAGGAATTTCAGACTGGTGTTAATAGTTTTTAATCTGAGTATTTTATATCTGGGACAAGTGTCTATTTAATATTATTGGAAGAGCCTTACACTCACTGACTGCATTCTATCAAATATGTATACAAAACATCCTTTCTTCCTTCTGACCTTTTATTTCCTAGTTCAGAATTTGTATGTCATGTTTGCCTGATAAGGAGTGCAGCCACACCTGTAAGAGATCTTTGCCTTCTTTGCCACCCAAGGTGGTGAGGTAAGGCCTGATAGGAACAGGAGTTCTTATCAATGTGGATTGTTCACTGGAAACTGCTGGTTTTGAAAGGGTTAGAAGAGAGATGATGCAGCCATCAGAATACTCAGCAGGTAAGGGATGTCTGGGTGCTGACAAAGGTACCCCTGGTGCAGATATAAAGTGTTAGGATGACACTCCTGCTGCTTGGCTTGTCCCTTGTCAAGGATAAGAGTAAATGGAAGGTGTAACTGGGGAATGTGGTGGGAGATGCAGTCATGGAGATGCTGCAGGTTGAGGCTGCACTCTTGGAGGTGGCTGTGGCCTACGTGACCAGGCTCGTGTCCCCCTGAGCAGCACTGCCAGAGCTGCTGCATTGCAGGGTGGGTGTCTGGGAGAGCACAGCTCGGCTGCAGGGCCTGGGGCTCCTGTTGGAACAGAGGGTGGATGGATCCCTTGCCATGAGGGCTTACACAGGATTGCATTGCACACTCTGTGCTCCACCTTGTGTGTGGCAAGTTAAATCTGGTAGCCGTTACTTGATTTGGCTTTGCCTGAAAAGTCTTGGGTAGCACATTTCTGCAGTTTCTTCAAATGAGCAGTGGCTTGAATCCAGCCATAATTTCATGAGAGATTTTGTCTTCTAGACCTAGCGAGATTGCTTTTCATTCATATATGTAAAGTAATGAATTTTTGGTGGAAGACATTTCAAGTAAACATGAAATCCTTTTCTTTGTGGAGCAGAACACTGGGAGAGGCTATCAGCTGCAGTTTAACGTAGAAGGAGAATTCCAAGAGTTCTACCTTTCTGAAGTGAAGTGAAATTAAAGACATGTTAGTATGCTAATGGTCTTGCTGTACCATTAGTGAAATGTCTTCAAGAGTGAGATGTCATTAAATAAATTGCATCAAATATCAAAGGCTTTTTCTTTTTTTCTTCCATGCTGTATCTGAGTAACAGTTGTGGCAGGTGAGCCAAGCCAGTCCTCCCACTAGCCAGCCATATTCCAGGGATCCTGGGGGTCAGGGTGTCAGGATTGCTGTTGGCAGCCTGAGGAGAAGGGTGGTTAACTTCACTGATACTGCTTTTCCTTGCTTGTCTGTGCTCTCACTTATTAAAGAAACATGGTTCTGAGACTGGGCTTGAAGACACCTTCCCTTCCTTATTCATGCTTATACCTTAAGACCATAAGAAGGATGTTGCTGTTAATGAACAGCTAATGAAGTTAACAGTAAGTGACACCACTGAAGTGTTAAGGCCTTGCTGGTTATTTCTGTTATTGTGAGTTCAGCTCCATTCTTCCTTTGAAGAATCTTGCCTGCTCTGTCCTGTCATGTATGAAGAGCAGTTATGCTGTGGTGTGTCCCTGTGGAGTCTCTGGCATGTGTGGTGGCTAAAATAACAGAGCATGTTTCTGTGCTCAGGTATTGAGAAAGAAGCAGCAGGGGACACAGGAACAGGGCAGAAAACCAGAATTTAGATGGCTGCAATTTCCTGTGGGAGGTGTGTGTGGAGCAACAGGGAGAGTAAGATGTGCTTTTATCAAAGGCTGACTTACAGAATTCAGCTCTTCAGCCAGAGTAATTTATAGATTCGGTTGGAAATTATTGCAAAGAACAAATTGGTAAAACAATATTGTAAAGGATTAGAGGAGCTACAGAACCTGTCACATAGATACAAGGATAGGAAATACAAATGGGCTCACTTGGTTTCTGCTGGGCTGCCATTCTGTGTTTCCTCTCAGATGTGAACCTGCAAGTGCCTCTGTTCTGATGGGTTAGGCTGTAGCTTGCAGATAATTTGTTAAATAATGTGGAGACCTCCTCTGAATCAATGAGGATAGTGAGACTAAACCATGCACAAATGAGATTTAATTCTGCATAGTAGTTGGCAGTGTTTCTGTTCATGAGGTATAGATTTTTAAATTAGACTTGTTCAAGACTGTATGAAAGAATGACAGGACCTGTAGGAAGGCAGTTTAATTTTCCAGCAGCAGAAGAATGAAAAGCTCTTTACTGATAATACATTAGGAAAAAGCTGAGTATTACTAGAGAATGCTAGTGGAAACAATCTGTGATTGTTCAACTATGCATCAAATATACTTAATTGTGTTTTCACGAGCAGAAAATGGACACTGTAATTCAGATTGTGGGAAAACATGGTTTTCAAAAAACCAGCAGTCATTTTATGAAACTTTTTGGGCAAATTGGTCCCTCTTCTTTACTAACTTAGTCTAATTAGGATTCCCATTATTTTTGTAGTACATTTTCCCATGTATTTACACCATTGTCATCCTTAAAACAGTCCCCTTCAGGAATGTGCAATTTAACAACCTCTTGATTTTTGACAGCTTGACCCTGAATACTGACCATGGGGATATCTTGCTGGATTACTCCAAGAACCTTGTTACAGAAGAAGTGATGAAAATGCTGATGGAACTGGTAACTATTTAAAATCTTCCATTAATAAACAAAATAACTTTACCTGCAACTCACTATTCTAGCACTGTTTATAAACATTAGCTAACATATAAGTTAAAAGGCATCTGTTTACAAATCTTGGCAGGATTAAAATTCTTGCATTGTCATCTAGCCCCGAGTTACAAAGCCATTTTTCAATACATATTTGCATAAAAATGTGCTTTGAAAAAGGAAAATAATTTTTTTTTAACCTCGAATCTAGTGGTTGTTTTAATCTGTCATAATTTTTGTTTCCCTGTCTTGTGTTAAATGTTCATACTCTTTCATGTAGCTGGATCTTTGTAATACATGTTGGCTTCCACTATTTTAAGAGGAATCTATATTTACCTTTCTCAGGCAAAGTCAAGGGGTGTGGAAAGTGCCAGGGAGCGCATGTTTAGTGGAGAGAAGATCAACTTCACTGAGGTAAGGCTATTTCTGTCCATGCTTCTTCCCACTCTAGTTGGGCTTTTTATGGATGTTTATGCATCTGTGTAAGCAAAGTCTGAAAAACTTTACTTTAAATACCTCATTGAAATCCTGGGTGATTGTAATGTTTGTTGAACTACACTTGTAATGTTTGTTGAACTAAATTTTTTCAAGAGAAAATTGTACAGCTCTTACTAAAAATACCTCCTTCCTGCAGTGCATCTTATTTTAGAGATTTTGGTGGTATTTTTTTTCTCTTCCCTGTTTTGTGGAGAGGAAGATGAGTTACACCTTGCAAAGGACATGGAGCAGAGTATTGCATTGCATGCTTTTTGCCTAGTGTTAGTGTTCATAAAGCTTAGTAAACTGCCTAAAGGGTGTGAAGGGAGGATTGTGTAAGACCTTCTCTTTGGGGCTGTGATGCTGCTTGTTTTTCAGTACAATTAGCAGTTGAGAATATAAACAGTCTTGGGAAATTAGCCATGTATTTCAGTGAGAGGATGAGTACCTTCCTCCTTTTGTAGGCTCTAGTTATGATTAAATCTTTACTAAAACATATAGAAAGCCAACTGTACTTTTTCTGATATTAAAAATGGGATGAAAACTGGGAACTCCACAGCACAGTGGGTTTAATTAGTCTGCATTAAAAATTAAGTCTACTTAGTATGTTTGAGGCAGATTCAGAGAAACCAGTATTTCCTTTGCCTTGGCTATTGACTGGTTTAGCTATTGCACAAGCTGTTTGCTTAAAGTAACTCAGCAGTTGGACATTGTATTGTTTGTGAATGATTCATGTTTGTGAAAAGGCACAGACAGAAAGAAACACAGTTTCACTGGAGAAGTGGTTCCTGTTCCTTCTGTATGAATGCCTTCATTTCACAGATGTAGCTACTGAGAAAAGAAAGCAGGGAAAGAGGGTGAGGAGTGTTAAATCTGTCTGGGGGTTTTGTCTCATGCTGCCTTTCACTAGCCTTGTGCAACACAAATTATTGCAGGGTTAGCCTGTCTCTGACTGTATTATGGAGGTGTTCTTCATTGTGTATTGAGAGCAGGTGTAGCAGTTGGAGTGTCAGAAGGGCACAATTTGCACAGGAAGCACCTAAACACAATATCAGACTCTGATGTGTTTCTGCTGCTAGCTGCCTCTTTTCCTGCTGTCTTGATACCACTTCATGTATCTTGTAAGTCTAGAAACTCCTCTGCATATCAGGCTGTTCCTCAGTTGCTTCCTTCCACTTCAGAAGTTGACTTAGATGGGGTTTGCCTGATTTTTGTTTGTATAGAATATCAAACTAGGTTGTTTGGCTCTGGAATAGGAGCATGTGGACAATGTGAAGCTGTCAGGTGTTAAGCAGGATGCTGTCAAACAGCATGAATAAACCTGAAGCAGAAAGACATGAGGGAGCTTCTTGATGGCAAGAACTGACTCGTCCACTCCTCTTGATCTGCTTTAGAACATTCTTTGGATTTTTGTCTGAAGTATTTTAGACTTGTCTGTGGTGCTGCAGGCACTGGCTGCATGGTGTGTGCTTATGTGGAAGTTCTTTATAGTGCACCCATGTGTGTCACTGCCAGGTGTTTGTCCCAGATGAGTTAAAACTTGGAGCTTGATGTGGTGCAAAGAGCATTACAGGATAGCTCATCTGAGCACTCATCCATAGCCTGCATGGTGTTTAGGGAATACTTCTGCTCAACCATAGAGGTAAGTCAGGTATGCCTCCTCTTGATCAGACAAAGCATCCTTCAAGCCTGATAGTGAGCAGTACTTACCAAATACCATTCCATGGCTGAGTGCTGCAAAAAAATTTCTCTGTTCACCCCAAATTTGAGTGGGTATACTTTAATTAGCAAGTGAAAGAGGGTTTTTGTATTCCAAGTCAGTAACCACAAGCTTAATGATTTTTGAATTAGCATTTGGTATTTAAATCATAACTTGGCAGTTCATATTGTCTGTGTTGTCTTTGTCTCACAGTGCCTGTCATTGTGGAACAATGAGGTAGAGCAGACTAATTTTTTAATTTGTTCATTAGTATTGACTAATTCCTTCATTCTGGATTAAAACTGTTAAGCTCTTAAAACCACAGGGCAGATTTTGGTGCTTTGACTTATGTGCAACTGTGGAGAAGTGACAGAAATCCTGCATGCTAAGAGATCTTTTCTTATAGCACAACTACTACATATATTTGGTGTGCAAGTGTTCAGACAGCATTTAATTGTGAGCAGTGGTTAGAGGGATGTGGCTATTCTTTGTTGTCAAATGTTTAAATTATTTCTCTTCCTATATTAAATGGATTACTCAGGATAATTGAGAAGATGCCTGAAAAAATAACTCCAGCTGCTTGGTGTAATTGATTTTTTTTAGTGTTGTCATCAATAAGAAACAATTTCATTCTTGAATACCTAAAGCATGCCAAAATGAAGATCACTGGGTCATGAATATTGCTGGATTCTGAACTTTTAAAGGGATTTTGAGCCTTTTCTCACAAGTGAACTCTTACTTTGCATACTGTGCTGTTGAGAGCTCCTTCCACTGGGTTGAAGTGAGAGGGTGGTTGAGGTGGCCCCTGCTGTGTGTATGCACACACACTGAAAATACTGCTCCACTAATCCCAGTTCATCTAAAGGATTTTTAAATCTTGATGACTACACTGCCTTCTGGATGAGGCATCTGAGGCCCTGGGGTGTAACTTGGGAAGAGCCTCATCCCAGTTTTTTCCCTTGTTCCAGAACCGAGCTGTGCTTCACATTGCCCTGAGAAATCGCTCCAATGTGCCAATCCTTGTGGATGGCAAGGATGTTGTTCCAGAAGTCAACAAAGTGTTGGACAAGATGAAACACTTCTGTCAGGTATAGTACCACCACAGCTTATTTTTTATGTATTTCTTTAATTCCCAGCCAGGTTCTTACATGTGGATTGTAGGCTGGTTCACATTGTGTCCTTCTTTGAGGTTTACAATAGTTCTGGCTCAAGCATGGAGTTGGAGCTGATTTTATTAATCCACTTTTCTCTCTCTTTTTCCAGTTGGGTTTTTCTTTAATGGGCTCCCTAGATTTTGTTCCTTCAGCAGTAATCTTGTGTGTACTTTGGAAGTCTTGTAAATCATTGAGCACTATTCAAATATTAATTTATTCCTTACTAATTTTTCAACTAATTGGCTGCACCAGGTAGAAACTGTCTCTTAACATTTGTGTAAAATCAGGAGGTAGACGTTCCCAGCTCAATTGCAATTTGATTATGCTCTACTTAAATAGTTTCTTAAGGATCTTTTGGTTTGAGGTCAAATTAATTCTATTCTGTTTGCAGAGTATCCACCTGGGTAGTTTTAATGCATTTTAAAGGAGGCTGTGAGGACCTGCACCTGCTTGGTTGTGAGTCCTGTTGTGAGTCCTAGCCAGGGGGCAGAGCCCTGTTTCACTGCAAACTCTGATGTCTAACCTATGCAGAATGAGCTTGCATTCTGTTCTGTTCTTAATGAAAAATGCCAAAACCACAATAACTGACACCAGCTGGTGTGGATTTGGTACTTTCTTCATATGCTGTGAGACTTAAATGGCCATGGAAATTCTGTGGTGTCTGGCACTGTAGAATTTCTAGCTGATTACAAGTTTTCAGTGGTGCCATCCTCTTGTTTGCTCTGTGGTTTCAATGATCAGAACATGTGAATATCACTTTCATGTGGATTTATCTTCTCTGCAAAATAAAAACATGTCAAGCAGTTTCTTTTAAAATATTAACAAAGATGTTGCTTTCAGTTGACTTAGCAGATGGGATTTTAAGACTGTGGCTATATCATCTATGTGGTACAGGAATGCTGTTAGTAAAAATGGATTTTCTGTTTGGAAAAATGAGAAGTTTAAGCATTTGTAGCAAAGGAGAGCAAATATCAGCATAACCAAATGCTATGTAGAAAAATTGCTTTAGAATTGGAGAATGTACTTGGAAGTATTCATGATACCAGGAAGATTGCTTTTGTGATTGGAGCAGATTGAATGCTTAGGTGGTAGATCATGGACAAAATTCAATGTAGAGTTTCAGTTATTGTTTGGAATTTTGTTTTGTTTCAGTGATGCTTAAAGAACAGGAATAGAGCAGGAACTTAGACCATGTGCTAAGGTGCAGCCCAGAAATACATCCTAATGCAAAGCATACTTGCAGGAGAAACTGCAAGAGTGGTTTACCAATAAATCTCTGATCTCTTTGGCTTTATTCATACTGTCTTCCAGTTTAGTTAGTGAAGCTCTTTCTAATTAAAGACACTTAAAGTTACCAGTTTCAGGTTGAAATATTTGTTGCACATAGTTTAATGCCCAAGATTTTATCATTTTTGAATAGATGTCTCTTGCCTTAGCAAACACTATAAATGCTACAGCAGTTCACACAGCAGAGGGAGAGTTTTAACTTCATTAAGTGGTTGATGTTGCAGTGTGTTTTTGTTTCTATCTTAGACATAGCACAATGTCCAGCTAAGAAGGTGGCTCTGAGTGTAGGCCTTAATGTCTAGAGGTTTGAAAGCTGTATTTGCCAACTTTCTACAACAATACCTGAAAGCAAAGCCTGTTTTCTGCTCCTGGGTTGGCATCAGGTTGGCATTTATACTTTAGTGCAAGTATAAAATGGTCATTGTGTGTTTTATTGGTTTTTTTGCCATCAGGTTGGCATTTATACTTTAGTGCAAGTATGAAATGGTCATTGTGTGTTTTATTGGTTTTTTTGCCATCAGGTTGGCATTTATACTTTAGTGCAAGTATGAAATGGTCATTGTGTGTTTTATTGGTTTTTTTCCACAGAGGGTGCGCAGTGGTGAGTGGAAAGGCTACACTGGCAAGGCAATCACTGATGTGGTCAATATTGGCATTGGTGGCTCTGACTTGGTAAGCCCCTGACTTCTCTACACCCATGTCTGTGTGCATGCTTCCAGTGAGGATAAAATCTAACTGTGCCTTCCATGTAGGGCCCTCTGATGGTAACTGAAGCCCTGAAACCGTATTCCAAGGGAGGCCCTCGTGTGTGGTTTGTGTCCAACATTGATGGTACTCATATAGCCAAAACCCTGGCTGAGCTCAAACCAGACACCACCCTCTTCATCATTGCATCAAAGGTATGTCTGGGACAAGCTCTGCCCTGGCCTGCTCTGCTGATCAGGAGTTCAGTCAGAGAGGGCTGTCCCCAGGAATATCTAGACCAGGGGCTTCCAGTGTGGGTTATTTCTAAACAGGCCTGTTGTGATTCTTTCTAAACTTGCAGTACAAGGTTGTGTTGCTGCTGAAATACTTGGGGATTTGTAAGTCAAATGCTGAGAATTACTTAACCTAAATAAGATACATGACCAATTTCATGTTGTCTGGGGTTTAATTCTCAGTCAATGCAAGTTTTAGCTTTATTCACAAAAGTTTATTTTCCTGCACTTCTCTGTAGGTGGAATGTAGGATCCAGTGTAGTTATTTCTTTGATGTTCTGGATATTATTTCATTCCTAAAGGACTTGTGATCCTTTATTTTAAGTACAGTGTACTTGTTAAATGTTCTGGCTCTTTGCATTAATGAATTGCATGTGCTTTAAGAATCTCCATGTTGTAGGGCAGTCACAACACCTCCACCTAAATAACTTAAATGCTGAGTTCCTTGAGCACTATAAATGCTAAGCTGCTTTACTTTGAGGTAAAGATAGTCTGCTGCTACTTCATAAGATGACACCTATTTCTGACTGCAGACTGAGTAGCTGCCTTTAAGTCTTGCCTTGCTAAGAACTTACTCTGTAAGCAAGAATTGCCAGCAGCCCTGACAAGCTCCATGGTTATGTAACTTGGGTTGCCTTCATTTGTCAAGCACAGTGGAACCTTTCTGCTGTTGGAGGCAATCTGCAGCAAATGGAGTGTGTGCAGTGCTGGCCATGCTCTGCACAGTGCTCATTAGCTTATCCTGGCACTGCTGCAGCTGAGCAACAGCTTATGGAGCAATAAGGAAACTGCACAAAGTAATACTGATGGTCACTTGCAATAATTGAGTGCAGGGATCACGGTTCAAAGGCTTAGAAAACTGCCAGATTGAAAGAGTAACACTTGGGTTTGTTTGCCAGACTGTAGTTAGCTAATTGGGTATGTTTGGAAGAGGATGAATGGCATTTTTTTCTTTCCATAACAGGCTTATGTTTCATAATGAAGTATTTCTGGAGATGGATGAGAGTAGGATGAGTCTAGTGTTCACCCTTAAAGCTAAATTTTGATGGCTGAGTAAATCAGAATGGTTGTAGATACTTGCAAAACTGCATGACTGAACTTCTGTGCACACTTCATAAAGCAGGAAAATGTTTTCCTCTAATCAGCAAAAGGAGAATTATGACAAGAGTCTTGGCAGAAATGAGTGCTCTTCCATGAAAAAGTAGGAATTGAAGAACAATAGGACAGTCCAGCTGGGTTATCCCGTTTAGATGTTCAATTAGTTTGTTTTTAGTTGAACAGTAAAACTTTAGTCTTTTACTAAAAAATTAAAATAGAGGACTTTAGTCTCAAGGTTTTGCAAAACAGTTTGGGGAAGGGGAAAGCAGGAGATGGGGAATATTTATTCCAATTTCAGGTACATACTAGTTTAAAACTAGATAGGTAAATCTAGCAATAATTGTGTTTACTGGATTCATAAACTTGCTTTTTCTGGCAGCAGCAGCTGTGTGTTATGAACATCTAGAATCACTCTGCTCTAGTTATCTGACACGTGATGCTTTAGTAACCTGAAGTTGTTTCCATGTTAAGAACAGTTTTACTTATTTGTTTTCCACTGTGCAGACCTTCACCACACAGGAAACCATCACCAATGCAGAAACAGCCAAAGAGTGGTTCCTGCGTGCTGCTAATGATGTAAGTCTCAGATGTGTGGCCTAAGAAACAGAATGCAGCAGTTTTTGTTGTGCAATTTCTTCCTGGTCATTCTGTGTGCCTTGGAGCAGAGCCAGAAACAGCCCAAACAAGCTCAGCAAATGATGTACCTGGATCATTTCAGGGCTTTGGTAATGACAGGCTGTTTTGTCCAATCAAAGTGATAACCCACTAGTTTTTCATTATAAATGGTTCTCATGCATTGTTCCTCCACATCTTGCCTGTTAAGTAATCCAGTGTAGTGTTTGCTTAGAGCTAACCAATAATTTGGTGGAATTACTAGTAATGAAAAAACAAGAATAGTGTGAGTGGCACTAGCTTTAAATAATTGCCAAATCTTTAAAAAGTAGAAATGAAGCTGTGGTTGGAACAATGCACTGACATTTCTATGGCAGATGGCTGTGCTATGAATAGAAGCCTTGTGTTTGGCTCATTCTCTCCTATTCTGAACTCTTAAAGGAAAAAAGCAGATATTGCCTGTTCAGGTAATTAAGATGGTCAGTGACCTGTTCCTGTCAGGGTAGCTGTACTTAGTTTGGAAGCTGGGCTCTGAAATTCCTCCTTACACTACTGTTCAGACAGCTCATCCTTACCAGAACACCTTCTGAAGGACTGAAGTGTGACTCTGGAGCTTGACATTTATCAGTAATTCCAGCTGTCCTGGTTTTTTGCCCTGGCTGGCAGGGGGGTGGGTGTCCATTGAGCTGTGTGGTGGTGTCCAGGCTGGGGGCACCCTGAGGGAGAGGCTGTGCCCCTCTCTGGGGGGCTTGATGGGAATATCCCAGAGGGTTCTCTTAGGGTGTGCTCCCAAATCCCACACTGAATGTGAATAAGATGATTTCAAATTAATAACAACTGATGATTGTCAACAATATTTTGTTTATGTGGTTGCAGATCAGCTTTATAACCAGAAATAAAGTAGTTAACATTGTGGATCTAACTATTTTTTTATTTTTATTAAGCCTTCAGCTGTGGCCAAGCATTTTGTTGCCTTGTCTACCAATGCTGTAAGTATAGTCAATCTAGTTAATTTTTCCTATGTACCTTTAAGACAGCCTTACCTTTAATCTAGCAAGGAAGCCTATCCTTTAAGATGCTTGAATACCAAATTTTAGCATTCCTCCTGAATGGAAGCTTTTTCCCCTACTCAAAGTAACTGAAACACTTCTAGAGTATTGAGCTGTGCTAAGACTGGACTTTGATTATAGATGTGTGCTCTTCTGCTAGAGCTTTAAATGTGAAATCAAGAGCTCTTGTGCCTGGAATGACTTGTTATTAGTGAGTGTTACCTCTGAATTCCTAAGTTGTGTGACTGCAGTTACATAAGCAGATGTTATTCCAAACTCCAGGTAAGAGCTGAAATAGTGCAGGCAATTTCAAAATGCTGGTGATGAGCACACTGTGTGGTGCTTCATGCAAAAGTCTGAAGTAGAGAGAGGGGCAGTAACTAGAAAAGCACTGCAGTCATTGGCAGGGTGTCAGGAACTGACATTATGGTTCTGGTAAATGTAAACTGAGTATCAGTCCAGCTTTAACTCTATGGCCACTTAGATTCATCAGGAAATGAATGTATGGCATTGATTTTTAATAGTGAGTAGTGATAGTTATTTCTGGAAATGAAAATGTAATTTTTGTGCTTTTTTAAAATAGATGTAGTATAGGATTGTTTATTTAATAGATATCAAACTTGTATTTGCTTGCTTGGTGTAAAGCTTTTTATGACTGTTGGTTTAACTGATGGTGTTTTTTCATGTTTATTTTAGCCTAAAGTTAAAGACTTTGGAATTGACCCAGAGAATATGTTTGAGTTTTGGGATGTAAGTAAATGTCTGATATTATGTGGAAGTTGTTAACTGTTAGCTTTTTCTGAAGCAAGTAAGATGATTCCAACTAGATATCTTGAAACTGCAAAAGCAGTTTCTAAAACAGCAACTCCTAAATTGTAGGAGTTGTATTCAGTGCACTGAAAACACCTAACTAAAGGCAAATTGAGAACTCTTGCCCAGTCTGTTAAAATCTTCCAGTCAAAGGTCTGAAGAGGTGTTCTCCATGTTCTTGGCTGTCTAATCAGCTGCTGAGTAACAGGAGATAGTCCTGACTTACTGCTCTCTGCAAGGAGTTATTATAAGCTGTGACATTTGCCTCTTGGTGTCTGTGGTGTATAACCTAGGCCTGGTAAAGGTCAGACATCAGAAATGGGAGCCTGATTGGGGATTTTGTAGCAGATGCATATTTTAAGTATACTGCCCTTAGTCTGGGTCCTTATACTTAATTAGAAACAGGTTGGTATGTCTCATTGACTAATTGCCTGACAAATAAGGTGCTGTTCAGAAGTTATTTGGAATGTTACCTTTCCCAAGTGTCAGAATTTTGCTGAAGCAGGCTTTCCCTCTAAAAGAGTGATATTATGAAGGCAGTTATACAAGCTATAAATTAAGGATTTGGAAGTTAACTGGAATCAAGCTATTTACTTAAGAGATGTTATAAAAATTGGACAAGTAGGATAACTTCAGACTCTCAAAAAATGCATTTATTAAGGTGCACTGTAAGGTACAAATTCCCTTGGCTATGCCATATACATAGTGAACTGTCCCCAGAAGGATAGTTGATTTTGCTGGGAACAGTCTAAACACACATTACTGTTTTTAATAGTTTGAATGTGAAAGCCTTGCACTTGTCCATCTCAGCCATCTCTTGTTTGCAGTGGGTTGGTGGTCGTTACTCCCTGTGGTCTGCCATTGGTCTCTCCATTGCCCTGCACATTGGTAGGTGTTCCTGGGGTGTCTCTGTGCCAAGGATTGCTCTGTGTGCTTCAGGAGTGTAACTGTGGAGTGCATTAACAAGAGTGGGTTGTGAATCAGATTTGGGGCAAATACTATTTACCTGCCTGCTCTGAGTGGTTGGATGTGGGTGCTAAAAAATGATCTGGAATGTAATGGAAATGTTGGTATTTTAGTACTGCAAATACAGTCTTGGAAATTACCCCATACTTGGGGACAAATAGTCAAATTGCATTGCTTTAATCACAAAGCCAATAGTGCCTGATTTATGTAAAGCTGTGGCAGTGTTGAAAATCAGAGCTTGCATCTGACATTGCTAAATTTGAAGCAGGGTGTTTAGTATCTGTGAGTATACATACACAAACACCAAAGTCCTGTCTCTGATTCTGCATATGAGCTCTGTTTAGCATTATTAACTATGTCCTCCTGCTGTTAATTCCTTTTGTTTCTAGTGCTTTGTCTAGGCTATAGGGCCTGATGATTACAATTGTTCCCTCATCACTGCTTTCAGATGTTTGAAGTCTGAAAGTATAATGTCATTTATTTTTCTAGGCAAAAGCTAGAATTCCCTTAGACTGGGATTAGAAGAATAACGTTGGGTTTGATGTTTTTTGGAATTATATGAATAGGAGTTTTCATGTGTAGAAAAACCTGTTATAAGAGCAAAATAAACAAGCCAGGCACTTACTGTTTCATCTGCAATAAACTGTTCACTGCTGCTGTCAGACAGATTTGGTGCTGACTGCTGACATGCCAGCCTATCTCCTCTTCTTCCTCTTAGACCCCTCAACTCCCACAGCTGGCTCTGACCATAGGTAGAGCTGCTGCTTTGAGCCCAAACACTTCACCTCCCAATTGCTATGTATGAATCAGGATTTCTGTTTGTTCAAGGAAGTCTAGCCTTAGTGAAATGATTCATTTGGGAAAGTGAGTGGAAGTTTAAATAGCCTAACTACAAAGCAAAGGAAGTTCAGGTGAGTTGTTAGCAAGAATAGGGAAGGGAGGGGTAGCCTTTTTCTTTGAGAATATCTTATTAGAGCTGTTCCTCCTCACACCAGTGCAGAAATCCTTGCTGTTCTAGCCTTGCCCTGTTTTTTTGGCAGATGTCTTCCACTGGTTGTGATTAAATGTTCAAACTTGCTAAAAACTATGTGGCTTCAAAGTATTATTCAAAGTATTAAAAGCCTCTGTTTTCCTTCTAGTTGCTCATTCTGCCTGAATGGGGGTTTTAGGCAAAAGTTTTTGAATTATGTTTCATGAAGTTGGACTTGCTCTGAAGTCTGGCTTTAAGCATGAATGTCTGGCTTATGGCATGCAATATCAGGAGAAGTCTAAGTGCACCTTTAAACTTGATTAGTAGTTGGGAGCCTTGCTGCATACAAGGAATCAAAACTGTTTCACAGTTGTCTCTATAGGAAACATGAAGCTTGAGTTGTAATGGTAAATACAAACTGTCTCCTTTCCATTGTTAGGTTTTGACAACTTTGAGAATCTGCTTGCAGGAGCCCACTGGATGGTGAGTGTGGGATGCCCATTTCAGATTTGTTACTAAAAATTACTTTAGTAAGGAACTGCTAAAAATTTCATTACTAAAAATTTCTTTAGTAAGGAAATGGAAGGCGCATTGATTTCTAAAGTCCAGCTCCCCACATCGTCGTCAGTGATGATAAAATGGCAGCTTGTGGGAAGCTCGCACTGGATCAACACAACAATATAAACAATGTAGGGGTTGGGAGGGATGGCAGTTGCTTTGTCAGAAGTGTAACTTTGCTTTGTGTGGTGCAGGATAATCACTTCCACACTGCCCCCCTGGAGAAGAACGTGCCTGTTCTGCTGGCCATGCTGGGGGTGTGGTACATCAACTGCTACGGCTGCGAGACGCACGCCCTGCTGCCCTATGACCAGTACATGCACCGCTTCGCCGCCTACTTCCAGCAGGTAGGGCTGGCCAGCTTCCAGCAGTGCTCAGAGTGATCATTCAGGGCAGAGCTGATCCATTCTGCCCTGGGTCAGCATCCTCAGTGCATGTGGGAGAGAAAACTGCACTCGCTTAATGCGTGCCTTCAATTGCCTCAGGAGACTGGTGCCAAGATTGATACCAGCTTATTTCCTCACTTAAAGACCTTTTCCTCATATGTCTGTTATCTTGATGTCCATAAATTAGTCAGCTGTATCCTCGTGCTTAGAAAGTTCCTATAAACAAGCACTGTTTATTGCAGTTGAAGTATATATGGAAACTGATACTGAGTGATCCTGCCCTTCCCTTCTTTAGGGTGACATGGAGTCTAATGGCAAGTACATTACCAAGAAAGGCTCTCGTGTGGACTACAGCACTGGCCCTATTGTGTGGGGAGAGCCTGGCACCAACGGGCAGCATGCTTTCTACCAGCTCATTCACCAAGGTAAGCACTCAGTTAAATACCTTGTTCTGGAGTTAAAGTCTGAATGGCTGCAGGAGGCTGCTGTGTCTACACTTGTTTAGAGTTGGACTCCTGTCTAACCTAGCATCACATTGCTGTGGGGTTTTTAATTAGTAACTTGTGAAGGCTGCAAGATGCAGGTTTTAACTACAATAAGGAGGTCAAACAAAGCTGAAACTCCTGAGCTGTGTTGTTACTTCCCCCTGCTGCAAATAATAATGCTTTTCTATAAAGCTTGTAAAAATGACTGAGTCTCCCAGCACTCTGAAAATGGGGTGAGAAGTGAAGGTTTTCTAAGACTTACCTGATGCAGGGTTATTTACCTGGCTATTTTACAGGAACTCGCATGATTCCCTGTGACTTCCTGATCCCAGTGCAGACCCAGCACCCCATCAGAAATGGCTTGCATCACAAGGTGGGTTCTTTGTCAGGGCACCATATTTCTTGTGGCTCAAGGCACTGAAGCTTACTTGGTGTTGCAGTATGTGGTATTTCTAACTGTCCCTTTGAAACTATACACAAAAGCTCTGTCCACATTCACAACAGATTTTAAAATACCTAGATTATAATTGCAAGTTATCTGTAGTATGTAATGCAGTGCTATGTTTATTCTTGAAGCAATTGCAGTGACAGCTCAGTGGTGTTTCTTGTGGGCCTACTGAAGCTGGAAAGAGTTGAGCAATTAAGTGTTTAAAATTCCTTGAATAATTTTAAGGAATGTAGTTCTTGGAGAGTAGAAAGAAGCAAATTCTCAGACCTGATGTGGCACCATCTCTGAGGAAGCTTTCAAGAATTAAATTCTAGAAAAAAATTTGGAGAATGTAATGGTATGGCTGGAGTGATGGCCTTCTGCACAGATGTTCATAACCTGGCCAGTTTTTAGTTTATCATCTGACTAAGGATTTTCAATGAATAAGATTTTTCTTAACTTACAAGGGTGGAAGCATGTTCAGGTTAACTATTTACTGCATACTTCACAAAAAGCATCTTTAGTCACTGAATTTCTCTCTTGTCATGATTTCAGATTGCAAGTGCTATTTCCAGTGTATAATAGTAATCTCTTGTCAAGTAAGGCCAAATACAGGTGAAAATTTTAAGTATAGCTTTGCAAAAGAAGAGGAAAAAAGGTTTCAATTGACTGTAAGAAACTTACTGTGTCTTCAGGTAGGACAAAACCACAAATAGATTTGCAGTCTAACATTAGATAGGGAGTAGTAAGTTAGAACCTTGCACTGCATTGGTAGGGATTGGTGTATGGTAAACTGTGGGGATTTCCTGCATACAGATGAGTAAATACATCTTAGCTGGGCTACCTTTGACTAATCCTTACACCTGGCTTTCCATGAGATGGTGTAGAATGAGATAAAATCATAGTTTATACTGGGTGAAAGGGCTGTGTGAAGTGCAGGCTGCTCTGGTGCCTTTGGGACACTGGCTGCCACCTTCAGCAGGAGCAGGAATCTGCAGAACTGTCCTGGTTGTGTTTGGATACATGGACTTTAGCACATGTGTTAATAGTAACTGAGTCCCTGGCGCTCTGAGGGAAGAAGCAGTAGCTAAAACTGATACATTTTTTACTGCCAATGTTAAAGCTGATACATATTTTACCGCCATGGTGCTAAAACTGATTTGTAAGTCTAGACTAGGTGTTGGTATAGGCTGAAGCACCAGGTACCCGTGCTCCAGCTGTGCAAACAGTAAGTGGTGTTTCTTTGTCCCTGCCAGATCCTTTTGGCCAACTTCCTGGCTCAGACGGAGGCCCTGATGAAGGGGAAGACGCCCGAGGAGGCGCGCAAGGAGCTGCAGGCGGCCGGGCTGAGCGGGGACGCTCTGGAGAAGCTGCTGCCCCACAAGGTGCCCGGGGGCTGTGCTGGGGGTGGCAGGGCAGCCGGGATGGGGTGGCACTGATGGCACCTTGGCTGGGAGCACACTGTGGCTCTGAGGCCTTGGGGGTTCCAGGGAACGTGGGCTGTCTCAGCACTGCCCTGGGCTGGTGACTCTTGGGTTACCTCCTGTGGCCAGCAGTGGTGCTTGGGACACATTTTCCATTGTGTTTGTAAAAAAACATGGGAATTGTACAATTTTATGGTTGAAGGTCTTTAAAGCTTTCAGAACTTTGTATTTGCTGCTAATGCAAGTAGTCTAGTGTGGACTCTAACGAAGACAAAACCTGCAGGTTTCTGATGCACTTTTTACAACATTGAGTGACAATGTATCTCTTGTTTTGAAAGGTCTTTGAGGGAAATCGACCAACCAATTCCATCATGTTTACAAAACTCAACCCCTTCACCCTGGGAGCCATCATTGGTAAGTAAATACATTTCTCATCTGTGAATTCTGATGAAGACTTTGTGATCAAGTTTATTGATAAATCTCTCTCTGCTTATAGCCATGTATGAACACAAGATATTTGTTCAGGGAGTTGTCTGGGACATTAACAGTTATGACCAGTGGGGGTAAGTTTCCTTGATTTGTTTCTTGTATACTTCTTGACAGATTCTTGAATCTATCATGAGTTAGAGAAAAGACCATCAAAAGGGTTTTATACTTGGAGCACATAATTATGGGATAGTTACAAATGAATAGATTTTCTGGGGATAGGTTACCATGCTATAATGCATAATGACTTGTAGATAACAATTTTGGCTAAGGACCTCTATTGAATTTAGAAAAATACCATGAATGTAAAAAGATGCAGTAGTGAGGAAAACAGTCAAACAGGCTTGAACACATGCTCTGAGAATTAGGAAAGGAAATGTTTTCCCTATAGCGTGGAAAAAAGAATTATTTTACCTCTAGATTAGTAGGCAGTTTGAGTGGCATCTGATGAGCAAAAGATTGATGACCTCTTAATTTTCCTGTGCTGGAGAGACAGCATTTCTGGCAGAGGTCTGTGTATGCAGCAGCCCTTGGTTTTGTGCAGGCTGCATCTGTGACTGAGGACTGTGCTGGAGCTCCATGTGTGCAACAGCAGCTTGTGGGAATCTGTCACTGTGTCACTGAAAAATTTAGTCAGGAGTTACTCATGTTCTTTCATCTGTAGTAATATGAACTGTAAACATACTGTATGGCTTAGGCAGAGGGATTGGGAAATCAGATTTTTCAGGTGCAGCCTGCCTATGCTGTGAGGGGTTGTTCTGAAGAGCACATTTGCTCCACAGGTGTAGAATATCAGTTTACACTAAGCTGCCTTAGTCCTTGTCTGCATTCTTTGGTGCTGTGCTACCACAGCTCGTTCTATAACCAGATACTGTAGCAGAACATGAAAATGGCAGACTGTGTCTAGTACAAGCTGATGTCTGCTATGAACTCTGAGATCAGGAGTGTGGGAGGAGTGAGTACAGCTTTTACTGCCACACATGAAATTCCAGAATGGCATCCAAAACTGAAAGTGGGGATGCTGTAGAACCAGCCTTGTTTCGTGCAGCTGTTGGAATATCCTGGGTTCTTAGTGGGGCTGTAACTCCTGGGGGTGCTGGGGGTGTTCCAGGCTGTAGCTCAGCTGGGCATTGTTTGGGTGACACAAATCAGTGCTCTGAGCACTGTCCTGTTCAACAGGAGCCAGCTGAGTGCACTCTGCACTGGGGCAGGCTGCGTAACACAAGTGAATACCGAGGTGAAAAGACTCTGCTTGCCTCTGAAAACAAATTGTTCACTTAGACATCCTGTAATTTGAGCTGTCTGCTCAGCTAAGGAACAATGAGAACTACAGTTTTTCATGAATGGCACTGAGTTAAATACTTCAAGAGTAATTTTTGAGGGATAAAACATCACAGTGTTCACTGGGAAGTTGCTTTTTACTGGCTTCTATTTTTAATATCAGTGGCTTATAGTAAGTACTGTATGTTTTAGCACTAACATTGCTTTTTCTTTCTTCTCCTGCTTTTATAAATGCAGAGTTGAGCTTGGAAAACAACTTGCCAAGAAAATTGAGCCTGAACTGGAGTCAGATGCTCCAGTGACATCTCATGATAGCTCAACAAATGGGCTCATCAATTTCATCAAAAAACACAGAGCTTGAAATGAAATACTTAGAGGACATCGACAATCTCACCACCGAGTACCCAAATCTGTTGTAGATGTGCTTTTTTTAGCCACTTTTAACAAAAATAGCACTTTACAGATGTAGCTCTCTTCACTTGTTGCAGTTAATCTTGTTGCGTCAAGTGTTACAAATGAAACTAGTTTTGTGAAACCCTGAGATTGTATAGTTGCTTTCTATTTCTGTGGCTGTTAATCTGTAAAGTGCAGCTGGTATATTCCTCAATTCTTATCCCTCAACTTCCTTAAAGATGGTCACCTACTGATACTAGAAAATAAATGGTATGGTGGATGAGTAAAACTTCTTCACTCTATTTTTGAAGTGCAGCCCTAGTAACATTTGCCTCACTCACTGTGTAAGGTCCTCTGAAGCCAAGTGAGCCGACTTCTGTCTTTTTGGACTGGTTCTACTGTAAGCTGGAAACTAGAATGTGTTTAAAGAATCAGACCTACAGCTGTAGGTTGTTCAGTTACATTTCATCCCTTTTGAGCAAGATACAGACTTTTTTTCCCCCCAAGTGCTACTGTGAAAATGCAAGTTTACTGATGTTTGGTAAAAGATTTCCTGTTTTGTCTCTAAGCTCTGTGGACAGCTATTCAAAAAGGAAGGTTCCTGAAGAGACAGTGGTATCTTAACTTTTCCAAACAGTTTTCCAGAGTTTGTGAAGCAAAAGCTTGGGATCACTTGGAGAAGAAATGTTTTTGGTATCCTCGAGGGGCAATTTCTCACTGTTTAATCAGCATCACTGTCTGACAACAACAATGAAAGAAATAGAGAAACCTGTTGTCAATATGTTGTTTATCCTCTTTTTTGTTCTCTACTACTGTTAACCTCCTTGCTAGCAAACTGGCATGCTCTGGCTATTGTTCTGTAACACCTTTAATAAAGGTAAGACACAAGCATTAAAAGGACCCTTTGGTTCTCATGGCCCCAGCGGTGCCTGCACGGTGTGGGCTGGAGCCCCTCAGTGCCCATCTTTGCCGTGCGGCTTCGCTGGCAGGGCTGGGTGCTGCGGGCTGAGCCGGCCTGCTCTGGCACCTCCGCGGTGCTCCACCCGCCGCCTGCAGAGCTCGGGACCGATGGAGTAACGTTTCCCTACGAAAAGAGAACCCGCTGGAGGGAAGCAGCCTGTTCTCGCCGTGCTCAGGTGCTCAGCTCCGCTCTCTGCTCTCCTCTCCCGCTCGGTCCCTGCGCGCCCGGGCCCGCCCCGCTCTCTCAGGGGCCATGGCCGCGCGCGGGGCGCCCCCTGCCGGCGCGGCCCTCAGCGCTCAGCCCGCCTGCACCGCCGCCGTGAGGGAAAGGCGGGTGGGCACCGTGCGGGGTGGAGCCCGCTGCTGCCCGCACCGCCACCCCCGGGCTCCGCCGCCATGAGGGAAAGGCGTGTGGGCACCGTGCGAGATGGAGCCCGCCGCTGCCCGCACCGCCACCCCGGGCTCCGCTGCCGTGAGGGAAAGGCGTATGGGCACCGTGCGAGGCCATCACCCCCGGGCTCCGCGGCCATGAGGGAAAGGCGTGTGGACGCCGTGCGGGACCGGCACCCCCGGGCTCCGCCGCCATGAGGGAAAGGCGTGTGGGCACCGTGCGGGACCGGCACCCCCGGGCTCCGCCGCCATGAGGGAAAGGCGTGTGGGCACCGTGCGGGACCGAGCCCGCCGCTGCCCGCACCGCCACCCCGGGCTCACACTCGCCAGGGGCTGCTCGGCGCCGCGGGGCTGCGGGCAAACACAGCATGAGGGCCGTAAAGACGCTTTAAAAAGAGCTGGTTTTCCCTGCCCTGCTTGAGGAGGCCGCAAGTAATGTGCAAGGGAGGGTCTGTGGCTGCGATTTGAAGAGGAGACGGTGCAAAACCCTCATAGGGTTCAGGAACCTGCTGTCAGTGACAGGAAATTTTTGTGGCCTCTGGGTCTTTGCCTTTCCCTTGCAGGGACTCTGCAGTTTCCTGACCTGTGCCCTGACACATGGCCCTGACACGCTGCCACTTGTGACTCAGTTTCCTGAGCTCCACTGAACTGGTTTCAATCCTTCAGTTTAATATCAGGCCACCACATTCCTGAAAGAATAAAAGTGATTTCTGCATAAATTGTGCTCTGCTAATGAGAAATTCCAACACATTCAAGTACATCTGGGATAATTATAATGAGCATGGCTCTGATAAAAACTGTGTTGTCATATATGAGAGAGAATGAAAAGATGCCTGAAGTAAGCAGAAGCTTGTCATACCCCTAAAATGGCACACAATCCCTAATCCTCAACCTCATCTACTGCCTACAAGACCTGCTCCTCGTAAAACCTCTGAGGAAATACTGTATGCAGATGCTTCAGTCCATGTAAGTTAAGTTGATGATATATTTTATGCTTGCAATGCTAATTTGACTGTCTAATAGTAATAGCATCTCACTGTCAAAATTAATCTATGAATGTATTTTAGGAGTTCTTGAGAAAGTAATTACTGTATTCATGGGAAAAATCTATTACTTAAAGAAAATTATGCTAAATTCATATTGTATTCCCACTGGACATGTACTTAATATAGATTGTGTGGGTTGGAGTTTAACAGAGGCATATGTTTGTATAGCAGTTGATATAAAAAGACTGTCTCAAAAGAGCTATGCCTGTGAAGGCCTCTTCAAGTCCTTCTGTTTAAAGAGGATTTGGCAGGGATAATCAATGAGTGATCCCTTTTGGCAAAGTCAGATCAGTGATCTGATCTGCTGGGACTGTTCTAATTTCCAAACTGTCCTGTGCCACATGTGGAGTTCCTGCAGACATCATGAGCTTAGGCTGAAACCTTGAAGGAGGATAAGATAAATAAAATTGTATTTATCTTATATGTATAGTTCCCAAACTATACCAAGAACTTGAGTTGAATCTGTTGCTGTTATGGAGGAATAAAGAGCATTTACACATCTGCAGTGCTCAGGTCATGAGTCTGTATGGAAGAAAAGAGATAGATAGCTTTGCCTCATTTGTTCTTTACCTATTTCAGGCATAGTGTTTTTGTTTAGATGCTCTTGAAATTATTCTGCTTTGGCAATTCCTGCTTAGTTTGTTTTGTTTTGTTCGGCTTCCAGAGAGAGAAGTTAAGCAACTTGGATTATTAATGAAAATTCAGCAGAGAAGAACTTGCTCTTGGCTTCTATCTCAGTCAAACTTTAATGCTAGTCAGTGAATTTCTCTACCCTCTCTGAAAGAAAACTTCAAGTTTTTGTAAGTTTTGTGGCAGAGGGATTGTCAAAATAGATCAGATAAAAAGTAGTCCTAAAGCAAAACATTTCCAGAGGGCTGGTAATGTCCAGATAATTTTTTATGTCCTCACTTTCTTTGTGTTCCTTCTTAGATGTTTTTTTCTGAGAAAAGAAAATTACAAAATCCTGATGTTCTGTTAAAACAATATTTCCCAAACCTGCCGGATGTACTTGAAATTTCAAAAGCTACACTCACAAAATATTTTGTATTGAGGTTGTCATGGTCAGACCCTGGATTTACTTAATGGTGCTTTCACAAGTGGGCACACTTTTGGGATTTCTGACACTGGGATTGACGTGGTCTTTCCTCTAAGGCAATATTTGGAGGCCAGACCTGTGGGCCACGAGTGCTGCGTGCAGAGGGCGCTGGGTGTGGCTGGCTGGGCTGTCCCTGCCAGGGGATGAAGGCGCTGGGGATGGGCAGTCCCCGCTGGGTCCGGAGGCTGCCTGCAGGCAGGGAGCAGCTGAGGGAGGAGCTGCGTGTCCAGGAGCTGGGCTGTGACCCTGCTCTGCAGCACTCCCAACTCTGGTAATTCCTAGAAAGGCTGAGCTCTGCCTTTTGTCATCAGCAGCAGGCACAGGAGATGAGATCTGCTAGAAAGATCCCTCACACAGGATAAAAGCAGAGCATCTTGTTTGTTGTTCTGAGTGCTAGTGAACTGTGAAAAAACGTTAAATGAATCTGAAGTTGCAGGGTTTTGTTGAATATTTTGTGTGGCTTTGGACTTATTAAAAACTCCAGTTTTGTCATTCCAAGTCAGTGAAGTAGGTAACCAATGAGTTTGACACGTTCAGACCTTGACTCTGACTTTTCATAAAGTTTTCAATTTACAGTTGATTTATGTTTATTTGGAAACTGCTGGATTAACTAAAGGGCTTTGCTGTGCTCACAGAGCTCCTCATTTTAGAACTGCTTCTCCAGGCTTTTCAAGACATGCAAAACCTTTTTTTTTCAACTTGACAAATCTATTCACTTTTGTTGTGGTCTTGATACTTTATCTAATAGGGTTTGGCATTTTTTTGTTTGTGTTTTTGTTTGGTTTTGTTTGAGTTTTTTTCTCTTTCTTTATTTTCCAAAACCTATTACAGGCATCAGCACAACAGCAAAAGAGCAGTTGGCAGAGCTCTGTGGCTGGGTTGTCTGTGCTTTAGCTTAAGAAAATCAGTATTCCAAGAGCCAGTGCAGGGCATCAGGACAGAACAAGAGGGGCCACACTTTACTCCCTTGCAACAGGACACAAGGAATTGGCCTCCAGCTGCACCAGGAGCATTTTTTTCACTGAAAGAATTATCAAGTACTGGAACAGGGTGCCCAGAGCAGTTATGAAATCACTGTCCCTGGAAGTGTTCAAAACCACATAGATGTGCATGGACATGGTGCAGTGCTGGACCTGGCAGTGTTGGGTTAATGCTTGGGCTTGATGATCTTAAAGGTCTTTCCCAATCTTAATGTTCTCTGATCATCTAGAGCCTCACTGGGGTTCTCAAGAAATATTTATCAGTGTTGATCTTCAATGGACTTTTAAACATGCATTACTTAATTTTGAGCTGGGTGACTGTGCTGGTTTTGCAATAATTGACTTTTGATGAGGAGAGGACAAATCAGGCACAGAAGTGATAATGGTCTGTTGCCTAAGTCATGTTCAGGTCTCAGCTCATACACCTGCCACGTGTAACCACAGTGGATTTTAGGATGACAAAGAAGTGAAATTAAAATGAGCACAGGGACTTTGCCCACTCTAACCTTAGAGCTGTGAGCATGGGCTAAGGACTGCTGGCCAAGGTCCACATGTTGTACAGCTTGGGCCAGATCCTGCTTAGTTATATTTCCTCTGGATTGAGACTTTGCTGAGACTACTGTCCTACAATTCATACCTAGGATTTCATGGAGCTGTGCAAAGGCCTCATTGACTTGACACATAGACAGTGGTCTGTGCCTGGGATTGTTAACTGCTTGCTTGTGAATGTTGTCTGATTTTTTTGGGTTTCATGGAGTTTACTGGGTTGCCCAGCTCTTAGATTTTGTGCTTGGTAGAATCTAATTAAAATTGCTTTTAAGTCAGGAGGAATTTGGGGTGATCTGGATTATGTGGCAGAGATATTTTGGGCTATTTCAACCTCTTTACAGATCTACCTCCCTACAGAATAAGATTAAAACCAGGAATCTGCAGTAAGAGACAGATGCACATGCAAGGAACTTATAGTGTAGGCTGTAGGGTCTTTCTGTTCTGGCCTTATAACTCTTTTCAGAGGTGAGCAGTATTCAATAACAAAAAGCACCAATTCTGTTTCAAATGTGTACCTTGGGAGCTAAATTAAAGTTGTAGAAGATGGATGATGCTATAACTGTTTGATGTAAAGGACGTCCTGTAGTAGTGCTCTTCCTTGCTGAAAACATTTTGCTGTTAAATAAGTTGAAGATGGAACAAAAATAATATGGTGGTGTCCTTAATTCTTTTAATAAGAAAAATCATACATAGATATTTAAAATAGCCATATGGGGTTTACATATATAAAAATACATTAAATTTCTGTTCCCTTTTAAAGCCTCAGAGATCTTCCTTGTGGGAGACACTGACATTCCCTTCATATTGGGTGGATTTACCACAAGGAAAGCTGGAGAAAACTTAAAAGTGTCCGGTTTTATTTAAAACCTTGGTGGTCTTTAACGGCTGCCCCACAGTTCCAGCCTGGTACAAACTTAAACAGAGCTCTTTGTTGCTCTTGAATGTGACATAATCCTTTCATCTGGCATGCTGAATGAAGTATGCACATGGCTTTTTTGCTACCCCTGCTGGGCTGCCTTGTTACACCTTCAGAGCAAACCACCCCCAGTAAAAAAGCTTGGGCTCTGTCATCCACCCTAATGCCAATAAACAACAGATAACCATGGCATCTTTTGGCTTTAAAATGCTGCCCCTCATTAAACTTGTGTGTTGAGGAAGGAAACGGCTCCCCACATCATTGTTTCTGCTAGATACAGAGTACATTTTTTTGTTGTTTGCATGTTTGCTAATTTGAAGCTCTTTGAAGAATCCTACAGGGAGATCAAAGACAAAAGATTAGAACGTTTTTAATAAAGTGAAGAAGGATCAGGTTAGATCAAAGGGACAAGCTGACAGGAAATAAGTAGGTGCCGTTGTTGGCTGACACTTGCATGCTGTAGGGTGATTTCTGTGTTAATGTGAGGTCAGAAGGAGGATTGCTTTACATCTTATTGTCTCCAGACTTTGCTGACTGGGTGTGTCTTTGTACTTCACTTTAATCTCAAAAATTAAAACCCATAAAGTCACAGTTTGGCTCAGCCACATGATTTTTCTAGTTATTTAACTTTGATTTTGAAATAAAAATAAAATTTGGAATGCGCCAGCAGGGTATGGAGGTAATTAATTGTTCTGCAAGGGGATTCAGCCACAGGAATATTCCTTATCAGAGGCACTGGGCCTCAGTCACTCCACTGTCACTCTGCTGACTTTAGGAGAATTAAGTCTTCCCCCATTGTTGCAAGAGGAAATGTATTTTCTATACATACACACCAAAGCCTTGCATGCTCACAGGTTGTACTGCTCTAGATAAACCAGTACAATCAATTCATACAGGCCCTTCAGTTTATGATGCAGTTTTATTGGGATAGAGCTGCCAATTGGGCAGAGTTTGTTTCTCTGAGAGATTGAAGTGGCAGCACTGATTGCAATGGGCTCACTGGCCTCCTCATGAGCTTCAGTGTCCAGGCTGTGGTGGATGCAGGGCTGGCTTTGGCAGCCTGGTACCTGTACATCAGAAGTAAGGTGCCTCACAAAATGCCCTTTTCTTCTCAGAGTAAGTCATCTTTCTGCCTGCTATAGCTGGAAGCTAATTTGAGGACAAGTAGATTTCTTTACTATGTGATCCATGGGTGATTCTGTAGCTCCACAAAGCTTCATCTCCCCATGTGTCTTCACAGGTGAAGACAACAAACAAGTGCTCGAGAGGTTTCTGTGTCTTTGTGTTCATGAAACCTCCTCTGAAAGGCTGTTTCCAGGTAAATCTGCAGCATGGGGGCCACTGAAACAACCTTTTGTTCCCCAAAGGCTGGAAGCACTGGTGTTCTGTCCCACTTAGCTCCATGTGCAGCTGCTCCTGCAGCTCTGAGGGCTCTGCTGCCCCAGTGCAGAAGGGCAGCAGTGGGCATGGGGCAAGCAAGAACTGCCTGTGTCCATCCAGTCATAAATCAAATTAGCAGGGTTTGCTATGCCTTAACAGAAAGAGCTGTGCTCAGCCCCTTGTTTAGGGGCTATGATACAGATAATAATTATACTTTATTAGAAAAATGTATTTTTATTGTATTCTGTTAGGCTATGTAAATGAGCGATCATTCTACTAAAACAAAGTATTCTGTAAAATAAAGTTACCCAAACTTTCTGGGGAAAAGTAAAACCAATGGGAAAAGATATCTGTTTATAAACTGAAGAAAGTTTGTGAGTCTCAAAGGGATGTAAGAAAGAGCAGTGGGTTTGACTGATGTGCAGCAGTTGGAACAAGGGTTCCTTTGCCCTGCCTGTGCTGTGGCTGAGCAGAGCTGTTCTCTCCTGGGGCTCAAAGCCAGAACTTCACCTGCTGCACCATGGATTGCTGCTTCACACACTCCTCACTGAGGGGTGCACTGGGGAGTGCTGGAAGGCCACAGGAGAGATTGTGGGGAGTGCTGCTGCTGTGGATGCACTCAGGATCACTGCACTGTGCAGTCTGTGAAGATTCAGTTTCAGGACACACTGTGACCCTGGGGACACACAGTGCCATTAATCCAACAGTAGAGAATGACATGGCAAGGAAATCACATGGCTTGCTTTTGAATGTTGTCTGATTTTTTTGGGTTCCATGGAGTTTACTGGGTTGCCCAGCTCTTAGATTTTGTGCTTGGTAGAATCTAATTAAAATTGCTTTTAAGTCAGAAACGTGCAGCATTCAGACAGAAAAAATACTGAAGGTCCTCAAATAAGCCAATTCTGTGTGCCCCCTGTAAGAGCCATGTCCATCCACCTCTGCACCTGACCTGACCTTAGTCCCTGCTGAGTCCCTTGCCAGACTTGGCTTTGGTGGGAAATATGCCCTGATGTGCTTCTTTGAGCTTTTGGATTTAGAAGTGGCAGGTCATTCTTTTTGAGTTTTGTCTGTCCAGTTAGAACACTGGAATTTTGCCTAATTTTAGACACTGCACTAAGCTCTTCTTTTTCAATAAAATAGAGTCATAGGAAGAAGACTGATTGCAAAAAGGAGGAGTGCTTGTGTAGCAGAAAGCTTGGGATCTTTGAGATCCCAGTAGTGGTCCTGAGATCCTGGTGTTTAGATAGAAATGTCTAAATCCACTGAAGTTGTGAGGGATTCTAATGGGTCCATCTGAACATAGGCTTCCAGATTATAGAAGTGCAAGAAAAATAGGCTGTCTCCAAATCAGAATCATCTGGAGTTGTAAATGGATTTAATTAAATTTGTGCAATCTTTTAGTATGTACAACGCCATAAATCTACAGGCATTGCAGGAGATGTAGGATTGGAATGTAGCAGAAATTCAAGGTACACAAAGCAGTCTAACAGTATGAAAGGAAATGGAAGAAAAAAAGAGTCTTTTTGAATGGACTTTGCAGAATGAAAATTAACAATTCAAGGAGAGGTGCAGAGCAGGGAATAAGGATGTTGGCAAAGTGTTATGGTAACAGAAAATTCAGTGATGAAATGCAGAATTCCCCAAGGGAATCATAAATCAGTTTTAGTCTACAAAGTATGTTGGTTCCTAAATCAGCAGGAGTCTGGTACCTAAACAGCTTTGCAGTCCAGTCCCAGATGCTTTATTTTGGACTTTTCTCTTCACTTTAGGTTTTGTGTGGTTTTAAATTTACCAAGGCACTCATTCCTTTTGAACCAAAGCATGTTAATAGTGTCCTTAATATATTTATAAAGCAAAGTCTTGAAGGGTAGCTTGGTATTTTTCAGAGTTCAGAAATGCTAAGTGTTTTAATAAAGTAGAAAGCACTAAGAAAAGGTTGAAAAATGGCAGGGAGTGTCAGGCTGAGATTTGATTTATCCCATGACTGAATTTTTAAGGTGCCTTTTGTGGCTCCTGGCTGTGTGGCTGCAGCGGCAGGGCGCTCAGAACAAGCAGTGCTATCCAGGCACAGACCCGGCGGTTTCCTCACTGATGGATCCATCCCCAGGTGCAGTAAATGCCACAAGCCCTGCTAAGGCACCGTGGAGGCTTTAACAATAAGATTGCTGACATAAGCTGTCCAGAAATGTTCTAACCCTGTACTCACAACGTATATTTGTACCCTTATAAGGAAAAAACCCTATTGACCCTTCTATTGGTCACTTGTAAACCCTTTAACCCGTGTCCATTGGTCAAGTTTGGAGCCTGGCCAAAGGTATAAATGTAGCTCAGTGTACCCCATTAAGTTGGAAGAAGAATTGTACCGGACCTTTCATGCACCCCTGAATAAACCATCTCCAGTGGAACTGCCGACATCTTCTTCTCCTCTCTCCGTCTGTCTGAGCCATGCCCGGGGAAGCCAAGCCTAGCAGCAGCTAAACCCTAAAGAGCTGAGATCCCAGAGCTGTTATCACTATCCAGAGCTGTTATCACTCTGCTGGCTGGAAGGCTCCCCGTGGTTTCGGGTCCGAGCGGGCTGGACTGCGGGGCTCTGTCCTTTCCTGGGATAGAGTCCCGGGCCAACGCCGGCTACTGAGACCCCCAAAAGGCTCACAATACCCAAGGGCGATGTGAGGGGCTGCAGGCGGGAGGGCTGCAGGAGCAGCCCCTGTCCCTGGGTGGGAACGCCGGTGCGGGATGGGCTCCCCCCGCCGCTGCTCGGGAATTTCCAACAGCAATTTCCAGCGACCTCGGACCCGGGAATCTGCTGCCTTGACACGGAAAGCGGAGCTTGGTAAACACGGGGCGGGTGGCAGTGCCCCAAAACCCTGTGTAGATGCTCCTTATGCAGTGGCACACAGCTATCATTTCTCTAGGCAAGTTTTTGGCGTGGTTTCTAAAGTTGTTGACCGTTAATTCCACAATAACGGTGTTCAGCACCTGTTATCTCTATTTTAAAAACCTTCCCCACAGTCAATTATAGTCTTTGGTCTAAATAATACACAGTACTGAAGGAATAGCTGGATGACAAAGTGTTGTCACTGCTGTCAGTGTGAAGGTAAATTTACTTGAAGTGATTTGTGGGGGGGAAAAGCCACTGAGAGATGTTTAAAATTAACTCAGTACAGCAATCTGTGTGCTGAAGCCTTTGTTTAATAGTAGATCCTGGTGTCCTGGACTTCCACAATGTCAGGTTAGAAATTAACCCAAACTGAAAAGGGCATTTGGGGAAGGAAGAATGTGATTATTGGATCTAGAATTTGGAGAAAATGATTTAAGAAAGATTTCCTTGGATCTCCTGACTGTAGAAATCAGCTACATTCCTATTCTTTTTCCTGAAGACACAGTTACCAGTAGCAAAATACTTTGTGGATCCAGCATTGGGTTTTTCAAGATTAACAGCATAATTACTCCTTCTTGCAAAGTCTAGGGATGCCCACTGGGAAACTCCAGCTTCAGTCTTGAAATAGCACAGAGCAGTTTCACCTTACTTCTCACTGGTGTGTTTGTGAAAGCAGCCTGTGTATAAGGACCATAGATAGAGATGGGCTCTGCCACAGAGCTGCTGTGAAGGTCTGTCCCTGGAGGGGCTGCAAACTTAGCTGGAGTAGCAAATAAAAATTCTGGGATGCTTTTAACAGAATTTCAGAAAATTCTGATAAATGTGTTTGAGAATATCACCCTGAAAAAAAATCGAATTTTGAACTCTGTATAAATCTTTAAAAATGCAAAAGAAAATGCAGCCTTCAGCTGAGGAGTGTCAAGGTTCAGTGTTGTGCTCTGGGTCCTCTGCTGCAGGCTCTGCTCAGGCAGTTCTCTGTGTTAAAGCCCAGCATTAACTCCAGACTCAAACCAGACCAGTAATGTCACTGGTGTAAATGAAAGCTTACAAGAACAATAGATGTCACTGTTTTAATGCTGGCAACAGAGATTACTCATATCCTTTTTGAAGCAAATTTTGTATTTTTGCAGTGCACTTTGTTTTCCTAATTAGATTTCTTGTCAGGCTGTGCTGTGTAACTTAATCTAATTTTGCTAAGTCTGTCACTGTAGAAAGAAACCAACATGAACAGCACTAAAACTTGGTTTTCATGTTCTTGATCCTGCAATCTCCCCCCAGAGATGGCACTTTTGGTTGGTACAGAGCTCACTGGTTTAAATGCATTTCTGTGTGTGCATAATGACTTGATTGGGTGAATCAGTGCCCTGGTCAAGAACTGTACTTGCCAGAATTCACTTGGAGTAGGAAATATATCTGTTAGTGCCCTGGTCAAGAACTGTACTTGCCAGAATTCACTTGGAGTAGGAAATATGTCTGTTAGAGCCTGTCAGGTCTACAACACACCTTGCTCTGCCCAATTGTATTTTTACTCTAAGCAAAATTTAGTTCAACTCTCTGGGGGAGATTTTTTTCCTTTTAAAAAATCCTGTTACACACATTTTTTTAAAGCTTATCTGTACTTAAATTTTTTACTACCTGTATTTGATGTAATTGTCATTTGATGTTTTAAACTTATCTCTAATATCTTATGTTTGTGTGGCTGGAGTGAAAACAGCAAGTAAGATTTTTATTTTGGCACTATTAAGCTTCTCCCTCAAAAGTAAAATATTAACGTTAGGTGGAATGAGACACATCAGCTAGTATGTTAATCATGGAGACAGACAATCATTAACTTTATTAATGATCTCAAGACTGATCCAGGATTATAGAAAACAAATTGTATTTTTTGCTTATATTTTGTTATTTAAAAATGTGTAAATGCCTTGTGGATGGGATTTGAAAAATAGGTACAATCTCAATTTTGTAAAGAGTATGTACCCTCTTTGTATACAACTTTGACAAAATGTAGGATTTAACCCTAGGATAAGCTTGCTGAAATATTTGAACAGTTCTCTCCAGAAAATGTTAATTGAAACCTTTATCTTTTCAATCTAGAAAAAAGATTGGAGTTTTTATACTCTGTCACACAGAGAGAATGGAGAAGCACAAATTTGGAGGAATGTTGGAGTTTCAGACACATTTCCTCAACACACTGCACTTTTTGCTTCTCCTAAGTTTTGGCTGTCATTGATTACAGAGTCTGTGGTCACTGAGGAGCAAAAACTCCAAAGCCAGCAGCAACCTGTGGCAGGTGTCACCTGGAGGAAAGGAGCAGCTCCAAAGGATGGTGGCTCATCCTGAGCAGTTGCTTGAAAGCTCCACTTTGGGATTTTGGAGGCAGACAGGGAACTTGTTTAAGATTACAGGTGTTATAATCTCTGGCTTCCAAGGGAAAAACCGTGCCCCTTACTGGGAGTCCTGTGTCTTCTTTACCCATTTTGAAAGGATATAGTAATAGCAACACTTCCACTTCTTACATTGAAAGGCAGAGCACTCTCTGTGTGTACTGTGGAACAAAGGATTTGTTACTTTTCCCCCACCCCTAATTGATTGATAGATAAATCACATATTCCCTTGTAGTCCACATTTCCTGTCCTTTTGTAAAATGTTGTCTTTGTAGGTACGTGTAAGGTTTGCTCAGTCTGCAGAAGACAGATGAGAGAGGAGAGAATTGACCATGAGACACTGAATGCTTTAGACAGTTGCTCTGTATAGTTGCATTAATATGAAAGGAGAGATCATTTTGGCATGTGCTGCTTTGTTTTTAAATTGTAGTAGATGTTTCTTAAAAGGCAGTGGGCATGTGATGTTCAATAGGAGCTGGACTGAAGCAAACAGAGGCTTTCTCCTTTGACAAGCTTACAGTTCATTAGGGTAAATTACCCACTACTGAGCTCCCTGTATGGTTAGATGGTTATGGATCCAACCTGATTAGTCTAAAGCTGCCTTGGGTATCTCTGCACAACATGGCTGCTCTTTCAGTACTGCTGTGCAGACTTACTCTGGATTCTTCATTTGAAGCCCATTAAAGTCAGAGCAGCTCTTTCTGTTGGTTGAGTAAGCTTTGCATCAGGCTGAAAACATGTCAAGAGTACAGCACAGAAAACAGAGAGCCTGGCAATGTGGTCCAGGCCTGGCACATTTATGGGGATGCAGGGCTGTGGGGAGGGGGCAGGAATGCAGGCACAGGGTGGCATGGAAGGGGAACAGCAGGCTCGGGGTCCAGACCAGGGGGATGGTGAAGGGATCTTGTGTGTAATGGAAATGCACAGCAAGGAGAGAGGGAGAAGCTGGAGTACCAGAGAGATGGGGAAGAGGAACTCCTGAGGAGTTCTGCCAGCGGTGGGAGGAGGCTTGGGTTTTGTCTGGAGAAAGGCAGAGCAGCACCCGGGGGAAAAGGGCTCAGCCAGCTCCTCTGGGAGAGGTGGGTGAGCAAAGGCAAGGCTGGCAGTGCCATGGGTGGCACCGAGGGGCAGCCAAGGGAGGAGCAGCAGCACAGCCAATCTAGTGGTAAATTCTCAAGTCTTCTTTTCCCACTGCATGAAGGGATTTGCTGCAGCCAACACTCTCTTTAAAGAAATCCATCCTGACAGCAGCAGGGAGCAGCAGGTGAGCCCCAGGGCTGAACAGGCAGTTGCTCCTCAGACTGGTGGAGACATGACCACGCTAAGGACAGATATGCTTCTGAAAAAAAAAATCTGAAAAAGCATAGCAAGCATATTTTAGGGCAGGATGGAATGTTTGCTCAATTAACTAGTCAAAACAGGATTTCTTTGTGTTCCTCACAGCACTGCAAAGGGAACTCCCTTTATGAGAAGTAAGTTCTTTGCCTGTATCTTTATTACCCAACATATACTGCTGTCAGGAGTTTGACCAGTGTTAGCTGATCCCACTCCCTGTTGGGGATTAAAGAAACTGCTTTGTTCTGACCTGGCTGGACACAGAAGCAATAGGGTCAAAATTAGACAGCTTGTTCAAAACCTGAAGGATTTGTGATCACAGTGAATGTCACAATACTGTTCTGCTCATGTAAGCAGGACCATAAGATCAGCAGAAAGCATTTTCATCAAGCCTTGACCACTGCCACCATGTGTTTGGATTTTCTTTAATTCTAGAATTTTTTTCATTCTAGAATTTTTTTTAATTTAGAACCCCTACTTCACACTCATCTACCAACTGCAGGTTGCAAAACATGCCCTGTAACAAACTTGGAACCGTTAATCTTATATAAAAGATCAAAAGCAGTGAACTGCCAGTAAAAGAGATCTGGAGTGAAACCTTCATTCTGGTCTTAGGTTCTTACATTAACATGAAACTTGTTAAGTGACATTCCCAGATTAACTGGAAAGCAAACTATGCACTACAGTACACAAGAAGACAAAACAATTATTATCCTGTCCTTTAACAATATGGTCAAATTTAAAAGTTTTGCCTAACCATGTGCATCAAAGGCGTAAAATACCATAAAGAGCACAAATATCCTGACTCCATAAAATGTTTGGTGCTTCAGGGAAAAGCCATCAATCTTCCCTCTTCCACCACAAGTCCCAAAAAGTTTTATGTAAAAGGGAGAAATATTTGCAATTTCCTAGCTTATTGTGGACAACAGGAGTACAGCACAAAACCCACAAGCTCCTAAACACTAAAAGAGCACATTTAAATCAGACAAGGCTAAACCAGGCTGACCAGCCAGCCTCACACCTGCTCTCTTGTACTGGGACTTGACATTGCCTCATAACCCTGAATCTTCTGTCCTTTTTTATAGTTCCTGCTTGAATAAAGGTTATGAGAAATACTGTATTTTTTCAAGGTTTATACCAACAGAACATGCAGCAGGAATATGTCATCTCTGCTTTAGCCAGGGATCCCACTCTGTGACCAGAGGACTGGGTCCTTTTGGCCATAGTGCTTGATGGGATGCTGCCTCCCTGCAAACCACCCCAGCGAGGAGGGAGGTGTGGCCTGCAGCTTTCAGCCAAAGGCACAGACTTCCATCTGACTGCTCACAGTGCACACAGCCACTCTGTCAAGCAACTGGTTTGTCTTGGAGCCCTGCTCTTATTAAAACTTGCCATTCTCAAATGGATGAGTCATCTGTGGAGTTAATATCCAAACAGCTTGATTTTTTTTCCGTTTTATAGGTAAAGGTACTTAGATGGCTACTGTCAGGAACCAAGCCTGTGTGATGCCATTAAAATACAGCTAATGAGTGGTGAGTCTCCATTGACTCTCGTGTTTGTGGAGACACTGTTGAAATGGTTAAAAGGCTGAACTGCAGCCAGGTTGGTTGCAGTGGCTGTTGCTGCTGCAGCTGCACCATTGCTGTTTGCATGTCACTGGTGAGATCTTCCTGCTTGCTCCCAGCTGTGTCCCCAAACTGTTTCTTCTTGGGTCAGGCTCTACCCTCCCTCAAAGAGTAGGATGAGAGGGAGCACCTGTTCTGTGTGAGACTGACCCATCTCCATGGCCTCTCAACTGGGCTAAGGCCCAGAGAACCAGTCTGGGGCATGTGCTGTGCCTGCCTTGGCCCTGGGAGACACCTGAGCGCTGCCTGGTGCTGGGACAGCCTGGGTCAGCTCTTCCACTGCCCATTGCCCAGCCCTGGGACAGCCTGGGTCAGCTCTTCCACTGCCCATTGCCCAGCCCTGGGACAGCCTGGGTCAGCTCTTCCACTGCCCATTCCCCAGCCCTGGCAAGGACCATTCCTTGTTCACCTCCATGGTCCTTTGGCTGGGGCTCTCCTCATGGTACAGAGCAGGCCTGTGCAGTGTCCCCCAGCCTGTGCTGTCAGTGCACATCATGGCAGGCATGAACCTGAACCTCCTCCATGTCCAGGGGAGAGCTGAGGGATGGTGACTGCACAGCAATGTGCACCTGCTTGTTGATCACCTTTAATGCACAAGAGACTTGAAAAGAGCAAACACTGCCTTCCTCCAGAGAGATCTGTGCCACAGAATGCAGCTCTAGGCTGCACAGCTGAGGGGGCTTTCTCTGGACAGTTCACTGACTTCTGTAGGGAAGAGCAGCATCAGGTGCATGGCCAAGGCTGGGAAGCCCTAGAGACCCTGGCTTTAGGGGCCTGTGGTCTCAGCAGACTGAGTTATTGCTCTCCTGCAGCAGAGAAACCATTTAATTCATTTATACTCTGTTTTGCCCTTGTGTTTCCATATGCTACTGAGCTGAAAATGGACACAAAACATGATGGAATATTACCATAAAAATGGACATATTCATTTCTCTGTTAGCCATCTATTGTAGTCTGCACTCTTCAGAGCTGATGTTGTAACCTCATTCCTGGTGTACTGTGATGAACAGGGTACCTAGGAGACAGGAGGCTGAGCTAGAATGGGTGCTGAGGCTGAAGGCTGAGCTGTAATTTATGTACCTGCTACAGTCCTCAGATCTGTGGCTTTATCCATTTTATATATGATTGTGTGCACTCCTGCCACATCTCTAAAACATCTGAAGCAGCTGCTGGTCAGAGCCAAGGCCAGTTTGCAGCCATGTGGAACTGGGAGTGTGAGTGGTGGCTGTTGCCCAACAAGGTGGCAGCATTGCTGCTCTAGTGGCTGCACTTTGGTAAAGAAACAGAAACTTTGTGGTGCCATCCTTGTCTGCAAAGCCCAGGCAGTACAGAGCAGTTCAATGACTGGTTTGGGATGGGCACACCCCCTGCTTGTCTTGGTTTTTTAGTGGTGGGATTTTTTTCTAACAATGCAACTTTTCATTTTACATTGATGAAAACATGGGTTGCATTTGCTAAGAGCAATTGAATAAAATGTAGCATGAAATATGATAATAACTGATAAGTAGACAAACATTGTTGGTCCTTCTCTCTACTAAACATGTCACATGAAAACAGAAATGTAACCTGGAACAGGCTTCATTCATTCCAAAGTGAGTGAAATCCCTAAGGGCCCTTAGCTATAACATGGGAAATATGTAAGCCTAATGCACCTGTTCTTTAATCTACAAAAATGCCATTCTAATAACACTGCCTTGAAGACATAAAGCAAGCCCTTATTATGGTCTTTGGTTTGGGTTCACCTCCAATTTTTAGATATAATTTCACTGGGGGAATCAGTAGCTCATAACTGCACACTTCACAGTTCCTCTATATGTTGCTCAGGAAATAAAGTATTTCTTTGTTTTGGCAAAACCCTTTGTACTAACCTTGAGTTCTAAGATTTTTTTTCCACTTGTTTTAATATATTTTAGTTTTTTTCTGGTTTGCATTCCTTCTGATGCTGCCCTGGCTACCTTTATAAACATCTGAACAGTTACTCTGTTTTCAGATACAAAGAACAATAGCACCTCAAGCCCAGTGAAAATACCAAATATTGATCTGTCCCTTGAATGCCAGAAAAGCTCAGCAGGAGGCATAGAAAATATTTCTGAAAAATGATAGCTTATCACCTGCAGACCTGGAGATTGCTGCCTATTATTACAAAGACTTGCTGGGGGGCTCCAGTGACCTCGAGCCTTCAGTTATTTGTGTTTCTTTCAAGGCAAAGAGAAAAAATCTCAACCCTCTCCACAATGTTTGCACTCACCTCATTTCCCGTGTCTTTCACCTCAGTTGTGGAGGTGCCCTGAAACACATCAGCCACACTGATGCAGCAGCATCAACATTTCACAACAGTGGTGGGACCTGATGCATGAGCTGCCTTCAGAGTAAAGATCTGGAGCCTTGTTTACACCCTTGCAATATCCCTATCACTTAATCAGGTGGGGTGGGTTTTGGACATGTGACTCTTGCTATATATATATATATGTTTAAAATCAAGCTGCACCTTAATGCTAATTGCACTGTGTGCTCTGATGTGGTAATTATTTCCCTGTTAAAAACATGCTTGTGTTAACCTGGGGATACCAGCAATGCTAATGCTGCTTTTCCAGTCAAATTTGGCCCTGTGGGGGCAGTGGGGGTTTCTGTTTGCTCTTCCTGGCCTGTTGGGTGGCAGTGGCCAACACTGAGGGCACTCACCAGCCACCACAGGCTGCCCAGGGAGCTGGGAGAGCCTCTGCAATCTCCAGACTCATCCATTTTGGAGAAACACAGACTGCTTCTAGTTTGACCTTCACTTTTTCTTTAGGCCAGGTCCTGTGTGATCCCAGCAGCCGTTCCCCCAGTTCTTGGTGTTCCCTGGTGGGTTCTGGGCTACTGGTCTCTCATCAGAGAATGGAAAATGTGGTGTTTGAGTGAACAACTGTTGGTGAGCCACTAAGGAGAATTTGAACCCTAAACTTGTGGTGGAAAGTGGAGGAAAAAATAGTCTGTGAGCAGTGAAGCTGCCATAGGATGAAGTGTGCTTGAGAGCACCCACTCCACACAGCCCCCTGGGACCCCACTCAGGACTCCAGTGGGAGGTGCAGTGTCCCTGTGTGTTGTGGGGACAGCTGGAGCAGCATGGAGATGGCAGTGCCACCCCTTGGTGCCACACAGCTCTGCCTGCCTTCATTTCTCTTTTATTGTGGTCATGAGATAGTATTGAGTGATAGTATCTCCCTTTAGTGTCATAACTCTGGGTGATCACTGCTATAACAACTCCACACTAAATGATATTAAATATTAAATTCACTGGAAGAGCTAAGCTGAAGGTTTGTCTGGATATGTGGTGATGTGCAGTTGCTGTGTGTGCCTGGTTGGGCCATGCAGCAGGAGCTGTTACCTTCAGTTTATAGCTGTAAATTAAACTGTGCCTGTCTCTAGTTTCACTCATGGGAAAGGTGCTGACACTCTTAGGTCTTCCATATTTTCTGGAGAGAAAATGGGTAGAGTGCAGTACTTGGGATGGGGTAGGTTCAGCTCTTGGCTTGGTAGGGAAGCCTGCCTGGTGAGCAGAGGGAGAAACAAGAGCTGAGCACAGTTGAATTGAGTTTCCTTATGTGCTGTGAAGCTTAAAAGTAGCAACACAGAAGGTAGGTTTGACTGAGTAAAATAATTAATCTCCATATGTGGCATAAATCCACATAAAATTACAATTTTTTAAAAATTTCACAGGTAAAAATATCAATTTGGGGTGTTGGGTCTGTTATGTAGTGAATCTGCAATCCAGTTGGTTTTTATGCTCTAACTCCTTTCCCAGCCAAGGTGGTGTCTCTGTTCTCTTGCCTTAAGCACAAAATCAGGTACCTCATGGTCCTTTTAAAATGTCACATCAGTTACTGCCCCAGTGCAGGCTTCTTCCTGTCCTTTTGGTGCAGCTTACTCAGTCATTTCAGCACTCACTGTGTACCTCTGCAGAGTGCTCAGGACCTTGCTAACATCTCACTCCAACTGTTAATCTGAATTAACCACCCCTGTCAAACACAGGGTCACATGCACCCCATGTGCAACCCACACATAATGACCAGAGCACTAAAGCTGACTTTATCCCAATATGGTCAGTCTGCCACTGAGAAAAGTTTTTTTAAAAACTGTGGAAATAAAGCCCAAACAAACCAATTCTGAGAGCTTCAAATCTCTTTCTCCCTCTCTCTCTTTATGACACCAAACCCATATCTTCTCCTATAGTTACTATCACCTGAACTAAGTTAATAGAACTCATTTTATATTGTATAATCTGTTCTCTTTTTTCCTATCTCATACAAAAATGGTCGGTCCTTGTAGAAAATGCTGTGAGAATTAACATTTCGGGTTTTTCCTTCTGTTTTTCAACAGAGGGAGCTCTAAAGAAGCTTATCTTGCACTGGAAGAGTAAACAAACTGCATCTTCGAAAATGCTTGAGGAAGCAGCACCTCCAACGTGCATGCCTCTCATGATGATATTTCTCAGTGAACCAAGGCCAGCCTAGAATTCTCTAAGAAGGAACATTTCCATTGATTGCTGTATGGAGGCTGGCCTGTGGCTTTTTCTTGCTTGCTCAGAGTCACTCTGGAGAACTCATCTTACAGACCTCCTCTCCTGGGGACCCTGGGGCTCTGCCCTGCTGCCCTGGGGAGAGAGGGGGTCCTTGTTAAAGAGATTTACAGAGAGCAGGGGTTCCAGGCTGGCTGGACTCTAATGGAGAGGTGAATTCACAGAGACTGGCTGGAAATCCCAGCCTGTGAGGCTGGCAGGGCCCAGGGGAGCTGTCCCTTGGTGATGGTGATGCTCAGGTGTTCTGTGTGCAGGGGGTGATTATGGGGCCAGCTGGAATGTGGGGGCACTGCCACTGGGGCTGTGAATGCCTCGTGCAGCCATGGGCTCCCCTGAGTACAAAATGCACACCAAAGGGCCTTCAGACTTTAAAGATAAAAATGTATTAGGAGCCAGGCTAGGACTGAGTGAGTAAGTGTGTGTGTGTAGAGACTGGGGCTGGTTTTATCAAAGCCATCTGTTGACAATATATACTTAATATCTGGCAGGGACCTATGGAGTTTTTAAAGTGTATTTGTATATACAGTACCTGGAAACACAAGGGCAAGTTCTTCCAAAAATCATTTTGATTTACACTTTTGGGAGGAAAAAGGCATACCATTGTACAAAACAGGGTTTTTACTGTTACAATGCAGATATACATTTGGCTATGTTATTAATGTGTTTACAAAGGATTCCTTTTACCAAACATACAGGAAAATAGATCTGAGAAAAATAACAAATGCCACCCAGCCTTGCTGCAGCAGAGTGTGGTTTATGGACTCCATATACCTTTGTTCTCATAAGATCATCTTTGCTCTTATCCTTGAACCAAAGCTTTTTATTAACAATTACATGTTCATTGTCTTTCAGGGATTGTTGTATTAAAATGGAATTACTCTGTTTCTAAAAAGTTAAAACCTAAAACATCCCTGGTCCTTCCCCAGCTGACAAATACTCTTTAAAGCATAACAAGTTGCAGCAATCTGTGCATTCTGCTGACATACAGAAATTATGGTCATACTAGAAATCTTTCTCAGTAGTAAAATGGCAAAGACTAAATACTAAATTTTTATCCTTGTAAGTCTTCACCTCTGGGTTAGTGTGATGCTTATTTTCTGGTTTTCTTTAGTCAGCCAGCTCCTGACATGGCTAACATTGATGGTAGATGTTTGTCAGCTGGCAGGTGACTGTACACCAGCATAAAGGATTTCAGATGTGACCAATTTAGCTTTCTGGTTTTGCTCTGTACAATTCTGTAGCATTTTAAAATACAGTCTGCTTTGTATATGGAATCATATGATTAAGGAATGCAAACTCCTATACTATTCCACTGAATTGAGTTCTCCCCCCTCAATGGTGACTGTAGAAGGCTTTTATTGTTCTCTTCGAGTCAGGCCCTATGCAAGCAAAGGTCAGGCTGCAGACACAACTGTATGAACAAAAACACTTGCTAGTAGAGGTTGTTTTGCTTGTAAACTGATCCAAGGTATGTTGCTTTAAAAGCAGACAAACAGTATTTTTTACTCACATAGACTGCATGTATTCTTAGCTGTTGTGTTCACCATACATGCAAACTGCAGGAATGAGTCTTGTTTTGGAAGGAGGCATTTCATGAGTGCCTGCTTCCATGTTTCAGGAGTGTGTGTACTCGTGCAGCAGCAGCTCTGACTGTGCTGAACCTGACCCTCCCGGGCAGAGCAGCAGGCAGGCTCTCTGTGATCCTTATCTGGCTGCTGCAATCATCAAAGCTTAGTGGGAGAGAAAACTTGTATCACTGCTGCTGGAGCTCTGTGGAAATTGTCTTCAGTAATTCAATACATTTTGTCCTTAAAATCTCTTGGTGGGCTCTCATGCACAATCAAACCCCCCACACTGTTACTGAAGGAGAGCCTCTAGTTAACCACCATAAAATGTGCATTCCAGGTGGGGCAATGTCTGTGACCACATGAGCAGTTCAGAGCACAGCAAGGCCTGGCCCTGAAAGCCTCGAACAGGCAGGAGGAGGAAATGCCAGTGAGAGAAGTGGGCTGGGGGCACAAGGGGCAGCACAGTCTCTCGTGCCACCCTCATCCCCTCACTGCTGCAGGAGAACTCTGACTGCAGGGTGTACTCATGGGGAACTTGGAGGACTCCCCAGGAGTCTTTATCCTGAGGAAAGGCTGAGCCAGGAGAGGCTTTTCGACTGCCAGATAATAAGTTGTTGACTGTGACACATGACATCCACTCCACATTTTTAATGCAGTCCTTTATTGTGCTCAACTGAGTTTCAGTTTAATAATACAGAGGTGTTGGGGAAAGAACAGCAGTACAAAACCTTTAAAGAGGGAATAATTTGAAATAGATCTGGAGATGTCAGTCTGGCTATGAAAACTGGTCACTGCCGTGGAGCAGTGTACTCCTTATACTGTCATTTGTATAATTTATAGTAACTGTGCAGTTCTCATAGCCACAAGATTATCAGAATTCTTTCAGACAATATTTTTAAAAACATGTAATAATAAATCCCAGCTGGCTTGAAATCTCTTCTTTTAACTTTTAAAAGCATTTCTTTTCAAGATCACAACAATGTAGAGCTTTACAGAAATGTCAGGTTTGAACAATGTCTATGTTCTTTGAACAAAAAAACCTCGTTCAATACTAGAAAATAGGAGTAGGCAGAAATATCTTGCAAGCAGCGTGTTTCAAATTTCAGTTTGCTGCCAAGGGCAAATGGAGAGAGGAGGCTGGTGCCTGTGCCCTGGTTCTGGCTGCTTGGCATCACCTGGGAGCTGCCTTGCTCTCACAGCTGTGCTCAGCCAGTGCCAGCCTGCAGGAAACACCTCCCTCTGCTGACTTGGCCTGACTCAGGAATAAACCCAGGCTTGTTCTCCTCATTGCTGTTCTTCTACAAGATGCTTGACAGCATGGTTATGCTATTTGTAAAAGTCAAGCATGTAACCACCAGCTTTCTCAGACACTGCCATGTATTTGTGGAACACAGGCAAATGGCAATTATAGAGGAGAATTCAACTGAACTTCACATACATGGACTAGTGTGAAAAACAGGTTTTTGGGATTGGGTTTTTTTGTTGTTTGTTTGCTTGATTTTTTTAAGTGAGGCTGATACTAAGACTGTATCTTTCCTATTTAAATATTAATGCTGTCTTTATTTTTTTTAAATGTTAGTCGCAAATCCCATTTATATTTGCCCATGATGCCCATGGACATCAGTGGGCCAAATTCTTCCACATTCATATTCATTGTACCAGTCACATTGCTTTAAAAAATCAGCCAGTTGGTGAGCAATATAAATGTAAAAGCTAGCCTGGTTAAAAATGGGAGAAGCAGAGTTCATTTGAGGAGCACAGTTGAGGTGATGATGAAACAGAAGGATGGGAGGGCTGTGGGACTCTGGGTTCCAGGAGGTGAATTTCAGGCACTGAGTGTGGCAGGGCCAGCAGCCTCTTCCCCATCCCTCAGCTGGGATCAAGGCCAGCTCTGGTATGGGCCAGCTGTGTAACTGTGGCTCAGGCTGGTGTGAAAAAAACCTGTGAGAAGATTTCTTGGGGCCTCTCTCCTGTTAGGAGTCCCACTTGAGCTCAGCTCCTTGCCTGAGTTAGACTGTGTGTGTGTCTGTACCTGACCCTGACCTTGGCTTGGCTTCCTGGCCTGAGCTCAGCCCTGCCCCATCACTGCAGACTTGTCTGGTTGTGGCTGAGCCCAGGCAGTGCCACTGGACCTGCCCAGAGCCTGTGGGACTGTGCTGCTCCTCTGGGAGGTGCCTGCCTGCCTTGCACTGCCTCCCTGGCCAGAGGCCTTGCTGCTCTGTCATGGCTTGACACTGGCACAATGCCAGTGCCCCCATGAAAATACCCTCTCCCTGGTGTCTGCTGTGAGGTGTGACCAGGAATAAGCAAAGCAGGCTCCTACTTAGGGGAAAAAAACTTTATTAACTAAACTACAAAAAACTGAACTACAAAGAAAGAAAAAAAAACATGCAAGGAAAATGAAAACTGCACAGATACATCTCTTCCTCCTCCTCCTCACCAAATTCCCAATACAATACATTTCCCAAATCTTCAACACTCGGTCTGGCAGCACCCTTTAGATATTCAAATCCTCGGTTCATCCAGAGGGGAGGAGTCCTTCTGGTGGCCATGGTGACCTCTTCCTTTTCATGTTCAGTGCTCTCACCACTGTACTGACCACAGCTGCTTTCAGGGTTGTCTTTTTAAGGATGCATCGTCCCACTCCAAAAAGGCACAGTCTCTCTTTTGGGATCTCTGTCCCCCCCCATTTCTTTTACACCCCCTGGGGCCGAGGGGTACCCACACTGAACCCACCTGGTTCTGAGGCCTGGCCTCCCCCTGGACACAGTCTCTGTATCACAAGGAAACATGGCTCTGTCCATGGCTGCACAAAAGAGTCCAGCATCAGCTACTCCATCATCTCTCCCCACTGAGGCTCTTCTCTCTCTTCCCTGTTCAGACCTCTATCTCACCTACTCAGTTCCTTCTTCACCCTCTACATCCATCTCCTCTCCAGGAAAGGTCAATGCTCTCTCCGTGCTCCTTCCATTCTTCCACCCTTGGGTCAGGCCAGGCCAGGCCTCCCTCCCATCTCTGTCCCAGGCCTGGCCTCCCTCCCATGTCTGTCCCAGGCCAGGCCTCCCTCCCATCTCTGTCCCAGGCCAGGCCTCCCTCCCATCTCTGTCCCAGGCCAGGCCTCCCTCCCATCTCCGTCCCAGGCCAGGCCTCCCTCCCATCTCTGTCCCAGGCCAGGCCTCCCTCCCATCTCTGTCCCAGGCCTGGCCTCCCTCATGGCCGCGTGGCTTTCCCCTCCCCTGCCCAGCAGGAGACACCAGGTGGGGCAGGTCGGACCTGCACCCTCAGCAGAACCCAAAAGGAACTTCCTCTGCAAGTGTTTTGCTTTTTAACCCCTGTGTGTGTCCTCACAGGCATGTCCAAATGTCCCCAGTGGCCACACCAGGTGCTAATATTAAAATCTGAACACCTATTGGTGACCACAGCATATCCTGGAAATCCCATTTCCTGTCAAACTACCACATGCTCACAGGTATGTGTTGAGGATTTTTTTTCCCCAGCTTGTAAAGAAAGAATTGCTGTCCAGTTGGTCTGAGTGTCTGTGAGAATGAATGTGTTTGCTTGGGAGGATGGACCTGTAGAAACATGTGAGTGGAATTATTCTGATGTGGTATTGATTTGGTCATGAAAGAAATTAATTGTACTGATCTGTGTTCACAAATGGTGCTTTTTGTCAGAAGGGTAAGTAGTGCATGTTTTGGGGATGTTAAAAATAAAAACAAGGCACATAATTATTGGCTACACTGTAAATTCTGCAGACAAGAGGCTTGATCTGTCTTACAATCTAAGGGAAGGAAACTATATCAGATATTACAGTAGGTTGAAGATTCAGAGCTGAAAAGGAACATAGTAAATATTCCTACGATGGTTTCCTAGCTGAGAGATTTTACACTCTTAGGTTGCTGTCTGTGATGCCCAGAGCAAGCCATCCTCAGCTGTGCAATCAATGACCTGATGTTGCCTGTGCCCATGGCAGGCCTTAACCAGGTTCATGTGTGCAAAGTTTAAGACGTATAAGAAAACATTAGGATGGTAATGAGAATTTTTTATAAGTTCAAAAATAGTTTGTTGAATCTTGGGGAATAACATTGTGCTTCCTGTTCCCTAAAATAAAGCTCATGACCGGATAGCAGGTAATTAATTCTTTCATAAGAAGGAATTCTGCAATCAAAGGGTACTTTGATGGTAAAACCCTCACACTCTGGGACAAAGCTCTTTCTCTGGCTCGCTGCTTGTGGTAGCTTTGTTGGCAGAGGAGGGTAGAGGAAGAACAAATTCCCTGCTGCGTGCCAGGCTGGAGCCTGGCAGAGCTGCTCTGTGCTGCCCTGCCTGGAGGGCTGCCCAGGGGACAGGGGCAGAGTTCTCCTCCCCCACAGTCCTGGGGCAGGGTCCCAGCTCCCACCTCATTTCCCACTTGGGCCTTTCTTGAGGCAAAGCTGCTCCTGCTCTGTGCTTGGCATTGCCCCTTCCTGGCTGGCCCAGAGCCACTCTCCCACCTTCCCCTCCGTTGGAGACCCTTTGTCCAAGACTGCTCCAGTGCTCTCTGATGAGAGAACATTTTGTTGCTTATGTGAAGATCCAAACTGACCTTATGTCTGAGCTATTTAGAAAACAGTTGTCTGGGTTTCAAATAATAATTTATACAGAAGAATTGTTATTCTCTATTCCATAGAGAGGAATGGGAAACATTTTGGGTGTCATTACCTTTTTCTCTCCATCACTGCCTGCACAGAATTGAACAAGGGTACAGTAGCACTGTAGATTTTTATTGGCATTTATGTGCTCTGCTCTCTCCCTGCAGCTCTGAGGGTCTGGCTCTGGGACTAAGCCAGTGGAGGACTTGGAGAAGCTCTCAGGTGCTGCTGTGCCACAGCCCTGGTTGTGGCCAGGGGCCAGCCTGGGTGCAGCCTCACCCTCCAATGGCTGGGCCTTTCCTCAGGAAACCCTTTTCTTCTGCGGAAGGGAAGCAGCCAGCACAAAGGGACAGCTACAGGAGCTAAGGAAATAGCTACAGTATGCATAACAATGAAAAATAATGGATCTACTGTACTGGCAGTTGCTCTTAATTTTCAGCTTTGACAGGTCGTTATTAAAGGACCAGACATGTTTTAGAAATGGTGGGTGTAAACATTACTTCATCTCTTTGCTATGAGTACTTGGTGGAGCTCTGCTCCCTCTTCTTTTTATTTTTTCTTCTTCCTTAAGAGAGGAGGAATGTTTTCTCTTTGTGAATAGGTGTAAAGTATTAACTTGTGCCAAGATGCCTGGTATTTGGCCTCCTCACATGCTTGCAGGACATGGGCTGCATGTAAAGCAGGACAAATGTAGAGGGTTGGGACAATGGATATTGGGGAATAATTGAAAGATTAAAAAGAAATCTCAGACATCGCAGGGAGGCAAAAATTATAATGAAAGTAAAAGGAAGGAATAAGGGCAAAACTTTGGAGGGCAAAAGAAGCATTCCTTTTTTTGAGGGACAAACACAGTCATGCAGCTTTTCTTTGTTTCTTGGCATTTATGTGCTTTTAGTACAACAGGAGCATTGCAGATTTTTGGCAAGAACCTGGCTTAAAATAAAAATCTACAGTGCTACTGTACCCTTGTTCAATTCTGTGCAGGCAGTGATGGAGAGAAAGAGGTAATGACACCCAAAATGTTTCCCATTCCTCTCTATGGAATAGAGAATAATAATTCTTCTGTATGAATTATTATTTGAAACCCAGACAACTGTTTTCTAAATAGCTCAGACTTAAAGTCAGTTTGGATCTTCACATTAAGCAACAAAAGTGAACAAAATGTCCTCTTTCTTAAAGCTTAGCTCAGTGAATAGGGGTTCCTGTAGGAACTTTACAGTGAATAGGGTTTGCCTGCTGCCCTGTGATGTGCTGGTTCTGTGAGCAGGCTGCAGCAGGGCTGGCTCTGTGAGCAGGTTCCAGCAGTTTCTGGTTCTCTCAGATCAGGTTCCAGCAGTTCTGGCTCTCAGATCAGGTTCCAGCAGTTCTGGCTCTCAATCAGGTTCCAGCAGTTCTGGCTCTCGGATCAGGTTCCAGCAGTTCTCTCTCGATCAGATTCCAGCAGTTCTGGCTCTCGATCAGGTTCCAGCAGTTCTCTCTCGATCAGGTTCCAGCAGTTCTGGCTCTGTGAGCAGGTTCCAGCAGTTCTGGCTCTCGATCAGGTTCCAGCAGTTCTCTCTCGATCAGGTTCCAGCAGTTCTCTCTCAGATCAGGTTCCAGCAGTTCTGGCTCTCGATCAGGTTCCAGCAGTTCTCTCTCGGATCAGGTTCCAGCAGTTCTGGCTCTCGATCAGGTTCCAGCAGTTCTCTCTCGATCAGGTTCCAGCAGTTCTCTCTCAATCAGGTTCCAGCAGTTCTGGCTCTCGGATCAGGTTCCAGCAGTTCTGGCTCTGTGAGCAGGTTCCAGCAGTTCTGGCTCTCGATCAGGTTCCAGCAGTTCTCTCTCGATCAGGTTCCAGCAGTTCTGGCTCTCGATCAGGTTCCAGCAGTTCTCTCTCAATCAGGTTCCAGCAGTTCTCTCAGATCAGGTTCCAGCAGTTCTCTCTCAATCAGGTTCCAGCAGTTCTCTCTCGATCAGGTTCCAGCAGTTCTCTCTCGGATCAGGTTCCAGCAGTTCTCTCCGATCAGGTTCCAGCAGTTCTCTCTCAGAGCAGGTTCCAGCAGTTCTCTCTCGGATCAGGTTCCAGCAGTTCTCTCTTGATCAGGTTCCAGCAGTTCTCTCTCGATCAGGTTCCAGCAGTTCTCTCTCGATCAGGTTCCAGCAGTTCTCTCCGATCCGGTTCCGCAGGGCTCCCTGGCAGTGCACCATAGCTCGGTTTCTCCCTGCCCGGGGGTGGGTGGCAGGAGCGGCTCGGTGCTCTTGCTGCCGTGGATCGGAGCAGGTCAAGCCTTGCTCAGGAGGAACTGGAACCCGCCCCATTCTGTTTGTTTGGGGAGGGGTGCCGGGCTGCCCGAGCAGTCAGCAGCAGCCGAGCTGGCAGCGGCCCCGCAGGTTGTTCCTGTGCTGCAGTCAATGGGCGGGTTTGGCTGCACCGCTGCCCCAGGCAGAGCAGCGCGCTCTGCGCTCGGGCTGCTCCATTGCTGCGCAGGGCAGTGCCAGCCAGGGCCTGAAATGGTTAAACCCGCAGAACCCGACCAAGACTGGCAGGGAATTCATCTCAACAGAGGAAACACCGATGTCAAGGGACCTTTGTCCCCCTCTGGCGCTACAAATGCACTTTGAAATAAATTTAGTTGATTTACCATTTCCTAAATAGAAAAACCTTTTCAGAATTATTGAATTCTGTAAGAATTTCTTAATAGAATTTCCCCTTCTGCAAGTGAGCATTAGCAAAGCTTTGCAGAAGAATAAATCTTCGGAAGAATGTAACTTTAGAAACACAAAATTATTGTTTGCAATACCTCAATCTAAAAGATCTCTTCCTATTATTAAACACCCCATTACTTCTTAGAAGAAATGCATTAACATATCATAAGAGTTTCTGTCACAACTCAATAGGCTTCACAGCTATTTAAAATAAAAATTAGTATTAATATAAATAAATAAACACACTCCTAAGTATATCTGAACAAGACAATGTTCACATTTCATTTTACATTAAAATTCTTGAACTTCTAAAACTGCAGGAGTTTTTTCCAGAGTAACTGAATGGAACCTAAAAGAAATAATTATTTAAACTCCTCTAATGTAATACATGTAGTTCTGTACCACTGACACTGTTGCATTAGGTTTTTCCAGTAACACAGAAATCCCAAATTTTTATCCAAAACATTTGTAGGAACCTGGAAAATAATTTTTTTATTTCCTATTGAAAACAACCATCAAGATTTTATTTACAAAAGAGGAACTTGAGTTTTATGTAGCTAGATTAATAAGTACAATAAAAACGTTTTAAAAAGAAAATCCTGCCTCGTATTTAGGCTTAGAGAGGACTCTGGGGAGAGCTTATAACCTGGCAATATTTGAAGGGGCCTTACAAGAAGGATAGGAACAGACATTTAGGAGGATCTGTAGTGAGTGGACAAGGAGTAATTGTTTTAAACTAAAATAAAGTCACTTCAGCCTAGAGAGAAGGCAGAAATGTTTCATGGGGAAGGTGCTGCAGCAGCAGCACAGGTTACCTGGGGAGGGGGTGGGTGCCCATCCCTGGAACCATTCAAGGTCAAGCTGGACAGGGCTCTGAGTTCCTGAACTTGTTGGAGATGTTCCTGCTCATTGAAGGAGGTTTGGACTGGATGACCTGTAAAGGTCCCTTCCAAACCATTCACTGATTCTAAAAATCATTTTTGGAACTTGAGATTAGTTTCTCTGAAGATCTACACCCTTATTTTGTTTTTCATATATGAATATTTGGTTGAATAAGGAATCAGCCTTTTGGGGATAGAAAATGAGGACTGGCTGGTGTCCAGGTGTCATTGAGATTTTTTGTTGATTTAAAAAAATCAGTCACTGGTGGGATGAGGAGCAGGACACACATTCATGCTCATGAAGATTTATGAGGCTGCTGCTGTTCTCTCTCATTTCATTAACGCTGCTGGGGGCCAGTCACATGCTCTGAGTCAGGTGAGCAGGGCTGAGTGTTTGGGCAGCATCCATCCCTCCCCAGGGCAGGAGGAAAAAGAATTTAAATTATTTCTACTGTGTGAAGTTTTCAGATGACTATTTACTGTTGCAACTTCATACCCTGCTATCAGGCCCAATTTCCTGGCAGTATTTGTCACTGTTAAGCTGAAAACCCTTGCTCTTGGCTCACATAGGGTGAGGAGGGGAACAAAGCACTTTAGGAAGGGTTTCACTGCCATGGTCCATTCACAGCAGCTCCCTGAGCCTCACTGACACACTGCCTGCCCTCCCTGTGCAGGGGAGCACCACCAGCTTGACATCTGTTGCTGGGAATGTCCTAGAAATCATTTTTTCAGAGCTCTGCTCCTCTGACAGAGATCTTTCATTTTTCAGGAGATGACTCAGAAGAGCCCAGCTTGGATTTGGAGGCTGACAGGGCGTCAGGAAGCGGAGTCACGGCTCGCTGCCTGGCTGGAATCCTCTTTGAAGATCTTCCTTCTCAGGAGATGTGAGGGACAAACTATAAAGACACCACCTGATGCTTGCCAAAGTGTGTCTGAAAATGGTGTTGTGCTCCATCTGGGTGTCAAGTCCCTGCCCTTTGTAAATGCCTCTTTTAAAGCTGTGAGTGTAACCCTGCATTTACAGAGTACAGCCACTGTCAGTTTGGGAGCACCACTGGTGAAATCTCACAGCAATTACTTAAATGGTGAGCCAAGAGCAAGGGTTTTCAGCTTAATAGTGACAAATACTGCCAGGAAATTGGGCCTGATAGCAGAGCATGAAGTTGCAACAGTAAATAGTCATTTGAAAACTTCACACAGGAGAAATAATTTAAATTCCTTTTCATATTTATATCAACAATAAAGGAATTCAAGGACAAGAGTGAGAGATAAAAATATTGTTTGGAAGAATGGGTGGCCCATTGCATATCTGAATAAACAGATCAGCTTCAGGTTGTTTTCAGGATGAACTGGAACTGGAGAAGCTGTAACCTTCCTCCTCCATGGAGTCTGTCAGAGACTGCTGCATGGGGCTTCCCATTCTGCAAATGCAAAGGGGCCAGGCCCCAGGGGCAGCACCAACCCTGTGTGCTGTCCCTGTGAGTCAGGCACACCTGAGGGATTTTACCTGGGAGCTTGAGGAGATTCTTCTCATATCAAGTTCCACCCTTACTGTCACTGAAGGCTGAAGGACACCCCACTGAGTCCAGGAGGAGAAGGCAATATCCTGCCTCTCTTCCCAGAAGGCTTGGTTCCAATTTCTCAGCTTCTAGAGAACCTGGACCAAGTTTCAGTGGCTGCTGCACAGCAGGTCCTTTGCTGTTTACCAGGAAAAGAGGAAATGTGACCCCCAGTAGCCCTTTATGCCAGTTCTGGCAGCTCTGTGAATATGGTATTTACTTTATTTATGGTCAAAATCATGCAGTTTTACTCAGATGGCAAATCTGGGTGACAGCAGGGTGCAGAACAGCCTGTGGCCTTGTGATGTCCCCGTGTCTGTGAGGAACGAGCCACAGGGAGCCCCCTGGGGGCTCAGGACCTCGGCAGCTCTAGAGAAAGCAACAGAGACTGCTGGCACATGGACAACCCAAAATGTGTGTTTTCTCCAGGAAAAATGTGGAAACCTCTATGATATCATAATGGGAGAGGGGAAAGAGTTAAATTAATGAAACTGCCTCATCATCACGTGTCAGAAGAAGGAAAACAATAGTGGAGAACATGAGGACAGGGATCTAAATTTCAGGTTTTCACCTGCTAATTCCATTTACACAGACTAGACAACTCCTGTACAACTGTGGGTTTGATAAAGTCTGACACAGTTGTTTTGTTGGGGCTTTTTTTTAGACTTCCATGGCATTAATAAGGTTTTTCCTAAGGAAATCATGCCAGAGTCAGGATTTTTGACATTACTTTATCAGTGTCCCTTTATAACTTCTGAATTTTGGGCCAATTCCTAACCAGATTTGGTTGTTCTTAAAAGTGATGTGAAAATAGCTGCGGAGAAGGAAGAAAGAACTTTAACTTTTTCTGAGGGAAAAACTGTATTCATTAAAGTATCCTCGGAGGACTTCAGTTTGGAACATAAACTCTATGAGAAATAGTATTTTATTTTGCTGCTCAAAGAACTATTTGTCTTAACATCTTAACAAGATCTTTAAAAAGTTACATTTTAAGAGAGCTCCCTCTCTCATTTTGAGGCTATTAATCCCTTGTGCTACAAATGTTTATGTGCAAGACTAGGCTTGGCAGATCATTAGGCTTTAAAGCTATTCCCCATTAAGCCCGTGTATAAATACTTGCAATATCAGGTCTTTGCTGAAACTAAATAAATGCTAGAAAGAGCTTTTTACTGTGGTTGGAATGAAATGTCTTCAGTGACAGTGCACCATGCCCTCCAAGTTTTGGGGATTTTAATGAAAGGAAAAATGGTAACGTTCAGCCTGCTCACCATGGAGAGATCTGAAGGGAGACTTACTGACCCCCTGCTCCAGCATAGTACAGCTGGGAAAAACAAACTCCGGATAAATTAGATAAAGAAATTTGATTTTTTTGAATTATGGTGGTAGAAAAATGCCTGCAAAGTGCAATTCTGTTTACATAGTTTAAAAAAATTGATAAATGTTCTATGGCTATTTACACAAGGGAATGGAAGCTGAATCGAATGTTAAAAAAACCCCAAAAAACAACACAGTTTGCCTTGATTATTTAGAAAATACGAAAACATACCATACTGATGTCAGACTGGCACTGTTTTTCAAGCTTTAAAATTAGCATTGAACAGTGTGTTCTGGGAGCCCATGGTTTGGGGACATTCCTTTTCCACCACAGTCAGCCTGGATTGACTCGCGCCGCTCTCGGGGCTTCGCCAACTGCGGCCGCTCAGTCAGGAATGCAGAGCTGCCACGAGCAACAGGGAGGGGGAATGATTGGGATTGTTTACAAATTTGGATTTGCATGAGGGAGTGGAGATGTTGACAGTTATACTTTGAGAATCAAGCTACCGCAGCTGGATAAACATGTACTGGATATCTCAAGGCCTCGCTTTCTCCCACTCCCGTGGCAGAGAATGAACCAAATGCAAGTCCAAGCTAATCTGAAAAATAATAGAGCAGCTTTCAACAAAACCTATTTATCTGTGAGGTCAAAAAGCCTCAGCCTAGTTACACTCCTAGAGAGGCTCTACTTGACAACATGGTCATACTATCTCAGGGGCTGGGAGCTGTAGTGTTACAGACCACCCAGAATTATTGCTCCCACAAGGCAGTGATAATGGTGCTGTGATTTCACTGCCTACAGACCTGATCTAACACTTAATAGCTTGGGTAGCCATGGGAAACCTGCTGCATTTCTGTGTTTCATGGATCACTTTTCCTGGGTACTTTTTAGGCACTGACAAAACTGTGTTTATAGATTGGAAAAGTAAAGAAGGGTTGTCAGAAATGAAATGAATGAACAAGTTGGTATTGGTGTGCAGAGGTTCAGCAAAGGTAGCTGTGATAAATGGACAGGTTTTACCTTCTTGGGCTTCAGTGTGTTTGACACACCAGAATTCTGGCAAAGTCTTTATAGAAGTGGAATACCTGATGGTTTTGATGGTTAAAATATAACAGTGTATTCTCTGGAATGAAAATGTGAATGAATCCCAAATGCAAAGGGCTCTCAGCTTTCTGAATCTGTAGACAAACCTTCTGGGGCCTTTGGGTGCATCAGCAATGTAAGTATGAGTGCAGGCTACAGGAAATAAGCACTTGTGAAAACTGTTCTGACCTTACATTGAGAGAAGTTTGTAGAAATAAATTCCCATAAATCTATTCCAACTGCTGAATGATCTTTGAGCTGATGCTCCATTCCCTATGTAGGTCTGTTTGAAAGAAAACAGCAAAATAAACTCAAACGCAAGCCCCAAACAAACTCGAGAATGTTTTTGTAGAGGTTGGGTTTCTATTCTTGCTTCCTCTGAAGTCAAAAGAAGCTCTGCCATAGGTTTGAATGGGAGCAGATTTGGCTTGAGAAAGGAGCAGTTTTCATGGGAAAATATCTGTACACATGGAGATCTGTTTGTGTAAGTGCTGATTTACATATTCAAGTGCCTGTTTGCATAAAGAAGTTTATTTGGGCCCAGCTGTTCATAAATACTGCAAGGTGCATGTCAGGCTCTTTTTCTCTCTTGCTGTTTGAAAAACTCTGTTACCATCCAGCTGGAGCTGCAAAGTAACATGATCTCTTTTGTCTCTTTCTTCTTGCCCTCTGAGCTGTCTCACATCCCAAATCCAATAAGATAGCTGTGAATTATGGGAGCTATCATGTTCATTTCCAGGTAAATCTTTCATATCTACAAATAGCTTTTGTAACAGTCATGCAGGCATGAGTAATGTTACCTAGTAGGCTGAGATGAATCTTTTTATATCATGTTCCACTCTGGGTAATTAATAGCACATACTTTAATCAGCATGCTTTCTCTTTTTGTGGCTTGTTGTGATGGGTTTTGGGTATTTAGATGGTTATGGTTGATGTCTGGGATTTTTTTTAGTGCACTAGGATGTAGTGACTCACATCTGTATGTTTGCAGTGGGTTTTGAGTGAGTGTTTTGTTTGTTTCTTTGGACACATTTTCAATTCTGAGTACTGAAGTCACGTCTAGCACCAAATGGGAACGGTGCCATCATTGTCTTCCCAAGGAGCTCCCAGATTTGTGACTGCAATTCCTCTCTCTGAATTGTAATTTAGCATAAGCACAAACACTGCCATAAATATCAGCTTGAACTGAATTCCCAGCGGGTCCCCCACGGCCACACCTGGTGTTGGGATCCCTGGTGTGTGAGCACTTCCTTCAAAATCTGATTTTCAGGGATGAAAGCTCTGGAGTCAGGGAGAGCACACATGGAGGAGGAAGAGGAGGCAGGAGTTGCTCTGATGTTTCCCTCCCAGCTCCTTCAAGTGACTTTGATTCCAAGGAGCCTCAGTATTCAAAGCCCTTCATAATCCTCAGTGGTTATAAAGATGAATATTGGATATAATACAGTTTTTAGTCTGAGCTAATCTCTTAGAAAAAGAGAATGTTAGCTCCAGATTGTCAGTAATGCTTCTGTATGGCTGGAAATGTGTAATTTCTATCAGGATACTGGGAACTAAAGCTGACTTTCCAGAGTCTGTGATCTGCTGCAGATCTTGTTTACTATTTTGATCTATATAAATTTCGTCATGGAGAGATTTTTGCATGATTTTCTTTTTTGAATCTATAATATTAGTCATAGATTTCTTTGGGATTGTTTTTTTTTCCTCCTTGTTTTGTAAACCACAGAGAAATCCCACTCCTTGTGTTGTTGCTCATTCCTTGAGCAACCTGCCAGAAGAATGTGGTGTCCCAGGAGCATCTGTTCCCATGAGAGCAGATGGCTTCCATGGCAGTGGGAGTGTGTGCAGAGCTGTTCTCAGCAGCCTGACCCGTGCAGCCCAGACCAGGGCTCCTCTGCAGCCCTCATTTGGCTCTGTGTGGCCTTCATAATGTCTGTACAAATTGGAATAAACCTGTGGTGTTCCTCCACAGATGGATGGTTGGGCTGTGGTGCACTCCTTGGTCTGACAGACAGAGCTGTGAGCTCTTTCCCTGTTTCTCTTTCCAGATGAAGAAGTTTTGGTGTTGAAGAAAGACCCAGGTAGTTGGTCTGGTTTGAAAACTGGCCCCAGTGCTTCTGTTTGAGACAGCACAGGGTGGGATAAGTGACATCTACTCCCAGTGATGTGACCCCTGCCACACTGGGCACCACCTCCAGCTCTGTTCTCTGTCACCTCCCCCATCTCAGCCTAGTCCTGCTCTGCTCTCCTGGGCTGAACACCCCAAACATCCCCATTGCCCCTGAACTCTTTAGGGGTAACCCTGACACTCCTCAGCACTCAGCTGGGGCACAGCTGAACCCAGCAAACCACCTGGCTGTGCCATTCTCTGTGTGTTGTGTTATCTGCTTTGATGGCTTGCTTGGAAAGCCTGAAGAAGTTTGTGTGTTTTCCAGCCATCTGGATGTCAGTATTCTCTTCTAAAGGAACAGACTGAGCTGCCCATGCCCCAAAACACCAAGGAAATGTCCCTGTCTGAGATCTCCCAGTCAGCTGAGTGCAGCTTTTGCTCAGAGTGCAGTGCTGGTCTTACATGTCCTGAGATCTGAAACAAACTCATTAAAACCTGTACAGGAAAGGCTGTTACAAATACTCCAAGACGTGAGAGGAATTAAATCACTACTGGGGAAGAAAAATCCCATTTTTTATCTCTGGAGCAGCCTAGGTTTTATCACCTTTTCCACCTGATTTTAGAATGGGGCACAACTGGTAGAAAAGGCAGTTGTTCCATGGGAAATACCCCCTTTGAACCTGCAAAAAGATGTTTATTTGTGATCCGAGGAAAATTTTTGATAAATTCAATAAATTTCTGGGAAAGATTACTGTATTCTCATTGCACTGACTGAGGGCTGTTTGATGTTTTCAAAGACTGTACTGCTTAATGGAAAGCTCCAGGTCTGTTTTTGACTTAGGACTTACTCAGGTGGATTTTCATGGTTGAAGTTCATTGCTGAGAGAAGAATCCTGTGTGTGCCTTGAACACCAGCAAGGACTCAGCTGTGTCTGTCCCCCTTGCCCAGGAGGAGCAGCTCATTTGCCTCCCATCCTGGGACTGTACAAACACAACGTGTTCAAGTTTTGGCTTTGCTCATTTGTTTGGTTTTTTTGTTCTAAGGGAATGACAGAGCCCTTCATGACAATTATCTGCTCCTGCTGTTGATTTCCCTTTTTCAAAGCTGGCTCTTCCCTTGGAGATGAATGTCACCCCTTCTGAAGGGGCAGAGGAGTCTCTGCAGTCACTGCAGACAGAGCAGTGCTGCTGTGGGACAGCCCATGGCAGTGCACCTGTGGGGACATCTGCTTTTTCAGAAGCATCACTTTGTGTCCAAGGCAAGGAATTGCTGCCCTGCTCAGGTATTCAGGGACAGTAAGGTCCTAACCAAGTCCTCAGGGGATATTGTACTTCTACCAGACACCCAAACATGGACATTGGCCTTTTTTAATGTTCTGGGAGAGGAATTTCAATTTAAATTATAGCTGGGACATTAAATTAGGCCATTGCATAACTGTAACTACATAAAGGACTTCTTTAAGGAAAAGAAATAGATGCATCTACTCCTGTGAAATATTTTAGCATTTTTCCCTCTGAAAGCCAGGTTTTGCCTTGGGAAGCAGAGCTATTTTTATCTTCAGAAATCTGCTATTTATCTTGTAACCATAAGAGATGCAAGCATGGATCTCAGTTGACTTTCAAGTCACATGAAAGTGTCCAAAATATTTGCAGTGAAATGTTCCACTAGGAAACAGCTTTCAAAATTTCAGCTAATGATGGAAAACAATCTGTCTTGCCAAAACTTTCCCTACATGTCTAACAGGATTTTAGTTTAAAACTCTATTTCCTACTTGATAGCAGAACAGCTGCACTTGGAATGCAAGGTGTTTTCAGATTTTGCCATGTGGGAAACCTGTATTCAAACCTTCCTGCAGTAAATGTAACTGTTTGATATGCTGATCTGCTTGCCAAATGTAATATTATTTCTCTACTAATATTTGTCTATTGGTGGTATCATGGTTTCTTCTTGTTATACCAATACCTGAGAAATGGCCACATAAATGTGACATTTGAAATTTAGTTGTGATGCAAGATAATAATCTCATCTTGAGAAGGATATTTTTGAAAGTGTGTGTGTGTTTATCAGCTTTTTAAACACAGTGTGATTTATTTCTCCTGAATATAAATTGTACTAAATACATGGTGGGTCTGTGTCAGGCACTGTCCCTCATGCAAGGAATTCACTGATCCAAAAGTCACTGTTAGTTAATTTTAATACACATGCTAAAAGGCTCTTCCTAACTTTAAAATTAAGATTTTTGCCCTAGTTTTGCTTGTACATGTGGATTTTATCTAGTGATTCTCCATGACCAGCAACCAAGAAATTCACTGGTCTCCTAAGTATTATAAATATTCTGTCTGTGCTTTTGTATCCAAGACAAAAACTTTTCACACAGCACCATTCAAAGTGATGTGACCACAGGGAATAAGGAGAGAAGAAAAATGCTAAGATTAGAGATTGTCAGACTATTTGGGGCTGAAAAAAATGTAATTAAAAAGCATCACTTTACTGCAGCATCTCTGGGACCAGGAGATGGAGGAGGAAATATTGGGAGAAGAAAGATTGGGGAAACATGGGAAAACAAGTGCCTGCTGTGTCTGAGATAAAGCAGATTTTCAGTCCAGGTCTCTGCAATATGGCAAGAGAAATCTGGAACTGGGGGATCCCACATCCCAGTGAAATCCCCAGCAGGTTCTCTGTGGCCATTTCTGCTCGTTGAGAGGAAGTGTGCCAAAACATCCATGCAGTGTGGTTCTAAGGAAAAAGAAAAAACAAGTGCAAGACACAGATCTTTCTGGTTGCCACAGAAACTCCCCTTGATCTGTCCTTGATCTGTTGCAGTGAGGACTGAGTCCATCTGCTCATGCAGTGTGGAGTGATTTGTCCTTGGAGTGGATTTCTGTGGCAGGTAACAGTGCTCAGCTCTCACTGAGACCTTGTGGCTGCAGCCACCTTGCTCATCCTCTGTACCAGTGATTTCTCTGCTGCCAGCCTTGTGTCCCACAGCCTCACCCTGGGGGTGTTAAGGAAGAGACCTTGTGTTGCTCTGCTGTCATTTTTGGGAAATGAGTGAGGTTAGAATCACTGACCAGACTGGTTTCCAAAAGAGTGAATCTGAAGCCATGAAAGGAGCTAGAATTGAGGCAAGAAAACCAGTAAGGAAAACAGATGTGAAATAAGAGCACTGAATTTTGTACTGCAGAAAATATTGTGATTTTTGTCAACTGTGTCTTCCTAGATGTTGTCAGCTGTCCTTAACTGAGCAAAAAATGGTGTGGGATGGTAAAAAGAATGTACCAGTAACTAATCAAAACTAAAACCTGAGAGTGTACCTGTAACTAATCATAACTAACACCTGAGAGTGTACCAGTAACTAATCATAACTAAAACCTGAGAGTGTACCAGTAACTAATCATAACTATAACCTGAGAGTGTACCAGTAACTAATCACAACTTAATCATAACATAAAACTTTTCTATTTGATTCACTGACATGAAGGACTTGTCATGCTCTTAAGTTGTACCTCCTTAGGAACTGGAGTAAATGCACATGCCACCCAGCCAGTTTCAAGCCTTGATTAAGGTTTTAAGTGGGACAACATTATTTTTTTCTGGTGTTGAAGAGCCATCTTGCAGGTTATTGTGGTGTCATTTGACTTCAGCAAGACACCACTGTGAATCCTCCATGCAGGAAGGGAACAGGAGGATGTCTAAGGTCAGCAGCCCTGTGGAAGCTCAGATCAAGGCTTGCTCAGATACAGAAACTTCATGAGAATCTCACTTCTAACATTTGCTGATAATATTGTAACTTTTTTGATTTATACCAGAAATCTTTCCTTCTTAAGTATCAGCTGAGTGATTCTCACATGTGGTTTGTGAGGGTCTTTGCTAGTGGGAAGGAAATCTTGATCTTGGTACATCTTCACACCAAGTTTGCTTGCTGAGGGGCAGTCCTTGAATGGTTCCCTTTTAACCTCATCATTGTTCTTAAGGAGGGAACAAATGTCCAGTGCAAAATATGCTCTCAGCTGTCCCACAAGCACTGGTGGGGACACTGCCATGGAAAGCCCAGTCCTTGGCTGGAATTCTGCCAGGAAAAGCCACAAAGACCTTGTGTTGTAGTTCAGTTCATCAGATACCCTCCTTCACTTATATTACTTGAGCAGAAGTTCTAGGTGAGACAGATTTGGATTTACATAATTAGTAAATATTATAACCTGCCCATCCAGAGCTGTATTTTCTCCCTTTCTACAGACATGTGTTTCTAAATCTTACCTGCTGTCCATCACCACAGAGTCAGCCAGCACACAGACATCAACAAATCATTTCTGTCCCTGTCCCCCCTCCTCAGGCAGTGCACGAGGGAGCTGCTCCCTGTTCAGGAGCCCGCAGTGCCTCCCTTCCAAACTGAGGATAGCAAACCAGGAAACAAATTTGCACTTTGAGCCCTATTCCTTTTGGAATCTCAGCTTTGGAAATTTGTTCTGCACAGAATTGGACGGAGGCTGAAGTTTCAAATTCCAGTTCTCATCTTTGTTGTCATTTCCTTGACTCTTCAGCACTGAGGTTTGGTGTTGGATTGCTTGTAGCCATAAAAAAACTGCAGAGAATTCTTCTCAGTATGTGTGCAGGCCTGGGCAAAACATCCTGCCACATTATGAGAGGTTTTAACTAAGATAAAGAGTTCTTGATGTTCTTCATATAAAACTTTATAGCAGTCCTTAAGAATTCTATATCTGTTTAATTCCTTTCAGAATATCCACTTGATATGTGTATTTGTGGAGCTGCAGTGCTTTCCTGGTCCTGTGTACAGACACTGCCCACCCATTCTGTTTCCCAAGAATTCTATATCTATTTAATTCCTTTCAGAACATCCACTCGGTATGTGTATTTGTGGAGCTGCAGTTCTTTCCTGGTCCTGTGTACAGACACTGCCCACCCATTCTGTTTCCCAGTGTGGGTTTGTGATCAGGGCTGCAAGCTGCTGTCCAGCTCCTTGGGAGGAATGCCAGTGGGACTGAAAATGTTGCAGCTCTCTGCTGCCAGCAGCCCTCGCTAGGTTTTGCTTTGTTTGTGACAGGTGCATGCTCAGTGTTACCTGGGCATGTCCCACACCAGCAGTTTCATTGCTGCCTGGATTCCATCAGGTCTCTCTTTTCACAGTGGGAAATCAGGAGGACTAGATCCTGCAAGAATCTGTTCACATAGTGCCCAATCCGGCTGCTGTCTCTGCTCGGGCACGCGCAGGATGGTTCGGGGCAGCCGCGGGTCAAAGGACGAGTCTGGACTCTTCAATGCTTCACTCTTCAGAATGTTTATTAATTTTTATCTCACAAAGTTTTCCTCTCTGCCAGCTGGGATCTGACCAGCAAGGCAGCCAAGGGCACTCTGACCACCCATGGGGCGGTTGTGTCCTTTTATAACAAAAAATACATACATTATATTTACCTTTTATCCCCAATACCTTTCACCCTTATTGACAAGCGCACCTTCACCACAAACCAATCCCCAAGTGCCAACACCACCACAGAAGATGGAAGACAAGAAGAAGAAAGAAGAAGCATGAGACACGCCCTGATTCCTCCATCTTGTCTCCATAACCCCCCTGTACCGAGATATAACCCCCCTGTACCATAATCCTAAAATACATATTTCACCCTAAAAATATATAATCCCTCCACCACTCAAACTGTGCTCATTCTCATGTCCTCATACACACCCTCAGAAGGGTCAAAGTCCAGCCACCAAGAATGCCTGACAACATTGCAGGACCTCCGAGCCCCCCATGGGTTTTCTCGGTGATTCTGGACATTGGGAGTGATGTGCTGAGCTCCCACAATATAGCTGAAATTAGCAGCCAGGCTTCTGCTCAGGAATTATTTACCCACTGTCAGATACTTGCCAAGGGATGCCTTGATCCATGAACGGGATATCCTTGTGACCTTTGTGAAGCTCCTCTCTTTAACAAAGGGGTTTTTAAGCTTCATAAAAACATCTGAATTAGTTTCAATTTTTAGAATGAGGCTTCAGAAGGTCGAGCATGCAGAAACAAATAAAAACCAGTATGGGAGGGGTATGTGTATATTTGGAAATTACTGATTGTACCTTTGCATTTTGTCTCCAGGATTTTCCACTCAGTCACGGGGAATTGATTTGTCTTGTGATGGGGCACACCAGTGATTCCTGCACATATGGTCTGTGCCTGCACCCCTGGGGACAAGCAGAGATGTGGGAAACTTTTCCCCAGAGGATTCTGTTGGGTTACCAGAAATGTCCCATTTCCAAAAAGGTACAATACAAATTCTGGCAATATTATCACATTGCTGTGCTACGAGCAAAGCAAGAAAACACTGAGATGTCAGTGAAGGTTTGTGTATGGTCAGAGAAGCTCTCTGGGATGGAAAGAAGACTCAGCATTGCTGGTGGGGCCAGCTGTGGTGCTCCCTGGCTGCCCACAGGAGGGACAACGTGCAAGGATCTGAAAGGGAGGGAGGAGAAGGACTGGGCTGGGCTGGGCCCTGTGAATGAGCCATGGTGGCATTTGCCAGCAGGGACCTCAGGCAAAGCCAGCAGTGCTGCCAGCTCATCTGGCTCTCAGGGCTGGGCACCCTGGTGTGGCACTGCCACAGGGCTGAGCTCCTCCTGCAGCAGGCAGTGTGCTGGGAGAGCTGCACCAAGCTTCCTCCACAGCAGATGTCCCAGGTTATCCTGGTCCCTCTGTCCTGCAGAGGGTATCTGTGCCAGTGCAAGGCTGCCCTGGCTGGACTGGGCATGGCAAAGTGGCAGCAAAGTGACTGGAAAACAATGGAGGCAGGTACCTGAGCACAAATTCTTGAAACTCTTAAAACCTCACTTGGAGTCTGATTTAGCAACTAAAATCTTTTTACATGCAACCGACTTCTTTGGGGTGCAGTCTGTATAGTCATGGGCTATACTTTCTCTAGCTATATAAGCCCCCATATAAACATCTAAATTCCTTTTTCCATCTTTGTATCAATTCAGAGCTTGTGGCTATGGCAACAAATGAATGTGGAAGAGAAGAGCGTTCCTTAGATTTTATTTATTTGTTTGTTTGTTTTCTACTCCTCATGAGCCCTATGAAACACTCACAACCATGGAAAGACTTCATTAGTAATTGGTGGGGAAGAGGGAAGGATGGAAAAAGAGGCCTTCTGATCTATTTTAGTCCTCCAAGATGGCAAAAAGTACCCTAAAAACTGCATGAGTAATCCAGGAGTAGGAAGTTTACTGTTTCCCCCTTGTATGCTGCCTGCCAGTGCTGCTCTGGAGACTCTAAAAGCCCTGAGAAGCTTGAAAAGTGATGTGACATTGAGCAGGGAGCTCAATGGCAGACCATGCCAGGCCCATGGGAGCAAGAGAAGGTTCTGGAGCAGCTGTTGTGTGTCACTGCTGTGATGGCAGTCCAGGGCAGGCCCACGGGAGCAAGAGAAGGTTCTGGAGTAGCTGCTGTGTGTCACTGCTGTGATGGCAGACCATGCCAGGCCCATGGAAGCAAGAGAAGGTTCTGGAGCAGCTGCTGTGTGTCACTGCTGTGATGGCAGACCATGCCAGGCCCATGGGAGCAAGAGAAGGTTCTGGAGCAGCTGCTGTGTGTCACTGCTGTCACCCTGGTGTGGCTGGAGGCAGGAGCACGGCAGGGACAGTGCAGCACAGAGCTGTGGGAGCCTCACCTTCCCTGCTGGAGAAGGACAGCTTGACAAATACAAAGGGAATCCTTAATCAGGCATGAATTAGGTCTCTGCTCGTCTCACCTGTTTCAGATGGGGTGAGTTCTAAATGGCAAACTGCAGCCCTCCTGGGCAGCAGAGCTCTCAGGGGTGAGGGTGCTCAGGAGGGGACTGGCAGGACCTGGTGCTTGGAACCTTTTCTGCTTGTCTGCTTGTTCTGTTTTCTGCTTGTTCTGATTGTTCTGCTTGCCTACAGCATGAGCCATGGGGTTAAAGCTAAGCTGATACTTTAGGACTCCACTTGATAGCCTTGGTTGGAGAAAGAGAGCTCTGGGGAAAACCCAAAAGATTCTGCTGTCTTGAGTTGTCCCTGTCTTTCAGCAGTAAGGTGTCATTTAAGGCATCTTTGATAACTTAATTCTCTATTTCACAGCTGTTACACACAGGCAAAGAGCAGGGAAACATAAAGGCTTTCTCATTAGTGAATTTGCCTGAAGTTTAACAGGTTTGTTGGGAAAACAGGGCATAAAAGGGGGGTTGCTGCTGTGTTACAGTCATGCCAAAGGGCTTTGCTGGGACGACATATATAAATGAAGATTTGAAAGGAATTTTACTCTTTGGGTTAGCATTGCTGTTTCTTATTTTTCAGTACATTGTAGACTTAATCATGAAACAGAATAACTAATAGACTGTCTGACTCTTAATTACAAGTGAAGAGCAGAGTTGAAGGAACTTTTGTGGGTTTGGCCAAAGGAACATTTGCCTTTAATGTTCAGCATTAAAATGACACTTCAGGGAATTTTTCCATTTTTGCTGGTTTGAGAAACAAGACAAACTAAAAAAGAAGTTCTCAAGCAAGTCAACAAAAATAAAGTGACCGTGGCTTAAATTCATCTTTTTATACAGTACAGGAAAGCTAACCTTCCAAAAGCTATTTTCTAAAAAAAACATCTCTCCCATTCAAGGCCGAGCTGGATTCACTGTGGTTATACTTTATTATACAATCTTATCTAGGAAATTGAGATTTGGGGGGATTTGTGAATGGGTTTGCATTGGAAGAAGAGTTCCACATGCATTGGAAAGCAGGGCAGGCACTCACAGGTGGCTCTCCCAGCTGGGGCAAGAGCCCTGCTGCCAACACTTCCATTGAAACTCCCTGGGATCTGATATTTCTTTGATGTCCTTCTGATCCTTTCTCCTGAGGAACTGAACGAAGTGAAGCCGTTGCTGTAAACACAGAAGACATTCAGTGATGTTCCAAAGAGCACATTTTTGGCAGCAGCAAGCTTTTCCACATAGCTGCCTGGGAATTTACAAATCTGTCACATCTGAATCCATTTTGTGAGCTTTTTTTGAGGCTGCACCTGCCTCCCAGAGACGGGGGAAGGGGGGAGGCTGTAGATATGTTATCATCCATTTGCTGATGCTTCATTAGAGCTGAAAGGGAGCAGCCACGTGTTATGGTGTGGTTACAGCACCTTGGGTGGCAAAACCTTGGGTGTCTTGTGAGAGCACTCAGTGGCTCCCTTCTGCTTTCTGTCCTGTTTTCCCCAACCATGCATGGGGGTTTTCTTCTGAGTGAAATGTAACTTTCCCTGAGTTGTTCGTGCTGAGAAGAAAGAATAAATAGTCAAGTGTGGGAACCCAGAGCATCCCTCTGGCTGTCCAGGATGGCCAGGACCCTGCCAGGGGGCTCAGAGCCCCTGGCACAGAGCCCAGAACACCTGTGGGTTTGATTATGACCCATGGAGCAAATTAACAACCTTAGATGAAGATCTGCAAACCACAACAGTTTAGGTAGAATAATAGTGAAGTTATCACAGGGTGGAAAAATAGATTTTATGGGTTTTGGTATAGAAGTTCAGGAGGCAAGATGGAGGGAACTGGGTGTGTCCAGCCTTTCTCCTTCTTCTTCTTGGCCTCCACCTTCTGCTGTGATGGTGGCACTCACAGACTGGTTTAGAGTAGAAGCTCACTGTCTAACACAGGTGATGGGTATTGGAAAGTAATTGTAAACATTGCACAGGTAGTTTTTAGTATAAAGACACAACACTGCCCTGGGGGCAGGCAGAGTGCCTGGAACTGTCCTGCTGGATGGACCTGGGCAGGGCAGGAGAAAGAATTTCATAGATAAGGAACAATGAACAACCTTGAGACTGAGAAATGAAGAGCTCCGAGTCATTCTTCAAGCGCTCGAGCTAAGAAAAGAGATTTTGAACAATCTCGGAGTCGCAGCGACGCGAAAGACCCCGAGAGTCAAGCAGTGGGGACTGAGTCCGGGTGGAGAAGGGTTCCTGGCGCCGCTGTATTTCATTTATCCCGCCCGCAGCTGCTGCTGGACCAAGAGGGCAGCAGCGAGTCACGGTCGTGCAGGACCGGGCTGCGGGGACACCACAGACACCTCCGGAGAGCCTGGAGGGACAACTGTGCTCCTTCACCTTCATCAGGGCCATATTTACTGCTCAGATGTGGGTCACAGTAACTCTTAACTGCAAAATCATCCAGGTGTTTGTCTATAAAGCATGAAAGCTATTTTATTATTAGGGTTTGATAGATTGCCTGTTGTCCTGTTAGATTCAGGTATAGAAAGTGAATTTAAAGCTTCCTAGTGTACTTTCGAAGGGGATTGATTCTTGTTGCAGCTCAGCAGCTCTGGAAATGAATGGAAGTTCTTTTCAGAACAAGACAGACTCCTTGGTTTGCCCCTGTCCTCTCTGTCTGCAGGACAGTTTCACTCCTGATGCTCCCTGGGTGATGTGACTGTCACAGAGGCTGCAGCTCATTTGGTTTTAATGTTCCTCCAGTCCCAGCACAACCAGTTTGAATGAGAGCAGCCACTCACTGGTGGAACTGAATGCTCTGAAAGGCAGAGGGGATCACAAGGCTCATTTCTTGGTAACAGCTTTTGGTCAGCCAGAAAAACAAAACCAGACTGGTGGAGTGTGGGTGTAGATTTTTGGATGCAGATGCTTTATAGCCCCTTTGGCTTCAGTCAGACCTACCAGAGAGGTACAGGTCTGTGAGGAATCAACTGCTCATGGTCTTCTCTTTCCTCAGTTTTGGGAGGGATCTCCTTAGACACTGCATCCCTATGGACTTCATTAAAATACCACAGGAATATAGGTATTTACATAGCTACAAACACAAATGTATTCTCTAAAACATAAATGCTTTCTAATTCTTTTTGAAGGCATCATTTCAAGGCTGGTAGTGACTTAAAGGTAGAGCATCTACTATTTTTTACTAATTCCAATACCTGTTTTTAAACACCTGTTTCTAGTAGGATTAGAATAGAGAAAGCCCAGAAATACTTTAAGGTAAGTCCAGAACAGTTCCAAATATAATTTATGATGTAGCCTTATAGAGACTACTGTTGCTTGACAGATACAGAAGTCATCTGTACAAATGCAAAGCATTTCTTTACTAACCAAGATTAGTTATTTGCAAATAACTGTTGGTTTTTATTTATATGCTTTTTCATGGCATGAACATTTTGCTAAAATAGTTTGAGGCAGCCTAAAGCTTTACCACAAGTATTTGTGACACTCTGTACAGCACAATCTATCTCCACAGTAATGCACAACAAAACACTTTGTTCCTTCTCCTGCTTGTTCCTGCTCATTCCCGTGCAAATCTCCTGATAAAAGCCTGTGTTTATCTGGGAAGGTACCAATATATATCTCTTTCACACCTAGCTAAATAATTTTTCACATGGCAGCTTTAAAAGCCTCTGGGCTTATCAGTGGAAAAAATGCTTGGAAACAGAGATTTAATACTTAAATTAGTTCTATCAGCACTCTTTTTTTTTTGGTTGGCTGGGACTTGTTCTCACAGAACTTCAGGCTGGATTATTTGTGTTAAACTTCCTGACTGAATTCCGAGCAAGTCATCTTTCCCCACAACGCTGACCTTTAGTACGAGGCCAGTATAATTTAAATTTATTTCAAGTTTCCCTTATAAGCAAGAGAACAAGAAACCCTATTCCTCTAAGACCCAGTTAACTGGCTGCGTGGCAGAATATTTTCAAATTCTAAGGGGAAAGCCCCCCAATAAAGTTTGATATTCCAATGGCATTCAAATGGCATGCATCCAGAGTGGGGTTAGCTGCACCATCTTCCAGGCAATGAGTCTAGAAGCTATGGAAAGACACAGGCTTCAGAGAAAGCTTTAACTAACCAACCTGCTTTTGGTCAGGGTTATTCCCTGGAGGCATTGCAGGGCATATTGCAGATTTCTGCTGGCTGCTCCTGGTGTGGTGGGGCAGCCATGGTGCCTGGGGCTGCAGTTTGCTGAATGTACCAGGGCCCAGAGCTGCCCCACTCTCCTGCTGGCATGAGCATCTGTTTCCCCCTGCTGTGAGCAGGACCCAGGTAATGGATCTGCCTGAATGCAAACCCTTTCCCCTGTATTTATTTTTCTTTTTACTGGAAGAGTTTTAACTCAGATTAGCTCCCTGATCTGTTCCACTGCACAGCTGCCTGTGCCACCCCACCTGAGCAGGTGGATGTGGGAGCAAGTGACTTTGAAGGAGCATGCTGTGCTTTCATTTTATAGCCATGATTAGATATCAGGACAGGGAGTCTCAGTCCTATCATGGCAAGGAATTGCTGTGAAATTAGATGGTTTTGTCTGAAAAAAATCTTGGTAGTTCCCTGAAGACAGCAACATGTTTGGTGAGACAGAGTTGGGAGGGCCAGCAGTGGGGTGGGCAGCTTGGGCACCCTTGAAAAGAAGCAGATCTGCTTGTTACTGAGCCTAAGCCAGAGTACTGAGATGTGCCACAGACAGCAGAAGCCACAGTGGTGTCATCTGTGGGATGTCTTTCCCTGTCTTTATGGGGATAAAAGCTGTTTCCTGTGTGCAGCTCATCAGTTTTGTTCTCAGACTTGCTGCTGTCCATGGCTGGGAGTGCATCATGACTTTTGCAGAGACTTGGCTTTTGTTCCTCCTTGCTGGACACTTGGTCTCCACTGCACTGTGGGACTGCAGAGGACAGTCCCAGACGTGGGGAAGTGATTTTTTCCCAGCACTAGGTGGCTGTATGGCATTCTGCAGTGTCCTGGACACAAGTATTTTCAAAGTTGGGAAGTGGACCATTCTCAAGTGGAAAGGCTTCTGTGTTTCCACACCTCCACCTCAGTATCATCTTTTTGAAAGTTAAGAAATCAAGGAGTGAAGGCATTTAAATTATGTAAGCTTGTCCCTGGCTGCAGACACTCTTCTCTGTGTGGAGCTGGGGTAGGCATGCAGCCCACCACAGGGGCTGGTGACAGGGCTGTGGCTGCTGTGGCATTGCTGTTTTTGGCTCAGAGGACATGGACACTGCAGGGAGAGCCTGGCTGTGTAATTCTGCTCCAGACCTCTCCAAATGCTCCTGCTGCTTGGAGGCCACTCAGTGCCCCCCATGGGACACAAGGATGGTCAGGAGAGGGGTCCCACTCTGCCAGGGGACACAGGGCAGTGGTCTGTCCCTGACTCCTGGTGATCCTCAAGTGTCCTGAGGGGTGGGGACTTGCACCAAGCTTTGGACCAGGAGCTTTGAGAGGATTAAGTTGTCCCAAGACCTGGCTGTGTCCCCAGGCTGTGGCTTTGCCAAGGCCAACAGGAGCTGTGCTCAGCTGCTGTTTTTCATGAAACCCAGCCCTGAGAAGCAATTTGTCTCCAAATTAAAGACAGGCAGGTGTTTTCCTTTGGCACTGTCTTCTCTCCTTGCTCTTTGCCATGCTCTGGTGTCTGTACATTTCCCTGCCCATGCCCTTCCCCTCTCATTAGCAAAGAACAAGACCCAGGTTTTGGCTTAAACATGAATATAAAATCCCAGTGCAGTGGTTTGTGGAATCCTACATACATAAAGGCTGGTGCAGCAGGGGTTTGACAATGCTCAGTGGTGCCTCTGGTTATTTCTTCACAGTGAACAGCAGTGAAAAACCTTTCACAACTGGAATCCTTTATATGTTTGAGCTTCACCTTCTGAATATGTTATTGTGATTGAAGCCACTGTAATTTTCTTTTTTTCCAGAGCTCTCTGCGGTGAAATTTGTGCAACTCCACACCAACAAATGTGATGATTCAGAACATTTATTTTGCATTTCTGTGGTGGTACATCCAGTGTGATGATACATATATTTAAGGAGAGAGGCCTAGATGAGGATTAAAGACCTTGGGATGTTCCAAGCTGCTGTAAATGCATAAGGTGAGACATCTAATGAATTAGCAGGTCTGCTGAAATTATTTATTAAGCCACTAAGTCCAGGGGCACAATAATACATGAGGTCTCCATTGTGCTGGGTACTGTATGTGGGTAGCAAAAGGCTGGTTTAGGCCCCCAGATGTTTTTGTAACTCTGCTGAAATTCTTAAATGATGTCACTTTGCAGCCTTGTTTCATGCTTGTTTTCTCTGAATGGTTTTGAATGAAGATCCCCAGGACATAAGAGTAATGTGCAGGAGTATTTGTCCCCAGGATTTTGCACAGTTGATCAGACGTGAAAAGGAGACGCTGCAGTGACTCATCTGACCCTGCACACCCAGCAGTGCCGGCCCTGGGCTCTGCTAAGGTCCCAGCACAGGAATGCAAAGCATTCCAGAAGCTTTCCTCAACAATTCCAGAGAGCAGCCAGCAATTTTCTCACCAATGTTACACGAAATGGACAGGGAAAGCAAAAGGCTAATTGAGTAAATGATTGCAAACTGCCTATGGAAGCTCTTTAATTTATACCTAGCAATGTAAACCCACTGCAGGAGTGGTATTGCTAAAGATGGCTGTGATAGAGTTTTTTCATTTTACATTTTCCAATTTTAATAAGGGCAGCTTTCAGTACTAGATATAAAAATTCTTCATATAGCAGAACTTATACAGAAGAATATAAAATATCTTCATATAGCATTAGGCCAAGATTTTGGCATTACTAAAAGATTTACTGGTGTTTTCTTTTAAACTTGTGGAGCTGCAAGACTGTCTTTCTTGTAATTAAAAACAGAGTTTTTTTCTCTCAAATTTACTGTCCAAATTTAAGCAGGATAGATAGATACAGGTTGTAGCCATAGCATGTTACCATCTCTAACTGGTGAAATTAATTTAACCATAGCAGCAGATGAAGGCATTAGGGAGGGATTTAAAGGAGGATAATGAGGTAAAAAACGTTGCAGTTCCTTCTAAATGCCAATCTCTGTAATCAGGAAGGGCCTATTGGGAGCAGGCAGTGGCACCCTGGAAGCTGAGCTGGGCCAGCACTGCTCACTGAGCTGCCAGCCCCTGCCAGGGGCACCAGCCTGCCCTGGAGCAGGGCAGGACAGAACCTCTGTGCTGCATCATCCAACCCTGGAGCAGAGCAGGGCAGGGCAGAGCCTCTGTGCTGCACCATCCAGCCCTGGAGCAGAGCAGTGCAGAACCTCTGTGCTGCATCATCCAGCCCTGGAGCAGAGCAGTGCAGAACCTCTGTGCTGCATCATCCAGCCCTGGAGCAGAGCAGTGCAGAACCTCTGTGCTGCATCATCCAGCCCTGGAGCAGGGCAGGGCAGGGCAGAACCTCTGTGCTGCACCATCCAGCCCTGGAGCAGAGCAGGGCAGAACCTCTGTGCTGCATCATCCAGCCCTGGAGCAGGGCAGGGCAGGGCAGAACCTCTGTGCTGCACCATCCAGCCCTGGAGCAGAGCAGAACAGGACAGAGCCTCTGTGCTGCATCATCCAGCCCTGGAGCAGAGCAGGGCAGAACCTCTGTGCTGCATCATCCAGCCCTGGAGCAGGGCAGGGCAGAGCCTCTGTGCTGCATCATCCAGCCCTGGAGCAGGGCAGGGCAGAGCCTCTGTGCTGCATCAGCCAGCCCTGGAGCAGAGCAGGGCAGGGCAGGGCAGAACCTCTGTGCTGCATCATCCAGCCCTGGAGCAGAGCAGGGCAGGGCAGAACCTCTGTGCTGCATCATCCAGCCCTGGAGCAGAGCAGGACAGAGCCTCTGTGCTGCATCATCCAGCCCTGGAGCAGGGCAGGGCAGAGCCTCTGTGCTGCATCAGCCAGCCCTGAAGCTGAGCTGGGCAGGGCAGAACCTCTGTGCTGCATCATCCAGCCCTGGAGCAGAGCAGTGCAGAACCTCTGTGCTGCACCATCCAGCCCTGGAGCAGGGCAGGGCAGGGCAGGGCAGAACCTCTGTGCTGCATCATCCAGCCCTGGAGCACTCACACACACCCAACTGATGCCTTGGAATAGCCTGAGTGGAGAAGTAGCTGGGCTAGAGCTTGGGGCCTTGTTCCAGGTTTAATTGGTTGGCTTTCTCTTTTTTTGTGGGTTGTTTTTTTTTTTTTTTTTTTTGGTTGGTTGGGTTGTTGGGGGATTTTTTTGTTTGTTTTGTTTTTTGTTTTGTTTTGTGTTTTTGTTTTTTTGGTGTTTTTTTGGTGGGGAGCAGAAAGTCAGTTTCTTTCAGTGTCTAATTTTCCATTGGAAGCAAATTCCCTTGTTTGCCCTCTGAAGGCAGCAGCTGAGCCTGATGTGTCTCAGGGGGGGCAGCAGCACTGGCCGGAAGTGGCTGCCAGGGCTGCTCTGGGATTTGTTTTCTTTTGATTATGGGAAAAGAAACCCGAGATATTTCTGTGCACGCTGAGCATTCTTCATGACTGACAAATCTGTTGTCAAGTAGGCGCAAGGGGGAGGTGCCATCTTGAAAGACGACACAAATATGTTTGAATCAGGCTTGAAAACCCAAACAAACTTATTTTTAGTGACTTCCAGAAAGTTCTACTATCAAAAAATAATAATTTTAAAAAAATTGAGCTAGCTCCACAGTTAAACCTGGCCTTGCTGTGGGGGGGCTCAGTGGAGGTCACTGCAGTGCACAAGCATGGGGACACTCAGGGTGTCCCAGATATCCATGGCTGATCTCAGGCAGGAACCCACAGAGCTCTGAGGGTTCCTCACACAGCATGGGGACACTCCCATGGTGTCCCAGATAACTCCATTGTGTCCCAGATAACCATGGCTGATCTCCTTAGGCTGGAACCCACAGAGCTCTGCAGGTCCCTCACACAGCATGGGGACACGCAGGGTGTCCCAGAAAACCATGGCTGATCTTCTCAGGCTGGAACCCACTGAGCTCTGAGGGTCCCTCACTCAGCCTGGGGATACTCAGGGTGTCCCAGATAACCATGGCTGATCTCAGACAGGATCCCACAGAGCTCTGCAGGTTCCTCACACAGCCTGGGGACACTCCATGGTGTCCCAGATAACCATGGCTGATCTCAGGCAGGAACCCACTGAGCTCTGCAGGTCCCTCACACAGCTCAGGGTGTCCCAGATGACCATGGCTGATCTCCTGATCTCCTCAGGCTGGAACCCACAGAGCTCTGCAGGTCCCTCACACAGCCTGCAACTGAAGATCCAACTCAAGAAAAACAGCTGCCTGTGGAACCTCCTCCTTTGGTACCTCCTCCTTTGTCCTCCCTCACTCTGCCTGCTAAGCCTGCAATTCCTGCTGCAGGAGATCCTTGGACCCAAGTGCCAATAAAGCCATAAAACTTTAGGGAAAGGTGATATGGACACTACTGACTGCAGTGCAGCAGCTGCCTAACTTCACACTATCTTCTGGCTCATCAGCAAAGGGAAATATTTCACCTCTGAAGATACCGTGATTCATGCAGGGGAAAAAGAATCAGCTAAATGATACCCTGAAATCCATCATTTTCTATCAAAGCATTGTCTGCTGGCTGCCAGAGCCTTTGGTTTAGCAGGTTTTTTTTCAGTATGCTGCAGAATGGAATGGGAATCACAGAATGTTAGGGGTTGGGATAGACCTTAAAGATCATCCAGTCCCAGGCCCCCTGCCATGGGCAGGGACACGTCCCACTGCATCAGGTTGCTCAAGGCCTTATCCAGGAAACATTAAAAGAAAACTTTGTCTTGCTCCACCTTCCTTCTTTTCTGATTATTTGAATTGCACATTCTTTAAGGACTTCTGCTCCTTTTCAGGGGCATTCATGGACTCTTCCACACAGACATTTTTGTTAATTTTTCCCCATGCTGATGTGGCTTCTGAAAAATGATGAGCCAGTTATATATTAACTGTCAGTACATTTACTAATTTTAAAAATAGGGTTTTCTGGCTTTAAAAAAGAAGTTTTTACCTAGAGATTTGAAAATTTGCTGTGCGTAGGTGAGCAACTAGCAGCTGATTGCAAGGAGAGTAAGTAATTTTAAAAAAAAGTTACAAATATTTTCTTTTAAATAGAGAATGAAATAGCCAAGCAAAAGCAGATCTAAATACAGTTGCATGTCTGTCACTTTTACCATTAACTGCAGTGTATTGGGGTGATAAAAGAACAACAAACCAAATAAACTGCAGCTGTAGCATTTATAGGTGAGGAATGTAGGTAGCAAATGAATTATTCTACCAGATAAGATGTCACTAGAATGTGTCTGAAGTGACCATAATGTTTGTTGGACCAAGATTTGCCATTTTTACAAAAGGATTCCAGTGTGACAGTGACACTGTGCTGAGAGCCTCACCTTGTGCCCAGCCAGCTCCTTCCTCTGCCTTGCTGGGAAATGCCCTGTAAGGAACAGACAGTAAATGGTGCAGAAAGCTGGGATGCTTTCTTTTCCCATTCCTTTTCTGACATAGGAAGAGGTGAGAAAAGGATGAGCTCCAGGTGAGCCCAGGCAGAGCCATGTGTGCAGGAGTGTCACCACCACCCTTTTGGGAATCAGGCAGCAATGCCTGCTGCAGGTGTGGGAGCTCAGCACATCGCTCCCAATGTCCAGAGTGACCGAGCAGATCCTGGGGGGGCTCGGAGGTTCTGGAATGCTGCCAGGCATTCTTGGTGGCTGGACTGTGACCTTTCTAGGGATGTGTGTGAGGACATGAGAATGAGCACAGTTTAAGTGGTGGAGGGATCACACATTCATAGGGTGAAATATGGATTTTGGGATTTTGGTATGGGGCGGTTATGGAGACAAGATGGAGGAATCGGGGCGTGTCTCATGCTTCTTCTTTCTTCTTCTTGTTGTCCATCTTCTGTGGTGGTGTTGGAACTTGGGGATTGGTTTGTGGTGAAGGTGCACTTGTTAACAATGGTGAAAGGTACTGGGGATAAAAAGTAAATATGATGTCTGTAGGTTTTATTATAAAAGGACACAACCGCCCCATGGGTGGTCAGAGTGCCCTTGGCTGCCTTGCTGGTCAGATCCCAGCTGGCAGAGAGGAAAACTCTGTAAGATAAGAAATAATAAACAATCTGAAGACAGAAATGTCGAGGAGTCCAGACTCGTCCTTTGAGCCGCGGCTGCCCCGAACCATCCTGCGCGTGTGCGAGCAGAGACAACAGCCGGGTTTGGACAGCAGGACACCAGCCCCTCTTCTTGCCTCACTGAAGAAGCTCTGTGAAAATTTTTGGAGCCATGTCCACTGATACAGGTAAGTGCAGTTAAACATGTGGCTTGCAGGTACTGCACATAACTCTTGTTGTTCTCCCCTTGGCACTGCACCCTGCCACACAGGCCTTTTAATTTCCTGCCCTGCTCTGTTGTGTATCCATCCACAGTGTGTGAGCTTTGAGAACTTCAGGTCAAGGCACCAAGGTGAGACCAGAGCCCCAAAACCTGACCCTACAGAGCAGAATTTATCACTGCTTTCCTTCCCTCTGATACCTTGTTGCATGTTATTCACAGTTTTCAGCTGCAAACCTGTGATGGTGAAAGACACAGCTCGATGCAGGAATTTCCTGCCCTGTCCCAATGCCCTGAGCAGTGTCAGGACCCAGCAGAGTGCCAGGCCCAGCAGTGCCAGCCCTGCTGTCACCCTGTGGCAGCTGTGGTGTCACTGTTCCCTTCCCAGGGCAGCCACTGAGGGTGTCTCTGGCTTTCATTTGCCTTGTAATTAACTGATCAGTTGGCTTTAACATTCCTGCAATAGTTTAAATGTGCCAAAGATTTAATGAACACGGGGTTTTTTGGATAGCCCACTTAACTGCCTGAATTGCTGTGCCTAACCAAAGCAGACCTTGTTCACCAAGGCAATGGCTTCCCAGACAAGCACACACAAATGAGGGAGTTTCAGGATTTCTTTTTTCAGCTGTGATGCAAGCCTTTAAGAATTTGTTCTTAAATGTGTTGCTGGATAAACTTTATCACTTCTGGAAAACCAGATCTCCTTATGGTTTCTTTTTGTACAGTTTTCAGCTTGTCCTTCTCCTGTGCTCTCTGTGAGAGCACAGTGATTTATGCTGTCTAATGTTGTGTATTGTTTTCAGATGGGACAGAAAGTGACAGCCCAGGGCAGTGCAGGTGCTGCAGACAGGAGATTATTCTTAAACAACATGGGAACTTGGGTTTGTTGTCTCAAAGTGTAAAGAGATGGTGGGAATTTTATCAGGCTCTATGATAGGATCTCAAATGAATTTTGAACAGGAAGAAAATATTTTTTTGTCTTCTGGAGTTTTATCAGAAGTTATAGTGAACCCCATAGCTTTTAAAACATATAAATCAGCTGCTGATGAGCCCAGTAGTGGTGGCCAAGGAGTGACCTGCAATTTATTCCAGAAACCAATGGCCTCTATTTAGAGAGTGACATTTTCATGTCCAGTGAAGACTGATGTCTCCTACTCCATGTCTGGTAGCTCTTGCTCACTATTTCCAGATGTTGCTTTGTAGTTCCTCCTTCAAATTTTCTTATCTGCAAGCTGCCCCAAGCATGAGGCTGGTTGCACCAACTGAGATCACAGTTCTAGCAAATTCAGCTAAATCCAGTGATGGCATCAGGTTGGGTGGGAGTGCTGACCTGCTGGAGCAGAAGGCTCTGCTGAGGGATCAGGACAGGCTGATGGATGGGCTGAGGCCATCGGTGTGAGGGTCAACAGGGGAAAATACTTGGGTCACAACCACCACAGCAACAGCTGGGGCAGAGGGGCTGGAAATCTGCACAGGGAAAAGCCCTGGGGCTGCTGGTGACAGTGGCTGAACATGAGCCCAGGAGTGCCCAGGTGGGCTTCAGGACCAGGGCAGGATTGTCACCCTGTGCTTGGCACTGCTGAGGCCACACCCTGAGTGCTGTGCTCAGCTCTGGGACCCCAACTACAGCAAAGACCTGGAGGGGAAGGGAACAGAGCTGGCAAGGGGCTGGAGCCCCTGGAGGGGCTGAGAGAGCTGGGAAGGGGCTCAGCCTGGAGCAAAGGAGACTCAGGGGACCCTGTGGCTCTGCACAGCTCCTGACAGGAGGGGACAGCCAGGGAGTGTTGGGCTCTGCTCCCAGGAACAGGGACAGGACAAGAGGGAATGGCCTCAGGTTGTGCCAGATGAAGTTTAGGTAGGATAACAGGGAAAATGTCTTCACAGAACAGGTTGTCAAACATTGGCATAACAATCTCTGGGTGGATAGAAAAGATGTGTGGATGTGGCATTCAGGGACAGGGGTTAGTGATGGCCTTGGATGTGCTGTGTTAATGGTTGGACTCAATGATCTTAGAGGTCTTTGCCAACCTAAACAATTCTGTATTTGTGTACACACACATATTTGGCTCTGTGTGTGTGTGTTGATGGTGAGGTGTTGCATCAAATGACATATTTAGTTAGTTAGTTAGTTAGTTATTGTCCATCCTCATTTATTCCATGAACTGTGGGGACTGAAGACAGCCTCACCAGCCTAGTTCACATATTCCTAGCAGTATCCATGGCTCTGGCTCAGTCCTGGGATGACCTGGCAGCATCCTGGCTCTGTGCAGTAGCTCCAAGGTCAGGTCTGCAGCCCTGGGGGTGGCAGATAAGAGCAGGGCTGGCCAAGCCCTCCCAAATCACCTGCACACCAGGTTTAGCAGCCATGGGGTTCAGGAGTGCCAGAACACACAAACTATGGGCTGACTGCCATGCCAGGGACCCAGCAGAGTGCCAGGGACCCAGCAGAGAGCAGGGACCCAGCAGAGTGCCAGGGACCCAGCAGAGTGCCAGGGACCCAGCACAGAGCAGGGACCCTGCACAGGGCAGGGACCCAGCACAGAGCAGGGACCCAGCACAGGGCAGGGACCCAGCACAGAGCAGGGACCCAGCACAGAGCAGGGACCCAGCAGAGTGCCAGGGACCCAGCACAGGGCAGGGACCCAGCACAGAGCAGGGACCCAGCACTGCAGCCTTTGGTGGTGCTCCCCAGGAGCCAGGGCCTGACTCACACCCACCCTGCCATGAACCAATGCTCATTTCTCCAGTCTGTGCTTTCTGCTCAGAGGCCCACATGGAACAGTTGAGGTTTTTAAGTACTCTGTTCTTTTCAGTCAGTTGATTATGAGTTGGTGTAAATTCCTGCTGCATTAAGATGTCCTAGATTTTTATTAAGTACATTTGTGTCACCCATGTAGTAAGGCCCTGCTAAAATGCTTTGAGTTGGCCAGTCTTTGTGCTTTTTTTTATTTCTTCAAGGAGGGCATGGATTGCTTATTTTGAATGAATTTTTGAAAATAATGAGTGAGAAAATAGCATAGTATGTGAAGGCCCTGCAGAAGTATGGTACATCTGTTTCAAAGCACCAAAGTGCAGACTGTCCCTGAAACAATTGTGGCATCTGTAACTCTTTCCATTCCGACTGTGCAGAAGAAAAAAATTGCCAAAATAGCCATTGTGGGAAAACCTCCAGGAAGTTTCTTTTCCAGCTGTGAAGTCATTTGTGCTTTGCCAAGCCAGGGTGGCAGAGCTGCAGAGGCCCCTCTGATGGGAGGGTGGCTGCACACCCCAGGAGCAGCTTGTGAGTGTTTGATGTGTGCCCCTCACTGCAGGGAGGAACACTCACCAGAGCAGCCTGCCCAGGCTGATGGAAAGGAAGGACACTGACCACGAGGACACCAGGAAGGAGCTCTGCTGTCCCCTCTCCCCTGGGCAGCTGGAGACAAGGCACCAGGGCACCTCCTGCCCAATGGACATGGGCTGGGGAAGGTAAATGTGACCAGGCTCCCATCTGTGCCATCAAACTGGAGACAGGAACGTGGCAAAAAGCTTCAGTAAGGCAGAACAGACAAACATGCATCTCTTTGATCCTATCAGAGCTCTGGCCACAGTTTCTGGATTTCTGTGACTTAGCAAGAATATAGAGAAAATTCCCCAAACCGAGGTCCAAGTGCTTCGAGCTAAGTTCACAGCCCAGGCAAATATTTCTCTTGTGGAACACTCCAAAAATAATGAGACTTTTGAAAAGGAAGTGTTCCTCAATACTGACTGTCCCACATGTGAACTAGCCAGACTGGTTAAAGCTTAATTAAAAAGTGCCAGAGTGACTAAATTCTTTTCTAAGTGCAGCTGCAGAACGTTAGCTGTGGGCACATTTTAGACCTTAATTAGTAACACTTGCACTAGAGGACCAAAATCTTTCATGAATGCAGCTGCAATCAATTAATATCAGTTAGGCATTTCTGTAGGCATACAAGGGCTCCTGAAAATTAATGCCCACCTAGATTAATAAAAATAAAATACTTACATGCAACAGACTACAAAAGCAGAGATAACTACAAAATGTCTTTATTGAAAAAAGCAGATTATAGCATCTAAGGTTAAATGAAACTTCTGACTTTAATATTAAATAACTTAAGATGATAGCAAGTAGCTTCTTCTTTAGATAAATAAATCTACATTTCCCAATTTTTTCTTCAACAATCAAGGGAATCAAACACTGAAACACAAAACCACAAGTAATTCTAAAGACTAAAAGACAGAAGCACATTGAAAGGTTTTACAAGGATATATATATACAAAAATAGTTAACTAATGTATATTTTCAGCATGTAAACTAGTTACATGATATACAAACTGGGAATTCATATATTTCCTACAAAATAAAAATCAACGTTGGTCCAAGTTCTTGGAAGAAAACTATATTCTTTTAAAGAAAATGAAAATATTTCTCAAATGAAAACTTAATTTAAGTCAAATTATATACTCTAGTTACGGCATTAGTTACAGGATGAATCACAAACTTTTAAACTTTTCTTGAAACACAAGAAAGCAGCTTTTGTTTCCTTTAGAGCTTTGGTTTACTTTACTACTCTGGAATTTCTGGTCTTAAAGAGTTCCTCTAACCATGTTTTCCTTTTGAAGCTCCACCTTACAAAATATATACACACACGTGCACACAAGGAAAAGGAAAAGGAAAGAAACCCCAACAAACCCTCTCTGTGAGCTCATTCTCTGAGTGCATTCTTTTGTTTTCAAAGGATGATTTTGGTCCTTTCTTTGGAACTCTCCCTGGTTGGAGGGACCCTGCAGCAGCTCCTGGGGAGGGCTGGGGAGGATTCCTGATGCAAATGAGAGCAGGTTGGATTGATGTGACTTGATGGAAATGTTCTGAAAGTACAGTAACTGCTTCTGAACAACAACTGCACTGTAAAATGGACTTAGGAGGTGTTCATGTGTTGAACTGATTTAATGTAAGAATATTCCATAAGAAAGTCATTAAAAGGAGAGTTCTCATTGACATTATTCCCCAGGCAGGAGGTAAAATGTGCAGAAACTGTCACTAGCACTAAAGAGTACAGCACATCATTATTTTAGGTTTGATTTTATTTTTCTCTTTGATTTGAAAAAAAAAATCCAACCAAACCTGGCAAATCTCACTCAAGCCCCAGTTTCTATAGTAAATGCTGGAAAAGCAAAGCTGCACTTTGTAATACAGTAATGGAATGCATCTGTCTATAGAAAATACTTGAGCAACAGCTGCTGCTTTCTGGTTTTAAACAAATTGCTTATTCTATATTGACATATTACCTTTCAGAATTTTTACCACGGTGACACTTAACAGATCAGAACTGCACAGAACTACAAGAGACTGAAAAATCAGCATGTCAAATGAAATTAAATATTATTCTGTTCTACAGGATGATCGTTTTGAAAAAAACATGAAGAAATGGTCTGGTATGTACATGTTTGAAAGTGTGCTGGCCCTTGGAAAGTATGTTGGAAACTTAAACTGATGCCCTGATGGAGGCAAAGTGCTCAGGAAGGTGCTGGCAGAGGACTGGGCTGAATGCCAGGGTAAGTCACCTCCAGCTCTGCCCACTGTCAGTGTGAAGGTTTTGCTTCTCCACTGGTAGAGAAAAGCATTTTTCCAGTTCAGCAAGTAACTGGTATTTGTTCCCAGGAACATACCCAAACCTACTCTATGTATTTTCATGATTTCTTGATCTGGGTAAAGACTGCATGTAAAGACATGCAAGTGAAAATGCCTCAAAGCTCAATGTGGTCCACAGCACCCTCCTGCAATGGAAAATGCATTCCATGGCAGCTGATGCTAAAAGTTTATCCTGAAGCTCTGGCACCTTCCATGTTTGTAGTAACCTGAAGGAACTGACCTAGTCATACAATCCAGTTTAACACATTTTTTCCCCTTTCTCCAACATTTGCTGGCACGTGTAGTTCCTCTTCCTCCTGAGGCTGTGCTGCTGACTGGACACAGGGAGTGTCTGCAAATGCAGAAGTGCAGGTGCAGCCCTGGCCTCTCATCTGCAGGCCAGGCCTCTCGGGCCCCAGTGCAGAAATGGGCACTGACTGCACTGTAGTTACTTCAAACCCTGGCATTCACATTAAACTTGTTAATTATAAACTGATATATATTAACTACAAATTACTTTGCCCAGGAGCCTTCAGCAGGACAGGTTAATCCAGGCCAATGGAAGTCTGGCAGAAGTTCAGAAATCATCCTTTTTGTTCCTTACTAACAGAAAAAACAGTTCTCAGGAATTTTTCCTGTTCCCCTTCCCCCCACCTTTCCTCATAAGGAAATTCCAGACTATCAAAAAGTTCTGTTAAGGGAGTTAATTATTCCACTTAGGAATTAGTGGCCATTGGATGCTCTTTGTGCTTTTCAAGAGCACCACAAATGGCTTTCAAAAAGTCAATGGAGCATAAGAAACTAAACTGCAATGGTGTTGCCAAATAAGTCATTCCATCAGTCTGCATGCTGGATTGAACACGGGATCCTCCAGCCCTGGAACTGGCATGGAAATGGCCCAATTTACACATGCCAAGAATCCACTCTGCTATTTCTGCTTCCTCTGGGGCTGAAGAATTTTATTTTATTGTAACTTTGAATACAGTTAAAGACAGCAATGGTAAATTGCAGCTTCAGGAAGGCTGGGTCAATTCTCGTGAGAATGCAAGGAATTTTTTTGACATACAGATGTGTGATTTGCATGTAAAACATCAGCACATGGTAAAAACAAACCATAAAAAAAGATTCATCTAACTTCCTATATGGAAGACATATATTTCTCCCCAGAGGTCTGAGGGTACTGTAAAAGCTTATGCAAAACATGAAAGTGTGTACAGTCTATGTACAGCTAACACTTGTTGTAAACACTGATGTTTCATGGTCTGACTCTCTAAATTACTGTTCCTGCCATACTGCACTTTGCTTTCCAACAAACACAATCACCATAATCAGTTGAAAAGTAATCTTGAAAAGAACACAAAGCTGAAAAGGTAATACCAAACCACTGTGCCTCTCTTTAATAATGTCTCAACATACAATCATGAAGCAGTTGGTAACAAATGAAGTCTTGGATAAAACAAGCAGTATAAAGACAAGTGTACCTTTGCATAGAACCCTGCTGAACAAAAAACAGGTTTGAAAGATGAATTCTTTAGTAAGTGCCAAATGGTCCAGTTGATAGGAATGCATTTTGAAGCCATGGCTACACAGCCAGCAATTACAGAGGGCTGCAACTGCTGACCCTGCATGTGCCAATCTTTTGGATACAATCCTCTGTACTGTGGGTTTTTCATCAGAGGCTTGCCACATTTCTTGAACAAGCCAAATAATTAATCTTTGGATGACTGTGGGACCCTGTAGGATGGAGAGCTGGCCTGACACTTCTCCACAGAACACCCTGCTTTAACCTTGCTGGAAACTGCCCTGGCTACAACACCTGCTTGCTGCCTATTCCCTACTTCTGGAATCTCTAAGTATTCTCTAAGACCAGAATTCAACAAAACTAGCTAAAATGCTAGCATTTATCTTATCATGCGTGCTGCAATATGATAAGGTGCTAACTTTTGGAAAGTAATTCTACACTCCTTACTCTGGTGAAATCTCCACTGAAGGAAGAGAGCAGGGGGTGCAGAACAGCCCTTTGTACCATTGTTTTCAGAAATGCTGCCATTTACAGTTACAGTTTAGTGGTGAATTATTTGTTCAAGTAGACGGTGTCTCAGTGAAAATGTTTAGATAAAGAATGCATATGTACAAGATCAGAAAAGGACCCCTCACCTCTGATTCAAAAAATAAATAGCTGGTTTAGATGGTTATTACTGGAACCTCATCTTTAAAGGAACATGAAAGTATTCTTTAGATTTTTGTCTTCTTTCTGTCCTCTTTGATGATGAAATGTCTCTCAGAGTTCTGTGACATGCATGGGGTAGCTCGGGGGTGGATGTGATGGCAGTTTGATATTAAGGCGCCTGATGTGACAGCTGTGGCAGAGCAGGTGGCCCTCTAGGGGGTAACAACGATGGCCTTCCTCATCATTGAGCTGCAAGCCACAGTCCTGGAAGGAAGAGAGACACCCCAGATCAGTGAGTGACTCAGGCAGGCCTCCCCCAGCCCTGCTGCCCTGTCCTGCAGGGCCCAGAGCTCCCCTGCCCCCAAGGGCAGCCCCCAGAGCTGCTGGGATCTGCACCCTGCCCATTGACATCCCTGAGATCCAACACTCAGGCTGTGCCCAGCCTGCTGCTCACCCTCTGTCCCATCCTGCTCTCTTCCCCATCCAATAAATGGTGATGCAAACCAAAGGCCTAAAAGCAGGCCAGGGGCTGACCCTGCCAAATACAACCTGGAAGAGGCTTCAACAGAGGGGGAGCTGATTCTGCAGCAAGGCAGTGACCCAGAGGGGGGAGCACAAACAGAGAATGAGAGGGGAGGGCAGAAGGGGGGACAGGTGACACAGCTTACTTCCAGAGCAGGTCTATATTCTAATTTGGAATTAAAAGAACTTAAAGACTTCAAGGCCAGTGGAAATCTTTAGTGGAAATGCTGGTGCCTCTGGGACTGACACATAACTACAGAGACAGACAAACAGTGATCCTGCCTGCTGACCCTTATGCACACTGCAACAGAGACCACCCTGATTTCCATCACTGTAATTCTGAGGGCATTTGGAAATCATTGAAGTACTCAGGTTTAATGTTTCAAGTTTGTTAAATACTTAGAAATGATTACAGTGATCAGTTCTGAGAAACCACAGATTCTGAGTATTTATCTGTGCACTTAATAGAAAGAAATAAAAAGCCAAACAGAACGAACTGGGTATGTAGGTGGTTTTAGTACTGAAAACAAATGCAAAAGTTTTAACTGAATAAAGAGTATGATTTTTCAGCTTTCACAGCTCAAGCTTAAATCCTCAAATTTTACAATACTGAAATAAGACTGAAAACGAGTTTTAAAGTAAGCTTTAAAACTGGAGTGTTAGTTTAGAGAGGTCTTAATCTAAGTATCTGCCAAGGTAATTTTCTGTGTGTTGCTACCTATTATATAATGATTTTATAGCAATTTATACAAGATTTAAAATTAGAATTTACCAGTTTCAGATGCCCTACAGATGTGCCAAGTGTTCATATCTTCTTCCCTCTCCAAAACTGAATTCCCTTTCTGCAAGGAGAAAGCCTGCCTTGTCAGTGGGTCCCAGTTTCAGAATGGGGCTCCAGTGATCTGCAAAAGGGCTTGAACTCCTCCACAGAAGTCAGGTGGTTGCACATGACAGAGATGGCACAGAAAAGCTGCAAATTTCCACCCTGACCACTGACTGTGCATGGCACCAGCTCAGGGTGACACCAGCAGCAGGTGAGGAGTGGCTGTCCAAGTCATGGAGCCTTGCTAAAATCTTCACATGCCTACCTTGTGTACCTCAAAATCCTGCACTCACTTTTCCAGCAGCACTTGGGGACAGCAGTGTGCAGAGAGCCTCACTTGAGAGCATCAGGCACTAACCCACCCCTGCTAACTCCTGACTGCTGTACATAAATGCACTCTGCCTCTCTGGGCAGATGTGGAGGCAGCTTGATTTGCCTCAAATGGGGAAATGAATAATGAAACAGAAGGGAAAATAAACCCCCAGTGGGACATTCCAGCATGAAGTCAATAGCCTGAGAGCAGGGGAGGGAGCTGTCATCTTAGGTGAAGCCTGCACAAAGCAATAGCTGGGGGAAGGAGGAGGGAAGTTCAGCTCTCCAAAATACTGTGATTTCCTGTGCCAATTCCTCTTGAAAAATTAATAGAAATGGATGGAGTATCAGGTGTCTGTTGAAAGGAGATAGCTGAGTGCATGGGGCCTTCCTTACATTTAGGTACATAACATTTCAAGATGCCCTGAATTTTGTTATTTTCTCTTTCAGTCAGAGGATTCTTGGTAAAACCTTCCTGCAACAGTGCCTGAAGGCAGCACTGCTGTATTTCTGCCCCTGGTGCTAAAGGGAAGATCTGTGTGGATATTTGTGTGCTGTGTCAGACTGTCAAACCTACAGCAAAAGGGAAGTTTTTGGCTGATCCCAGCTTAGTGAGTTTGTTTCCCTTCTCATGTTCCTGGCTGTGGGATAAGGATGAACTCAGGTCTCCTCTCTGAAGCAAGAGCACTAATTCCACAACTTGATCCGTGGCAATGGATATTTAAATGTTCTGCACAATAAGAAACTACTCCCAAAAAAGTGACAAAAAGTCAGTGGTGTCCTGGTCCATTTCCTAGTAAAGAATCAATGCTCATTCAGCACGGAGAAACCAGATCTCCTAGAAAGGCCTTCCAGTGAGACTCCTTCCCTGCACAGCCAATGTAAATTCAAATCTCCTCAGACCAGAGCCCTACAGACTGTACAGATGAGGAAAAAGACAACTGGCACCTACTCTTTGCTCACTCCCCATCCAGAAGTACTGAGAAAATTCAATCCAACAAATCAAGCCCAGCTTTTAAGCTCATATATTGGGAAAAAACCCTCCAAAACTAATTTGGTACTGGTGATGGCAACACTGCTTCCAGCCCAGGCAGCATCCACCTGTTTGTCTTCCTCAGGAGCTGTGGGGCAGAGCCCTGCCTGCCCAGGGGGACAAGAGCCAGGGAGGGCAGCCCAGGGGGGAGTCAGGGTCCCCCTGAGGCTGGGCAGGAACACCAGGGCAGAGAACATCCCCAGGGCAGAGAACAACCCAAGGGCAGAGCAAGACCCCAGGGCAGAGCAGGTCCCCAAGGCAGAGCAGGGCCCCAGGGCAGAGAACATCCCCAGGGCAGAGCAGGTCCCCAAGGCAGAGCAGGGCCCTCAGAGCAGAGCAGGGCCCCAGGGCAGAGCAGGGCCCCAGGGCAGAGCAGGGTGCCAGAGCAGAGCAGGGCCCCAAGGCAGAGCAGGTCCCACCAAGGCAGAGCAGGTCCCCAGAGCAGAGCAGGGCCCCAGGGCAGAGCAGGGCCCCAGGGCAGAGCAGGGCCCCAAGGGCAGAGCAGGGCCCTCAGGGCAGAGCAGGTCCCCAGGGCAGAGCAGGTCCCCCAGGGCACAGCAGGGCCCTCAGGGCAGAGCAGGTCCCACTCAGAGCAGGCCCTGCCACAGGCCAGGCCTGGCACTCACCTCACAGTGGTAGCACTCCACGTGGTAATCCTTGTCCATGGACACCACCCGGATGGTCTCCTCAGAGCCCTGGGGAGAACAGAGAGAGTGAGAGTGTCAGGACACAGTGACAGTGGTGTCTCAGGAGAAAGTGCCAGTGGTGACTCAGGACGCAGTGCCAGTGGTGTCTCAGAAGTGTTCTTCAGTCTCCACACAGTTCCCAGCTCGTTCCCAGGGGGAATCCCCTGTGCCCCACACAGCAGAGCTCTGTGGCCACTGAAGGTCTTGGCCCTGGGCATGGCCTTGCATCCTCAGCTGTGCAGCAGCAGTGTGGGTGTCTGGCACATCTGAGCTGCACAGGTCATTTGGGAAGTGTAGCCAAAGCCTCATGCTCAAGGAACAAATCAGTCTTGAAATCAAGAAATCTTCCAAGGGTGCCCAGGATCTGAACACATCACCAGTCAAAACCCTGCTCATTGGATAACTTTCCGTTCTATACATCCTGCTCTGATTTCCAGGACTTGTGTTCCTCTCCATCCATCTGCTGTACAGCCCTTTTGCACATGCACATGTCACTGTGTGTCCCCACAGGGACTGACATACCAGTCTGGCAGGTATTTACCTGCACAGGCTAAACCTCAGCACAGTTGTGCAATCCTGGCTGAGCCCCAGGCCTGCAGAGCAGCCCATACCCCCCTGTAACCTCACAGGCTCTTTTCCTGATCCACTCTGAAGACAGAGCTCATTAAATTGGTTGCCTTGCATTGTTTCCAGTTCCAGGTGTGGTCAGAGCACCAGATATGATGTGGACTATGTCTGAGAGAAGCTGTGGGCAAGTCAGCACCTGCACTGCCAGACTTGAACTAACCCAGGAAATCTCCCAGGGAAAGAATATGGAGTGTGTACTGCCAGTCATCAGGTGAGTCAGCACTATGACTGCCTTTTAATTCTTCTTCTTTCTTTCTTGAAAAGAAAAAAGAATTCTTTTTCAAGACCCAAATTCAGTGACATTTACACAGAGGTTTTCTCCTCACAACCCATCAGGACAGTAGTTCTGGTTCAGCCTTTATGGGGTCTTTTGGGGTTTGGTTACTTGGCCAATTAACAGAAATACTAATGACAAATGAGGGTAATGTGCAGAGTGATGGAGGTGGGCATGTGAGAGGCTCTAGCATCAGGCTTCACTGGGGCACAGCAGCTCACAGGAGGGAAGCTCTGGTGCTGTAAACATGACAGAGGACAAGCAGGGAGATGCTGAGGCTCTTGCTTACAAATGAGCTGATCAGTGACCTCAGCAAAGGCAGCTCAGAGGGTCCTGCACCCACCAGAGCACCAGGGAGCCCCACTCTGGGCTAATTGTGCCAATAACCTGCTCAGCACAGGCTGAGCTTGCAGGCAGCTTTCACCTGGTTCTGGTTTTCTTGTTGCCTTTCCAATCCCTTGAAGAACTTCCATTCCACTGCCACCTCAGGACTGCAGACTGTGTGGCCTCCTCACAGGGCCAGTAACCATCAGATGCCTTTTCAAGGGTTTTACTCCCTGAGTTGTTCTTGGAGCCCCACTCAGTGTTTCAATTAAAAGAGGTTTCCAACAGATTAATGAAGACCTGGAAAGCACCCTAAAGATAAAAACTACTGTGCTGTAGGAATGGTGTGACTATTACAACCTCTGGGAATGTTTGGGAGTGACTTTACTGCTGAACTGTGTTTAATTTAGTATCTACCATGGTACAGATTCTGGAGAGGAAGGAGAAGCCTTTAGTGTGTTTGTACAAAGTGTCCATGTGCCCACAGCTGTTTTCCCCAGGAGTCAGTGCATGGTAACACCTACCTGTGCTGGGAGGATTGGCTGGTTACAGGAAGCACATTTTGGTGCAAAAACCCTAGGGTGCAAGAAGAAAGTGTTCCAATCACATTTAAAGCATCTTCAAAAAGCAGAAGCAAGAGAGCCCTTCTAATCATGCCTTGTTTTTAGTAAAATGGAGATCCACAGGATTTGAAATGCCTCTAATTGTTTGATATTCAATGAAAAAGAGATTTGGGATAGGCTGATCTATCCCAACTTTATAGTTTAGGTCCTCCCAACCTTGAGGCATAGTGAATCCACCCCTCTTCCTGTATATGCCATTTTTCTCTCTTCCTTTATTTATAAAACCATTCAAATTCTTCCAGAGCCCTGATGATTGACTACAAAGCAGCTCCTGACTTAGGGACTCTGACATCAGAAAGACACAACCATGGTCCTAAACAGGAGAGGGCTGATCATGGCCAGAATCTCCCAGCTAAATACAAATGGGCTTATGGTCCACAGCTGCATTTTATCACTGGGCCAACACTCACTGTGTCCCTGTAACACACTCAGACTGGCACCAACAGGGCTGAATTCAGGGTGATTTACTCCTGCTGCATAACTGAGTTATTGGCTAACTGAGCTAAGAGCAGGATCCCGTTGCCTTTGAGGGGAATTAGGCAAGAGTCCAAAAGCAATCTCTTAAACCTCTGCCTTTTGTCAGGTAAGGCTCAGATTGTTCTACCAGTAACTGTTTATTACCTGTGTTCTGTGTCAGTTAACAAAACTTACACTGAGTCAAGCACTGCCAGAGCCTCTGCACCTGGAGCAGCCAGCAGAACCTACCAACACTTACACAAGTACCCCAGTGTAATTAGTGTTGGTAGTCCTGAAGGAAGCAGAGGAACAGCCCAAGAAGCCCATCCTCTGACACAATTTGGTTTTCAGCCTCACCTGGCCATTGTGTGCCACACTGGGCCCAGAAGGTGCTGCTTAACAAACCTTAAAATACTTCACAAATGCAACACATGGGAGAAGCAGTTGAGGGACATCTGAGCAAACAGGAGTGACTTTTTGTTTATCACAAGGCTTATAACTACATCAATGATTTAACTACTGTAACTCTGCTGAGCATGCAGTGGATTTGTGTACTCACGTGTGGTAGTCTTTGACACAGTAAATGTTGTTTTCCACATCTACAGTGAAGGGGACTCCATCCAAGCACTCGTTACACACCACGCAGCGGAAGCAGCCAGGATGGTAGGACTTGCCAAGGGCCTGTAAGATCTTGTGAGGCAAACAACAAAATAAGTGGATGCATGGTTACATGAGATATTGTCTCCCCATAAACTGCTGGGTCTCTCTCATTCTTAATAATGACAGTGAGAAAAGCACTTGAGGATGAAATTACCACTCTGCAGATCTGTCAGCAAGGGGCCTCTTAAAACAATCAGCTTGCTTATTTTAGTGGGTTTCAATATGCTCCCAAGGAAGAGCAAGAACTGCAAATCAGACAAAGTCCATCAGCTTCAGCTCTGCAGGGCCAGTGCTGCCAGTGGAAATTAAAAATGGCTTCACAGACCCTCTCTGGGGAAATCCCAAATACAAGGTACTGGGATACAGAGTTCAAAACTTAAAAGACAGAATCCAAACTGGTCATTACTCAAAAAGTTAAATAACATAACAAGCAAATAAAGAGGTTCCTCTCTATTAACTAAGTATCCTATCTCCCAGAATTACTGACTGGTTATCATTTAGTCACAGGGGCCCATTGGTTTCTGATAAAATTCCACCACTATCCATGTGTTTGGATACTGATCCATGCACTGCCCAGGCTTTTCCCATGCTGACCTTCCCTACTGCATTTTAAAGGTTTCAGGGAAAGGTCTGATGCAACCTTGGCTGCACTACTACAGAACAGATCCCCACTCCTGACATCTTCATGTGTGGCACTCAGTGTGGCACTGGAGAATGCTGCAAGCCCATGAACGAGCCCCTGGGAAGAGTGAGGCACAGCTATCACTTTCAGGCGGCTCTCAACAGATTATAAAACCAATTCCATACATTTTGGGTGTAACAAGTAACTTTAGAAGGTAATTTCAAAATTTCAGCTGCTAGCACTGTGCTCAGCTTGGAGCTGCTGGGAAGTTCGAGATGAAAAATCTGCACAGACCAAGCTCCCATGGTCCTATAGGTAATTCTATGAATAAAGATCAAACCAAGAGGAAAGAAGTGCAGAAAAAAAGGCCAGTTTAATTTAACCTTTTTTCCCATTTCTGATGAAGCCCAGTAGCTCAGTGGTATCAGATTCTGTTGGACTGGGAAGGCTGCTCTGAGCCAGAGGCAGCTGGTCCCGTGCTGGGGCTGGTGCTGCTGCAGGAGCACATTGCAGTGCCAGCCTGGCACAGCTGTGCAGCCACAGGCCTGAGCACAGGGCAGCTCCTCAGCCAGCCCTGCACAGCCCCAGCTCTGCCCCAGCTCTGCCCCAGGCCAGCACTCAGCAGGGCCGGGCTGTGCCCCCAGGCAGGAGCACGCTGCAATTACCCAACCAGGAGAGCTGAATTCCTGCAGCTCCCAGAGCTGTTTCCTTTTGTCAGAGCACACTTGCTGATGGGAGAGAGGCAGACAAGCACCTGCCAAGCTTGCAGCTACTGAGTTCCACCAGTGAGATATTATGGACTCTTGCCTGGGACTCTGCAATTAAGGGCCAGCTCAAAGCAAGCACGTCAGGGTATTCCTCCCCCTCCCAGCATGACACAGCTCCAGAGATTTGCTCCTGGGCTAAAACGAACAATATCCTTGTCCAACCAGTGGTGCCAGAATATGAGCCAGAATCCTCATTAGTGAAGTCCCTGTTCCAGCTCTGGCTGAACCTCTGTGTGTGCAGCACACCAGCTACTGCTCTTAGGCACACTGAGCTTCATGCACACTTTAAAGCAAGGTAAAACAGATACACTGCAGGATCTGCCTTTCTTTGTTGTGCAAACCACTTCATTTGGTTTGGGAATTTCTCTTAGGAAGAGCAGACATAACTCTTCTTACTTTCACTCACTGAAAGGATGCCAGTAGGATCTGGCCAACTCAAAGCTCTTTGATTTTATTTTTATTACAAAAGTAACTCTGACTGCTGGCTCCCTAAAAATCCCAGTGGCAACAATGCATTTTAAATGACGTGGAGCAAGAAACAGAGGGTAAACAATGCAAGTCACAGAGCAGGTGACAAATCTCAGGACTATTGATAATATCCCTCTCTGCTCTATCCCAGATTCCACCCACATGACTGAGCTCTGGTTATCTACTGTCTTCCAGAGCACACCCACTGTGCTCCTTATCATATTCTCATACAAAGCTCTGCTGTACTTCCCCCTTTAGTATTAAAATTTTATTTTATTTTAACTCACAAATGGCAGAGTAATAGCCTTCCATGTTCTTAGGTAGCAAAGAAGCCCAACTTTCTGCCCCTAATAGTAGTAATGGAGCATGAAGGTATTTTTATTTACTGCCTCAGCTTCAAAAACTATGTTGACAGCAGTGAAAACACAACACCAGCCTGGGCAGGGAAGAGCAGATGTCTCCCAGTGCACTTCCCAAGTTACCTGCCATTAGGAGTTCAGGTCTCTTACCATTTCCATTATGAGGTGTCCACAAACAAAGCACTTGTCTGCTGTTTGCTGAAAACCTGAATACTGTAAAAATGACAGAAAAGAAAGGATCATTAGTAGCCACTCCTCTAGCCACAGAAATACCTTTTAGGTGAAGGCTGTGCTGTGTATGACACAGGTTTGGGAGACAGTGACTCAGAGCCTTCACTCAGCTCTTGCAGCCTGTTCAGAGACCAGTTTGTCCTTCTGATCCACTGCAATATTTCCACTGAGATTCCCCATGTAAAAGTATTATTTTAAGTTTGATTTTTAAAAAGTCTTTATGGAAAGTTTGTGTTTGATGTGCAGAAATTAGCTTGAATTGACTCTTTTGATGGTTGTTTTAAATAACAGAGGACTCACCTCCCAAAGCCTGCTCAAATCAGCCACCTCAGACTTTGGACCCACATTTCACTCAGTGCTTTTGCAAGCTAGAAAAATGAACCCAGGCCCAAGAAGGATTTAGCTGCCCTCAGGATCCCAAGCCTTGCAGGCAGGGAAGGATCCAGCAGTGCACTCACAGGGATTTGGGCTCTCTGCACAGTGTGGGTGCAGGAGGTTCCTCAGAACCATGGTGCCAGCCCACACTGCAGTGCCAGGGCAGGGCTGTGTGTGCCTGGGACCAAAGCTCTGTGCTCCCTGCCTGAGCACTCCTGACCTTAACTTTGTGCTCCTGTTCCCAAAGCAGATCCTGCTTCAGATGCCAAGGCCTGCTTTTAGCCCTGTGTTTAGAGGCACAGAAAAACCATCCAGGTTATCAGTGACCACCAAACCACAGCCTACAAACAAGAGACACCTCCCTGAGGGCCTCCAGCCGTGTGAAACTGGGGCTGAGCCCTCACCCTCTGCAGCCCATCCCAGCTGAGAGCTGTGTGAGCTCCACCCTGCCTGTGCCCACCCAGCTGGGGCACTGCACAGGGACTGCTGCTCCTCCAGCACAGCTCACCTCCAGTGTGCTGCAGCTCACAACGTAAAAGATGAGGAAGGAGAGGATGAATGTAAAGCAGGCTCCTCTCCCAGAACACAGGTTAATTGGCTCAGGCACCTAATGCATCCTCTGAGCCCAGCAGAGTGTGTCTTGCTCCATTCCCCCCTGCTTTAGTGGGGATTAACTGTCCCCTCACATCAAAAGCCTGTAGTTCCCTGCCTGGAGCTGCCATATGTTTTCTTTTTTATTGGAGTGAGGGGATTACATGTTATCAATCAATAGGTTGGAGACAAAATTATTGTTGCTATGCAACAAAGTGATTATGTAGGAAAAGGTCCCACAGACACTTTGATGGGCCCAGAAGTCAGTAAATGATATAGCAGCTGTCACACCCAAATCTCACTGTGCCCTAAGAAACACAGCTTGTGCAGGATTAAGAAACTTTGAAACTTCCCTGGAAGAGATCAGGGTGTTGAGGAACAAATACAGAGGTGGGCAGTCCTAGCTGGTTATTGCTGCAAGATACCACTTTTATTTGCTTTTTCATTTTTCTTACTGATGCAGGAAAAAGCTCTCAGTGCTTGGGATGTTTCCTGGCTGCCCCATGGCTGAGTGACCCCCCTGGCTGGACTGTTCCTAGGGCTGGGAACCCCAGGCTTACAGAAACAGGTGGGCAGCTCCTGGTGACACAGACAGCAGAGGATTAACAACAGCACAAACCCAGCTAATGCTAAAATCCTGCTGGAATGAATTTACCAGTACCATCTGGCTGTCATTTGATAAGGAATGCAAAGGAGCAGTCACCCAGCTATTGATTAAGAGGGGACATTATTCCCCAGGAAGAGAATGGCATAGTGGTCAGATTAATGGCATTTATTGCTAACTAGATTGTCATAAATTATACTGTTTGTCAGAAAGAAAGGCTTTGCTGACACAAAATCACTCTTTATATAAGTAACCCTATTAAAATAAAACCATTATTTGTTTTTAACAAGAGAATTGTTATTAGTCAAACACATCCAGAGCTGGATTACCCCATTAAGAAGACTTTGCAAAATGGCAATAAGTGCAACAGCAGTGACAAAGATTGCCCAGGCTCAGGGAGCTGTCCTTTACCACAGCACTCCTCTGTCCTGGTCACAGGGTCAATCCCAGGCAGACTGCAGGTCTGGTTCAGTGAGATCAGGGTTTGGGATCCAGGTCTGCTTGCATTTTAAATCTATTTGGGCTGGAAAAGAGTAACAGCCAGCCTGAGAGCCCAGCAGCACTGCTTCTACAGGATGGCAGCACTGTGGGCACTGCTGCTAAAAGCAATAAATGACTTTCTCACCATTTCTGCAGCTGACTGTAAACTGCTCCTTTGCACTGTTTGATCCTAACATGGAGTGTTCCAATAGAGCTACTGTACTAAGCTTTGAATTTTAGAAGCAGAATTTAAAAGTCTTAAAATACTAATTAAAATTGTCAACGTCTGTCTTTGAAGCACTTGATTGTTAACCACCCTCACAGGTGCTGTGTGTGCAGTGGGAGAGGAGCTGGGATGGCTCCAGGCTGCAGCCAGGGCAGGAGGGGCTCTGCTGTCTCACCAGGAGCCTCCTGGGGTGGGCACGGCTGGAGGAGCAGCCCTGGTCCCCAGAGCTGTGAGCAGGGAACTCAGAGAGGAGAAGGTTTGAGACTCAGAGCCAGAGCATTTCTCATTGCTGACAGAGTGAAAGAGCTGAGAGCACAGAGCCCCCACTCCCACCCTGCACACATGAGACACAGGCTGAGTGAGGCAGGGAGGTGACACAGGCAAGGCCCTCATGGAGCAGCCAAACCTCAGCTCTGCTCCTGCTCCTGTGGCACTCACAGGCACAGTTTCACTCAGGATCTGAGCAATGTGGGGCTCATTTCCAGCCTTCCTCTATAAATGGGTTCCCTCTGTGTCAGGTTCTTCAAAAAAGTGTTTTGTTGGCAGAGCAGTGAAGTGATGTAAATACATCAATGTCAGTCTGGATGGGAGCAGTCAGAGCTCTGTGGACACTCTGTCCACAACAAATGGGAAGTGTAATTCTGAACTCTCCCTAATATTCATTACAGATACTCCTTGAGCACATATAAACACTGAGAGAAGTTGTTAATAAAAGACCAGCTCTGAAATTCAAAGTGAAAATGAAGAGTTTCCCTTTACTGTCCTTTCTGTGACTCAGGAGTACAGTGCTGGGTACACCAGGATGCAAAGAAAACAAAGTCCAAGTTGAAGAGCTGGCATATTATGTCTCCTGATTTCTTAAGTCTGGTCTCAGCTGTTTTCTCCCTTATTTACCTTGTCCTTGTCTTCTCTACCAGGATAATAAACTCTCATTTTATATGCACAAATGAAGACTTTGTAATTCAGCTCCTCAATGATACTTATATAAAGTAAGACTCTGAGAAGCTAAATAAACATTGAGAAATGTGTTAATTATATTAGAATAGCAGAGTAAAAATAAAGTAGAAAAATTGGCTGGCTGAACTTTTGTTTGCTGTCCAATATACTTTGATTATCAAACAGACAAAAAACCAAACCAAAACAAAAGAATCCAAAAATAAAAAACCAAAAACACTCTAATGATCCTGTCCAAGAGTCTTTGTTTCAATGTAAGAGGAAAACAAGACCCCTTCTGTCCTGAATATTTAGGCCTGTTAGTATCCTCCTGTGATAATCTTAGGATTTATAATTCTTCTGTCTAATATGCAATATATCTAAAAGAAATTAACAATGAATTTTGAGCATATAATGAACAATTATGCATGGAGGATAATCCCACCAAGCACTATGAGAAACAATTTCTCCTGCCTGCTCTCAGTCCTGTGACAAACCTTGGTTGTCCACCAGGGTCTTTTAAAGTTTGATGTTCCCACTCTGATTTTCAAAAGAAAAACATTCAGAAAATAGTGCTGCTGAAAAAGCTTCAGGAGCCAAACTTTCTACCTTAGGCAGTGTCAGGCCTTGGAAAAGCCACATCACTGCTGAGAGTGCCCAAGGAGGGGCTGCTGCTCTCCCCTGCTGCTCTGCACTCAACAAAACCAAACCAAACCAAACCAAACCAAACCAAACCAAACCAAACCAAACCAAACCAAACCAAACCAAACCAAACCAAACCAAACCTTCCTCCTGGGAGCAGAGGCTGGAATCCCATTCAGCCCAGGTGCCTGTTTGATGGGATGTCCAGAACCTGCTGAGGGTCTGTGCAGGCAGAGCCAGTGCTCACACTGCAGTGGGTGTGGGAGCTGCTGCCCTGGCAATGGTGTGGAGCTGTAAAATCCCCAATTCACTGCTGCAGCACTGCACATCACCCACTGCCCTGCCAGGCCTGGGATTCCTCTCTTGCACACTTTCAGAGCTTTTGAGTGGGATGATAAGGAGGTTTTGCCAAAATGCTTCAGGCATTTAATTCTGAAAACTAATTTCTGAATTGGGTGTTATGCTAATCATGTATTCCAACCCCAGGCTGCCTGTAATCCCTCACAGACTCTGCCCCTTGGTTTCCCATTAGCAGAGCATCTGTCTTCTCACTGCTGCATTGTCTGCTCTCTGCATGGGACCCTTGCTACATGAGACACAACAATGTAAGAAATTCATGGGATCACATTAAGAGAGGGAACAAATCTCAAATTTGGTTTCATGCAGATGGGGTTTTGTTGTTGTTTTTACACACATATTCCAATGCAGTGATTAAAATGAACTGGACAAAATGGGGCCTTCTCAGGCTCAAAGATAAAGGAGCCTCATGGCAGGTGACAGGTTAACTAAAGGAAAACAGTCCAGAACTTCACTCTCCATCCAGCTGAAACCCCCTCATATACCCTGTGCTTGACTGTGCCCTGCTGTCTGTGAGGAAACACCACTCAGCAGTTTGCCTTCTTGCTTCTGTCTTTCCACTTTGCTGTGTCTGAAGGACAGGGACAGGGCAAGGAGGGACTCCATGCTGTGGCAGCAGAGGTCTGGCTGTGCTCAGAGCTGTGCCAGGAGCTCAGCTGCTCCTGAGCTCTGCCATTGTACAGCCCTGAGAAAGCCCAGCCATGAACCCCCCACAGCACCCACAGAGACCCTGGCTGTGTGATTGATAAGGAGCCACTCATGATTTTCTTACCTACATCTTCCTTAAACAAACTCCTGTGGCAGCATCACAGTGATAATGATCAAGAAAAAGGGCTGAATCAACAGCTTTAACTCTGATCACATTACAGAGCCCAACATTTACTGCCCTGATTCACACTGCACAGGGCTGTCACTGCTGCAGGTTGTTTATTGTCCCTGCTACCATCTACTGCATACACTGAAAAAACTGTTTACACAGGAACCTATCTTCCTGGAACAAAAATGATCTGTTGTTGAGAGATTTCAATTCAGAACATAACAGCAGCTAATACCAATGTTTATTACCAAAGTGGAAACATGTCACTTTCTCACATGGGTCATTTTCTAACCCTCCCATAGAAAAAAATTAATGCTGTCTGCTTACAAGTGTTTGGCAGGAATTAAGACATAATTAGAAAGGGCTCTAAGTTCTTTAAGTGTGCTTCAGTTATTGTAATTTACCTTTCAATGGAATATTAAGAAAAATGGATAGTCTGACTATTTGGATCACCATCTCAAGAGGAAATAGTGGAGTGATTATCTGGCATGAAACCAACTGGAGCTGGTAACAGGCTCTTCCAACATTCCACCAGCAAATGTAACACCAATGGGAGAGTTACAAAAGTAATGAAATAGTGATACATCTCAGAAAAAGCCTGTCTGTGCCTCTCCTCGTCTCCTGTGCCATGTCCCAGAGTGATTCCTCCAACTCCTTTAACAGCCTGCAGCCCAGCTCAGGAAAGGCTGAGCACAGATCTTACACTCTGAAATTTCCCTGCATTATGTTTCTCTGTGTCATCACCTGGGCCTGGGTGCCACCTGGGAACTGCTCTTTCATCAACCTGAGGTGTCTCAGGACTCCAGCTGGTTTCTGCTGTGGCCCCAGGTGAGTCCTGCAGTGCTGCTCACAGCCTGCACCCTCAGCTTCTCTCCAGCTTTGGAACTTTGTCCTGTGGGGAGAATCCCCAGGAGAAAACCCAGATGCCCCCTGCAGACAATGGCACTTCTGCCACCAGCTTCAATGGACTCAAAACTCCTTGACCCAGGATACAGCACTCTGCAGTTGTGCTGCAATGAGAGGCAAACCCAAACTGTCAGCTCTACACTTTCTTCATGCTGATTCCCATCTGAGTCCACAGGGCAGAGGCAGACCAATATTTGACCAATATCCCTACACAGTATGAAATTTGAATTTTAAGCCCACCTGTTGGTTTGACCCAATGCTTCAATTCTGAATATCCCAATTAATCATCATTGCTGTCAAACTCATTTGTAAAATAAACCCAGAACCACTGGCATATTACAAACTTAGGGAAAACTAAGGAAGAAAATTATTCAAATTTTTTGGCAGGGAGGGGCTGGAGCAAGAGATACACAAGCAGCAACAGGACTGGACTCCCTTGTGCCCCATCAGGAACAGGCTACAAATGTCTGCCTTTGTTCCCAGTGACAGAAACACTGACTCTGGAACCTTCTGTCCCAACCTAGAGCAACCAGCACCTTGAAGACACTCACAGACTTCCTTATGCTTCTGCACATCAGGAATATTGCAGCAAATCCCTTTCTAAGCTTTGATTCCATCATTCTTTACACTTATCAATAAACTCCCCTGTCTGCCTGTTCTCCATAGAACACCCTCCCAGTTATCTACAGCTCCACGTGCTCTGTGATTCCCATCAGATAGGAAATGGACACAAGCTGCAACTTCAATCATTCACCTCTCAACTGAGTCTGTTTTTTTCTAAGAGTCTCACTTAGCAGAAATGGGCTCTGACTAATGCACCAGTCCCAGGGCTCCCTCCCAAGGGGGACTTCCAAACATTTATAGTCACTGAGATGGAAAATCAAACCTCTGACTCCAGCTGACACCAGCTTCCATTACACTAAATAAAAATGATCTTCTGAGAGCCCCAGCAAGTGGGACAGGCCATTTCCCACACTGCCAGCCCTGGAAAACAGCATGTGCACAAACTGGGAAGAAAAGCCTCATTAGTATTAATATTTCCATTGCAGCCATGCCCAGGGGCCCTGGCTGGGGTGAGGGTCTTGCTGTGTTTGCTGCTCCAGGAGATGAAGGTGCAACCCTGCCCTGATGAGCTGCCATCCCTCAGCTGCTCCTGGGTGAAATCCTGTCCCTTCCCCAGGAAAGGCTGAGCATTTCCATTTCCAACCTGGCTCCTCAGATCCTGTCCCTTCCTCAGGAAAGGCTGAGCATTTCCATTTCCAACCCGGCTCCTGAGATCCTGTCCCTTCCCCATGAAAGGCTGAGCATTTCCATTTCCCAGCTGCTCCTGAGATCCTGTCCCTTCCCCAGGAAAGGCTGAGCATTTCCATTTCCAACCTGCCTCAGGGATGAGATCCTGTCCCTTCCCCATTAAAGGCTGAGCGTTTCCATTTCCCAGCTGCCTCCTGCTCCTGCACACCCTGACAATTCTGCATTTCTGATCTCACTGTGACATTGACAGTTGTGGATGTGAGCCCAGGCCCTCTGTGTCCTCTGTAGCCAACTCCTGCCCTGCAGAGACCAGCAAAGAGAAGTGTCCTGGCTGGGGAGCAGTGGCTGGGTAGGGGACAAAGGGATCCAGAGCCCCACCAGAGTGGAGGGAGAGGAGAAGGAGGCTGGAGAGAGCCTGCAGGGCTGCAAGGGGCTCTGCTGGGGCTCTGGGCACCCCCTGGGGAGGGCAGGGAGGGGACACCCAAAGGCTCCTGCAGGTCTGCAATGCACTGAGTCTCTTTATGGCTGCCATGTGCAAAATGAAGCTTTTAGAGCCTTTCTCTTGCAGGATTTATGAGCAGAGTTCCTCCAGTCTTACTCACTGAAATGGATGAGCAGCTGGAGATGAAACTTTCAACAACTAATGACAGCAAAGTCAGCCAGAGGCAAAAACCTGGCATGAAGAAGTTCAGCCTAAATGATTAAATTTGGCAAAGTTTTAAGACAGTGAAAATCTTAGAAGGGGAAGTTTGGGATGACCTTACAGCAGTGCACTGCAGCCTGTGGTGTCTGTAATAGGTTATTTCCAGAGCATCTGAGCCTCTTCCAGTAGTGCATTAAGCAATGTACTAACATCTGTCACGAGGTTCATTTTCCCTCTCATCTCCTCCCTCGAGGGAAATTCTCTCATTTCTTAACCTCTACTGGACCCTCACTCAATAATGTTCATTACCTCAAGAGAAGAAGGGAAAGCCTATCAAAAAGAGGAAAAAAAGCAAAGAGATAGATAGCAGATCTAAGATCCAGGCTGCTTTGATGACATTTTTAAAGTGTTTTTTGCCAAGCAAAACAGCGTTTTAAAAAAATTCTTTACGTGATATTTAAGCATGGAAAAGAAAAGACAAATTAAAATTATTTTTCCTTCACCCATGATTATGCAGCAATTTATCAACAAAATGAAACACGAACATCTGACTGGGATTATTTATTATACAGTAAGGCATTTATTTTTTGTTCACTTCACCAGGAACAGTGTCTCTGTTATGGCTAGTTAGCCATCTGTGTCCAAAGAGCTTTCAGGAAAGGATTAAACTGTCATTTGTTTTATTTCCTTTCATGAAATAACAGCTCCTAACAGGGCTGGGGCAAGACTTGGCTATTGCTGGACTTGTTACTTTAAGGTGGCATTTAAAGGAGGAACTGGACCTTCCTTAGGGCTAAAGCAAAGCAATGTGAATGGGAGGGTTGGTTTTGTTCTTTTTGCTCCTCACACCTGCAGTATCCTCCTGGAAATGGCACACAGCAGGCAATCTCTTGGGCAGAAGCAGAATTATCCGTGTATTTATTTTTTAAAATCTGATTAATTCACTTCATTCAATTAGCCAGTAAGGCTTTAAGCACTGACAGAATGTGCAGCTAATCAGGGCTGGCAGCAGGAGGATGACAAAAATAACCCCGGGGGGCAGAGGAATCCCACATCCTCCAGGTGCAGGGGATTCCCAGCCATCACCCCCTGCCCACCTACAACTGCACAAGTGGGGAAAACACTTCTGACACTTCTACCCTGCAAAGACAGAGCAAAACAAAGCAGCTGCTGTGGAGATTGTGCCCTCAGCAGGAGCAAACATGGGAGAACCCTTTGCCAGGGGGATGAGCCTCGTGGCCCTGGCAGGGGCAGGGTGGCTGTGCTGGGGCAGCCCCACAGCACCCACCAGAGCACCAGTGTGAGAGACAACTGCTCACTTGGAAAACTGAAAAAGGTTTATTAAACCTTGACAAAAATACAACAAAGGACTGCATAAGGAAAAAGCTGCAGTGCTGGGAACTGCCCCCCATGCACACCACATGGCCAGTTCATCTTCAAGAGGGATGCTCAGGCTTTTATACCCCTGGGGTGGCATCAGCCAGCCCTGGCCCTCCCAAAGTCTGTCACTCAGCTCTTCTGTGCCATTTATCAGTGGAAATTGCTTTCTTGTCACTGGATTGGAGCTCAGATGTGTCCATGCCCACCCTCTAAGTGTCCCCAAGCTTTTCCATTCCCACTGCCCCATGCAGGGACACCTGTGCAGCCTCTTTGTACCTGTCCCAGACAGCCCAGGCTGGGAGATGGCAATAATCCAGGGGGAAAGGGAACCATGGGGGGAACAAAGGACATCTAAACTACAATAACATAACTGTACATCACTAAAGCCTCTCTTAATATTCACACAATATTCATCCCTTAATTGTGAGAGCCAATCACCTCATTATCATCTGTAACACCAGCAGCAGCTCAGCCCTGGCTGTGTCCAAAAGCCCTTTTCCAAAAGAGGGGCACATCTGGAAAGGTTGATGTCAGCAGCTCCTCCCTGATGTTTGGAAGCACTGGGCAGCCAAAGTTCTCAGGGCTCACTGTGCTTAAGGTGACAAATGTGCTGTGGTCAAATGGCACCTGCACAGGAACCATGGCCAGAGGGCAAATGAGAGGAGAAGAGAGAAGAGAGAAGAGAGAGAAGAGAGAAGAGAGAAGAAGAGAGAAGACCCCTGGAGCAGCTGGACCCAGCACTGGCTGGACCTCGGGGGGACACTTCAGCCAAGGAGGGCTTTTCCAAGAGTCAAACATCTGAAAGGATCAGAAATTGGGTTTTTTCAAGGTCTTGGCTTCAGGGACCACAGGTGACCCTGCAGTGAATTCTACCTCCCACCTCTGATGGAGTGGAAGAGCTGATTTGTGAGAAGTGAGAGGTAGTTAAGGAACCAGGTATCCCATCTGAGGCACAGACTGCAGCTCTGGAGGCTGCTCCAGCACAGCAAAATGTGGTACTGCAGGAGAAACAAAATACTGACATCTATAGGATGTTCAATATTTCTAGCAGCTACAATGGGAAGAAACCCATAAATAATATCCATTCTTCACTAAAATTTTCTGCATTTCTTCACTTCAAGAGCCATTTCAGCTTTTCTGCCCATCACCGTGCAGGTGCTACTCACTGCAGCCCCAGAATCACTGTGGGCATTCCCAGTGTGCCTCCAGGGGTGACAGGGCAGAAGCACCTGCAGACATGGATGGGATCAGCAGAGTGACACTGGTGACAGCTCTGCAGGGATGCCAGCCCTGCCTGGCAAGGGCACAGCCTCTGCTCCAGCTGCCACCAGCTCTGTGCCCCACTGACAGGACAGCAGCTCCCCTCTTGCTGGGAGGGACAGGAGGGGCTCAGGCTGGCCCTGCTGCCTCAGTGCTCTGTGAGGAACAGGGGAGCCTGGAGCTCTCAGCCTGGGCATGCCTGCAAGGATCTCGAGGCACACACAGCCCCTGCTGCCCTGCCTGTCACCTGAGGGACAGCACCTGTGCCCCCAGCACTGCCCCCCTGTGCTCCCCTGGCTGTCACAGTGTCCTCAGGGACAGCACTGCCCCCTGTGCTCCCCTGGCTATCACCTGTGCCCCATGGGACAGCACTGCCCCCCTGTGCTCCCCTGGCTGTCACCTGAGGGACAGCACTGCCCCCTGTGCTCCCCTGGCTGTCACAGTGTCCCCAGGGACAGCACTGCACCCCTGTGCTCCCCTGGCTGTCACAGTGTCCCCAGGGACAGCACTGCCCCTCCTGCCCCTGGCTCTGCCCCCCAGCCCTTGCCATGTGTGAACTGAGCTGTCACAGGTGTGGGGTGCAGGTGCACAGAGCTGTGACCCCACTCCAGGCCAGCAGGAGCCTGGGACTCTCCTGACCAATTCCCAGCCCAACAAAAGCCCAGAAGAGGCAGGACACCACTGCAGGCAGCATTTTCCTAGCAGCAATACAATTCTAATGCAGTTAGACTGGATCTGTTTACATTGCCAAACTGAAATAATCTTTTTCTTCTCCTCCAGCCCTAACTTCCCTAACATTCCACTGCCCTGGGGGCAGCAGGGAATCCTGCTGCACCAAAGGACTGAGTCATGCTAGAGACTGAAATTCTCAGTTATACAGAAAAGGCATTTAATTTTCTGCCTTGGACTGAAAATGCCTCTTCTTAGAAAGGGTTGGGTTTCCCAGTGTTCAAGAGGAAGACCTGGGAAGATGAAGTAGTTAAAATAATTTAGTTTAAAATAATTTCCTCTTTAATGGCTGTTTTGCAGCCTGTTTCCTTTCAACTTTTAGAACAGCTTTGTGCTTTCCCTGTTCACAGAACTCTAAAACAGGCAAGGTGGTTTGATTTCATTAGTGCTACCATACAATTCCTGGGATTCTTGCTGTGACATTTGCTCAGGGGAGCTGAGAGAAGATGCAGCTCCTTCCTGAGCAGCAGCAGGATTACCACAAGCAGGGATCTTCATCGAGTTTGGTTTTTCTGCTGACCTTGCACAGTGTCCCTTCATCTGCTTCTTCCCCCATCCCTCTGCCACTGGATCTGCTAAAACACACCTGGGCTTTTAAATCTGTGCCTTCAGTGTCCCAACAGTTCCCCAGCTTGCAGAAAGTTTATTCCTATCAGGTCTTTAATCTCAGTTTTCCTGGGAAAATCTCTGCAAGGATCTTCCTTCAGAAACCCACTACAGAACATGCCTGAACTAAGAGTTTTCCCCCCACCCCATGAAAACTGAATGTTCTCCAAAAGATTAAGAATTTTTAGATTTCAAATTCTTGTGTTTAGGCGTGAAATTACAAGCTAATAACAACAATCATGTCATTAAGTCTGGATGAAAGGTTTTGATCACGGGGAAAGTACATTCCAACACAGTTCAAATGAAAAATCTCAAAGGTTTGAGCCCTCCCTCTCACACTCCATCTCCTCTCCCCCTCCCTGTGCTTCTGCAGAAACACAGTAAAGAAAGAGCTGAAAAAAGCAAGGAAGAAAAAAGAATTTCCTCTCCAGAATGTAGCAAAACAAGAACGAGTTTCACATTTTAACAAGATACTTATTTTCTGCACAACAGAAAAATTTCTTTTCCAACAGGTTCCAGCTCACAGTAAAGGTGTAAACACATGAAAGCAAATATAATTATATTTTAGGAATTTCCATGATTTTTATACATTGCACTGATGAGAAATGCAATTAGTGCACTTTGAACTGCCAGTAACAATTTTATTGTGGGATATACTTTGAATAATTGCTTTGCAAACAGCATGATTATATATTCATTACAAATGGAAAGTCGTTCTGGAAGACCCAAGCCTCCAAATTAATGGCATTTCAATAATATAAGGTGGCATAAATTCAACATACTGATGTCCAATCATCTTCCTCTAAGCTAAAATATATCATTGCTCTCTAATTGCAATTCCCAGCATGCCATCCTCTTCATCTTAATTCTAAATGGTCTGCACTTATCAAATCATTGTGGTGCACTGCACAATTCTCACCCTTAATTGCATGAATAATTTTTTTGGAACAACACAGACTCAGCAACAGGCTTCATTTTCCCTTTCCTGCCTGAGTGTCTATTAAAGTAAAGCATTTACAGGAGCTCTGTGAGCAGGGAGAGAGCCTGAGCTGCCCTCCTTGGGCAGCAGCTGCCAGGGCAGCCCCAGGGGCTGGAGCAGAGCAGGGACTGAGCTGTGCCCCACAGAACAGGGATTGAGCTGTGCCCCACAGAGCAGGGATTGAATTGTGCCCCACAGAGCAGGGACTGAACTGTGCCCCACAGAGCAGGGACTGAACTGTGCCCCACAGAGCAGGGATTGAACTGTAATTGTGCCCCACAGAGCAGGGACTGAGCTGTGCCCCACAGAGCAGGGACTGAACTGTAATTGTGCCCCACAGAGCAGGGACTGAACTGTGCCCCACAGAGCAGGGACTGAACTGTGCCCCACAGAACAGGGATTGAGCTGTGCCCCACAGAGCAGGGATTGAGCTGTGCCCCACAGAACAGGGATTGAGCTGTGCCCCACAGAACAGGGATTGAGCTGTGCCCCACAGAGCAGGGATTGAGCTGTGCCCCACAGAACAGGGACTGAACTGTGCCCCACAGAGCAGGGACTGAACTGTGCCCCACAGAGCAGGGACTGAACTGTGCCCCAGCCAGTGCCCGCACAGCCCTGACCAGCACAGAGCTCAGAGCTCTCCCTCCTCTCAGCTCTGCTTTCCCCACATGTTGGGCTTCCAGCTCAGCCTTGGCAGGGGAGCCTCTGTGGCTGCAATTCAAGTCCCAGGCCTGAGCAGCTCCAGTGTTTATTCTCACAATTTACACTTTCCCATGGACAGTTCTGTTCTTGGTTTTACAGCCACCACCTCCAACCAAGGAGTCAGTGGCAGAGGCTTCCCTGTTCCACCACTGCCAGGAGGCCCCACATCATCAACTGTCTCTCAAAGCCAACCTAAAAGAATGATTTGCTTTAGAAAGAATAAAAAAATGCCTGAAATCTTACTTACTAGGAAGTCTTCTTCACAGTACACCTTGCCATTGACATTGTAGAATGCTTTTCCTCGTAGTCTTCTCCCTGTTAAAGCACAGGACCATCAGAATTTTGGTTTTCATCCCCAAACCCAGGTGTTCAGGATGCACAGTGAAAAGCACAGCCCCAGCCCCTGTCCCTGTCCCTGTCCCTGTCCCTGTCCCTGTCCCTGTCCCTGTCCCTGTCTGTGGGGTCTGTTCCTGCCCCTCTCTTCCCTGCAGGGCCCATGCAGAGGCAGGGCTGAGGGTCAGGCCCTTGGCTCTACCTGGCCTGACCAAATCAGGTCCAAACCTTGCCTTGGTACCCACTAAATGTTACCTGGAAGTGCAGGTTATGGAACCCAGCTGATAACAATCCCTGAAAAACTTGCAATCCAGGCTCAAAATTGATTTTGAGGAAAAGGCTCCTTTGCAAATTGAGACAATTTTCTTGGCAGGTAAAATCCCAGCAGGCTCACATCCACTGCAATCAACAGCAGCAGAGTTTGTCTGCAAAGGACTAAATAAAGGATTCTGCACATGGGCATTCCTGCCACTCTCAAAAATATTAATAATCAACACCACAGCAGGTCCCTGCAACACTAAAGCAGTTCAAGGCACACATGATGGAGGGAAGGGCAGTAAAATCACACAGAAAACAAGAGATTTGGTATTCAAGTTCTGACATTTGCCACTTCATTAGCCCAGGTGGAACTCAAAGCCTGTGACAGTCATTAACTGGTGGCTCCCTTTACAGTGAAGAAATGCACAGCAGACTCCAGAGAATCCCAACAGAAAGGATTCAAAGCAGGAATTCAAGAATTCAAGAACCACCAAGCACAATCAGTTTGTAGATCCAGCAGATCAGAGCTCTCTGTTGAAAGCAGTGCTGCTCCACCAGTGTCAAACCAAAGAGGGAGAGGGGGAGGCACACTCATCCCAGCTCACCCCATCCTCCAGGCTCCCAGAGGCCAAAGCTCTGGGCTGTGGCAGCTCTGAGCAGCCCTGGCAGGGACAGCAGCTGCCCAGGCTGGGCCAGCAGCCACATGGGCAGGGCAGAGGGCAGGAGGAATTCTTGATCCAGGTCACTGCCAGAGCTTCTGTCCATGGAATGAGCCTGGATGTGTCCTGCAGCTCCTCAGGAACAACACCATGTCCTGGAGGGTGTGAACAGCACCATCTCCATGGAGGGTTTGAGCACCACCATCTCCTGGAGGGTTTGAACATCACCATCTCCTGGAGGGTTTGAACACCAGCATCTCTATGGAGGGTTTGAACACCACCATCTCCAAGGTGGGTTTGAACACCAGCATCTCCTGGAGGGTTTGAACACCACCATCTCCACGGAGGGTTTGAACACCACCATCTCCATGGAGGGTTTGATGCCCAGGCCCGGCATGCTGAGCCGGTTCACAGGGGCAGGAGTGCTCCCCACAGTTTCCATAAACAACACTGAGGAAAATATGATTAATTTTCAGTGTTTGGAAGAGCCTTTTACCCGCTGCCACTGTGATGTGATCCTGGGAAACAGCGTGTGGCACAAAGGAGCTGGGATCTGGGCTGGTGCTGTTGGGAAATCACATGCTGCATGTGGCTGTCTGGTGGTTTGACTGTCGTGGCTGAGGGAAATGCTTCTTTTGTGTGCACATTCTTGGGCTGAGGATCTCAGGGCTGCTGTCTCCATACTGCTGGTAGGTGGAGTCTGCTCTTGTTTGTCTTTCCAGCTGCCTGGTGGCTCTGGTGGGGAGCAGGACCCTGGTGACCTGGGCAATGTGCTCATCCCCTCTGAGAGTCTCCGGTAAAACTGGGCCATCCCTGAGCAAGGCACAGGGCTGGGACAGCAGTCAGGGGACCCTGGGACTCTCTCAACTGATGCAGGAGCAACCACATCTAGATCTTCCCTCCTGCTTGTCAAAGCTGGTTTTAAACCTCTCTAGGGAAAGGTAAAGGACATGGAATGAAAGGAAAAAGGGAAGAGGCCAGAATGGCTTTGTAAAGGACACTTTGTGTCTGTCAGATCCAGGCTTGGCACACAGCTTGTGTTTAGCTGGTGGAGATGAAGTGCCTTGGATGTGCTGGAGCAGCTCTCCCCCCGTGCTCACCTGGAGCTGGGTGTTTGCTGCAGGGCAAGGAGCACTGCCCTCACCCCAGCACACACCCACTGTGCTGGGAAAGCAGCAGGGCTGACCTGGGACAAATCCCAGCACTGGCTGCTGGAGGATCTCTGCAGGAGAGCAAGCTGCCAGGGGAGGGAGGCACCAGCATCTCCTGAGCACTGCAGAAGGGGCAGGAGGACCCCAACATCCCACTCTGTAGCCCAGCCTGCCAGTGCTGAGGTTGGTGGGAATGGCACAAATTCTGCTCCCATTCCTTCCCTAGCACCACAACAGCCAGCGGGGTCAGTGCTTCCCTGGACTGGGATGGAGTGGGAAGCCTCTGATCCAAACCAAGAAGGCAAAGCCAGGGCTCTGGAGGGCCTGTCAGACACATCAGGCCTCAGCTGCCCTGTGCTGGCCCCACTGTGAGTGTCCCCATCAGCCTGCACTGCTGGGATCCCTGCCCTGCACCTGCCACCTCTGCAGCACGCTGCACTTCCAGCAAAACCTTTCAAAACTGAGGGAAAATACCATTTCCCCCATTTTTCAGCTGAAAAAACCAAGACACCTATTAGGGAACTGACTTGCCTAAACTCATAAAGCAGGCAAGCAGCTTGCTCACATGATAATGACTATTACTGGCAACGATTAATAATTGACAGGCCTTTTACCTTACAAGAATTTAATTCAGGGACTGTACAATAATTATCTCATAAACAAGAAACAGCAAGTTATCACTCAAACAACCATGAATACCTACATTGGCTTCTACATTCTGCACTTCAGAAATAAAGGCAGAAGTGTAGATTGCCCTGCCCTCTGGAAGGGTTGATTAATGACAGCAGGGAACATGGTCAGACACCGCCCTCGGAGTGCCCGGGCATCAAACTGCAGCCAGGGGAACAGGAATCCCCAGGAGAGGCAGGGCTGGAGCGCCCAGCCCCAGGGCAGCAGGGTGGGTGCAACACCTTGAGGTTGGGATGTTGGGAGGTTGGGATGCTGGGACATTGGGATGTTGGGAGGTTGGAATGTTGGGATGTTGGAATGTTGGGAGGTTGGGGTTTTGGGAGGTTGGGATGTTGGAATGTTGGAATGTTGGGGTATTGGGAGGTTGGGATGTTGGGATGTTGGGGTTTTGGGAGGTTGGGAGGTTGGGAAGTTGGGATGTTGGAATGTTGGAGGTTGGGATGTTGGAATGATGGGATGTTGGGACATTGGGATGTTGGGATGTTGGGACATTGGGATGTTGGGATGTTGGAATATTGGGACGCTGGAATGTTGGGATGTTGGAATGTTGGGACATTGGGATGTTGGAATATTGGGATGTTGGGACATTGGGATGTTGGGATGCCTGGTCCGAGCTCCAGGTGCTGGGCAAGGGGGCTTCACCTCTCAAGGTCCTGAAGCAAGTGGGGATCCTGCACAGCACCAGGCTGCTGTGTGTAGCTGTGATCTGTCCCTGTCAATTAGGCAGGAATTCCGAGTTTAACCCCCCTGATGCTCCTTTGGCCAGCTGAGCCCAGCACCTGGCCAGCCAGGGGAGGTGACATCACCCTGCCACTGGCACACAGGCCCTGCTGCTCGGCCTCCCTGTGAATGACTGTGTCTAGCCAAGCCTGGTTACTATTTGCTTTCATAATGTTGAAACAAAAAAAGTCAAGAGCTTCTGACAGAACTTGACGCAACTTGCTGCGGGCTCATTAGCATGACAATGAGCAGCCCAGGCAGAGCTCACGGGGTGGGGTTTCACAAACCCTGCCCTCGGCTCCTCCTGCTGCATTCCCAGCCTGGCTGCCCTGTCAGACCAGTTTGCAGCAGCAGCAGAGCAGGGAATGCTCAGGGGCTGTGGGCAGGCTCCTGATGCCAGCAGCAGCTCTTGGGGGGAAGCCCCTTCTCCCCCGAGTGTTTCCAGCCTCGTTTCCCAGAGAACACAAAGGTTTTGCCAGTGACAAACCAGCAGCTCCCATTTCCTGACAGCCCCACCTTGCAGCAGGCCAAGGGATTCCACCACCTCGGGTGGGAGGCAGAGACCTCACAAACACTCCAGCAAACATTCACCAGATAATCTGGCAGATAATTAAATGAAAGCTAGAAATGACTCTATCCCAAGGACTGATCACAACTGGTGATTGCAAGCAACATGACAAACAGCCAAAAGAATGCAGGTTTGTGGAACTCTTAAATAAAAATTAAAGCAGAACTGTCTCTAAGTGTTTAACAGTGGTTTGGACATTTAACCAGTTTATAAGTCTCTATTATTTAAATGTATCAATTACTTCCTGCACAATTTTTATCTCCTACATGTCATAAACTGAAAGGAAAGAATGGGAGAGCTGCTCCTTTATCAAAGGAACAACTCAAAGACAGCCTGCAAAAGGAAAAATGACCCCCAGTTGACACAGGCTGTCCACAAGTATTCTCCCCAGTCCCCACCACGCTTTGCTGGGTGGTGAAAGCACACCAGCCAGGAGGCCAAGACAGAGTAAAAACTTTTCTCCAATGCTGTTTCAAATGCTGCTCCAGGACTCCACGGAACAAAATGTGAATGAGCCCAGGTTTTACAGCCCTGGGGACACGGCCCAGCAGAGCACAGGGAGGGTCCTGCCCCCTCCCCTGCAGGCTGGAGAGCTCTGAGCCCTCCCTGTGCTGCTGGCTCTGGGTGTGTGCCCGTGGGGAGGCCAGGTTATCAATCACAGCCTGCCCTGGACATCTCCTGTCTCACACAGGATGGATGCAACCGGAGCAGGGGCTGACCCCCCTGGCCCTGCAAGACAGGAGATAGGAATGTCTCACTGTCACAGCAGGGTTATTAGACCTAATTACTGTTTGCAGCATGCTTTGAAGTTGAAAAGTGCCAAGCATTATTATAATATTTTAAGTACTTTGATGATTGAAAACACACAACCCTTTGGTAACCGTGATTTAGTAGTGCTGTAGAGTAAGCAAGTTCATGTGAGAAGCTGCATTGTGTCCGTGCCTGACGCTGCTCAAACACAAACAGCTCCCCTCTGACATCATGGGAACGCTGCAGCCCCAGCCCTGCCTCCCAGATAATGCCTGCTGCATCCCAGAGATTACAGCGTGCTGAGAAACCCACAGCCCAGCACCCTCACCACCAGCACCCCAGCACCAGGGGCCTCTGTAACTTCATGTGGGAAAGCCTCGGTGTTAGAGGGGACAGAGAGTGGAGTGATACATGGAATAATGTCCCAGCAGTGTGGAACAAGGACACTATTTTAGCCACAAAATGTAATTAAACCTCCCCGTATGGAGTGCAATCCAAGAGTTCAGTGGTAGGTATCAGTGCTAAAGATAGGAAATTCGTTAGAGCAGAGCTAATTAACAGTCTGAACAGCCCAAGTTAACACTGGAACATCACTTCAGAGGCTGCCCCTCCTGCTGGCTGTGGCCGTGGCTGTGCAGCACAGGGAGGTGAGGCAGCTGCAGGACCAGGCAGGGTGGCTCTCCCTGCCCTGCCAGAGCCCCCAGCACAGCCATGCCCTGCTCCTGCTGCCCAAGGGGCACCCAGCAGCTCCTGGCTTGTCTCACAGCAGCACGACAGATTCACAGCATCCTTCTGTAACAGCTCTTTCTGGAGGGAAAAAATAAATTCATCTCACAATGATTCTCTCCTTGAGATTGTTCCTCCTTCCTGCTTGATGAACTGTCAGTGCTAAGGCTGATCAGGACATGCAGTGAGATCTCTGTGCTCTGGGAGCTCTGGCCCATGACTTGCTCTGCTTCCTGAGCGTGGCAGCCCGAGCTCTTCATGCCTGGCTGACCAAAGAACTGGGCCTGTTTTAGTTAGCAATATTAAACATGGACCTAATTGCTTGTTAACTGCTTCAGATGCCATCTCTGCAGTGACTGACGAGGCACCAGCACCAGGACTTGTCTCATCCCAGCACCTCAAGTGACAGTCTGCCAAAGCTTCAGACTGCAGTGACATGGAAACACACACACACACACACACACACACACAGAGGGGATTAACATTTGCTCAGATATTTCCCAGCTACCTTAACAGTGAAGGGAAGCTCCCATGTGCTGTCCAAAGCCCTGTGCAAGTGGAAGGAGGCCCAAGGTGGCTCGAGCTGAGCAAAGGCTTCTGCCAGCCCAGTGCCCCCTTGCCAGGCTCTCCATCCCTGCTCAGTGAAATGTGAACCTTTGCCAGGCCAAACGTGGCTTTTGTTTTCCAAAACGCCCTGGCTCTTGCTCTGGGGCTGTTGCATTCTGAGCTGCTCTGAGGTGCACCAAAGGCACTTTCCCAGCCCAGGGTCCTCCCAAGGTCCTGCCCAGAGCAGCATCCCCATGGGAACCCCTGCCAGCAATCCTGGCACTCCTGCAGCAGTGCCTGTCCCTCCCACCGTGTGACACCCCCTGATGATGAGGAACTGGGATACAGAACTCAAGAGCTGGAGGGCAAGTGGAACCTCCAGAACCCAAACCAGTTCTCCACAAACCTCTAGGCTGGACAGATACTATTTCTGAACAGTGGAAGCTAAATTTTAAGTCACCAGATGAGTCCAGGAGCTGAAACTTCAAGCAAAATACCAAGTTTTACAAAAACAACAAATAATTGAAAACATTAAGTAATAACAAGCCACCCCTGCTGCCTCCTCTGCCCAGACACCTCTGGCTAAAACAGGAGCGGAATTTCCCCCAGGTGAGTTGTTTTCTTTTCAGCAGTAGAGGAGGTTTGCCTGCCTAGGAACTGAAGATGTGCCAGAAGAAAACAAGAGCTTCTAATTGTTTTTCTTTATTTGTTGCCATTCCTCCTTTACTCACACGTGAGTTTGGGCCTGCAGTTCCCCATCCCTCCCTCTGCCTTGCACAGAGCTTTCCTTCCACAGGGCTTCTGCCACTCCACCCACTGTGAGCAGGGCAAACCGAGGCTGCTGGAGCCTCTCAATTACTGTTAATTAAATTTTTCTCCTCGGGCTCCTACAGTGGGCTCACACAAAGCCAGGGAGCACAGGCCCCGGGGTCCCGTGATGGAGCTGCCACCCCAGTGCCAGCCTGGGTGCCAGGAGGGCACTGAGCTCCAGCCCAGCCCTGGCCTTGCAGAAATTTCCATCCCCCGCTGCCACGGCCCCCTCCTCTCCTCATAATGCTCAGGCTTTGTGAAAGAAGGGGTGAATTTCTTGGGTTTTCAGGGGGTTTAAGATAGGGGAAGAAAAAACAAATCAATGCCAAATTCCTGTGAATAGAAGATACTGCATGTTGGCAGAAGCCACTTTTCACAGACTCCAGCCGTTTGAAATCTGAAACACTAAAAGTGGCTACTGTGGATGTGCTGTATTCTTCTTTTCAAAGCAATCTGGCACACAGTTTTGCTCCCCTGTTCCAGGACCCAATCCTGCATTCCTTTCACGCTCAGACTCCCATTGACTTTAAGGAATGCAGGATTGGATCCTAAATGTGTGCTTTACTCACACAATAGCTCCTCATGGTTACGATCTATTGAGAAAGGCACACTTTAAAAACCATTTGGAATTGCAGGCTCATCCACCAGGCCAGAATGCCTGTAAAGATCTCCCATTATTTCAGGGAAAATGCTCAGTGTCTGGACTGCACACACACACACACACACACACACTCTCACACGTTTTCCTGGTTTCAAGCTGCAGGCACAGCTTAGCTTGAGATGCATCAAAATATTTTGAGAGCTGACCTGATAGCTCCTAAAGAAACCACGTGTAATTTTAGGTTATAAAAAAAAGCAGCAAAACTCCAGGGAAAGGAAAAAAAAAGAAAAAGCCACCAAAGCAAACGTGTAAGCAGTTGAATCTTAAGGTCGGTTTTTCAGAGAACTTTTGTAAAAGCCTCTAAAGACCTGCACTGGCTAAGACAAAACAGAGCCTTGCACTGCTATTTTTGAGGATGCTGTATATTGAGTTACAAGGCTATTACGATGCAAATCTCAAATGTACAAGCTTTTTACTCGGCCATAAACACAAAACAGTATACATTGTCCTTTCAGAAGAAAAGGTTTGCTGCTAAAATAGCAGAAGCCCTACGTAAATAACCAACATTCTTTCTGCCTGAGGTCACTGACTTGGCCTATTCAATTCCAGGCTAGTCTGGGATTTGACAATCTAAGCAGGGGAGAGGCCCTTTCCTTTTTTTCAAAAGAATGCTGGGATTTTATTTGAAATTTAAACTCTTGCAAACAAAAGGTGGCATCGTATGTTGGAGGCCTATGAAGGTGGAGTACAGGATGTGTATTGTTTTCTCCCTTTACATAGGTTCTTTCAGGAAAGAGTATTCAGAGTCTGTGAACAAATTCTAATAAAATATTATCATCAGGTAGGCAGACGTAGCAAGATATGAAGACTTTAAAGAGATTAGGAGATTCAATTTTGAGAAATATTGTCGTGGAAAAAGCATAAAAAATTATTTAAAACAATAAATTTTAATTTTAAATAAATTCTTTTCAAATTAATAATTGGAAAACATTCTGTAGTTTAAGTCCCTATGCTAATTCATATTAGTACACCAAAACTGAGCTTTTCAGTGTGAATTACCCGTGGTTACACAGCCAGCATTCATTCTCCTCTCCCTCTCATGGCTCTGCCCTGGGAGGCTGATGGTAGTTCACTGTTTTTCCTCCCAATTCCCAGTGCCCAGCTCTTACTTGGACTCTCACAAAAGCACACTCTGGTGCCATCCAATTATCATCCATCCCCCTCTGGGCTGTTCTGCAGGCTGTGCTGTGCCCCTGCCCCTCTGGCTGTGCCCACCCCACAAACCCAGCTCCATCACTGAGCTGTGTGCAGCCCGAGGGACATCCCACGCTCTGCTCTGCAGCTCACCCTGCCACATGTGTGAGTGAAAGCATTCATTCCCTTCCCTGGGCTTCTGGCCCGGGGCAGCCTGGAAGGGAACAGCTCTGTGCCTGGGAGGGGCTCCTCTGCTGCACCCAGCCCTGCATCCAACCTTGCAACCCTGCATCCATCCCTGCATCCAACCCTGCATCCGACCCTGCATCCAACACTGCATCCATCCCTGCATCCAACCCTGCATCCAACCCTGCATCCAACCTTGCACCCAGCCCTGCACCCAGCCCTGCATCCAACCCTGCATCCGACCCTGCATCCAACCCTGCATCCGACCCTGCATCCAGCCCTGCATCCAACCCTGCATCCAGCCCTGCATCCCTGCGTCCCTGCACCCCTGCACCCAATCTTGTATCCAACCCTGCATCCAACCCTGCATCCATCCCTGCATCCGACCCTGCATCCCTGCATCCCTGCAACCCTGCACCCAATCTTGTGTCCAATGCTGCACCCAGCCCTGCATCCAACCCTGCACCAGGACTGCAGCCAACCCTGCAACCCTGCATCCAGCCCTGCATCCAACCCTGCATCCAACCCTGCATCCAGCCCTGCATCCAACCCTGCATCCAACCCTGCATCCAGCCCTGCATCCAACCCTGCATCCAACCCTGCATCCAGCCCTGCATCCAACCCTGCATCCAACCCTGCATCCAGCCCTGCATCCAACCCTGCATCCAACCCTGCATCCGACCCTGCATCCAGCCCTGCATCCAACCCTGCATCCCTGCATCCAACCTTGCATCCAATCTTGTCTCCAACCCTACATCCAGCCCTGCATCCAATCCTGCATCTAATCCTACATCCAACCCTACATCCCTGCATCCAACCCTGCATCCGTGCATCCAACCCTGCAACCCAGGATCCAACCCTGCACCCAACCCTGCATCCCTGCATCCCTGCACCCAATCTTGTGTCCAACGCTGCATCCAGGCCTGCATCCAGCTCTGCATCCCTGCATCCAACCCTGCCCCCCTCCCTGCATCCAACCCTGCACCCAACCCTGCATCTAACCCTGCATCCCTGCATCCAACCCTGCATCCAACCCTGCATCCCTGCACTGCACATCTGCTGGGACTGGGTCCAGCACAGCCCCCAGCGGTTGCTGGACATGGAGGGCACACTCTGGGCTGTGCAGGGCACACTGAGCTATGGAGGGCACACTCTGAGCTGTGCAGGGCACACTGAGCTGTGCAGGGCACACTGGGCTGTGCAGGGCACACTGTGAGCTGTGCAGGGCACACTCTGAGCTGTGCAGGGCACACACTGAGCTGTGCAGGGCACACTCTGGGCTGTGCAGGGCACACTCTGGGCTGTGCAGGGCACACTCTGAGCTATGGAGGGCACATTTCTGATTTCTGCCCCAAGCTCACTGCATGCCTGCAGCTGTCAGCCTCCAGCAGGATTATGTGCATAGATAGCCAATATCTTTTGTTACCTTGCTGGAAAACCCCACCTTTCTTGGCAGGGTATCCATAATCTCCGTGCCATGTTTACTCTAGTGTGGAATTCTCTCTTCCTTTCTGTCTCCTCCTACTCCTGGGTCAGGTTATTTCACTGAAAGGTTGCTTAAAGCTGCAGGGACAAGGAGCTCTCTGACCTCTGGCACTCTGGCAAGCCCTTCCTGTGCAGACTGCATTATAAACTTAGCAGATACTTTCAAGCTTCCATATAATTTGCAAAAGTTTAAATTGGCAGATGTTTCCTTTCTCTCCCACTTACATATTTATTCTATCCCATACCACCCATCAATTTCAGAGTTAACACATAAATTATTTCCACAGAGCTCTAACAGAAGAACTTATGCTGAAAAAGGGTTTGAGAAAACATAAGCCAAGTATATATTTAAAATCAGAAATACAACTGCCTGCATTGATCCAACAGCTACTTTGGGTCTATATATTAACATATGTCTTAAAATATATTACTTAACAAGCCAGCAAGTGGCAACACAAGAAAATGTAAAATAAAGCTCCAAGTGTACTTCAATTTAATGTTTTTTCCCCCGGGGCTGGGTTTACAAACACAAAAAAACCCCACCAAACCATGAGAGGCCTCCCCAGCACTCAACAAGCTGGGAGGGCAGGGGGTGTAGCTCTTCCCCCAAGGTAGTTTCCACTGTGGGAAGCTTTCACCATTCCATCACAGCCTCTTGTTCCTTATCAGCAAAGAATTCCAGATTTCCAGCTGCTGCCTGTAAGCCAGGACTTGAAAGAGTCCTTGTGTTATCACAGGATGCCAGGGTCCAAGTGCCAGCCCACTGCAGGGCACAGTAAATCCATCCCCAGGTGCAGCCCAGCCCTGCCCAGGCCCTCCAGGCAGGAGCCACCACGATGGCAGCACAAGGATCCCTCTGTCCTGGCAGCCTGGCAGTGGGAGCTCACTGGGAAGGAGCAAACAGGGCTCACACAGCTGCAGGAATCACCTCTGAGCCTCCTGCAGCAGCACTTCAGGCCTTCCTGCACCACAGGGTGCATCATAACTGTTATGTTTAATAGCCTCACTGGGCCAATTCTTCTCAAATTTGTCTAATTTCTCTATGAGATCATTTATGTTTTTGGCCTCTAAGCAGTCCCTGTGGCAGAGCCCCACAATTTCACTGTGCATTGTAGGAACTGTTCCCTTTTTTTGTTTTGAACCTCTGCTGATCTCAAGCTTCTGTTGCATCCTAGAGAACACAGCAGCCTCTGCAGTCATCACCAGCAGAATAAAGAGCTCTGTAAGTCAAAGTCTGAAACTTCAGCAGCACCTGGGTATGATTGGGGTGCACATCTCCAGCACAACTGTTGTTTTTACCTAGCAGCACCCTGAGACTCTGCTCAGGTCCTCCTTGTACAGCACAGGTGTGGGGACACACAGATGGAACTGAGTCCCTGAATCAAAGGTCACACTGTGGGATCTCCCTGAGCAGCCTTTGTGAGGGCTGAGAAACACAATGGGAGGCAATTCCTATGGGAATACATCCAAAAGAAGATGTTACTCTATTCCAATAAGACTAAAGGGAGAAGGAAAAAAAGATGTTGGGTCCTTTGTCCTGTGGACATGGAGAGCAGGGCAAGAACCCCCTGGAGGCTCCATTGAGACCCAGCAAAGGCTGGGTGAGGTTGTTGGGCTGGGGGTACTGCAGACCCCTCTCCATTGCTACCAGGCTCTTTCCTGCAAGTCATAATTCTCCATTCAAGTTCAGCCTCAGCTAAAAGTCCCAGCTCAGCCAGGCTCTGGAGCAGATGAAGAGAAACCTGAACAGGAGCTGGAAGAGCAGGCAGGCTGCTGGATGCCATCCTCACATGCAGGGAGCTGCAGCATCACCTCTCCTGGCACTCAATAAAATATGTTCAACAAAAGGAGTGGACACAGCCCAGTCCTGTGGCAACATGCAGGAGAGCCTCAAGGGAGATGAGCAATTTCCCTAAACTCTCTCCTGTGCTGCCTCACAACAAGAATGGATTTGCAGAGGCAGCACCGAGTGAGTCAGCACCAGCCCAGCAGCATCAGAGGCTCTGCTGCTGCTCCTCCAGAGCCAGCAGGGCTGGGTGAGGGGGCCAGAGAGCTCAGCAGCACCAGCAGCACCCCATGCTGCTGACACAGCTCACAGTGCTCAGTTCCCCTTCCCCTGAGAGAAATCTTTGCAAGAAAGAGAGATTGTTGAGAGCCACAGTGCCTAGAAATGACATCTCGAGCAAAGCTGTAACCCTTTTCTTCATGGGACAATGAAGAATGTGCCAGGGAGTGTCCTTGGGTCCAGAAGCACAAAGAAAACTTGGAGAGGATAGTACACAGTGGGGGGAAAAAGAGTTCAGGATGACAAAGTATTAAAGCATCTGCCAGTTTTGAAGGACATTCTTTGGGTTTAGATGATTTAGCTGTAAATTTGTAAGACCTGCACAGAGAACAACTCTTCTGTTGCCCACACTGGTGAACAATTACACTGATGTTAATAATGTTACTTCAGATTTATCCTGGGTAACTGGGAAAAAAACCTCACTAGGGCCTTAGATATGTGTTCTAGACAATATTCCAGTATTCTTTGCAAATATTGCAAAGAATAAACAAAACAAAACAAAATCACAGTTGTACTCAATTACTGAAATGGACTGGGGTTTGCCCAGCCAATTTGAAATCTAATCAAAGATCAGCCCTCCTTGGGTTCCCTTGGTATTTTGTGCTGGACTGACCACAGCTTCCTGCACCAGGTCACATTAGTACCAAACCACAAGCAGCTCCCAAGCCAGAGGGATGAATAGGTACAGCTCTGACAGTACACTCACTCCCTTTGGAACTCAGGTACAATAAGGATATTGTTCCTTTAATGCTCAGCTTTCCTTTTAAGAAGTATGTGAGATTTCAGCCAATTCTCCACAACGATTAGTTCAGGATGAATGTACTTAACTCAGGATTCAGCTGGAACGAGCCCAAGTAGATGCAATCAATTTTCTGCTAAATCCACTTCCTTCCTCTCTTCTCTGCCCAGCATGAGACATCAGCTCTGCACTACAGCCACTGGTGAGTAAGACACTGCAAACCAAACCCCTGCCTTCAGCCATGCTCCATCAAAGCTGGTCATTCCTTCTGCCTTCCCCTGGTTTCTGGGTTTTGCACATCTTGTTCACTTGCCCAATATTTGGGCTAGGGGGAAAAGGCTCTAGAAGCAAATATGAAGAAGCAGCTAACAGCAAACCACAAAGATCAAATGCTCCTGTGACCCCAAAGTTCATCACTCACAACTGCACAGGATCAGCTGCAGAACTGCACTGATAAGGGCTTTTCCCCTTTGTGCAAATTTTGAAACCTCCTCAAGGTTTCAATGTGCAATCTGCCAGCTCCTGTGCTGCCACCTCTGTCTGTGAACCAAATTACCTTTCCCACCATCACCCAAAGGCCACAGGACTCCAGAGAGAGCAGCCAGGGGTCCTGTCCATGAGCCAGGCTCACACAGCAGGGCCTGAGCAGCACACTGGAACAACAGGCATGATTTGCTACTTGAACCTAAACAGGGTAATAAAAAAATAACATCCCTTCAAAAACAAGGCTTAGAAAACATGATCTCTGGCTCTCACCTATATATTTTCTTAAGAGATTAAGTAGATGATTTCCAGCCTTGTTTTCCCAAGTGCATAGATTCTGCTTTGTTAAATAACTCATGGAATCAGCAGAACAAGTTCTGGTGGCTGTTGTGTTCTTTAGGCTTTCTTCCCCTAGTCCAAGGGACTTCCCCTAGGGCTCCTCTGCCAGTAAAAGTTGTTTGCACATGCATTCCAATACATGTACATTTATATATTTATAAATTATTTACATCCACATGTGAAGTATTTTCTTCCTGCATCCTAAAGGATGATCTTGAACACTTGTCTGGGGAGCCTGCACCCCACTTTGGAGACTGCTGCTCTAGAGACCACTGCACTGTTAATACTGATTCAGCAAATTGTTTCCATGGCTCTGAATTTACACTGCTGTGGTTCCTACGGTCAGTAATCCACTGACTCACTCCATAAATTATTTGCATTACTTCCAGGAAAAATTTTGCAGGCAGTGCAGTTGGAAGAGCAGCAGTGCAGAGTACCCAGGCAGCCAGGGGAGTTGTGTGGCTGAGGTCCTGTGTCTGATTTAATGTCAGGACATGGCACACTTGTGCTTTAGAGCACACTGACAAACAACTGCTGAGATGTAACAGTGAGTAATCAAAAATGACTGCTAAAAGATTGTTTGTAAATATTCACTAAATTGGACACCTCCCACTCTGCACAGGCACAGCCAGAAGAGCTGGAAGGTGTTGGTGGCTGTGTGCTGGCACAGCCACACACCAGCAGAGCCAGCCCTGCTGCCTGGACTCAGAGCCCTGCTCAGGCTACCTCTCCTTACAGCTCTGACACTCTCAAAGTGCCTCTCCTCCAATTCCCTGCCTGTTCCTTGCCTGGCTCATCATTCACTTTTACTGCCCCTGCTCCAAACACAGTGAGAGTTCACTGGTGTTTGGTAAACAAAGAGTTAATGCTGGAAGGGTTTAGGGAAGAAAAAAATCAGCTTGAGGGCTGGTGGAGAGGAGGAGAAAGCACCAAGCCCATGGGGGCATCCTGAGCAGAGAGAGCTGCTGGGAGCCCTTCCCCAGCTCTGCCTGCCTGGCCCAGGCTGGAATGCAGGAGCAGCAGGGATGGCAGGGCCAGGGATGGAGATGGGAGGGCTGAGGGAGATGGCAGGGTCAGGGATGGGGATGGGAGAACAGCAGGGATGGATGGCAGGGTCAGGGATGGGCACAGGGAGCAGCAGAGATGGATGGTAGGGCCAGGGATGGGCACAGGGAGCAGCAGGGATGGATGGCAGGGCCAGGGATGGGCACAGGGAGCAGCAGGGATGGATGGTAGGGCCAGGGATGGGGATGGGGGAGCTGAGGGGATGGGAGGGCCAGGGCAGGGCACAGGGAGCAGCAGGGATGGCAGGGCCAGGGCTGGGGCTGAGCCACAGGCAGAAGCAGTAACAGCTCCTCAGGGGCCCCAAACTGGAAGGAGAAGGAACACAGAAGGTCTGTGCACCCATCAAGGAGCCTGTGGACACAGTAAGAGCAGGACAGTGCCCAAAGCAGGGAGGGATCCCATCACCAAGCACCCAGCACTGCTGTGCCACCAGCACCCCATGGCAAGAACGGGCAGAGGAGAGGCAGGGTCTCTGTCAGACTTGAAACCTGGTCCTCCAGGCCTGCCCCCAACACCACAAGGCAGAAAGCACTCATGGGGGATGTGGGGAATGGCTTTACAGCCCCAGTTACTTCAGAAGCAATGGAGTTCACCTTGGGGTTTTTAACCCCCTTGCAGAGGCCATGGTGGTCAGCAGCCTCCAGGCACCTCCTGCCCCAAAGAGCCTCTGCCACACAGCATGAGGGGACCAGGGCACTTGAGACCACTGCCAGAAGATGCTTTGAGGATGAGCAACACTTCCTGCCCCACAGGCCTCTCCAGCCATGCCACACACAAACACAAAACCACACTGAAGCCACATCTTCACCTGTCACTTGGCTTTGCAGGACAGGGGACAGAGACTGAAATGCTCTGTGCCACTTTGGTGTAAAGGGTGGGTAATTCACTGCCCTGGCATGGCCATTATGGGGGTGAAATGCTGGAGCCCTGAGCACCCAGCACCCCAAATCGATGGCAGGAGGTTACTCTGCCCATGACCACAGGACACAGCCTGTTCTCAAGTCCCCAGTGTCCATGAGAAAGGGAGTGAGAGGCCCCAGTGCCCAGCCAACACTCAACACCATTTCCAGAGGAGCCTCAACACCATTCCCTCCTCACTCCTTGCCTGCCCTGAGCCTGCAGGGATGTTTGGGACAGGAAAGGAACACAGAACAACATCTGAAGTTACTGCACTCCTGCTCTCTCCATGCTCAAAGAAAACAATCCTCATTAATGTGGGGCCAGGAGAGCAGGTGAGCCCCCACAAGGGGGTGGGTCAGCACGAGGGGCTGTTCAGGGCACAGCCCAGCACCAAGAGCACAGCCCATGGTCTCTGCTCCACCAGACACCAGTCCTGGGAGCTGCCAGAGAATGCCCTGATCCCCATAAAGGGAGGAGCTCTGGCTCTGGGTGCACACTGACCACTGGTGGGGCACAGCAGGGTCTGCCTCAGGTTCCCTTTCAGAAAGCATCTCCTGTACCCAGCTCAGGACTGGGGGATCAGGTTTGCAAGCATTGCAGTTGCCCATTTTTACTGTGTCAGCTCAGTGCAGGGCATCCACGTGGAGGGCTCACACTGGTAAAATAACAGGAATTTCACCAAAAAAATGTAAAATAATTCCTTACTGTTTCTGGCATGGTGTTCACAATCACAATGCAAAATTACATGGTTTTTATATAGCTACAGGGAAGAGACTCACCTGGGCCAAACCCCAGGATTACTGTCAGTGTGATGGGAGCAAGCTCCTGTGCCCAGCTCAGAGCTCCCACTGCCCTCCATGAACTCTCACTACCCTGCACTAACTGAAACTGGATTTGGCCATGAGTGATGAGAAATCTAGAAAGTCCCAGAAGTTTTGGTCAAAGTCAGGATTTTCAGGAAATGAGATATTTATTGGAAGCAAGGGAGAAAAATAGCTTTCTGGCCAAGACTGAATTTACTGAGTTTCTTCCTGTTCTGTGTTTCAAGGGAGTGAGGCAGCGAGGGGTGGCTGGAAACAAGAGCTCTTCATTACCTGGGTTAAAATGAACTAAAATTTTCTGAGAAGTCCAAGGAGAGGAGAAAACATCCCCTGCTGGTAAATAACTTTGACCTGTAGAAGTGAATTTACCAGAACCAAGCTGGCCAGTCTGTAACAGTAAGTTTATAGGCAGGCAAAGCATTCAGGTCATGTCAAATACCAGGGGTTACCAAAGCACTTTCCTTGGTGCCCAGGGCCAGCCCACTGCTGCTATAATGGGCCAATCCTCCTGAGTCCTCTCATTTAAATGAGAAAAATTTATGGTTGTTTATGTAGGCTTCACGCCAAGCCTGTTTCTCTGATAAGTTTCTCTGGTGCATTTGTGTCTCACATCCGATTTAGAGTCCTCTGAATACTGGAGACAGCATTCCTTGGATACTGAAAATAAATTAAAAACACAACATTGGGCTTGGACAGAGGAATGGGAAAGCTTTTGACGTGGCCCAGGCACTCAGGGCTCTTGGGAGCAGTGCTGGGAAAGCAGGCTTTTTAAAATCTGCATTAGTCCATTTATTTAATGATATATAATCCTCAAACTGGTCCCCCATAAACTGTAAATATGCATTATTTGAGCAAGTAATTAGTTTCAGTAGCATGCAGTAGCAGCTGTATGGTTTGGCTGCCAGACACTGCAAGTGTTTCCTCCAGCAAATGCATCTATGTGTGATATAACAATAATTACTGAAAGATTTACAAAGCTTCTCCCTTCTCCAGGGCTTTGACTGCATGATCTCCATAGAATGGCAACACATTGAAAGCAGCAGAGCATCACCCAGGGGAGGGAGGTGAGCAGGATTGTGTGATCTGTCCAAGGGGATAAGGAAGCCTTGGGAAGTGGAGCAAAACCCTGTCCTCTGCCTCTCTGGGCTGATCCACCCCTTGGTGACCACCAACCTACCAATCCTCTCAGCTAAGAATTTTTCCTCTGTCGTTTGCCAATATCCTCTGCCAGAAGAAAGCCTCTAACACAGAGTCCTGAAGTCTGCTGCAACTGCAAATTTTTTAAGTGCGAAGACAAACTTTAGCAAAACAAAAAAAAAGAGAAATCTTTGTTTTGTTTTTTACATGGCAAGATTCTTATGGGAAAGAGCTTTTCTAGACCCACAAGAAGTTGAAGCATCCTTAAGGTGAAGAGTGGCAGTGGAAACCTTTGATCTGTAAAATGAATTTGCAAGGTAAAACCCAGGCTGCTTTCTGGTGAGAACTTTAATGTCTTTCCAGGCCATACAGACAGCTCTCCCTGGAAAGAAGCAGTTAACCAGAATTAAGGATGAGGTTGGAGCCCAGCCTGGACAGGGGCATGGCTGAGGAGCAAGGCCAGAGCCCCCCTGTCAGACAGCACGGGAAGTGAAGGCAACAGAAGCAGCAAATACCAAATTTCCTATCATGTTGTGTCCTCTCCTAGGAGCTCCAGCCCTCCTTAGGCTGGGCTGCAGAGCTGGACTGAGCTGGCCTGGCAGGAGGGGACAGGTCCTGTCCTGCACTGCCACCAGGGAATGACAGCAGCAAGGCCAAGACTGGAAACAGCAGGAACACATGTAACAGGAATAAGAACAGGAAACTATTCTGAAATTTGGAAAAGCAGGTTTGCTGGTGAGGAAGGAGAGACTGAAGTCTCCATGGCTGCAAAGAGCTATAATCCTGCCTTCTTGACATGGGGATGATGAGCTCCCAGCAGTCCTTAGACACTGGGAATTCCAGGAAAAACCAAAGATATGCATAACAAATGGGAAATTACCAGGGTACAGTAAGATTTCAAATGGTGCCAGAGGAGCTCACTATTTTCTGGAGAAAAAGGTACTGACATGCAGTTAAGATCTTACTAAAGTCATCCATTGTGCCTGTTTGAGATGGAAAACAAAAGATGCAAAATAGTAAAAAAGTTTGAATTCTTCAGTAGCAGGGCAGACACAGCAGAGCAAATGCACAAAGGAAAAAAGACAACACATGGGGAATGGAAAATTCCCACAAGATGCCTCAGAGACAAAAACTGAAGTTCAATCCTTCCAACACAGCAGGAACACAATCAGGTGATGGTGGCCCACAGAGCACAGTTTGGTCAGTCAGGAGCAGCAGTGATGACACCAACTGTGGGCAAAGGAAAGGGGCAGGGTCACCCAAATGCCAGGTGATGCATGGCTTTAGGACAGCCTAAACACAGGAGCCTGAATGTGTTTATAATACACATAAACAGGTTTTGTATGAGGATAAAATGCACTGAGACAGGCACCAGGAAAGAAACCATCAGATGGTTGTGGGCAGGAGATTCCCAAAGAGATTCCCAAAGTGCTGAAGGACAAAACTGATAAACTGCATGAGTGGACATGGAACTGACTTTTTGTTGAAGAACTGATGATGATCTATATTACATAAGAAATTATTTCAGAGTTTAGTTTGAAGGTTTAGTTTTCAGATGAGTAAGGATGAAGGACACCACTAAAGCATTTTTTGTACTTGGCAAAATATAGAGGGACAACACAGAGGAGAAACAGTTCAACAACTACAGGAAACAAACCCTGTGTTTCTCCTTTAATTCATTCCTTTCTCCACTTTTTCCTTCCACCTGTTTTTTTGTAACAATTAGAGATCACAGAACCTGGAAATGGGAAGCAGAAACATCTGCTGACAGAGTCTGTGACTTGCCCGTGCTCTGTTCTGGATTATCTGGATTTCTTCCCTTTTGAGAGACAAACTCAGCAGCAGCCAAAGGGAATCTCTTCCTTTGTAGAAACTGATGTGTGTTCCAAGAAAACATTTTAAATGGGTAGAGGAGAAAGTAAGAAAGGAAAAGAGTAGAAGGGAAGACTAAACACCCAAAAGATGTGGGTTTCAGAGAAGACCACTGAGACCTGGATAAAGGATGCCAATAAGGAAATGGGGAAATTTGACCACATCTTGTTACTCGAGACAACAGGTGACATTTCAGAGCCACAAAACTGTGCAAAGTGGTTAGGTTCTCTGGAGTTTTTACAGAAATAAAAAACTGAGAGTGAAACCTTGTTATTAAGAGCATATTTTTGGTATTTTTTATGTTTTCCAGTCCTTGAAAGGATCACAGGTGCCATCAGTGAATGGTTCCACATTATGAGTACAAAGTTGTTGTGGAAGGAATACATCTATGGTCAGTCAATGAACACAGAAGAAAGTTTCCATCACGAGTTGCCAGGCAACCCCCACCCATTAAAAGCCATTTATTTCCTGCTGGAATCATTAATAGCAGAATGCAATTACAGCCCCTGAAGGAAACAAGGAGACAGAGACAAACCACCAGCCAATTATTGATCACATGCCCTCTGATCATCAGAAACAAAGCAGCATTTCCCAGTTCCCTGGCAGCCAGGCACTGACCCCACCACCCTTCCCTGGGGTGAGCCTCCAGCTCTGCCACTGCTGATAAAGGAAAGAGTGGCACTGTACCAAAACACACTGTCCCAGCCAAGCACATGCATCTGCAATATCTATAGCAATATACAATATCTATATCAATATACAATATCAATATTCCATGGGGATGTCCCCATGGAACTGAGGCAATCAGATGAGCCACCCCTAAAATAACAGGTTTCCTCCCAGAGCTGAACTAAATTTAAATTAGACCCAGAATTGAAAACATCTCATGACATAATATTTACAGCATGGTCTGTAGAAGGGACCCAGAAATGGAGTGCTTTATTTGCAGCCCAGCACACAGACCAGTCCCTGCTGGGCCAGAGATGCCCCCAGGTAGCTCAGACAGCAAAGCAGAGAAATACAAAATGCCTCCTAAAATGTAAAAATCAACTACATAAATTTTAAATAAAGGAGAATTTCCTGTGTCTACCCCATCTCAAACATTTTTGATGACCATTTCCATCCCATTGTTTTTGTTCTGAAGCCTGGCATATTATCAGACTAACCATGGAACGAGATAAAACATTTTTCTAGCAATCAGCACCCAAAGGTACTTGGGCTCTTACATGGGCTGGTATCCAAGTTTGACTTTAAATTCAAATTAACATTATATTGCTTTGCTGAGACTCAGAGTCTTGCACAGGGGAGCCCAACCATGTGAAGCCAGCTGCCATCTCTGCCATCCTGTGCCTCTCCACAGTGAGCACCTCCCTGTGCTGAGCTCTGCCCTGGGGTGGGCTGCAGACACCCTGGGAATGGTTTATCCACCTGTCCCCAGGGGAAGTGTGGGGCTGAGCACAGGCTGAACTCATCCCAGAGAGGCAGAGGGACTCAGGCAGAGCTGTCTCAGTGACACCAGGGTCTGTACTGGGCACAGCCACCAAACCCAACCTCCCACCCAACCTCCCACCTCTGCACAGCACTCAGCTCTTCCTGGGAATCCCAAATTCCTGCCCCACACACAACAGCCCTGCTGCCAGCTCCAGTCACAGCCTGGAGACCACCAAACCCCAGGTGGGCCCAGGTTCCACTCTCCAACCACGGGCTGGAGCTGTGGATGAGCAGAGGGTCAGGGGGATGTTCCTCCACACACCATGAGCCCCTCCTCAGCCTGGCCCTGAGCACAGCTATTGATCAGCCAGTGCCTCTGCAGGATCACAGACCAAACACCCCAACGTGTGTCAGCCTGCTCCAGTCCAACAACATGGGGTTGAAAATGGCAGGAAAAGCACACAAGGACATGAGCTACCCAGCAGCCTGGCACTGCACAGCCTGGCACTGCACAGCCCACGAGCCCCTCTCCCTCCTGGGCTCCTGCTGGCTTTCCCTGATGCCCAGAAGAGTTGCACAAAGTGGCTGCAGAAAGATGAGCAGATTCTGAACCTGCACTAAATCAGTGAAAATCAGCCAAGGTGAACCACTGACACAAACACACATTTGTACCACTGTGATTACCAACCTGAACACTGGGGGACACACACTGTAGAGCTCACTGATTTGACACTGAATTTTGTTTTATTTTATGGGAAAGTCACATTTAGAGACAGTTTAATTTGCAGCTCCAAGGCAAGCACTGGCAGTGTGCAATTTGGATGCAGCAATTCATGCCAAACTTATAAATACACTGTGGGACGGAACAAATACGGATTGAAAATGAACCTTCCACTGGGAATTTGGGTATTTTAAAAACTCACCAACTGCTGTAAATATACACCAAAGGGACACAGCTTCCTTAAGATGTTCTGTGCCCTACTGCCACCAAGAGCAAACAAAGGTTCAACTTGGGGCAGCAAATACGCAAAAGACCAATTCCAGTGTCACAAGGAACTTCTGGGACATCCTATTAATAGACATCTACACCCAGGAGCACTGAGGCCTCAGACAGAAGTGAGCAGGCAGGTTGTGCCTGTGGCCATGAACTGACTCCCTTTTCCCATCAGCTGGGGGCAGGGGCTGGTTCAGAGGTGCTCCCAATACCCTCAGGGTAACAATAATAATAATAATAATAACAATAATAACAACACTGTCACTGTGGTTGTCCTACTTGAGCCTTTGAAACCAGCAGCTCTGGATCCCCTCCCAGAGACCTGGAGGAACTTGTGAAGGCTGAACCAAGGCAGCAGCACTGCCCATCATCACCTGAACTGTGACACCTTCACCAGCTGTCCCTCAGAGCTGGAGTGCTGCCTGACCCCTGGGGGTGCTCTGGGCTGGCCAAGAGCCACCAGGTGAGAGCTGCACCCCCTCAGATGCTACAGGTTGCTTTAAGCTTTTGGTTGGTCTTGCCATGATTTTCTGTGCCTCAAAACCAGCAGCAAAACTCCAATTAAAGATGAATGGCATGCTCAAGGATTTGCTTCCACAGGAGAGCAGAACATGCTCCTGGGTTTTATGGTGAAATACATCTCAGCTTTGAGAGCAGAGCCTTCCAAGCCTTAGCTCTGCAAAGCTCATTCCCTGACCAAAGCTCATTCCCTCACACCCTCTGAGTTACAAACAGCAAACTGATATTCCTCTTTGTAAAGATTCCTCTTACTGTAGTTTCTGCCATTATTGCCTCTGGATTAAAATTTTCAGCCTGAAAAGACACTGTGGATGACTTTATGATCTGCACACTGAAGGCACCTGGGAAATTCTCTTTTTTAATGAATATCAACCAGAGTGCATTAATTCCTGCAACTGTTCACCTGCACTTAGATCACACAAGCAGTCTGGCATTACAGCAATTATCCTTCAAGAAATCCTGTCATGCTCTGAAATACTATCAGGAGGAATTAGATGATGAGCTGTTCAGGCAGATATTTTTCAGCTCTTGTCTTCCATAAGCAAAATCTGCAACTGAACTCCTGCCAAAGCCAAGATTTCATACTTAACAGAAGGGACAGATGATGTTGTTGCCTGAATTAATATCTGTTATTTAAAATTCAGCAAAGCAATTTTACATATGACTAATATAACATATTTAAACACATCTAAGTGCTTTGCTGAATCAAGGCCTAGAAGAGATTCTGTTGGTGTCAGGGCTGAGACAGAATCTGCATTTAAAAACCATCCTAACAAGCTTCAGTTGTTTCTTCTAAGAGATTGTGAATAAAGATCTACATTGAAATATTTGATCTCAGGAAATCAGATCACTTTGGCTTCTACCTTACCTAAAGAGAATTCTTTGACCTCTGGAAAAAAGCTGAGGAGCATGGCTTTAGGCAGAATGCTGTAGGAGCTCACAGAGATTTGGCAAAAATCTCCTGACAGAGCAAGGATCTGAGATGCTGAACTTGCTCAGTTACAGGAGCAAGGCTCAGGCATCCAGCACCCACTGAACACAATGAGGCAGAAAAGCAGCACATAAAACATGCCCAGTAAGTCATCTACTCTTCCTATCCATTTTCATTCTAATCTCAGTTTACTGCTGAAATCTCCTTTTGTGAGGAGATCCTGTGCAACTGTGAATCAATAAATTACTGAGGGTTTTCCCCAATGCTGCAGAACCTCAGAAGACAATCAAGAGGTTTTCCATCTGAGACATTTTACCAAAAGGTCTAGAGGGAACAGAAGTCTCCTGTTTATTTGCTGTGTACCTGAAATACTTTCTCATCTTTTCCCATCCATGTCCTCAAAGAGGGAGGACCCTCACTGCAGGAGACCCCAACACCCCCATTCCATCCTTACACCTCTACACCTGCAAGGCTGGAGCCCCCCCAGATGTGCCCATGGCTCAGAGTCTGCTTTTGGGTTTCCTCTTAATTACAAGCAACACAAACCCCCCAGCAATGATGTGATAAACAATGCTGGTGATGCCTCAGGTTTTAGGTTTTTACATTTTTCACATTCTCTGCTGCTTTGGTGTGTAACTCTGAGCTTCATATGAGGGATGGTGAGCTCTCTGCACAGAGAGGGAGACAAAACAATTCCTGCTCCAGCTGGGGACCAAGGACAAATGATCCAAATCTCAGCCCAAGAGCACAAACACCGTGGGCTGGAGAGAGAAAAACAAGAGGGATGGGACTTGTAATTGGACAATGAACTGCAAGATGCAAATGGAGCAGAACTGATCCAAGGGAGAGACCCCGTGCCCAGTCATGCATTTTGGGACCATTTTGGTTCATTTTGGGTGCAGCCCTGGCTGGGCTCTTGTGCTGCCCAAGGTGGATCCATTGAGGCTTTTGCAAATCCCTGCTTTATTCTTTAGCTCTGTCCAGCCTCTGTTCCAGGGCAGCCTCTCAAGGCATCACTTTGAGTGGGAAAGGGCTCTGGGAGCTCCTGGGAAGCTCAGGAAGGCCTGGCCTGGCACACTCTGCCATCTTCAACCAGGACAGCCTGACAGATGGCACCTGGCACTGAAACTGAAGATAAACTCAAAGAAGTGTCTAAGAAAGGGCTCTGACTCAGGCAGAATTTCCACTTCTCTGCACAACTGCACTTGTCTTTGCTGAGTTGAAAACATTCCCTGCCAAGTGATGAAATGAGGCCTTGGAGGCTCCATCATTCATTATCACATTTCAGCCTGAGTGGTCTCCAAACCACAACTTTTCCCAAGGGTTTGAAATATTATTTTATTTATTTTTTAATTGTAGCTGGTTAAGTATTGAGCCCTTATCTAAATCAGATATCTTCAGGTGCAGAATTATTTGTCTTTGGTTATTGACTTTTATTTTCTACAACCATTCAGTTGAAAGTAAACCTGAAAACTGCTGGAGATGACCTCAGATCATTCTTGTTATTTGAGGGAAAAAAAAGACAAACTAAAAAAAAAGGACAGACAGGCAATCTTGTGCTTGTATTCTCACATTTCTAATTAGTGTTGTGATTGCACGGCCAGGTTTAGGTGCTGGGGGGGCTCTGTGAGAAGCTGCCAGAAGCTTCCCCTGTGTCCAGCAGAGCCAATTGCAGCACTCCAGGACAGACCCAGGCCTGGCCAAGGCTGGGCCCCTCAGTGACAGCAGCAGCACCTCTGGGGACACTTGGGCAGGGCAGGAAATGGCCCTGGAACTGCAGCTGGCTGAGAGCAGGGAGGGTGTGTGAGAGGAGCAGCTCTGCAGAGCCCAGGGCAGGGCAGGAGGGGCAGGAGCTGCTCCAGGGGCTGAGCTGAGACCCCCGAGCCCGGGGGGACCCAGGGAGAGGCAGCTGAGCCCCCCAGCCCTGGGGAACAGCAGGGACCAGAGATCATCCAGCATGGACCAGAGATCATCCAGCATGGACCAGAGATCATCCAGCATGGACCAGAGATCATCCCTGGGGAACTGCATGGACCAGAGATCATCCAGCATGGGCTCCAGCTGGATCATCATCATGCAGCCCTGGGCTCCAGCATGGATCACAGATCCCCCTGCAGCCCCTGCAGCCCCCACACAGGAGCAGAGGGTGCCTGCAGGAGGCTCTGACCCCAGGAACCCCACACTGGAGCAGCTCCTGGCAGCACCTGTGGAGAGAGGAGCCCAAGCTGGAACAGCTTTGCTGGAGGCCACAGGAGAGCTGGGCTGGAGCAGATCCTGAAGGACTGACTGCACCCATGGGAAGGGACCAGGCTGGAGCAGATCCTGAAGGACTGACTGCACCCATGGGAAGGACCAGGCTGGAGCAGATCCTGAAGGACTGACTGCACCCATGGGAAGGACCAGGCTGGAGCAGATCCTGAAGGACTGACTGCACCCATGGAAGGGACCAGGCTGGAGCAGCTCCTGAAGGATGCAGCCCATGGGAAGCTCTCAGGCTGCAGAAGCTCAAGGAGCTCACTGTCCCCTGTGGGAGGGACCCCACACTGGAGCACAGAAGATGTGAGGAGCCCTTGCCCTGAGGAGGAAGGAGCAGCAGAGACAGCCTGGGATGAGCTGAGCACAGCCCCCATTCCCCATCCCCCTGCACCCCAGGGCAGAGGTGGAGAAAGCTGGGAGTGAAGTTAAACCCAGGAAGAAAGGAGGGTGAGGAGAAGCTGGTTTAAGATTTAGCTTTTATTTGCCATTATCCTACTCTGATTTGGTTGTTAATAGATCTTTTGGAGCTCTCCCTGCCCTTATCTGGACTCACAGCCTTTCCTTATCTCTCCTCTCCCATTCCAGCTGAGGAAGGCAGGGATAGAGGGGCTTTGGTGGGCACCTGCAGTCCAGCCAGGCCCAACCACCACATAAACACACACAGAACTACAGCCCATACAGGTCCAGGCAGAGAGAACCCATGGGCTCCTCTACTCTCCTGTGAAAGGCTCAGAAGGAGGAGCAGTGTGTGCTGTGACCCCTCACCTAACAAAGATCATTAATGATCACCCAATTACCTAAAGCTTGGCTCAACTTAAAACATTCTCCAAAGGGACATTTGCTCTTAATTTGAAAACAAAAAAGAATAGAGAATCTGCCACTTCTCTTGTTGTTTTGTTCCAGCAGTTAATCATCCTCATTGCAGACAAACTGTCTTTGATTTCCTATTTGAATTGTGTAATTTCAGCCTCCAGGAAAGATTTCTCTTGTGTTTGTCTCTAGTACATATGAGACCATTTTCTAATGCTGTTTTGTGGTTCATGTACTTACAAGCTTTAGCCACATGACCCTCCCATAATTTCAGATACCCAAAATACACTGAGCTCTCATGATTAGCTTTTCTCCAGCTTTTAATCATCTATTTAAGTTCTTCTGGGCCCTCTCTGGTTACTCTCACCCATCCAAAGGTGGGCACTAAACCTACAGCTCAGGAGTCTCACACAGGTCCCAGCAAAGTCACAAAATGAGCTCCCTGGTCATGAAGTGCAGTCCTGTGAGAAGGCTCCATTTGGTTTTGCCCCTGAGCTCCTGCAAAGCCCTTTCAGCCCCATTCTCAAGGGTGCTGCTCCCACAGACAGGACCTGCACACCTTGCTCCCAGGTCTGGCTCTGCTGGCCCTGTACAGAACCACTCTGGGCTTTCCATGGGTTGCACAGCCCAAAACACAGTGAGAAATGAAAGAGTTAATGCAACACCCTGCTCCCAGCTGGCTCACGTTGATCCTAGCTCAGAGCTGAGAGGAAAAGCTCTGCTCTGGACTCACCTTGAGCTGAGCTCTGCTCTTTCAGCTCCCTGAGCACCTCTCCAGTGCCCAAACTCTCCCCTGCCAACAGGGCTGTACCAGAGGCTGCAAACATTCCATCCAAGCCCTTCCACTGGTGAACTGTCCTGGTGGGGCCTCCAGGCCAGAGCAGCACAGTGAGAGGCTGAGAAGACAACCTGGAGCATCTCCCTGTGTGGGGTGACTCACGGGAAGCGCCTGAATCACCAAATTCCAGGCACCCACGGGTGGGGCAGACAATGCCTCAGGTGGACATGTCTCAAGCTGTCCCGTGGTAGGTGAGCACTGGCCACACACACCTCTCCACAACAGTCAGAAAAGCTTGTTTTGTGTTTAAATTATTGAGTTGTGTTTGTATTTTGCTGTTAAAATACACTTCTTGTCCCTTACACATTTCTGTCAGGAGCAGTGACCTGCACACAGAACCCCATGGGAGCAAACATGCAGCCTGAGTACTCCAAACCAACATTTCTGGCCCAGAGAGGAAGCTGGAATTCACCCATGCAATTAGGTTAGCTTAATGCTGTGGATAGACATTATCTGATATCCTATTTTGTAATCCTCTGCTAAGCAGGATGCTGCTCACTTTGGGAGCCAGCAAAGCAGCTAAGTCACTGTCAGAGCTGAGCAAAGCCACCAGCAATCCCTGAGGGGCTGAGATGAGTTCAGCCCCACAGCTGTAATGGCCCAGAGTCATTTTAAAAAGTCACTAAATTCTATACTCAGGTTGATGGTTTCTTTAAACCAATATTTATCAGTACAAATCTCAGGAGAAAGACAACACTTCTCCTGTCAGAAGTGAACTTTACAATGTTCTTCTGATTATCAACTGATTTGGTTCTATGCCAATAATATTTTACTCTTTTTCTAATCCTTAATTAATCCTTTTTAGAAACAATCTGTGTTCAGCACATTGTGCTCAGAATAAATCTTTTGCTGTATATCTGTATCATAACAAGATCTTCCAAATCCAGGCAAATATTTTCATATATAAAGAACCTCACTAGATGAGTGCATAAAACAAGAAAAATCACCTGACTCCTGAAAACTGAGCTCTCACACTTCCCTTGAGCTTGGTGGGAATTTGTGAGCTCTCAGCAGTTGCAGACAAGACACTGAGGAAGTCTCCAACTTAAGTTCACAGTGCCTGATTTAAGGCACACTTCTGAAAATGCTGCCCTGAATTTTCCATTTCCCCTGGCAAAGCCAGGATTTCCCCAAATCACACACAGAAACATCTCTTTCAGATTAGAAGGCAAACCTAAAAAGGCTCTGAGAACAGCAAGGAGGAAACAGTGATTTATCATCTAGTTTTCCCCCACAAAAATAAAATCTTGTAATAGCATAAGACATTTCAACACACAGTTTCTATTTGTTCTTGTCACATTCAACCATAAGTGAACAATTTTTGAGCACTGCATATACAGAAATGACAAATACACATGCCTGACTAGACTTGCATTTGCAAATAGAAAGTGACAAAAATATGGTTTTGGCCAAACAAATTTTACCTTTTTTTTCCTATAAAAATGATAGATGCACATTACAGTTCCATAAACACAAGTGATTTAAAGCACAGTGCTTCTAACAGCCAGGTTGAAGCCATTTTGTAAATGCAGCCCTTCAAACAACCAAACACTCCTTTTCTGGGCTGCTGCTTAGGAAAACACCACTGAGCACTTACAGATGGCAAATAAAACCAACTTTTGAAGGTGGAGCCTGGTGTGGGAGCTGTGCCTGGGGAAGCAGGCAGGATGAGCTCTCACTTTTGGCTCTGCAGGAAGGCACAGAAGAGGGGCAGGGCAGATGGGACTTACCACAGGAGCAGCAGGTGAAGCAGTTGGTATGATAGAGGTTGCCCATTGCTTGGCAAGCCTGGCTGGCTCCATACACACCTTTTCCACATTTTATACAAATACCTACAAAGCAGAAAGAGAATCAAAGTTAAAATCCTCCACAGCTCCTAAGAACAGCTCCAGGCTGTTGATTCACAACACTCAGGAGACCCCCACCATTGATACCCTGAATCAATGAGCTCCTCACCCTGAATAGATTCAAGTACCCAAGAGAGCAGCAGGAGGCTGCAGTGAAACAAATGCATGGAAATCAACCCAAAATTAAGGGGGGCCAAGCCTCTGCTGGTGTTTCAAAGCAGGGAGACTGAGGCTGGCTGCAGACAGAGACCCAGAGGAGGCAGGTGCAGCCAGAAAGGACAGAGAAATCCACACACTCCCTGCAAACAACTCTGCAGCCCAAGAAATAATTCAGTGAGACCTGCACAACAAAATGCTCCTCCACATGACATTCACCAGCCACTGATAAAACAACAATTCAGTCCAACCCAAAGGATTTCTCCTTGGCCCTCTCCACAAACACAACACCAAGCACTGCAGTAAAAGCCACTGGGAAAATGGATCTGTCAGTCACATGTAGGAATTGTTCCATTCCCTGTGAGCAGAGATGTAACCTCATCTACACACCCTGGCACAGCACACCCCAGCAGCAAAGCCTCTGCCTTCCCTCTGCTCCCAGGGCAGAAATCCAGGCTGTGTGCAGTGGGCTCAGAAATTCCCCCTGGCTGCCCACCCCTGCTCCTGGGCATGCCAGGATGGCTCCCATGGAGTCCTCAGGAGCCCAAAGCACCAGGAGCCAACAAGCCAGAGGTCAGCCCTACACAGGGCAAACTCACAGGGAAGGTCATGATTTCACTCAGCTCTACAAAGGGGTTTTTGGGGATGGTCTGGTTTGGGGGAGTATTTAAAGCTATTTCCTCAAAGTTTTTTTGGTTTTTTATTTTGGGTTTTTTTTTTAGCATCTTTTGCCTGTGCATTTATTTCTACCTATGCATAACCTCTCTAAACTCAAACCAAGGAAGGGAATTAATTCAAGCATCACTTTGGTTTTGTATCCCTTTGAAGAAGGACTTGAACTCTGGGGAATCCATGTCCTCCTGTCACACAACTGGCACTACTGATTTTTCAGTTCCTCTGAGATGTCCACAGGTCTCTATTCAGTCCTAGCAGGACAGTCCATCAGGACAAGGCTGGTGATATTTTTTAAATACTATAGTAAAAAAAAAAAACAAAGATTTTTTTCTTCACACAACTCTAAAGAAACTGCTGTGTTCTTCTATTTCTACAAGTGCATAGAAAGCTTGGTATTAATCATTGCCACCAACAAAACTGCTAATACACCTAAGAACCTAGGAACTACAGAACTACAAAACCAGGATTTTATCTTCCAGAATTCTCCTCAGCTGTGCCCATTCTGTGTAAGTACATGAAAAAAAAAATGCAAATTCTATGGGGGAAGATCAGAATATCATGAACAGGCATCCCTCTCTTCTCCTGGGAGACATCCTTCCATGAACTTCTCCAGTGTGAGAGCTTCCACAGGCTGCATCCTTCAGGATCTGCTCCAGCCTGGTCCCTTCCCATGGGTGCAGTCAGTCCTTCAGGATCTGCTCCAGCCTGGTCCCTTCCCATGGGTGCAGTCAGTCCTTCAGGATCTGCTCCAGCCTGGTCCCTTCCCATGGGTGCAGTCAGTCCTTCAGGATCTGCTCCAGCCTGGTCCTTCCCATGGGTGCAGTCAGTCCTTCAGGATCTGCTCCAGCCTGGTCCCTTCCCATGGGTGCAGTCAGTCCTTCAGGATCTGCTCCAGCCTGGTCCTTCCCATGGGTGCAGTCAGTCCTTCAGGATCTGCTCCAGCCTGGTCCCTTCCATGGGTGCAGTCAGTCCTTCAGGAGCTGCTCCAGCCCAGCTCTCCTGTGGCCTCACAGCTCCTCCAGCAAAGCTGTTCCAGCTTGGGCTCCTCTCTCCACAGGTGCTGCCAGGAGCTGCTCCAGTGTGGGGTTCCTGGGGTCAGAGCCTCCTGCAGGCACCCCCTGCTCCTGTGTGGGGCCTGCAGGGGCTGCAGGGGGGATCTGTGATCCATGCTGGAGCCCAGGGCTGCAGGGGATGATCTCTGGTCCATGCTGTTCCCCAGGGCTGCAGTGGATGATCTCTGGTCCATGCTGGATGATCTCTGGTCCCTGCTGTTCCCCAGGGGATGATCTCTGGTCCATGCTGGAGCCCAGGGGATGGTCTCTGGTCCATGCTGGATGATCTCTGGTCCATGCTGGATGATCTCTGGTCCCTGCTGTTCCCCAGGGCTGGGGGGCTCAGCTGCCTCTCCCTGGGTCCCCCCGGGCTCGGGGGTCTCAGCTCAGCCCCTGGAGCAGCTCCTGCCCCTCCTGCCCTGCCCTGGGCTCTGCAGAGCTGCTCCTCTCACACACCCTCCCTGCTCTCAGCCAGCTGCAGTTCCAGGGCCATTTCCTGCCCTGCCCAAGTGTCCCCAGAGGTGCTGCTGCTGTCACTGAGGGGCCCAGCCTTGGCCAGGCCCGGGTCTGTCCTGGAGTGCTGCAATTGGCTCTGCTGGACACAGGGGAAGCTTCTGGCAGCTTCTCACAGAGCCCCCCCAGCACCCAAACCTGGCCATGCCAGCCCAGTGACACAAACCCTTTCCAAAACTGAACTGCTTCAGTTCAGAGCAGCACCAACACAGCCATCAGTGTGAGCTCTGGAGTGGGATCAGATTAATTGGGATACTGGCAAGGTTTAAGAAAGCAGTTTTCCTGTACTACAAATTCCAATACCGAAATGGAAAGACCATTCATTAAATCACAGGGTTTATTGCTGTTTATACCTTTAACTCCCTCATTTCATGCCATGAGTGGACTTTAGCTTTTCATTTAGCTAGCTCAACATTCTGGCCACAATGCTGCCATTTTAGACTATTTGTAAAGTGAAATTTTTAATTTCAAAATTCAATACATCCATTAATATTTTTAAAAATCTTAAACCTGATCTCAGGATTTAGGGAAGCAAAAACTATAACTTTAAGATTAACATCTACCCAAGCTAAACCTAGTGAGACAAACTAGCTGCCATCCAGATCCATCAGTTTATTGCAAACTTGTTAGGAAAATGCCAGTCCTTGGGTGAGCTCAGCCCTGACACAAGAAATGGAAATTTCAGACCATTTCTTGCCTTATCCAAGGCTGCCAAGTCTATTCATTTATTTGTAACCAAATGTTATGGACAAAATCCTCTATTTGCCATGAGTTAAAGGTTAACTGATCACAGATGGGTACTGTGGACACTGTGCCTGGCAGAGGTGTCCTGTGAGCCAGCAGCTGCAGGAATTCCTCACTCTGGAGAGCAGCACAGAGCCCAGGAGTGAGGAATGGGCTCTCTGTCCCAGCACAGAGCCCAGGAGTGAGGAATGGGCTCTCTGTCCCAGCACAGAGCCCAGGAGTGAGGAATGGGCTCTCTGTCCCAGCACAGAGCCCAGGAGTGAGGAATGGGCTCTCTGTCCCAGCACAGAGCCCAGGAGTGAGGAATGGGCTCTCTGTCCCAGCACAGAGCCCAGGAATGAGGAATGGGCTCTCTGTCCCAGCACACCCCAGCCCAGGCCCTGCTCTCTGCCCCAGCACATCCCAGGCTCTGCAGGGACTCCCCAGGAGGGGCTGCACAGCCCCAGGGTCACACCTGGGCCAAGCCCTGCTCCAAATCTCGGTTCACTCTTGGCTGTGGGGACAGAGGAAGCCCTTTCAGAGCCCCCCAGCTCCCTGGGCACTCCTTGCCCACCTTTTGATGCCAGCCCTGGCAGCTGTTGATGATCTGGCTGCCTGGCAGGTTATGCCAACTCAACTACGTTTTCCCATCTATGCTTAAAGCTAAAGGAACCCACAGTCTGTAACTCTGGCAATTCTGTCTCTGATCTCTTGTACACCAACCTACTACAGTCCAAACTGCCTTGATAAATGCAGGTTATTACCTCATTTCTCTGACATTGCTGCCCTGAACCATCAGAAGCAAAAGAAGGATTTATTGTGGATGCTAAACTCACACTGGCCTCCCCAAGCAAGTGATTAGTTAGGAGCAGCTGTCAGTTTGTTAACTTGTTTTCTCCAAGAGAGCAGTCATTAACTCCAGGAAGGAATGACCACAGAGATGATTAGCATACTAAAAAAGTGTATGTAAAATTCCAAAAGGCTATTTTGGAAAATATATATGCAGCTGCAGTGTGAGTTTGGAGTGAGCTCATGGCTGCCAAGGAGAAGCCCTGATTACATGGCTGCTCAGCTCTGCTTTTCCACCAGTCCCAGCCCAGACTGCACACTGAGGGCTTGTGAAGCCCTGACATAACAGCTACATCACTTTTCCCTCTCCCCAGATTTAATTCCAAGGCTTGTTAAACCACCTATGAAGAATGTTCTGTTGCAGAGCAACCATGTCTGGTTTCTGACACTTCCCTTGACGTGACTTCAGAGCAACTTCTGCCTTTATACAATTCCTTGCCCCTCCTGACACCTCAATTCTAAACAGTCAGCTGTACCCAGATCTTTAACACAGCAGATTCTTTGTTTCTGTCCAGGTCATCAGCTCTCACACAGATCTGGTGTCTCTACCCAGAAAAACACATTGCAAGATGTTGCATTTACTCAGAGTTGCCATGAAGGTTGGCTGAGGCAGGATCAGTGTCACTGCAGTCCTGGCTGGGGTGGAGAGAGGTTCACACCCTCACAGAGCACTGAACCAGAGAGCAGAGAGTGAACAAACACTCTGTGGAGCACAGCAAAGGACCACCAACAAAATGGGAAGAGAAGGAGTTCCCAGAGCCTCCCTGCTGCACTTCAGCACATCTTCAACCATGCACTCAGCTGAGCTGGAGCACATCAGTGAGAACATCACCTCTGGACACGGGGCAGGCAAGCCTCCAGCACTGCATGGCAGCACAGGCACAGCTCCTGGGGAGCTCCCACAGCACAGCAGATCACACTGGGACCTTCTGATGTGCTCAGTGACCTGAGACCAAATGCAATGCATTATAATTACAAAGGTATCAGCAACAACCTATTTTTCAGCCTGCTGGTACTTGTAAGAGTTCCCTGCAGTGGCCTGTGCATCACAAGAAGTTTAGTTTGGGATCTGTACATCAGATCCAGTAATGCTCTTTTGGCCATGCCAGCACAGGCTGCTACTTCATACAGACTTCACCAGGCAGCCAGAATTAGGGAAAAAAACCTGATAAATGCCATGCATATCATGGCAGATATTTAACCACCTTTGACCTCAGACACAGGTGGAATTCAGCCTGTGCCTGAAGCCATCTTTTTATAACCTAAAAGGTTTAGCACAAACGCAAGAGAAATGGTACCAGGTGGCCTCTGAGCTGCAGCAGGCAGCAGCTGTGGGAGCTGGGAGCATCCACAGCCTGAGCCCCACAGCCCAGGGATGAGCTGCAGCCCCACCATATCTCAGGATAACTGCTACACGCTGCCTACAGTAGGAAACAACCAAGCCCTGTCATCAAGAGTTATGGTAAAGCTAAAATTAACAACTAACACATGGCACAGATGACTCCCTCCCTGCCTCTGCAGTGCTGGGAAAAGGGCGGATGAGCATCACGCTGGGCCACTGCAAAATCCCCTTTCCTTCTCTCAGACAGGAAAACCATCTCTACACAAACCCCACACAAGATTCTGCACACCTGCAGCCCATGCATGGCACAGGGGCAGGGAGATGGACACCCACTGCCATGGAGCAGGGAGAACAAACAAGGAGGGAAGCCTCAGCTGCAAACCAGAAGCCAAACTGCAGCAAGAGCTGCAAGAGCAGAGGGCTGTGAGGGGCTGTGTCAGACACCTGCAGGTGCCAGGAGAGGTGCTCCCACACTGCCTGCAGCCTGTGATCCCACTCAGGTGCTGCTCTGCTGTGAGATGTGCTCTGCTGATGAGCTAGGTGAGCCCCAGAGCTGCCCCAAACCCAGGCAGTTCTGCCCCTGCTGCTGCAGCACCTGCTGAGCTCCTGGGCAGCTTGGATCCAAGAGGTGACTTCAGGGGAGAAAAATGCTCCTTTCCTTCCAAGAACCACGGGAGCAGGGATCTTCCAACACACACGTCACCCCCGTCAGGCACAAGGAGGAGACACGAGGCACCTGCAGGGGCAGAGCCGGGGAGGAGCCCAGGAACCCGCCCAGCCTCCCACCGTGGGCAGCTCCCACTGCAGGGCTTTCATCTGCTGCCTGCCAGAAACCTACACATGGATTACAGTCCTTGCAAGGATTCAGGATCTAACGTGAAATCTGGTACACAAGTTATAAATAAATAAATACCTGGACATGCTCAGCAGCAACACCCTGTGCTAGGAGTGATGGAGGGACTGCCTGGCTGAGCTACCAGCACTGCCTCTGCCCCAGGAAGAGCAGGACACACCACAGCTTGAATTAAGGTTGAAAATGACAGGCTAAGAAAAGTGAGAAATGCTCAAGTAAATGTTTTAGGTTCTCCTGCCAAGCCCCAGCCCATGCACACCTGGCACCCCAAAAGCCATAAGGAGCTGACCCCATCCAGCAACACAACCCCAGCTCCAGGCTGGAGCCTCCATGGGCTCCCTGCAGTGGCTGTGCTGGAGGGCACCACACTGGGGGAACATGGGCCACAACACCTAACACAAATCACAGCTTGAGCAAAGCAAGGCAAGAAGCAGCCTGTGGACTGTGAAACTTCTGGTTGTCACTGCTAAACCTTGTTGAGATTGCCCCCAACCTTACTCTCATCCTCAAGGAATAATAAATAAACTATTTAGGCCCTTGAGATATGCATCTGCTGACTTAAAAAGATCTCCATCACTTCAGTGCCTGCGTGCTACAGGAGGTTTTACTCAATTAATACACAGGAGGGATGCATGTGCAGAACTTTACTCAGAAAACTCAAAATTTGAAATAATTTATGTTTGGTTACAAGTGCAGCAAAGTTCTCATTCACTGGAATTTTTGTAGAAGCAAAGTTGTTCTAGGTTCTGGAAAACCTTTCATTACCTCCACTCTGCCTGTTGCTTAACAAGGCTTGTGTGGGACAAAGCTGCTGGGAGAGGTCATGGCCACAAAGGAGGCCCTGGGGGCAGTTCCAGGAGTGACAGTGCTGCTCAGAGCACAGGAGCCAAGCCCTACCTGCCTGAGGAATGAGCACTGCCAGCAGGACTCTGCTCCCCCTGACAGCAGCCATGGGTGCTGCCTGCCCTGCTCTGTCCTTAACCCTCCTGGAGTTCCACACACAGGGTGATCTGATGAGCAAGTGTTTGGGAGCACAGAGGGCCACAGAAACAACTCACAAGTGCCACCCTCCCTGTTTCAGCAGCTCTGAGGCCAGGCCATGTCTGTGCTGGTGGGTGAATCCAGCTCCAGGCCAGCACTGCAGATGGGAGAGGCCATGGAGCCGCTCTCAGCCCTGAGGAGCAGCTGCTGCTGCAAACCAGAGGGGATTTGCTGCTGCTGAAGTCCAGCCACCCATCACACACAGGGAAAGCCCAAAGCCAAGCACAGCAAATGCTTATTGCTTCCTACAGAATGTGAAATTACTGCTCTGAGGCATGAAATGACTGCCAGTGTGTGCAGGGCCCAGGCCTGGTGCTTGAGCGATGGCACAAGGCCGAGCAGGCCCATCCACACCAACCCCTCACAGTTACACTCTGCTTGCTTTAAAATATTCATTCCTTGCCCTGGCTGCATTCAGTGCATGGCAGTTCCAGGGTAATTCATACTTATCTGGCATTTATAGAAAAATCTTTTTCCACTGAGGCACTGAAGCAGAAGACAGAGGAGTTCCCCTGGCTCTGCAACTTTGGGTGGCTTTGTCTGGGATTCAGAGCTCAGCTGAGTGCTCAAGGCTCACACTGACAATCACAGCACAAGGGGACCTGCAAATAACTTCAGCACCAAAGCAAAAATAAAGACAGAAAAAAATCCTGTTTCTAAAAGTACTGTGTGATGACAAAGCAAGGAGACATACAGCTGGGGTGGGCACCACTGGGAATGAATAATTTGGAGGGAAAGCCTGTAAATCAGAGTCCTGTCCATACCCACACCCTCAGTTACACTCTGCTTGCTTTAAAATATTCATTCTTTGCTCTGGCTGCATTCAGTGCATGGCAGTTCCAGGGTAATTCATACTTATCTGACATTTATAGAAAAATCTTTAGCCACTGAGGCACTGAAGCAGAAGACAGAGGAGCTCCCCTGGCTGCTCTATGGGCTGTGCAACTTTGGGTGGCTTTATCTGGGATTCAGAGCTCAGCTGAGTGCTCAAGGCTCACACTGACAATCACAGCACAAGAGGACCTGCAAATAACTTCAGCACCAAAGCAAAAATAAAGACAGAAAAAAATTCTGTTTCTAAAAGTACCTTGTGATGGCTGGGATTGTCAAAGCAAAGAGACATACAGCTGGGGAGGGCACCACTGAGAATGAATAACTTGGAGGGAAAGCCTGTAAATCAGACTGTCCTGTCCTACAGCCCCTGAGTGTCCTGCTGTGGAGGGCACTGTCCTACAGCCCCTGAGTGTCCTGCTGTGGACAGTAGCCTCCTACAGCCAACAAGGCCCTCCAGCTCCAACCACACTTACTGTGCCTGGAGCACAGTGAGTGTAATCACATTTATAATGCAGCCAGCTGAGGAGTGGTGAATTTCCAATAGAGTGGTACAAGCAGAGGAGGAGAGGCTATGGCCAAAAACTGGAGCTGGTCCAGCTGCTGGCAGAGGAGGACAAGCAGCACAGCCTGAGTGAGCCCAACACAGCCACCAGAGCCAGCAGAACTGAGCCAGGCTCCTGCAGCCCTCCAGACTCATCAAATCCCAGCAGCCAAAGCTCCACAGTGCTCCTGGGCAAATCCCTGTCAGGGAGCTGGTGTGAAGCACCAGGGGCATTCAGCCCAGCTCATCTCTCAAACTGACAAGGAAGGACCAGACCCTCACACTGCACATCCTAATACTGTGGGCAACAGAAGAAGTGGCACTTCACAGAGGGGGACAGAAGAGATTTTCCAAAAAACTTGTACTTGGTTTTTAATTATCATGGATACTGCAATTTAAACCAGTTGCTGGTTAAACCAGCTGGGATTACCTGAGCTCTGGGGTGAGATGCTTGGCCATGCTATAACTTCAAACTTTGGCACAATGCAAAGTCAGACCGTAGACCTTTTATGTTTTATTTAAGCTTTTATTAAGTTTTATTTCCCAGTGACAGGTTTACAGACATTAAGACAGTTTTATTACAGCAAATAACAATAAACTAAATATTTAGAGCTCATATGGCCATTGTCTTTCCTACCTGTAAAAGTACATTTACCCACATATTGCAGATTTTTTCTATGTAAGCAGCAGCGTTCACAGTACACAACCAGTCACAAAACCAACTGCACCAGCCCCCTTTTCCAGTTTTGATGTTCTTAGTCACTTTTAGTTTCTGTCTTGGCTCATTTCTATATTAAATGTGTCACTGACACCTCTGTGGTCTTCAGACAAAAAACCTTCTGAGATGACATGGAAAAGACAGAATCAATTTAAATACTTCAGCTTACAGAAACTGTGCAAGCAGGTAAGAACAGTGATACTGAAAGCAGGGAGGATGCAGCCCAAATATCCTGAACTCCAGAGATGTCAGAGCTGCAGAGCTCAGCTCACAGAGCAGCCTGGAGCCTGCTCACTGCATTCCCTGACACTGCAGATGAGTCATCACTGTAATAGATGGCAGAAAAAGGTCATATATCACAGCTGCCTTCCTATTCCAAATGGCCTCATGATTAAACAAGGAGACTGGTCTAAAAGTTTCCAGGTGCTCTTTGCTATTTTCTTAGATAACTGTCTATTTCCAGCAGGAGCATGACAGCCTGGAAAAGGCAGGAATTACGTAACCACCACGCTGCAAACTGAGCAGCTCCCAGCCCCCAGGGCCAGCACCCACCCCACACAGGTGCTGACACCTCTCACAGGTCACACCTGCCCCAGGGAGCCCCTTCAGCATTCCCAGAAGCATAAATGGGTTTGCTCAAACACAAACATGCTATAGATATGTATTACACCAAGGTTATAGTGAGACAGACTGAACTATTCACTTAAGAAAAGCTGGAAGTGACTTAAAAATCTGTCACTTCAACCATCTGAACCAGTTTTTTCTCAGACATTTCAAGTCCAGTGACTCAAGGATGCATTGAGAACATCAGGAGGAGGAATGTACCTTCCTGTCAGGTACAGGAACAACCATTTCAGAAATTAATTTGCCACAGGTTTCTCCCACCTTCAGTCCTGAAGGACCTCAGCTTCCCCAGCCTGGTGACAGTGAGGAGCTGTCCCCTCTGAGCTGTGGGGCTGGCCCAGGGAGGTGCTCAGTGCAGGCAGCCACACTCTCCACTCACACAGGAAGATGCTCAGACTGTAAGAGAAGCCTGTCCTGATCCAGCAAGCTGAAAACCCTTGGGACAGCTGCTCAAACACAGCCTGAACGACATGTAAACAGGATATTCTAATTTTGCCTCCTCTACCTTTGGGAAACAGCAGCACTAAATGCTGTAGATGTGGGCTCATTTCCTGCCTGTGAATTCATCTGGGGGGGAAAAGTAAAAGTTAGAAAATCAACACTGCCCATGTGCTCAGCTGCTCTGCAAGGCTGACTCAAGGTGCAAGGGGCTGTCCAGGTTTCTGTCAGACTCCTGTCTGCAATGATTCCTGAAAGGGGCAACTCTGAGCTGCCCACAGCCATGGGAGGGCCTGAGCTCCATTCTCACCTTCAGGGACTGGAGCCAGTACCACCCAGAGCTGCAGGAGTGGACAGCTCTCCCTTTGACACTGAACCTTCCACTGACATGGGCAGCAGCACAAGAGGCCACATTCCAGCACCTGAATAAATCCAGCACCTGAATAAATCCAGTTTTACAACCCAGCTTTACCATAGAAAAAGATGCCACCCAGTGTAAAGTACTGATAGTTAACTTCATCTTGGTGGGATCTCTGCTAGGTCAGGTATCTTCTGTCTGGACTGCTTTGACTTTTTGCTGGATCAGGTATTGTCAGTCCTGGATCAGGTAACAGTCTGCTCTCCAGCAGCTGGAATGAACTCCAGGGTGTGTGTCTGTCTGACTAATTCAACACAGATGTGAACACACACTTGATCCACATCCAAACAGTATCAATGAATGATCCAAAAATGGACAAATATTACACCCAGGACCATCCCTCTCCCCTACTTTGACCCAGACTGTTATCTTGACATGAAACAGAAGCAAAGTGGGTATAAAAGGGCAGAAATTGGGGCGGAGGGAAGGAAACCCACAGGCCTAGATTTCTCTGATGAAGAAGGTGTGAAATGGGTATGGTCACAACACCCAGCTAGGAACCACATGTTGAACCTGCTTATGCCCCCAGTCATGAGCTGTCTCCTGTGGGAGCTCAGCACATCGCTCCCAATGTCCAGAGTCATGGGAGAACCCTTGGGGGGCTTGGAGGTCCTGCAATGTTGCCAGGCATTCTTGGTGGTTGGACTTTGACTCTTCTAGGGATGTGTGTGAGGACATGGAAGTCACTGGAGTTTGAGTGGTGGAGGGATCACACATTTACAGGGTGAAATATGGATTTTGGGATTTTGGTACAGGGGGGTTATGGAGACAAGATGGAGGAATCGGGGCGTGTCTCATGCTTCTTTTTTCTTCTTGTTGTCCATCTTCTGTGGTGGTGCTGGCACCTGGGGATTGGTTTGTGGTGAAGGTGCACTTGTTAACAAGGGTGAAAGGTACTGGGGATAAAAAGTAAATATGATGTATGTAGGTTTTATTATAAAAAGACACGACCGCCCCGTGGGTGGTCAGAGTGCCCTTGGCTGCCTTGCTGGTCAGATCCCAGCTTGCAGAGAGGAAAACTTTGTAAGATAAGAAATAATAAACAATCTGAAGACAGAAATGTTGAGGAGTCCAGACTCATCCTTTGACCCGCGGCTGCCCCGACCCATCCTGCGTGTGCGAGCAGAGACAGCAGCCGGGTCAGACACTCTCCCAGCCAGTGACAAAAGCAGGCAGAGCTGGCAGACTGTGTCTAAAAGCACACCTTTTTTTGCCACCCACCTTTTCTGTTCTCACAGACAGACAGTGACACAAGTGCCTGGCTGCCCTGCAAAACTGGGCACTGAGGGACAAACATCCAAGACACTGGAGAGCTCCTGGCAGCCCCCACCTGTCCCAGGGTTTGGCATCACCTGCTCTTTTCACAGCCTGCCCACTGCAGCCAAAGCCCTGCAGGGAAACCTGCAGCCACCCAGCTGAAGTGCTGAGCTGCTGCTGGTACAGAACACAGAGCTCTTGGCACTGAGATGCAAACAGGGAACCCCTCTGGCCTCAGTGGTTCCTGTCAAAGAGCAATTTGCTGGAGTGGGGAAGGATTTCTCTTTGCTCATAATCTCTGTGCACAGGGCTGGCACTGAGCCTTGTCCTCACAAAGCAGCTGCCACCCAGCACTGCAGGACCCAGCCACACATCACAGGAGCCCCCAGAACTGCCCTGGTGCCTCCTCCAGCCTCACCCTCCCTATGGAGGACAGACAGGCATCCTCTCTTCAGGAGGGTTTTTGGAAGATGGACTCAGTTTCCTGGAAGCTCAATGCCAGACTCCAGTCCAAGGGAGGAACAAGACACAAAATGCTCTTCCCTCCCACTCCTGGCACCCCAAACACCCAAATATCTCTTATTTAGAAAGTCATCAGCTCCACCACCCACAGTCATGAGACAGCAAAGGAGTTGTGGCTGAATTTCTAGCAACTCCTACAAAAATACAACTAAAGCACAGTTGAAGAGCAAAGTTCCCTGGTATAAATATTCTTTAAAAGTCTTTATAGAAAAACGGCAAAAAATCACCTCCTCAAGAACTGCATAACCAGGGAAAGAGTGAGCATATAGAAAAGGGTAATTTTTCACCTTGTTAGTTACAGTAAACATCTCCAAATAAATGTGATCTTATGAATTTCATCAGCCAAACTTCCCTCCTCCATTTTGAAAGGTTACATGACGTGCTGAAATGTTAGTTAATTTATGTGTTAAAGGACTGGCTAAAAAATAACAGAAACCTATAATCTTTTCATAATTATAAGTCAACACTTAACTGATATGAGAAGCTCTATTCATAGCCACTAAAAGGAGCATTCATTCCTCTTTGCATCATCCCTTTACCATTCTGTCTTGATGCAATTTTCAACAGCAGGTGAAATCACTAAAAATTGGAAAACACTGTGAGAAATTTTCCTCAATCTGGTTTTAATTAAAACACTCAGCAAAACAGAGGAGTGATGGAGAGAGGCAACCCTTCCACCTCAGCTGCTGTGAGCCATCCTTGGAGAGCCCAGTGCAATGGCAGGGCTAAAGCAGGGGTTCCCACTAGGATCATGCCAAAAGCAATAAAGGATAATTCACACCTGATTATGAAGTATGTGGCAGTTGTTTGGTGCCCTCTTAGGTTTCAGGGCATCCACCTGAGAGGTGGGCACAGGAGGGGCTGCCTTTGGGAAGCCTGGATGAGAGCTGAGCTCCCACAGGCTCCAGCACACACAGGGACCTTCCACAGGGCACTGGCTGGGAGCTGGAGTGTGCCCCCAGGACACCACAGCCAGAGCTGGCACAGCCCACTGCCAGCCCCTGCTTCAGACACAGCTGCTGGGGGCAAACTGCCCACACATCCAGGCTGCACCCAGGACATGCAGGCAGCTCCAGGGTGCCCAGGATCCATGATCCAGGGTGGTCCCGATCTATGATCCATGACCCACGATGGTTCTGATCCATGATCCATGACCCATGATGGTTCTGATCCATGATCCAGGGTGGTCCTGATCCATGATGGCTCTGATCCATGATCCATGACCCAGGGTGGTCCTGATCCATGATGGTCCTGATCCATGATCCAGGGTGGTCCTGACCCATGATGGTTCTGATCCATGACCCAGGGTGGTCCTGATCCATTGATCCATGACCCACAACCGAGGGTGGTCCTGATCCATGATCCATGACGGTTCTGATCCATGATCGTGACAGTGTTCACACAGGTCCCAGGATGAGGGAAGAGACGAGGATCTGACTCCATGTTTCAGAAGACTGATTTATTATTTCATTATATATATTATATTAAAACTACACCAAAAGAATAGAAGAAAGGATTTCAGCAGAAGGCTGACTAAGAATAGAAAAAGAAAGAATGATAACAAAGGCTTGTGTTTGGGACAGAGAGTCCAAGCCAGCTGACTGTGATTGGCCATTAATTAAAAACAACCACATGATACCAATCAAAGATCCACCTGTTGCATTCCACAGCAGCAGATAATCATTGTTTGCATTTTGCTCCTGAGGTCTCTCAGCTTCTCAGGAGGAAAAATCCTAAGGAAAGGATTTTTCAGAAAATATCATGGCTACACATGATGGTTCAGATCCATGACCCAGGGTGGTCCTGATCCATGATCCATGACCCAGGGTGGTCAGCCTGAACTCCAGCTCCAGTTGCTGTGGTTTCCTTTGCCAAACTCCCAGCCTGGACTCCAGAGGGCCTTTCTGCAGAGCTGCTCCCAGCCCTGGATGAGGCTGTGGCTCCCCACATGCAGGACTTGGCTTTTCCCTGTGCTGAATTTCCTGAGGCTCCCATTCCCACATTTCTGCAGCCTGTCAGGGTCCTGCTGAGCACCACCACATCCATCCAGGCCATCAGGCAGCTCTCCATGGGGTACAACCCACAGCCTGGCTACAGGGGCACTCTGTCCCATCAGTAATGAAGATGGCAAACACTACTGACTGCAGAACATGGACTGCTGAGGTGCACCACTGGCACGGATTTACTTTATGAAAAATCCTTTTGCAGGGATCTTTTCTCCTGAGAAGCTGAGAGGCCTCAGAAAGGAAATGTAAGCAATGATTATCTGCTGCTGTGGAATGCAACAGGTGAATCTTTGATTGGTCTCATGTGGTTGTTTTTAACTAATGGCCAATCCCAGTCAGCTGTCTCAGACTTTCTGGTCAGTCAGAAGATTTTATTATCATTCCATTCTTTTCCTTTTAAGCCTTCTGATGAAATCCTTTCTTCTATTCTTTTAGTAAGTTTTAATATATCATTTTCTTTTAATATAATATATATCATAAAATAATAAATCAACCTTCTGAAACATGGAGTCAAGATTCTCTTCCCTTGTCCTGGGACCCCTGTGAACACCACAATACACCACCAGTGACTGGCTACCACTCAGCCTCATCCTGCTGGTCTTACCTGAGCTCAGCCACTTTTCAGTCCCTCTCACAGCCTGTACCTCACCAGTTTGTACAGAGGGGTGCTATGGGTGACAGCATCAAAAGCTTTACTAAAGCTGAGATCAAGCACCCTGCTCTCTCCTGATTCCCCAAGATTTTCATCCCAGAAGGCCAACCCAGCACCCCAGCCATGTTTCCCTGCTCTTCCTTTCTCTCACATACCTGCAGAAGCACTTCCTGACTTCCCTGTCTTTCACCAGGGCCAGCTCCAGGTGAGCCTTGTGTCTCTGGATATTCCCCAGGTCAGCTGTCCCTGCTTCCACCCCTCCCATATCACACAAATCCTTTCCATTTCTTTCTTCAGAGCCCCTTGCTCACCCATGCAGGCCTCTTGTCATTTCCTGCATGTCAGGATGGACCATTCCTGAACCTGGAGACTGCCAGCCTTGAGAAATCAGTCAGTTTTCCTGACCCCTTTTCACTTCTCCCAACCCACTTTAGAACTCCTGTAAGCCAGTAAAAGGCAGAATTTATAAATGAAATATTCAAAGTCAGTTCAGTCCACAGAAATGCTCTTCCCTCTTGTAGGTACTGGAGAGTTCAGCTTCCAAGTAAATCTGGCCCTGTCTAAACTCACAGCAAAGTGACATGGCTGAGTAAAGAGCTACCTGTGAATATTTACACATTAAATGCCTACTTGGAGATTTAACTCCCCACTGGATTCTCTTTGGACTTAAAAATAAGCATAAATGCATTTCTGAGTCTGACCTTTGATTAAAACATTCGAGATCCATGTGTAAATCACTCAGCTGGGATTTTTCCTTCTCATGTGTTAAATCACTGCAGCACAACCTAATGCAAACATTCCCTTAATTGCACAAAAGCCCTTTTGGAATCTCTCACTGTATTCACCAAGAATTGGGTTCCTCAATGCTTCCTTGCAAAAAAAAACCCAACAAAGCAACTAACACAATCCACAAAACTTATCTTTTGAAAGCTAGCTAAAAGAATTAGTTTAGTTGTTGGGGGTTTTAAAAATTATTTCTGCTTTAAAAAAAATACTAGAGCCTTTGTTTGCAGATGACTGTAACCTCTTCTGTAATTATACCCATGAAAATAAGGGCAGCTTTTACCAAGTCAGTGATGAAACTCTTTACTGTGCTTTCTCTGTAAGGTTAAGAGTGAAGCACAGAGTTGGTACTGAGCTGGTGCCTGCACATGCCCTGCTTCTCCCACTGGTGCCTTTGAGAGATGAAGGATTTTATCATTCCTCCAGAGGAGCTAATTGTCCCTCTTAGAGAAGGAATCATTGTTGATCCTCAGCTGAAGCAGACTGTGCCTCACTCTGGTACCAGTCACAAAACACCTTCAATGTCTTCTCTGGTTGTCTCCATCACTGCAAGAGAGATATTTCTTCAAGCAAAGAAAAAAAAGCAACAAACCAACCCTTCAGAGAGCACTCAAAATGGTTGTTCCCCATTGGTTTTCAGCTGGTGGAGCCACAGCTTTTATCCTGCAGTGGAGCTGTGACTCAGGCTGGCAGGAATGGCAGTGCAGGGAGGAACACAGGAACACACACATCCCTTCCCTGGCCCAGCAGCCACAGGAGGGGCCAAGGAGGAGCTGCTGCTCCCCATCCTCTGCAGCCAGGCTGAGATCCCAGCCAGCACCCAGCCCTTCAGAGCTGGCAGCAGCAGCACCTCCAGCTCTGCCCTGCAATCCTGGCTGTCCCCAGGCTCTGTCCCCTGCACGACACTTCCACCACTTCTTCATGACCTGATCCCAGAGCTCTCTCACAGAACATCTGAACCAATTTATTCCTGTTGTGGACTGTCACCTCTTCTGATCTCTGATCTCCACCCTGCACAGAACATCCTTATCTCCCTTCCTCCCTCCTTTTGGTGCTTCCAAGCTTGTGCCCTGCCCTGGGCTGCAGCATGAGCACAAACATGCCACAGTTTGCTCCCCAGAGGTCACACTGGGCCTGAAGTCAGTCTCACTTAATTCAGACCCCGAGACAACACCTACCTTGTTGACTTAAGTCAACTGCTTGGTGAGAAACTGCAAGCTGCATGGTCCAAAATATTCAAACAGCAATTCATTTGCAGGCTAATTGGACACTTTTGGGCACTTTTTCTGGCTGGCAGCTATTTTTTGGGGGGGGAACAGCAGTGTTCCAGCAGGAAAGGATGCATGAAGAACTCAGCCTGCACCAGCAGCACATCCAGCTCCCAGAGCTTCCTTCAAAGCAGGAATTAATGTCCACTCTTCAGGGAGATTGTTACACATGGTTGTCACCTGGGTGTGCAGTTCCTGTCCCTGGAGATGGGCACACTCTCATTCATCTCACTGCATTGTGGCTGCACTCCCAATCTAATTTACAACATGTACAAGCAAAACTGAAGCCATGACCTAACATTCCCTCCCAGTGCCCCATCATTTGGTTCCCTGGTCAAAATGAAAATAGCCCAAATTAAAAACAGATTTTATACCACTTTCAGCTCAGCCCTGGTGCTGGCAGTTCTGGACCAACAGACATTGCCTTGAAATGGCAAAACCCCAGAAAACACTTAGGGGGATGCAAATACACAGACATAAGCTTCACAACAAAAGTGAAATAATGCATTTCTCAGAAACTTAAGCAAATATTACCATGTACCTGCCAGAACTCTCAGCAGCCTCCCTCCTTTTCAGTGGGCACTCCCAGAGGAACTGGCCCACTGAAGAGATGTTCCTCCACACACACTGCACATCTCTTCCTCTCTGCTTCCAAATATCACAGCAAAGTTCACAGCAGCCTTGAGGAGCAGAGCAGCCAAGTCCTTGAAGAACCCACACAGACTTTGCACTTGGATGTTGAGAGAGTGTACCTCAGCAATTTGTCCAGAGGGATGCTATGGGTGACAGCATCAAAAGCTTTACTAAAGCTGAGATCAAGCACCCTGCTCTCCCCTGATTCCCCAAGATTTTCATCCCAGAAGGCCAACCCAGCACCCCAGCCATGTTTCCCTGCTCTTCCTTCCTCTCACATACCTGCAGAAGCACTCCCTGACTTCCCTGTCTTTCACCAGGGCCAGCTCCAGATGAGCCTTTGATTCCTCCAGGAATCAAAGCAGGGACAACCCTACCCCAAAGAGCAGGAGAGAGGAACTCTGACCATTGGGATCAGCCAGGGCACATCATCCTGCACCAAGGACAGGGGCTGAGGGCTGGAGGAAGGGACACCTGGGGCAGGGCTGGGAACTGCCCATGGCACTGACCCAGCTGGGAGCAGAGCTCTAAGCCAATGCTCACTATTCAAGGGGTACTTTGTCAGAAAAATGAAACAAAGTCCTTCCCCCCAGACTTGAAATGCATTTTTCTCTGACCTTACAATAATCTAACCCCAGGCTGCCCAATTCTGCCAATCAACCAAGCAAAACACTCAGTGATTTGCCACAAAGGAGTCCAGGATTTGTCCTTCAGCTCAGGGGTTTTGTTTTGTGGGTTCATTTATTCCCCTCTGGTGAGTTACAGCAGTCAGTGAGACAGAGTGAGATGTGGTGTCCAGCCAGGGCCAGGCCCCCACATGGGTTTGAGCTGCTCCCGCTCCATCCTCCTGCCAGCCCCATGGGGAAGTCAGACAAACCCCTGGAGGTGGGAGCAGGGTGGGAAGCAGGGAAAGGCAGAGCTTCACACACTTGGCACACCAGGAAGCTGATTTGCAAGTCTGCACTTGGCACAACTTCAGAGTGTTCTCTCTGGGGCAGGCTCTGTGCATCTCCTCTCTCTGGGCTGGTTCTTCACCAGCCTGGATTCCTCCCAGGTGGGAAAGGGGCTGGGAAAGCCTTTTCCCAAAAGAGCCACCACCACTGTGCTCTTGCACAGCATGCAAGGCTGTTCCAGCCTAACCCAAGCCATCCCTTCTCTTTATACATTTTCTTAATAGGTCAGGGAGGTTTCTTGGGTTTGCTTTTTTAAAAGGTGTGGTCTGGCACTCCAGTCATTGCACCCCATGTGGAATTGCCCCACTGCTCTCAGGCAATGTGGGATTTGGTGAGGGAATTGCCACATCTGCCCTCTGCCAAAAAAAGGGGCAAACCTCATCCATGCTGGGCTCAAAGCCCCAGCCCAAAGCTGCTGGAACCCTGATTACTGAGAATATTAGACTCTGTGCTGCCAGGCACTGACCCCCAGGAGAACACTGCATTGACCTGAGGCTGTGGAGAAGGCTTCCAAAATGGAATAACAGAACTAAGGTTATGGGTGTGTAGTTTAAACAGAAGTGTGTAACATCACATGGTAGAAAACTCAGAGTTTAAAGTTTTAGAATATAGTAATATATACAAAACAAAATGTTGTGGATTTGAGTTCTTCCCTCTCTCTGAACAGGCAGGGGCCAGCTGCAGGTGCTGCTGCCCCACTCTCCATGAACAGCCAAACCCCTCACACAGGAGGGTCTCCCTCAAAACCAACACATGGCAAGACTGGGAGATTCTCCTTCCAGCAAAGCAAAACAAGCTTTTATCTAATTGTTTGTGAAACAGCATCTGAGTCTAGCACCTGGTGACTGCCAACATTTCATAAAAAGACATTAAGAATAGGCTGAGCCTTTTATTTTGTTGCAAAAAAAGAAAAAGGCAACCAAAGGAATAAAGAGGCAAGAGCCCTCAGAGCCCCAGCACCTCACTGAGCACAGGCAGCACCAGGGGAATCTGTGGAACAGCCAGGGGGATCCACAGAACAGGAAAAACTGCAGTTCATGTGCATCAGCCCTGTCTGTGCCTGGAGCTGAGCTGTACACCCTCCCCAGCTCTGGATTCATTCAAGGACCCCTGCTCTGGGCAGATTACAAGGGGAAAAGCAGAGGATGCACAACTCACATCTGGACACAGCTTCCATCCCATCCACTCAGCCTCCACCCCACCCTGAGAGCAGAGCAATTTGGGAGCTCTGGGCCAGAAGTGACTTTGTACAAGCTGAAGAAGTCACAGTCCCACAGGGCTGGCTCCCCCTGCTCACAGTCACCCATTTCCTGCAAACTGTGCCTCAATTATTCCCCTGCTGCAGCACCAGGTTCCCAGCACAGAGCTTCTACAGAGCACAAAGCAGGGACACCTGGGAGCACTCCATGGTGGGCATGGCTGGGAGGTGCAGGGGCCAGGCAGACAAACAGGGCCAGGGAGAAGCACTGGTGTGAATTCCTCATTGCCTGAACCCTGTGGTGTATTGAAAACAGCTCCAGATCACTCCCAGCTGTCAGAAACAAACCCATCATGCCACCCATGACTGTCACTCTGAGGCAGCACTGGGTTTATCAGATGTGCTCCATCTTCTAAATAAAATTGCAAGAATTCCAAATACCTTGCATGGATTTTATTTTGAGATGTCTCGAGGATTTTTCCCCCCCAGGTCTGCACCCAGGCCATGGGGGTTTCCAGCACAGCAGTGCAGCACTGGCTCTGCAGCACTGCAGCTCTGCAGGGCTGCACTGCACAGCCCAGCCCTGCCCCAGCCAGGAACAGGTACAGCAGGCCAAGAGACTTTGCAAGACAACCAGCTACTGACATACACTTCAGAAAAATTACATGCTTATTTCTGAAACCAGCTCCAAATATGGGCTCTAACACACTTGATTGGTGTGCAGGTCTGTTTTCTGTTGAGTGTTTAGATTTGGGAAACATGGCTTTGATTAAAAATGGGCGACCCACCAAGTGCAGAAAATTTTCACATAACTGCTTGGCAAAAACAAAACAAAACAAAAAAATAGAGCTGCAACAGTTATTGCCATTCATCAAAACCTCTGCCTTGCTCCCTGAGGAATTGCCAGTTTGCCTCACCTACACCTGAGAATGCACCTACATCTGGGATGCTCAAGGTAAACAGCATTGCCACAACACAGAGAGCCCAGGATTTTACCAGTCACAGCTCTCTCCACTGCCTGCTACGCAGTTGACTTGCCTTAGCTGAGATTGCACTCCAGCATCTTTTGCTTCTTCCCTTTTTCTTTAAAGAAACCCCAAAATCAACCTTCCCTTTGAACCAGGAGCATTATGGAGAGAAGGGAAGGGACAGGTGAGACCATGCACAGACAGGGTCTGACCCTGCTCATTTCAGGGTGGTGACAGGAACAGGCGGGGGACCAGGGACAGCATGAGCCAGGTCAACACACTTCTGTGAGCAGGGAAACCAGAGCTAAGTGACAAAGTTTATCCACTACCCCCTTGCTCAGAACCACTCTGTCAGTGATTATTTTCCAGTCATTCAACATTTGACCCAAACAAATGCATTTAGCAGGAATTTCACACCAGCAAAACACAGAAAACCAAGATGCTGCTCTAACACTACTGAAGGCAATGTCACATCCACAAGGGCAAGAGAGCAGCACAGCCACAGCAGCAGAGCCCTGGGCTGGCTCAGTCCAGCCAAGCCCATGTCTGATTTATCACAGCCACTATCATTCCTCTCCCACCTGGTCAGAAACCCCTGCACTCCAAAGGTTTCCAACCCACACCTGTGGCAGGTCTGCCCTGGCCAGACACACACAGAAAGGAGCTTCAGATGAGGTTTGGGACATCCCTGGGCTGTCCCTCAGCAGCACCTGAGCCAAGCAAGGACCCAGCAGGCCTGGCCCTGCCCGGTGCCCCCTGGCACAGAGGGAGGCTCAGAACTGCAGCAGGACCACCCAGCCCAGCCCAGCCCCCTGGGGATGAGCTGCACACAGGGAAAGGTCTGTGCCTGACCACCAGAACAAAAGGGTATTTCCCATGCCTGGGAGAGGCCACAGGCTCTCCTCAGACCACAGGAAATATGATCCAAGCCAGCTGGAGCATCTAAACATGCACAACTGTCAAACTGCATTTAGGAATGGCTTTTTGTTTCTCTTTATTTTAACTTTGAAATTTTCTCATTTTTTCAAGTGACCACATTAAAGGAAGAAAACATCTTGTTTTCTCTTTCCAGGAGTTCTGAGGTGTCAGCAGTGAAACAGTTCACCAATTAAATAAATGTTTGGATGGCTGGGAAACAATGAAAGTCCCTAGCAGCTCTTCCACAACAGCCATCTACTTTTCCTAAAAACTATAAATACATTCTGAACTGAAACAAGCTTTGTTCAGCCAAATTCTTAAAAGAGCAATATCACACATGAGACATGACTTTTGTAGCCTATTAAAGCCTCCTGGTTGTCCATTTGATGCACTCCCTACCTCATGAGAACCTCTGATATTGACACTCCTTACCACTGCACCCTGCCTTCACTCCCAAACACACCAACCCTCCCAGGGCACCAAATGCACTTTGCTGCTGCCTGCAATTAAACACTTCACAATTAAGGCTGGAGATCATCTCCTGGGGGAGATCACTGAGTATTTGTGCTGTCATTGCAACCCAATCCCATCCCTCTTTCCAGGTCACTTGGATTCCCATCCCTGCACCTGAGGAACCCAATTCTCTGCCCAAAGCCCCTCGGGGGTCCCTGAGCCCCCCCTGCACCAGGGCAGCCCCAGGGCAGCTCAGCCCTGCTGGGCAGTGCCAGCCCCAGGCCAGGCAGAGCTGCCACTGCAGCAGAGGGTGGGACACAGGGACAGTGGGACAGTGGGACACAGGGGACAGTGGCCCTAGTGCCCCAGCCCAGCCACAGAACAGAGGCTCAAACCCCACCACCCAAAGGTTTTCATGCAAAGTCTGACAATAAGAACTTCTCCAGCATCTTACATTTGGAAATAGGTGTCACCCTATATATAATAATATATGTATATATAACCCTAAATATATAATAAATATTATGTATATAACCCTATATATATAATAAATAACACATATATAACCCTAAATATAATAACACATATATAAACCTAAATATAATAAATAGCACATATATAAACCTATATATAAAATAAAAAATACACACATAACCCGATAGATAAAAACTAATACATATATAACTCTATATATAATAATACATATATAAGCCTATATATATCATAAATGACACATATATCACCCTATACATATCATAAATGACACATGTATCACCCTATATATCTCATAAATAACACATATAACCCTATATATAAAATAAATAACACATATATCACCCTATATATATCATAAATAACAGATGTAACCCTATATATATAATAAATAACACATATATCACCCTATATATATCATAAATAACACATATATCACCCTATACATATCATAAATAACACATATATCACCCTATATATCTCATAAATAACACATATAACCCTATATATAAAATAAATAACACATATATCACCCTATATATATAATAAATCCTCACCCCCAGCAGAATCCCTGTGCAAACCCCTCCATGTTGTGCACAGGAGTTCTCAGCTGAGCATCACTGAGTGTTTGTGCTCTGGGTGCAGGGTTTGCTCTTTCATCAGTCAAAGGCCTTTTCTTAAAAGTTTGCTGGAACCATAAATGTGACTTTAGAGATTTAGTAAAAACTGCTCCAAGAAACAAGGAATGAAGTTTCAGACAATGTGAAATACTCCAGCTGGAAGAGATACATGACTTGCTTGGCTGCTTTTTGTGCTCAGTCTCAGCACAGTAACAAGCAGGGCTCTGCTGACAGGGAGCCAGAACAACCCAGTGAGGTTAACAAGAGGAGATAACACATACCACAGAATGGAGCTCTCTGCTCCAGTGGAAAATAAAAAAAAAGCAGAAAACCCACTTCCAGAGAAAGCACCCACACAGGCACATTGAAAATCACATAAAAGTCCAGCCAAACAGCACATTTATTGGCTGATCATTGGCACATTTATGGGTTGATCATTGGCACATTTATGGGTTGATCATTGGCACATTTATTGGCTGATCATTGGCACATTTATTGGCTGATCACTGGCACATTTATTGGTTGATCACTGGCACATTTATTGGTTGATCACTGGCACATTTATTGGTTGATCATTGGCACATTTATGGGTTGATCATTGGCACATTTATGGGCTGATCATTGGCACATTTATGGGCTGATCATTGGCACATTTATGGGTTGATCATTGGCACATTTATTGGCTGATCATTGGCACATTTATTGGCTGATCATTGGCATATTTGCTGATTTTGTTTGGAGCTGAAGTTAATAAGCCAGCAGGAATTCTGCTGGAGCCCCAGGAGCAGCTCCAGGCAATGCCACATCACAGCCCCAGGTAGGATGCTCCTGTCAGGACCTGAACACAGCCCTGCAAAGGGAGCCCTTCCAGCTCCTAACAAAACTCACAGACACCATGCACATTCTGCACCCCATCCCCTGGCTGCTGCAGCTTTGCTTTATTGCACACAGCCCTGCACAGGGAGCCTTTCCAGCTCCTAACAAAACTCACAGACACCATGCACCTTCTGCATCCCATCCCCTGGCTGCTGCAGCTCTGCTTTATTGCACACAGCCCTGTCCCAGAGCAGGCACTTTGCCCAGGATGGGCACAAAGATCAACCACCACATCACACTCTAACACACTCAGTTTCTCCAGCCACAGAACAGGAAATTATTGAACAATCATATTAACTATTTAACAATTACACAAACAATCAACCAGACTCTGCCAACATGCTGTCCTGGGATGTTTGGGGCATATGATTTAGGTAGAAGGCCAAGTGTAGAGCTTATTTAATACCTGCATAAATGTTCTGATCTAAGTAAAATTACCTGGCTTATCATTGTCAGTTTATTTTCTTTCCATTGTTGAACAATCCTATTACATACCTGAAAATTACTTTGCCAAGTTTAGGGCATTTTTAAAATAATAATTTTAGCATTTTTAAAAATAATCACTTTAGGATTAGGTGAATTCTCCCCCTTTGAGAGTGTTTTCTAAGCACCAATATCCACACATCTAAGAGCCATTTACATCCTAATTCATTAACTGTGGATATTAAGAATTTCAGCCTAGACCTGTTGCCCTGAAGCCATCAGTGGTAGCACAAAACTTGTACCATTTACACATTTTAGATGTAAAAATTATACAACTTCAGGGATGTTTTCCATTGGAAAAAATCAACTTCAATCAAATTCTAGAACCAGCTACTTTGACAGCTGTTCCTCCACAGCAGGGTAGCATTGCTGTTCTGCAAACTGAACCCATTCAAGTCACTAAACTGGGATTTCCTCCCAGTTCTCACACCACCACGTATGAACCCCAGTGAGTGACTGGAGCTCAAACAGGACATTCACACCCAAAAATCTCTGTGGAAGATCCAGCATGGAGGTGAGGGAAACAACTGCCAATGCAAGTTCCACTCTGCCACAGAACCATTTTTGATTTTCAGTGTTGCTCAGGATGCCTCCCTGACCCACCTGAGAGGGCAGAGCTGATTGGGTTGGGGTTTTGGGGTGAGGGGGTAGGGAAAGTGGGGTGGGTATGGTTAAAAACCTGATGTGACTTCTGGGATTGATCCTTGAGGGAATCACCACAGCCTTGGCCTGGAGCTTGTGAGAGCCCTGAAAGCTGAGCAGGAGCAATGAACTGCTCAGTGTTTCTCACAGCATTCCCCCTCCAAACCCAGCTGAGCACAGGCTCCCCTCAGCCCCTGCCAGCATCCCCTCCCCTGTCCCTGCTGGGCACCCACAGGAGCATCCCCGGGGTCACAAACCAGCCCAGCACAGCAGGGCTCCTGCCTGCACCAGCCCTTGTCCTGCAGGCACAAACCTCTGTCCTGGAATCTCTCCTTGGCACCCCAACCAAGCCCGTGCCAGCTCTTGGGAAGAAGGGTTTTCTCCTTTCTCTTACTCACAGTGCCTTTACTTGTAACAGAGTAAAAGCATGAGAAACACAAAGAAACAAAAAGACCATTTGCTATGAAACAATATCCCATCCACAGCCAAGTGTCCTGCAACTGAAGATAAGAAAATGCTTGTCCTCATTCATAACACAGACTGCCATCCAAGTTACAGCCATCCAAATTCCCATTCCATGTTAATTGTACATGTTACATTATCTAGCACCTAATAAAACAAAACCACACATACTCCACAACTGTCCCCTGGTGTTATTACACCAATTCCCAGCTTCAAGGAGAGTCACAAGGATGTGCATGGCTAGCAGGGACTGCAAGAAGCCATCTCAGGAGCATCCCTCATAGCACATTCAATGCCACAGACAAAATTCCCTTTTCCCAGCTGTGTACACTTGTTACCCCATGCTTTTTCCATGTTAATTCCTACTAATTTCTGTCCCCCCACCTTCCCACTCCTTCCTCCCTTTGGGTGATGTTCCAGCTACAGATTTTATCACTCTGCCCATGATTTCCTGCCCCACTCAGGGGACAGGCTCACGAGGATGGTGCCACCCCACAGGGACCCCAGCAGCTCCAGAGCAGCTCCTCTGCCCCTTGCCCTGAGCACCTCCTTGGGGCCTTTGCTGCTCTTTGGCCAGAGAAGCCTGACCACTCTCAAATCAGCTTCAGCAATGTATTTTCCAGCTGTAGTGGGGAGATGATAAAAAAGCAGAACTCTGAGGTACACAGCCTGTTTGAGCACTTCAGTACCCCACCATGGGAGCTCATTTCTGTTTAAATGTTTGCCTATCAAAGCCCATTTGCAGCCCCAACTGCAAACGCTGAAGGACATCAGCTGCTTACCAACACTGAATGAATTTCTAAGCCCAGCAAAAGAGAAATATAAAGTAATTACCAGACAATAAACCTCTGCTTATCCCTCCAAACAATATGATGTATCAATCATTACACCTTTACTTTGATGGAAACAAGAAAGAACTAATATTTCACAGAGAAACCTTCAGGAATTCTTAAGACTGAAAAGAACTCCATAGCAAATCTCTCAAGTGTTCTGCTCACCAGCTGCAAGCTCATCTAAATTTCATTCAAATTTGCAAATTTCATCTCTGTGCAGTACAGCTTTTAGAGACTTACCACTGTTACTTATTGTGTGTCTTAATTTTGATCTCACTTGCACAAACACCCTTCCATCACATCAACCTGCACACACAGAACAAGCACAAACATACAACTCTGAATTCACGAGCACATTCTAGGGGTCAAATCCAGATTTACACGGATGACCATGCACAAAAAGGGCAGAGAGGGCCTGGATGGGTCTAGAGATTGATTTCCTCCCTTCACTCAGTCTTCCCTTCCCTCACCTGCCAAGCCAGAGGCTTTTCAGCACCATGTTATCAGCACTGCTTCTTGGTGCTGCTCCAGCAAACCTGTGCTGGTACTGCTGGGTGGCTTTCTGGGAAGAGAGAGCTCTCAAAAGTCAAGGCCACTGACCAGGGCTGTGCCAAGCTGAGGAGTGCATTAATAACAGAATCCAGGCTTTGTGTCCCCCTGGGACACCCCTGCAGGTCCCCTGGCTGTTCCTGCAGGATGGGCACAGAGCTGCCCGTGGAGGGCAGGGAAGGAAGGTGGCAGCTCTGGGACAGGATCCCCTGCTCTCACTGGGGAGCCCCCCACGTGTCTGAGCTCTGTTCTGCTCCCCAGCTGTGGGGAGGGGGCTGAGCTGGCAGCCAGGGCTGGGGAGGCACCTTCCCCAAGGGCACTGCCTGCACGAGGGCAGCCGAGGGACAGGGCAGAGCTGCAGCCCTGCTGCTCTCTCTGGGCTGGCACAGGGAGGCAGCTGCACTCCCCACCTGCCCAGGACCAGGCACCTCCTGCAGCTTCAGGAGAGGCCAAGGGGACAACTGAGTCACTTGTGGTGCTGGATTCCATCACCATGGCCAAGGAGAGCTGAGCCCTGGCTGGGGATGGCTGCAGCACAGCAGGGGCTGCCAGCAGTGCCTGCAGCCCTGCAGCAGTGACTGCACCCCTGCTGGAGTGTGTGCCTGCAGCCCTGCAGGAGTGTGTGCCTGCAGCCCTGCAGGAGTGTGTGCCTGCAGCCCTGCAGGAGTGTGTGCCTGCAGCCCTGCAGGAGTGTGTGCCTGCAGCCCTGCAGGAGTGTGTGCCTGCAGCCCTGCAGCAGTGACTGCACCCCTGCAGCAGCGTGTGCACCCTTGCAACAGTGTGTGCCTGCAGCCCTGCAGCCACCATGGCAGAAGTTACTGCACCCTTGCAGCAGTGTGTGCCTGCACCCCTGCAGCAGTGTGTGCACCCCTGCAGCAGCGTGTGCCTGCACCCCTGCAGCAGTGTATGCCTGCAGCCCTGCAGCAGCGTGTGCCTGCACCCCTGCAGCAGCGTGTGCCTGCAGCCCTGCAGCCCCCTGCACTGCTGACACCACTCCAGCACAGAGATCTGCTGCAGAAATAGCAGCCAAACAGCCCAAGTGCTCAACATGGACCTGTCCCTGCCTGGCAGGTGACAAGCCACAGGTTTACAGTCAGTCCCACAAGGATGCATGACTTGGATGGATGTGCCAAAATACAACTTTAACCTCACACTGTTTTCCAACACCTAAACATCAGACTGATGCATTCTGCAAAGAAAACTGATTTTAAGACAGTGCCTGAGCTCGTGACTTTCCAACACCCACCAATGTCCTGCTGACACCTCAGGATGAACATTCCATTTAAAAAACATGCCTGAAACAACTTTTACCTCACCTCATACCAATGTTCAGCTCAAAAGAGTTATGAAAATGAGTGAAAGTACTTTTTTATTGCCTCACTTCCCAGCATCTGCCACCAAACCAGGCACATTTACCAAACTGCCATACAGGGGGTCTCAGGGAGTGGAGGAGGCAGAGGTTTGGACATGGAATGCACAGGAAGCAGCTCCAAGGGAACAAAGTCTCACAGTTTCACCCAATTCAGCTGCTGCCAAAGGAAGGGTCTCGGCTTCCTGGAGCCCTGGCTGCACCCTTGGGTCAGGCCCAGCCATCTCTGTGACAAGGATGAGCTGGATCAATTCACCATTCCAGCCCCAAACAACCTTCCCTCTCTCCCTCCTCCTCTGCAGGCTTTGTTTCTGTCAGACCAGGTGGCTGCAAGGTGTTGGTGGGGGCACAGGGAGGTGGAATGGTGCTGTGCCTCACCTGTGCAGCTGGGCAGGTGCAGAGCCTTGCTTTTGGCAGCACTGGTATCTTTACTCAGATTAAACCAAGGGCAGGAGGGCATCCTCCTTCTCTCTCCAGATGCACTGCAGCCTGGCAGAAGGACGGGGAGGGTGGAGAAGCTGGAGCAGTAAAACAAAGCTCCCAGCACAGCACAGCTCCCAGCACAGCACTGCCAGGGCCTGCAGAGCAGCACTGTCAGACAGCTGGGAGAGCACCACACCTGAGGGCTGCACCCTGCTTGGCTCAGAGATCAGACCCTGCATTTCTCCCCCATCTTATGTTGATCTGTCCCAGGCTACAGCTCCCTCCTGAAGCAGAGAGGGAGGGGTGGGAAAGCAGCCAGGGCCTGCCAGCACCACACTCACACACAGTGACCCACAGCCAGCATGGAGGCAGGGCAGGGCTGTTCCTCCTCCCAGCAGAGCTGGCCAGTCCCTTCACCCCAGCTCCAAAACAGCACACTGCTCAACTTTTAATTTTACTGGGGGTGTGGGGGCAGACAATAACAACATGATGACAGGACACAGAGCACAGTAAATACCTGCTGTCCTCATATCAGCATTTACTCATTAAACAATTGAGCTCATCTAATTAAGAAGCAGTAAAGCACCATGGTCCCCTCCACCTTGTTTGGACCACAGGCACCAAAGAACAGCCACCACTGCCTCTGGAGTGCCACTCACCAGGGCTATGCAGGCAGCACAGCTCACAGCTGCAGCATGGACAAACTGCAGTGAAAACCAAGGCATTTTCCTTGCTTCCTTTTATTAAGGCACCCTCAAAGTCAAACTAAAACCAGACTTCTCCCTGTTCTGTTCTCACTCTCACCCAACAGCCTGTGGTCAGCCCGGCCAGCCTCTCATGCACTGGCTCAGCCAAAACCCAGTATTCACCCACATGGATCATCTGAACCAAAAAAGTGGGATCAAATCCAGTATTTATCAAAACTTCAGCAGTTCACAGAAATCAACTTTCTCTTCCAAAGCAGCCCAGTTTTCTGGGTTTCACCTGCTTCCAGGGTGGAATCACAGTAGTTTCTGCTCCTCGGTGCTGCCACAGCAGGAGCCTCCAGAGCAGCACAGAGGCTGCCCAGGCCCAGGCACTGCTCATCCTGCACTGGGAGCACCTCCCAAGGCCGAGAGAGCACCTCCAACAGCCAAACTCTGAGAAACACAGAAATCTCTCCCCAGCACAGATTCCCCGTGTTTGCTCCTGGAGGCCCTGATCACACCCCTCAGCTTTCCCAGGCCGCTGGAAACCCCTCCCAGAAGCTCAGGACAGGTAACTTGTTCTCACTCTTACATTTTATTCCTCAGTCTCCCAGTGCAGACCGTGGGATGTTGAAGGTAACATTTCCTGCAGCAGTTCGTGTGTTACAAACCCCGCGCAGCCTCTGCCCCCTCCGAGGGGAGCCACGGCCGCCCTCAGCAGCGTCCCTCAGCACCGAGCCAGGTGCCAGCACTGCAAACATCCCGCGGGTGATCCATCAGCTTCCTTATCTGCCCGTGACGGACGAAGGAAGGCGGTAAGCGCCGCATTCAGCCTCCTTTGTCTGGGCACAAAAGCCGGGAGAAACTCTGCCGCTGCAGTTTACAGAAAGGTTTCCTGCTAGAGAGGCTGCTGCTCACTTAGCTACCTGCACTGCCGGCCCAGGTCTCTCTCGCAGACAATGAAGGCAGCCCTGGAGCTCCTTCCCTCCCTGCAGAGCACCCAGCGCTGCGCCAAAAGCACCGAGTGAGCCAGGGACCGGTGACACACGGCTCCATCCTCACAGGAACGCACAGCGCAGGGCCGGCAGCACACAAAGCACGGAAATCACCATTCCCTCAAAGGCCTAGGATGAGGGTGGCTCATCCTCACCCCCTCACCTTCCCAGGCCTCTCCTCCCTGCCCTGCAGGAGCTCTGACATCCCCACGATCGAGCAGGGAACGACCGAGCTGCTCCCGAGGGCTGCCCGAGCTGTGCAGGAGAGCCAGGGCAGCATCTGCACACCCCGGGATCAGCTTTGTGAGCCAGGGCAGGACTGGACACCCCGGGATCAGCTTTGTGAACCACGGCAGCATTGCACACCCCGGGATCAGCTTTGTGAGCCAGGGCAGGACTGCACACCCCGGGATCAGCTTTGTGAGCCAGGGCAGGACTGGACACCCCGGGATCAGCTTCTCACAGAGGCTTTTAGCCTTGGCCATCCACTACAAAGTAAAGGCAGGGGAGCCTAATCCTAACTACTGTGGCTATAAAACACGTGCACTCATCCACATTTCAAGAACATACACAGTTTAAGAAGTTACTTTTCTTCCATAAAAAAAGCAACAAAAATTCAGGAGATGGCCAACAGGCCGACTTAACCTCAGCAAGGGCCGAGGGCTCCTCTCCTCCCAACTCCCCTGTGGTCCCAGGGATGTCCCTGCAAGGCCTCGCAGGAACAATGCTGGGCTCCCACAGGTACTCCGAACTAGCACAAAGATTCCATTGAACGAGGCACTAAGAACTGCTCCACCAGCCACACTCATCATCTACAAAAGTTACCACAGACTGAGAACAGGACTGCAAACACCACATCCTGGGATGCTGGGGGCTAGCAGAGAAGCTTCAGCAGCCCGTGAGGAAGGGAGACGAACGAGAGTCAGTGCAAGCCCCGGTGCACAAGCAGCTCCCGTCACACTTCAGGCACTCATCTCCCAGCCGCACGTGGAAAGGGAAGCAGCGCACATCCCGGCAAAGCGCGTTAGGAAGAGACGGGATAGAGTTCACATACCGGGAGTGAACTACGGTGCAAGCGCTTCGGACACCAGACAGGGTCTGTGGCCATGTGAGACTTCAGCAGGCACCTGGTCCAGAGCAGCCCCGGGCATCGCGCTCCCGCCTTCTGCCGGCTCGGCAGGCCCCGCGCACCGCCGCCCTCCAGCCGCCCGCTCCCCCCGCCCCACTCACCGAAGTACTCCTTCTTCATGTGCATCTCCAGCTCCTTCTCCAGCTCCAGCGTCAGCGCCTCCAGCCGCCTCTCCGCCTGGCTGGGGCCGCTCTCCCGGCACGGCGTCACCTGGTAGGGGAGCTTGAATTTGGGAGCCGAAGCGGAGCCTTTGGTGGGGCTGTAGGCGTAGGGGGGCGGCGGCTCGGGGGCGCCGGCCGGGTGCTGCGGGTCGTGCCGCGGCGGGGACTGGGCATGGATGCGGTGGTACACGTCCCCCAGGTCGGGCACGGCGCCGTCCTCCGGCAGGCCGGGCCCCAGCAGGGACGAGCGGGGCGACGGCAGCTGCAGCTCGGGATAGGCGCTCATGGAGCCCCGGGAGCTCCGCGAGCTCTGGCTGGAGATGCTGGAGCGGGGGCTGACCACGGCGGGGCCGGCCGAGCCGCGGCCCTCGGGGCCGCACAGGCTGGAGCGGGGGCTGGCCAGGGCGAGCCCGGTGCCGCCCGCCCCCTCGGGCTCGGCGCTGCCCGGCGGGCCGTACCTGGAGTCCGAGTAGCTGGAGCGGGGGCTGGCGGTGCAGGAGTACTGGCTGGCGGTGCTGGAGCGGGGGCTGGCGTGGCGCTGGTCGTAGCCCATGCTGATGCCGCTGGTGCGGTTGCTGCTGGGCTTGCTGCCGCCGCCGTCGTAGCCGGTGAGGCTGGCGCGGGGGCTGGAGTGTTTGCTGGTGTCGCTGGCCGTGCTGGCGTAGCTGGAGCGGGGGCTGAGGGCGGCTCCGTCGTACTGCACCAGGCTGGCGCGGGGGCTGCCGTACTTGTCCTGCCCGGGCACCACCAGGCTGGAGCGGGGGCTGGAGAACTTCTCGTAGGGCAGCGCGACCGCGCCGCCCAGGCTGGAGCGCGGGCTGGAGAACTTGCCGTGCTCGGCGGCGGGGCCCGGCGAGGCGGCGGCGGCCAGGCTGGCCCGCGGGCTGGCGGCGCCGAACTTGCCGTCCGGGCCGCCGGGCGCCCGCCCGCCGCCCTTGGCCACGTAGCCGCCCTCGTAGGCGCTGCCCGCGGCGTAGCGGTAGCCCTCGGCCGAGTAGCGCTTGCCCTTGTCGGCGAAGCCGCTGTAGCAGGGCAGCGCCACCTCGGAGCGGGTGCACAGCCCCTCCTCGCAGCACGGCGGGCCCGCTCCCGGGGGCGGCTCGGCGGCGGCGCGGCCGTTGGCGCGGAGCGGGGCGGCTTTGCCGCAGGGGGCGGCGGCGGGGAAGCCTTCGGCGGGCGGCGGCGGCGCGGCGGTGCCGTTCATCTTCCGGCCCCGCTGCTCCGCCGTCATGTGGGCGGCGATGACCCGCTTGGTCTCCTCCAGGTCGGGGTGCAGCACCAGGTCCCGGCGGCCGCCCCGGCCGTACGGACCCTCCGGGCAGGGCTCGTACAGGGACAGGTCCTCCATGAACTTGGTGGCCTTCAGTGCGATGTCCTCCTCGTACTTCTCCATGCTCTGCCGGAGCCCGGCGGCGCGGGGCGGGGAAGGGCGGTGAACTCTCCGCGAAAGCGCAGCCCGGAGCGGAGAAAGAAGAGTTAAAAAAAAAAAAAAAAAAAAGAAAAAAAAAGCCAAAAAGAAAAAAAATCCTCAAATCCAGCAACACAAAAAGCACCCCGAAAGAAAGCCCCTTCCCGCGGTCCTGGCGGGGCAGCGGCGGGACGCGGCTCCTCGTCCGGAGAGCTGCGAGGCGGCGGCCGGGCTCGGGGCGGTCACCCGGGCGGCATCCCCGCCGCGGCGCTGGGCTCGGTGCGGCCGGGCTGCCCGGCGGAGCGCGGCCGGCGCAGACGAGGCGCCCCTGTGTCACTTTCCAGCCTTAAATAAGTTGCTCGGTCCAGTCAATGGCGCGCTGCGCGGAGGAATTTGCGCTCGGCGGGTCCCTGCCCCCGCCGCCCCCGGCGGCCGCCCCGCGTTGGGGCCGCGGCCCGCCCGCACCCCCGGGCGGGGGCGAAGGCGGCGGCCGGCCCGGAGGGGCTCTGCGGCGCGGCGAGCGCGGCGCGGGGCGCGGCGAGGCAGGGACTCCTTTGTGTGGGGCAGGAATGCGAGGAAGGAGACTGGGCGCTGCGTCCCGCTGGAATGTAGCTAATGCCGGAGCCAAACAATGATTTTCCCCGAGTCAGTCAGGGAGAGGGCGGCCGCGGCGCTGCTCGGCGGCGGGGTCGGCAGCTCCCTCCTCGGCTGGGCCGGCCGCGCCCGGCCCGGGGCTGGCGGCGGGCGGTGCCGCGGGGCTGTCACCGAGCCGGGGGTCCCCGCGCGGGGCTCGGAGCGCTCGGGATCCCGGCCCGGGGGGGCTCCGCCGCCCGCGCCCCTCGCTGGAACTCCCCGGCAGGAGCCGCGGCCTCGTCCCGCGTGGGGCAGGGGCGGCTCTGCCCCACCTGCGACCGGGGCTGCCCCGCACGAACACCGGCACCGCCGCGGGGGCCGAGGGCCGGGAGCAGCCCCGCACCTGTGCGAGTCCCCAGCGCCGGCCAGGTGCCTCCGCTGAAAGGACTTGTGTTTGTAGCACGGCAGCTGAGGGTTGTTGCCAGTTATTTATTAAGTCTTAAAAAAAAAAAAAAAAAGGCAGCGCTAAGACATATGATAAACATATTGTGGCCTAAAGCAATCTGTGAGCTGACGGGAGTGTAAAAAAGCAGCTACTGTGCGTGTGACTGCAAGAGCTTCATCTGTTGATTGGTGACGAACACCCCGGCGCCGATTGCAATTTACATCTGTGTGCTCACGGGAAGGGATGTCAGAAAACAACGCCTCAAAACGGCAACTGAACGAGACCCCCGATCCTAAACCGTAGCCTACAGTTTTGTGGGGCTTTTTTTTTGTTGTTGTTTTAATGGGGTTTTTTGTTGGTTTGTTTGTTTGGGTTTTTTTGCAACTGAGCTGCAGCTCCCTGGCAATCATTTGTGTTGATGGCAGAAATGCTGATAAAGCCCTAACAACAGGTACCTGACGGGTGTCCTTACACTGCTGGGCGCTGACCACCCTGCAAGGAGAGAAATACGGCTCAGGTTTGAGCTATAGGCACTCTGCTGTGCCAAGAACATTTTATTCTGTTATCAGACCCAATTAAACGTTAAAAGCAACCGTGTACTCAAAAAAGTCCCCAGCAGTGGAGGGCAATTGATTGGCAATCTGTTTTCTTGTGTGTGCAGGGGTGGCAGGAAAAAAAATCCAACAAACCACATAAATGCGCAGAGCAAGACCTGAAAAACAAACCTATAAGGCATGACAGAGGCAGTCCACGTCCATGTGGATGTACACAAGCAACCACCACTCTTGGGAATCAAGTGCTCTTTTCTGTGTTCATGTCTTCCATTACACTTTTTGCCCATCTCCTAAACAAGCTGTTACCACGTGTGGTACTTGTGGAACAAGTTACATTTCAGCTGCAGCCCGCAGGTGTGTGATGGTGGAAGGCACCTGTGCAGCAGGGTGTCCTGGTGCAGTCCCTCACTGCTCCTGCTCCCGGGATGAGCAGCAAACACTGCCTGGGGAATGTGCCCTGGCCATGGGGGGATCACAGCAGCAGCTCCAGTCCCTGAACCATTCAGGCCACAGACTCCAGTAAAGTGGTCAGACGCTGTGCTGCCAGCTGTGCCACATGGACACGTCCCTTGCACATGGACACATCCCTTCCACATGGACACATCCATTGCACATGGACACGTCCCTTCCACATGGACACGTCCCCTGCACATGGACAGGTCCCTTGCACATGGACACGTCCCTTCCACATGGACACGTCCCTTCCACATGGACAGGTCCCTTCCACATGGACACGTCCCCTGCACATGGACACGTCCCTTCCACATGGACAGGTCCCTTCCACGTGGACACATCCCTTGCACACGGACACGTCCCTTGCACATGGACACATCCATTGCACATGGACACATCCATTGCACATGGACACGTCCCTCCCACATGGCACGTCCCTTCCACATGGACACATCCATTGTACATGGACACGTCACTTCCACATGGACACATCCCTTGCACATGGACACATCCCCTGCACATGGACACATCCATTGCACATGGACACATCCCTTGCACATGGACACGTCCCTTGCACATGGACACGTCCCTTGCACATGGACACATCCATTGCACATGGACACGTCCCTTGCACATGGACACGTCCCTTCCACATGGACAGGTCCCTTCCACGTGGACACATCCCTTGCACACGGACACGTCCCTTGCACATGGACACGTCACTTCCACATGGACACATCCCTCCCACATGGACACATCTATTGCACATGGACAGGTCCCTTGCACATGGACACGTCCTTTCCACATGGACACATCCCTTGCACATGGACATGTCCCTTCCACATGGACACGTTCCTTTACACATGGACACATCCATTGCACATGGACACATCCCTTGCACATGGACACGTCCCTTGTACACACAAAGAGAGCTCCCTCCCACTGAGCACATGGAGACCACCTTTAACTTGAGGCTTCATCTGCCCCACCAGGATGAAGTTTGTTTGTGGCAGTGGGCACCTCACGACCTGCTGCCCTCCAGTGTACTGCTGCAGAGCTCCTTCAGTCATTCCTGGGCCTGTGTGAGGCTGTTCTCTCCTGTTACTGACTTAGCATCACTTAGTGTCCATTCTTGTAAGGTTGTCTTCCTGAGAAACTGGGAGAGGCTCATGCACAGCTGGAAAGGTTGGCCCATCAAAGCACATGTCAAGAAAATGTGCTTTGTTTGAAGGGCATCTTGTTTTATTTGGGGGTTTTTGTTTGTTTTTTGTTGTTTTGTTTTTCATTTGAGGGGGGTTTTTTGTTTGTTTGTTTGTCTGGTTGGTTTTTTACTTAACCTTCCAACATTTGATGGCTTTATTACTAATCTGACAGAGTGGGTAGGACACGCTGGGAAGCCCTGGCCGTGTGCTGATGTGAGGAAGCATTTTGGGCAGGTATCCCTACAGCAGGAACTGCAGAGCTGAAGCTGCAGCTCACACTTCCAGCAACAGTGTCCTTCTGCAGCTCTGTCCTTCTGAGCCACAAATCTGCCCTTGCTCTGCCTTTTGAGGCTGCTCAGTTTCTGTGCTGCTCCTGCTGCCAGCAGGTTTCTGCACTAAGTCTATTGGCACTTGAGTCATGAAAGCATGGACTTTGTTGGGTATGAACTCATGGAAAAACATACTGGGGAGTCTCAGGAAACAGCACTTTTTAGTAAGCAGTGTGGATCAAATGGTAAAAATCACTCACTTTTACTGTTAGAAAGATCATGCTTGGTGAGTAACCATCTAGTCCTGTGTCCCCATCTTGTACCTGCTGCAGGGGCAATGCTCCTGGCCCCTCTTCACCAGGGAGCTGTTCTTGTGTCACACAGAGGAAGAAACTCACATTTATCTGCAGTACAGCCCCAGGTGTGGGCCATACAGGTGTAGGAAACGTGCTTGCAGTGGCACACAGCACACACAGCACTGCAGCATTGCTCACAGAGGACCATCTGTACCAGGCTGTGCAAACAAAGACTGGAGTTAAAGCTGCTGTTGCTGTACTGAGCAGTCCCATCGTTCTCTTCACAGTTAGATACATGAAAATCCAAAATACTGGGTAGTTACAGCTTGATAGTCCTGATGTGGTTTTCTCTCTACCAAATTTTCAAAATACTTGCTTAATTATAGCAACCAGCAGTAACATGTATATACTGCAGAAAGACTGACACTTCTGCAACTAAGAGCACAAGAGCTGTGGGAGTGTTATTAAAGCTGAACTTCATGTCATGGTTTGGTGTGGTTATCCTTATGCCCGATTTAAAGTTATCTCAGTAAATCAGACATTAAGGAAAGCCAGCTGCTTCTGTTAAATAAACTCCATTGTCTAAGACTCAGAAAGGAAGCAAAACAGCCAGGTGGAGTTATTGATCTGTGAATATCAGCTGGCCAGGCCTCCCAGGCAGAGCTCTTCTGGTCCTTGTGATTGCCAGTGCCCACAAGGGAGCACCACCAGGGGCACGGAGAGACCCACGGAGGGCACGGACAGTCCCATGGAGGGCACAGAGACCCACGGAGGGCACAGAGAGACCCATGGAGGACAGGGAGGGACCCACAGAGGACAGGGAGAGACTCACGGAGGGCAGGGAGAGACCCACGGAGGGCTGGGAGAGACCCATGGAGGGGATGGAGAGACCCACAGAGGGCAGGGAGAGACCCATGGAGGGCAGGGGGAGACCCACAGAGGGCAGGGAGAGCTGCAGCAGGCAGGGGGAGACTCACGGAGGGCACAGAGAGACCCATGGAGGGCACAGAGAGACCCACGGAGGGCAGGGAGAGATTCACGGAGGGCAGGGAGAGCTCCAGCAGGCAGGGGGAGACCCGCGGAGGGCACAGAGAGACCCACGGAGAGCAGGGGGAGACTCATGGAGGGCACGGAGAGACCCATGGAGGACAGGGAGAGACCCATGGAGGACAGGGAGAGCTGCAGCAGGCAGGGAGAGACCCATGGAGGGCACAGAGAGACCCACGGAGGGCAGGGAGAGACCCACGGAGGGCAGGGAGAGCTGCAGCAGGCAGGGACAGTCCCACGGAGGGCAGGGACAGAGCCACTGCTCGGCCTTTGCCTCCCGAGCTGCGAACAGTCCATTACCCAGGCAGGGGCGCTGTCAGTGTGAGAACTCCCCGTGGAAACTTCAGCTCGGGTGAAGACAATGGCAAAAATCCCCCGACTTGTGTTGTGGTGTGTGTGTGTTATATCAGCCCTGACACAACGCAGGAGGGAGTTCTTTGTCTCACTTCATCAACTGAACAATCTGAAGCTGCTCTGCAGATTTGCCTACTGGACTGGATGCTGCCTGCTTTTTTCCAATTTGTCTCCAGCATTAAGAAACCAATGTAATTACACCTGTTTTCCACTTTTAAAATGGATCCGTTTCTTGGTAAGGAACATAAAGGATTATTCTTTTATCTCTGGTCTGTTCTAAGCCTGATGAAAAAAGAAAAAACAAAACCAAACGCAAACAAACACAAAACCCAAGAAAAGTTGTGAAATTAATTAAAAAATTATGCAAAGAAGTGTTTATATGTTGGGATGGGAGACTGAAGCTTTGATTTTCTTTGAAGTGGTAGCTGTATTGGGTTTGTATTGGTTTGTTTTGCATGTTTGCATCCTGTATGTTAATTTGTCTTGTAATACTTCTACGTATAAACCAACATTTTGGAATTTGAAGTTTGGATATTAATATGTATTTGGACTTGGGTGATTTGTTTGCAAATCACTCTGTTCTGACCTGTATTTTAAAATTATCATTTGCAGTTGATCGCAGCCTCTAAAACCTGCAATTCTAGAGTGTGTTTTAGGGCACCATCTTCTGGCAGACAGCACACACTGTATTTGAACGGCTGCCCTCGCCAGGCACAACTATTTAAAATATTTCTGACTAACACCACTCCGCAGGCTTACAGGTCATTTCTCATTCTAAATCTGCAATAAAACACTATTTAACATTTTTTACATTCTTCTTATTCACTGCAACTGCAGCTATTCACTGTGCTGCACAAACATAGCTTGGGACAGACCCTGTAAAATTCCAGTCACAACAGGGGCTTTGTGACTGTGCTGGGGTAGACAGACAACATCTGTCCAAGCACTTATGATTAATGCACCATATATGTATCTTATTTCTTTTATAGCTCCATCTTCCACTTCTCTTACATATTTCAGATAATCACACTTCTGTCCAGCACAGTTTATGGGCTCATACTTGGGAGCTGCACAGGGCACTGGCCATAATTCCTTGCACTCACAGGACACAGTCACTGTATATTCCAATGCAACCACTACATTTGCATAAATCCATCATTTACTTGGCCAGCTCAGTTAGCAGTGCACCCACTTAGTACTTTTAAGGAGGTCTGAAGTTACATAGCTTCTGATTTTAGAGACTTGGAGGAGCTACACTTTCTCTTGATACGATACAAAGTCCTGATTGCAACCCTGCAAACCTTCATCCAGCAAAGGAATGAGAGCATTAGTGCCCTGAATGAAGGACAGAAACACTGCACGAGGGTCAGGCTGCCAGCCACACAGCCCCCTCTGCTCTGGTGGTGAGCAGCATCAGCCTGACTGCGTGTGCCTCTTCATACCCAGTGCAGAAATGAGGCAGGCTACGAGCACTGACCTCCTGACCTGGCAGCACAGCCCACTCCAGCTGTGATCAGAAGGTTCATTTCAGAAGGAAGAGGACATTGGTTTGTTGAGAACACCATTACATTTCCATTTCATTGTATTTTAGAGGCATTATAGAGGTGTCACTCATTAACTGAAACTGATGAACAGATGTGCAAGGATGAAGCTGCTCCATGAGTGTGACTGACCACGCCTGGCCTCTGCATTCTGCATTCTGCATCTCCAGCTTGCAGCTCCTCTCAAACCCCCAATAATGCTGCAGCCCAGGGAGCCCTGTGTCCCTCATCTGGCCCTGCTCTGACCCAGCAGCCAAGCTGTCAGTCCCACAGCTCCAAAGCCACAGAAGCTGCTGGGGGTTTGTCTCCTCCAGGACTGGAATTGCTTCACCTTTGCAGGTGGACTGGCAGAGCAATTCCATAAGGATCTTCTCTTCTGGAAATTGTTCTGCAAACTTCTAAGTTTTTCTCATGAGAGTGAAGGAGACTGCCAGTGGGAGAGATAAGGATAACATGTATCTACACAGCAATTATCTTCTTTCAATACAACAGATATCAAGTTATACCTACAAGTACATGTAATTACTTCATCCTGTTCCTCCCTTAAAAGCATCAAGGTCTCCAAATCAAGGCATTGCCTCTCTCTCATGTACATCTGTCTGCAGGTATAAGCTCCCTGTAGTCATTCCATAAACAATCTCAGGCAAGCAAAAAACAAATAACTGACAAATGTACAATTTGCTGTATTATCCTGATCCTAGTTCCTGCTTTCTTGCACATTCTGTATTTTAGATGCACAAAATGGAGGACTTTTTGTCCTTTTAGCTGTGAAGAAATAAATGTCTACCACAGAAACAGAACACCACCAAATCTATTTCCCTTAATTCTGTGTTTATTCTGTTTTCTAACCCAAATTCAAAATTTTGGGGCAGTAGAAGGCTTGAAGCAGATATCAGTGTTATCTACAGACTGAACACAAGCTGATTTTATCTTCTGAAATCTAATAAATGGTTAGCAAGAGGCCTTTGTTGTAAAGGTCAGAACTTGAAATGGCACATCAATCTGCTCCCAGCTGTCAGAGGCCAGGAAAGGATGCACCTCTCTCTGTGGTTCAGCTATGGAAAGGCTTCATAAAGGAAAGCTGAAATGTCACACAGAAACACCACAAAGTGTCCCCTGAAGTTGCAGTGGCTCTTTAGGAAATGAGCTGGCACAGGGCTGTCAGCAGGGCCCCAGAGCTCCTTCTCCTCAGTGGTTATCATCTGCCTCATCAGGGTGATTCAATGCTTTGGGAATTCCTTCACCTCCCTCAGAACAGCTTAATGAACCTCTGGTGAACTGCTGTCAATCATTAATGGTCAATATTCCTTTCCATGCTCTGCTGCAGAAAAGGGATATTGAATTGAAAGCATGCCCATAGGTACATTCTGGAATGCTCTGTATTTTCTTGTCCATACATGGCACTCAAATTCACTAAGTAAATTAAAGATGCAAGCATCAAGAATTGTCTCTGTAAAAGCAGCCAGAAAAGCTTATCTGCATTAGAGAATTTTGCATGAGTATAAACAACTTGAGAACCCTGTGTGACAGCAGAGCCAATTTATATCACTGCAAATAGCAATTTGTAGACTGATTTAACCAGCTGGGCTCCAAAATTGTTAGTGAAGACAGAGCCTACATTAGGTTGCTGAGCCAAAGCACTGGGAAGAATTTCTCCTCCAATTTAACATTTAGATCTTGTGCCTTGCAACACTGCCTCCTTCCATATGACCATTCCTGCTATTAGGAGTTGAACAAATTGTCATTTGAGAAATGGAGGACTTTTTAATTACTTGAAAACTTAATTAACACTTCCATTTTTATTTTTTTCTAAAGAGCAAAGGAAAGTTTAAGTAGGAAAATTCTACATTAATACAATGTTGGTGCCTAGCAGCCAATTAAGGACACATACTCCAGCAGTTCTGAAAAGCAGCTTTTCATTTTGCACAGCAGCAGTTTGCATTTAGTGGCTCATTCTGTATTGCCCAACTTCCAAAGAAGTGACCAGAGCAGCCAAGAGCTGTCCCATGTTCTGTGGGAGCAGCCTGTGGAAAGGAAATACATTAAAAATCCTTCACTGCAAAGGATGGGACAGGAGGGCTGCAGGAGCATTCTCAGAGCATTGCCCAGGCACGAGCAGCACAGCTGCACCTTCCAAACACAGCACCAGTGTCAAATACAGACACCTTTTGTGAAAAATCCTTTCTTGGGATTTTCCCTGCTGGAGCTGAGAGGTTTCAGTAGCAAATGTAACCAATTATTATCTGCTGCTGTGGAATGCAACAGGTCCACCTGGGATTGGTCCCTGTAGATGTTTGGATTTACTGACCACTCATGGTGGAGCTGCTCTTGCTCTCTGTGAGACACAGAACTTTGTTATTCATTCTTTCCTCTCTTTTCTTAGCATAGCCAGCTTCTGAAGAAGCTCCTTTCCTTTTCTATCCCTATGTAGAATAGTTATAATGTTATATACATATCATAATATAATAAATCAAGCCTTCTGATCATGGAATCAAGATCCTGACTCTTCCATCCTCTAAAAACCCCTGTGACCACTGACAACACACCAGGTCTGGGCTTGTGCAGCTCATCCTGCCCTGCATGCTGCAAAGCAAATGATGACACAAGGTTAAGAACAATGAACAAGCAATAACCTGAGGAGCAGTTAGACAGGGAGACAGAACAGAAACCCCCAGGTTTTTTCACCCTTGAATCTGTCAGTGACATTTCAGTGCAGCTCAGACTCCACTCAACTTCCAACTCACACTCTCAACTTCAGTAAAACCAATGCAATAAATTACCAGGATTATACCCTCTGTTGGTGCTTTAAAAAAAGTTAGAAAGTGAAATAAAGCAGTGATTTTATTTTTAATAAAGCTTAAACCCAAAATATGTCAGCCTTAATTTTTGGAAGATGTCATTAGACATTAAATTCTCTTGCTTCAGCTGTTTATGGCAAGTTTTCCACTGTAGCACTGCAATCCTTTCCCTAACACCTTATTTACATCTTTACCTCAGTCTTCACTCCTGCCAGCCAAGCAGCAACTCACTCAAAAGGATTTCACTGTGCACTATTATACCTCCAAACAAGCCACTGCATATGACTGTTACTGCCTAAAAGAAGAAATAAAACATTAATTGCCTTGTAGAAGCTGTTTTGCCCAGCACTGGCAATTTTAACACAACGATGAGCTGGCCTTTGTTTTATAACTCTCTCCTGCAAAACTCACATTTGCTTTACAATTCACTCAGTCTAAACCTTGCTGCTCAGCTGCTGTGCCCTGTCAGGCTCACTGCACACTCACCCAGGACTGGGAGCACTTCTGGGTCCCTGGCACAAAAGTGGGAGATTCTTTTGGTACAGTGGCAGAAATGGCCAATTAATGCATTTTGAAAACCAACAGGGACAGTTTTGAGAGCTACCAACACAAATGAATAGGATTTAAGACACTGATTCTAAACATGCCACTTTTGTCCTACACACAAGGTGCAAGGTATAAAAATCAGAGCTCTCTTCCTTCTGAAGACATGAGGTGGGGAAAGCATGTGTGTGCAGCTGAAGAGCCCAATAATTGATTGTCCAAGGAAAAAAAACATTCACAAAAGTTTTATTAAAAAAATTCCCCTTTCATCTCAAACAAGTGAAGCTTAAGTTCTGTACTACTAGGTTATGTTTAGAAAAATGGAAATAATACAGTAATTTTTGAAGGCTATACATTGTAAAATCCCATAAGTCAGCATAATTTTGGACTGTGCAAGCAAATATAGCAAGTATTTCAGATGTTATTTATTTGGTCCATCAGATGTACAGTATAGTAGTAGTATCTGAGTTTACAAAACATCAAATATAAATAACCTGAAACTGTAACAATACACAAAAATTTGCTTCTTACATTGACATACCAGGCAGTACGAGCTGAAAAACTGGAGGAAATTAACAGTTTTACAGTAATGTACATAGTGCCAGCTGATGTTTAAGAACACTGCTAGAACGTGGCACTAATTTGCTTTGTTGGATTTTCTTTACTTGTTCAGGGTGTGAAAAATGTTTAGGACTAGGCTAAAAATGTTATTCTTCAAGCATCTGTGATTTTGTGAATGCTGGAGGTGGAGCAGTCACACTTGCAACATGGCCTCAGAAAGGGATAAGCAAATATGCAGGCAGGCCACTGCTGGGAAACTTTAAAGGTAATCACTGAAAAATAAAAAATGCAGTTGCTTAAAATGTGGGCATCTGGTGATGGCCCTTTCACTGAACAAAAGTAGGGATTTTTTGTCCTGTTGTATAATACCTAAAAGGTATTTACACAAAAATACCATGCTGTTTTCATGACTTTTTAGGTAAATGCTTATCTGTAGGTACTCATAGACTATGTTTCCACTACATTTAATATATGGAATACAGAAAAACCCTTCTGAGTCTATTGATACAAGAGCTTTATCATCCAAACAGACAAAAATTATTTCAGCCAGCAATTTGGTATCCACCTCGAACCAAGGCCTCAGAGTTAGTCTAGCCCTGGACATTTTTCACATCCCACAATTTGCTGTTACAGTATGACATTATGTGAATCACTTTGCCATGGGGCCTTTGGAGTTCCCCCAATGCTGTTCTGATCTCGCTCTTTGCTCAGCACACGCTCTTCGCCCCGACGCACTCGCACCCTTTCTCTTCAAGTTTCCTCTTGTGGCTCCTGCTCTCCTCCTCGCCCAGGCTGCTGGCAGCCCCCTCATCCTCAGACTCCACGATCATCAGGTCATCCTGCTCCTGCTCAGCCCGAGATCTCTTGGCCCCTGCACACTCACAGCCCTTCTCCAGCTTCCTCTTGCGGCCCCTGCTCTCCGCATCCGCCGCGTTGCTGGAAGTGCCTTCGTCCTCAGAGTCAACAATCACCACGTCCTCCTGCTCTGGAGCTGCAAAAGAGGTGCCTGGGATTCAAATGGATCCTGCAATGGATGCAGGCTACTCTCAAACCAGTTTTCCTACATAAAACTTGGAGCATTCTTTATCCACGTTCTTTGCCATGACACTGCAAGTGCATCACTGCTGAGTCAGAAATGACACGGATAAACGAGTGACACACTCCAGGCATTCTCAGGAGGTTAATAATAATTTTAGTAGCAACTCATTCCTTTTTATACTCTAGTTCACTACAGGTGGACCTGATTGCTCCTTTCATCAAAACACCATCACCACTGGTTAATTAAGAAACCACCCTTTTGGTAAGCATCCTTATGGGAAAGCAGCTTGTTAAAAAACACCTGGACATTGTTTCCAATTCCTTCTCTCCAGCTCCCTCAGACCAATTCATGGGAAAGCTTATCAAGCTTTCTCTCTCTCTGACCAGACTGTCACATCCACACAAGAGCATCATAAATGTGCCTGAAATTACTATAAAATATGGTTTTCACACTGGTATTCCTTCTTCACTACAGGTGTGGAAAATACTGCAATAAACCAAAAATATGGGAAATGCATTAGTTAGCATTACTTTTTTTTCATGTACAAAGCTGAGGAATTGCTGCTGTCTGCAGCAGTTGCTGGGAAAAGAAATTTTGCACACAGCAAGCTCTAGAGCAGCCTCTCCTTTCCCTACTGCCCTCAGAGAACTCCAGCAGAGAGAAGTGTCAAAGAGAGGGAGGAGTGGAAGGGTGAGCAGAGAGCTAAAGGATAACAATGGACAGTATGAAGGGGAGAGCCAAATGTGAACTTTGAAGACATCTAGTGGATTTTGTTTGGTTTTAAACATAAATTCATTGCAAAAACTTATTAATTATGTTAAATGATGCAATTTTCAATACAATTTGGAGGAAATTTTAGCAACACTCTTAAAATTTAGCTTTCCCTCAAACAAGAGGGAAGGGACTACACACTTTGTGTCTTAAATCTGTGCATATCTCACAGGTAAGTAACAATTCCAAAGTGTATGTACTATAAACTTCTGTGCCTTTTGTGCTCTATGTAAAAATTGTAAATGTGCATTTTTCTATTTAGTATTAGTTATACAGAGAGGCAGCTTAAATGCCTTTTACTGTGCATTGGCAAAGTTCAATCACACAACTGAAGACAATTTTACCTGGACTGCAGTAGAGAAGGACTGCTTTGTTTAATATTGATTACTGCTGATTACCTGTTGATGTTGAGGGCTGTGCTCCATCATCACTGCCATTGCTAATGTTCCTGGATGTTGGTTCTGATGGTTTAGGGCCAATTCTTTCAGGGGCATCACCAACAACTTCAAATTCTACATCTTTTTCTAGGTCTTCACTGCAGAAAAATACACATCCTTTTAAACAGCCAGAAAATAAAATCTTATCTTTTACACAAAAACCAACACATTCAAGTATTACAACATGCTGCAACTGTGACAAAATGAGAAAACATACTGAGAAAGAGGAAAACCTGTTCAGTCCTCTTTTATAATTTATGCTTTGTCTGTTCCTAAACACTATTCCACCCAGTGCTACCAACTCCAAATGCTCAGGAATCAGAAAAACCATTGCCTGAGCTTGCCTTTCATTCTTAACAGCACAGCCCTCCTCCCATGGACAGGCAGGGTGAGTTTCTGTGTGTCTGTTACCTCCCCAGGGTCCCATACACACCCCAGAGAGTGCAGAGGGACTTCTGAACACAGGTAGTCAAGGAGAGGATCTATTATCCCAGCAGGCTAGAAGATTTTTTGCCTTTCTAAATTTTGGCCTTTTTTTAAATGCCAGTTTCTTGCTTGTTGGTTGCCCCAAAGGTTAGTTGGTTTTTGCAATGTATTCTTATGTTGTGTAACAACAAATTACTGAAATAAACCTCTTTTAGTTATTATTATAAAAAACAAAACCACAACAAAACAAGACTACAACAAAAAAGAGACAAAACTCCTTAAACTTTAATTTCATAAAAAATAACCTTTCCTCTTTTGCCTCTATATTTCCTTTCAGCAGCTCAATCTCTGAAATTCATTCATGTATTTAAATTGTGAGTGAAAAATTCCCCGTGGAACCATTCTCTGTATATACACAAAACACTGATTTCAGAATCCTTACCTGTGCAGCACATTGATTAACAGAGTATAGTCCTGGAGGAAATCATCTGCTTGTAGTCGACTGCCATTTCGAATTCCAAAGTCTGATAATTTCCTGTGGTTATTTGCTGCAAAAACAGTAAAAACCTGCAGTGTACAGAGCTATTTATCTTTACACCTGAATAAATATGGAGTACTCCAGAACTTTTATGTAGGAACACATGATAAACATGCATAGCTAAATTTAAATTAAAAGCTGACATTTAAGCCTATTAGGAGCTGAAGCTACTTTTGATATTTGATTTATTTACTCCTCATGCCATCCTGTTCAAGCACTTCACAATTACTGAATTTTGGAATATTTTGGAGATGCTTTCTGGCATCATGAATGAGCCAGCAAATGCAGGGGTACCTGTTGCTGAAAGGAATCCTGGCACTCCAGCTGAGCAGTGCTTTGTGCAGGAAAGCTGAGCTTGCACACACAGCCCTGGCTGTCCTCAAGCCACTCCAAAACTCACAAACCTCTTCAAATCCTCATCCACAGAGTGAGCACTGCAATATCTGCTGCACACCCACCCTGTAGAGTCTCCTCCAAGGGTTTGTGTACTCTTATCCCAGAGCCTCAGGAGCATACATACCTTCTGTTTCACCTTCTTCTGAAGAGATCAGGATAGTTCCCTTTCCATCTTCTATTTGTACATCTGGTGCTACCATAGCAAATTTTTCTTTCAGTATCTGAAAATACAGATATATTAAAATATATTCAATCTCTGACTTAAAGAGATTTATCAAAAAAAGAACCCTGAATTATGTTGATTTTATTATTCTAGCTCATTTTCAGGCAGCTACTGAAAGCCTACACTTTTTTGTTCACTTCCACAAATAAAATTGTTATATTTTTGAGGTTTGATACTTACAGGTCCATTTAAGCTAGAAAAATTTTTAAATACTTCATAAAATGAGAGAATTACAAATCAATTGTGACCACAACTGTAATGTAGCTACTGAACATTCAACTGAAATGCAAATTTCTTTTTTTTTGCTCTCAGATATGAATAGGTTTTAAAACCATCAAAATTTACAAAATACAAACATTCTTTCACAAGACATACAACACACATGGGCAGGAAGCATATTGGATAATCAGCTCTTCTTGTAGAGCTGATTGAGAGAGAATTATATTTATATTTACTATACATTGAGAGAAATGTATAGTAAATATAAACAGCAGATGCTAGGTCAAAATACACTTGATTGTCCAAGAAAAAAAAATAATATGTATATTGTAATATATATATATATATATATATGTATATTGTAATACACTACAGCAAATACCTAATTTTAAGAATTTACAGTAATAGATTTGAAATGAAAGCAGTAGCTGTAGCTCAAGATTTACCTTATCCTGGAGTGTCAACACAGTAACTTTGTGTGTGTTCAGTTTCACAGTCACTTCTGGCTTACTTGCACATACATAACAATTGGGATTTGGTGGATCCAAAGCACAAGGAACCAATAGCTTCTTCCTGGGATTTGGCTGCTTGTTGAGAAAAATCTTGAGGACAGACAAGAAGCAATCAGGTTATTCTGTAATTAGCAGCATGTCTAAAGTCAGTTTTCCTGCAGCTTCCTTGTCCTGGTGTGACAGCTGTGCTGTTCCCTCATCCTGTGCTGTGCCTGCTGAGCAGGAGTCCCACACACCCAGGGCTGAGTGAGCAGCTCTAACACCAACCAGCCACACTGCCAGTGATGGCAGCCTGGCTCTCTCCTGTCAGCTGTACATTTGTATTAACTCACAGGAATTTATTGATCCTTCACACCTGCACTTCTCTTTTCATTGTGACTGAAAGTTCCCAGCATATTCAGAATGTACTGATGCAACAAGTGAGGGACAGTAAAACTACAGAATAGTGAAAAAATGTAATTTTCAATAAATAATAAATAGCAGGAAGGCATTTTATTCTCACTTACCGTTCTACACTGATCTATTTTCCCCGATAAAATCTTCAAACCCTCCAGCACTATCAGCCCAGCTATCACTGCATTGGTAGTGGCTATAGCTGGGATTATATTTCCTGCCATTGCTGCAAAACAAACCAGTATGCAGATTTTTAACAGCAGAAGAAAAGAAGAGGATTGTAATTTAAATAAAACAATGTTCCATTTTATCCTTACACTTGATATCAAATCTGCTCTTCATGTTCATTCCAAAAACATGCATCCTGAGGTTTGCAGCAGCAGTGACAAAATCCATGGCAGAAGGGTCATCCTAGAAAGAAGTCAATACAAAAAGTATTTAAAAAATTTAAAAATCAGATTACTCATTGGAAAGAGTTTGCAATGTATGGTTCCCAAAACCTTAAAAACCAGAATTTAAAAAAAGCAAACCTGTACAAAATTCCATTTCAAAGTCAATATACTTCCTCTTTCAGATGGTGTACTCAGAGCAGTAGCACTTTAAATACTAACTACAGATTCTAAACATGTGTTTTAGTAGCAAATTAGTATATCTGTACTAATAAAATACCTTGTACATTATAAAAATGTTTAAATCCCAAGTCTTACAATGTTTCAAACATTTTCAACACTGAATTTTAACTTTGAATCAGTTTCAAACACTGGGTGTTTCAGAGAGAAGTATTTGTACAATTGGTTGTAGTAATACTCTAATATTTTGCCCCTCCATTTACAGACTGCTTTTTCTTATGCCAAATGAAACTGACTGGAAGTGACACTGTGTGTAGTGATAAAAGAGCAAATTCTTGTCTTCAACAGAACTTGTGCTGCACACCCATCACCAGCTGATTGCTCAGAACCTCAGTAAACCTGGCTAAGAGCATGTATTGGAAACTGATAAGGGAAAAATGAAGCTGCATTATTGAAATATTTTCAAAAACCCAAACACGACAAATACTTGTGAATTTGTGCTTTTATAAGCTGGAGAATGTGGTGAATTAAGTTATTCACAGCACAGCAGTTAATCCCTACCCTCAGTGAGTTACACAATAGAGTGTGTAAAGAATGAATTTGTTTAGATATGGAAACTGTTTCCACAAGGTGCCAGCTAGTTTGGTGTTAACAGCATCACTTTTGAAGGACACTGGATGAGCCCAGCTAACCCTTGTACCACACATGTAGAGTTCACACACTGCACTCACCTTATCCCATATAAGTGCTTCTCCATCAGCCTTCTCAGCCAGGTGAAGGCTCAGGGTTTTAACACTCTTTGAAAACAGGTCTGCATAGCTCCTGACATTGAGAACCTGCTGATCCTTCAGCACTGCAGAGCTCTCATTCTGCTGGTCAGGGTTGTTTTGCTCTTTGGGGAAAAGGAGGAAAAAATAAGATCAGGAATATCTGTAAGTTCCACAGAAGTTCTCTCAAATAACTTCCCAATTTCTGCAGAATTCAGTATATTCTAAATTGAAGAACAATATCCTTAACCTACACTAGCACAAACATTTTATAATAAATCTGCATTTAAAACTGCAACTATAGCTATGCTATCAGTCACCTAAACACACACAAATTACAGCACACATAAATTTTCAACCAAACAACTTGCAGAGATAAATCTTATGAGATAAGGGCTTACAGTAAGGTGTCCTAGAATAAGCTGACATAATTTTATTAAATGTGTATTTTCTACAGTCCATACTGACCATCTAAAAAAACAACTGCAAAACAGTCTTAGAGAAAGTGTTGTCTACACAGTGAAAAATTTGAAATCTTCAGGAAATGTAAAGAGTTAATATGTTCATTATGAGATCTCAACTGTGGCAGTAAAAAGCAATGTAAATATCACAGAGATGCATTAATAAACAGCAGGTATTATTTACAAATGTATGTATATTATATTGTATGTACAGTATAATTTACAATTATTATTACCTTGCTTTTGTACCTCAGCCCAGTCCAGTGGCACTGGAGGCTTTCTTTTCCTCCACAGCTTATCCATTGTCAGCAGATATCTAATGTCATCTTTGAAAAGCTGGAAACATGAAAAAAAATCAAATTAAAGAGGGAAAAAAGACACTGAAAAATCAGCATTACATTGATGAGGTTTTGATTTTCTCCCTGACAGTATTTTCAACTACATAAAAACAGATTCTACAATCTTATTCCCTACTCTCTAACACTCATGGCATAGAGCAGACATAGCTCTGATTAATTTGGGGAGGAGTAAAGTGAAAAATCAAGAAACAATAGTTCAAAGAGTGGTTTACCTGTCTACTGAAGCCATCCCTACAGTTCTTTGCATGCCCTCTCTGAGACAAGTGAATGAACATGCCAATGAATTCCCAAAGAGAAGTTATTGCTGCCTATGAACATTACATTCAAGCCCATTTCCTCTATTTATCCACTTTCAGTAACTATGTAGAACAAAAACTCCTCAATCAGTTTGTCTTTTCTTATGCCAGAGCCTGATAATGAAACTCTTAAATCAGTTTGTCTTTTCTTCAGCCAGAGCCTGACAATGCACAGGTGACTGACAGCTTTCAGGTGATCAGACTGGTTCTGACTATGCCCAGTGCAATTCCAGAGGTCAAACAGATCCTTTCCCATGAAAAGTAACAGCAGTGGAGATTTGTCTGCACAGTGGCCACATCCACAGGTGCAGATGGAACCCTTAAAAGAAGCAAAAGTGGCAAGAGACCAACACAGCAACAAAACTGGTGGATGTCACCACAGAATCCCATAATTGATGGCTAGCATTAAATGTCCAAGCTCAAGTTTGATTTAACTTTACAGAACCTCATGCATTTCAAATAAAGACATTTATTTGGGGTAAAGAACATACCTTAGTAAAAAGTTTCACTGGATCATAGCCAGTGGATTTAGCCCACTCCTTAGTTGACACACGTTTAATCTCACCATCTTCATTGGATGCCAGTGCTCTGGCTTCTGCTTCTGCTGGCTCCCCTATTAACAAAGTGATAACCAATATTTTAAATTTAAAAAAAGAAAAAAAAGAATTCTATCCAAATATTACCCCCAGAGTCAATTACCAAAATTATGCAGGGAGCATAAAATGGCTTTATTGCACCCAACAAAAGCTGAATTAGGCACAGTGGCTTGTTCCTCTTTGCCTGTGAAACTGCAACTCACTGACTTAACCTGGATCACCCAACTCCTCTATTGGCAGAAACAATATCAATTTTTTCCCACTAATTTTCTCCACTTAATGTTGCTACTTCAGAAACGTCTTACCACATCCTTTTAGTAGTCTCTTTTCTGGTTAAAGAGTCTTAGTTTGGTTGGGTTTTCAAAACAAACATAAAAATTGGTTTCCTATATCTGGTTCTTTTTAAGCAAAAAATATCTCTAGAAGATGCTAATAATTTTCTTTATTTCCCAGTCACATCCAACAATTGCTATCATGATTTCTAATAATCAGGTTGATGTTTTCATAGAACTAACAAAGAACTAACATATTTATTAACATGTTGACTAAATAAGAAAAATCAACTCAGAAACCATCACTTTATGTGTAAATTTGGGAATGTTTCCCCCTTTCACCAATGTATCATTTGCATTATTTCATATTTATCTGCCTCATCTACCATTGCCCAGTCATTCTGTATTGCAAAGCTTTCTACAACTTTAGTAGAAAGTCAGGTCTCATCTTTTTGACTCTGAGTGACTTTGCCTAATCATCCGTGACTCCTCTAATCACCATTTACCTTTATCATTCAAGTAGTTTATCCACTTCAGGATCTTCAGACTTTTTTTGTCCCCTTGGCTGCTTATGTCCCTCAGGTTCCACTCAACAGTTTTGGATCTGTCCCCTGGACATTCAGAGCAGCCTAGCCCAGACACACTCTACACAGGGTTGCTGATTCCTTCCTACCCACAGAGCCCTGCTGGGCACAACTTCCCTCATAAATGTTGCATTAATTCCTCCCTGGATGTCCTGGTTTGGCCTGGGAGAGAGTTAATTTTCCTCCTAGTAGGTGGCCTGGTGCTGTGTTTTGTTTTCTGCAGGAGATAATGTTGGTCACAGGCTGATGTTCCAGTGACTCCAAGGTCAGGACTTTTCAGTTTCCTGTGCTCTGCCAGTGAGCAGGAGCACAAGGAGCTGGGAGGGAGCAGAGCCAGCACAGCTGAGCTGAACTGAGCACAGGGATATTCCACACCTCAGAACATCCTACTCAGCACACAAACTGGGGGAGTTGGCTGGGAGGGGCTGATCTCTGCCTGGGGACTGGCTGAGCAGCCACTGGCCAGTGAGCAGTTGTTTGTCTTGAGTTTTATGCCCCCTCTCCTTATTCCAGTTGTGATCAATAGTATTACACATTTGTTTCCATTATTAGCTGCTCTTACCCCAGCCTGTGAGGTTCCCTGTGGTTCTCCCTGCTCTGGGCAGGGCAGTGAGTGAGGGCTGTGCAGTGCTGAGCTGCCAGCTGGGGTCAAACATGGACAGTGCCACCCCTGTGTGACCACAGCACCCTGACCATGGCAGTCTGTCACTGCAGACACCAGGCTCCAGCTCTGCACTCCTGTCACTGCCCTGCTGTCTTTACTTAAATAAGTGGCATTGCATTTGCTACCTGTCAGCTACCTCAGCCATTGTTTAAGATTTTATATTGTCACTCTTGTTAAGACTCACCTATTTCATTCTGCACTTCCTGTAGGAACAACCTGTCCAGTGATCACTATCTGATGTTCAAAGAATTTGAAGAGTCAGAGGATCCTCTAAGCTCCCCCTCCCAAGTTCATTCATCTAGCAAAGGATCCAAAAGAAGCAACCAACAATGATGTTTATTCACCTCATAGTAACTATGATAACTGTCCTTACAGAGAAATAATGACTAGCTATAAAAATATCACTCAAAATGGACATATTTCCTATGTAGATTAATGCTGAAGTGTTGCAGGCTAGAAAAGCTCAAACACAATTCCTGAAGTTTCCTTGCAAACCCTCAGCAAGGAGTGGGAAATGCAGAGTGAGTACAAATATCACTCAGTACTCTGTTCCAAGTACAAGCCTCCCAGAGGCCACAAACAGAATCTTCTTTAAACACAATTGAGTTGAACTCCCTAACCTTAAGAAATGTACAGAAAGGAGTCATAATCTCTGAAACAGAATGTTTCAGCAACAGGGTAAGCCACCAGCTTATATCACACTCACAGGCAGCTTCAGGATCAGCTCTGTCAGGTGAGACTTCTTGATCAGCATCTTCTTCTCCAAATAATTGGCTATATAATAATTAAGAACAACAAGAACAGAATTTCAGCATATGTGGACAAAGACTCATATATTTGCTAATGGATATATATTCATTTTATGATTCTTGCTTTCAGACAGACTGTCACTTCATACATTGCTTTTAAAACGCTGGAATTCATCACACATGTACTTAACACGGGCAACACAAAATGCCCAACAGAAAAGTGAATTCAGCCAAATAGTTTTCTGTATAACTCACTCAGTAGCTCACCCAACATTCAGCCTAATATTTACACTGCAGTACTAAATGCATTTTTAGAACCTCTGGGACATCCAAGATTTCAACAAACTTGTTAAAACATGCATTAAACTGAAAAATGTACTCACTTCATACAAAGATGAAGAATAAAGCAACCTCAACCCACACTGCTGTGCCAAACTACTCTGCCAGATTTTTTGTGCTAGTAGAGCAAGGCCCAAATACTAACCAACCTTCCATCTTTATAACCACCCCAGCACCCAGGCCAAGGAACTGCAGGTTTTCACCATAACCTATCTAAATCAATTTAAAATGAACTTAAAATCCATTACAATAATTTTTTAAAGTGTGTCAATTTTATTGCTTTCTCTGTATGTTTAGAAACCAAAATAATGAATTTTTTTAAAGAATGTTTCTTTAAAAAAGTCACTTACTTGAACAAATACTTGGCCCACACAATGCAATGGATAGGCTCTGAGGGCGTGTTTCGGATGGTGCAGCCTGGGAAAGTTTTCTGAGTTGGTTTAGGCTGACATTCATAACATTCTGTCACTCCCTGTGAAAAATGAAGCATTTACTTGTCACTCTGAGAAGGCTACTGATCATTTGGGCTATTAACAGAGGAGCTGTAACTCTATCTCAAACACCCCCTCCCTGCTGTCTAAAATAGCCAATGCCAAGAGTGACACCCCCTAACCTTTTTGATAACAGTCACTTGTCCAAGGTAGCCTGCAGTTCCACTCTCTATGAGAGGAATATCAGCAGCCAGACACATCCTGTTCACGTGGTTACGGGCAGCTGAAATCAAGAGGGTTTTAAAGAAAATATTTGAATAGTTAAGAAAAAAGAAGTTTTCCTTCTCCAAATTCAAACTAGCATCCTATGCACTTTAACATACCCTGTTTCTCTATAGAGCACTACAGCACTTTCACAAAGCCCCATTTCCCATTCTCACAAGACACATGGACATTAATAAACACAGCAAACCAGCTGACTAAAGCCACCCTGTACCCACAGCACCCAGCAGTTCCCCTGAGGCAGAATTAGCAGTGCACATTTCCTTCCAGAACACTGCAGAAGCACTAACCACCCCTTCATGTCTCCAGCAAAGCCCACCAGGCTCAGTGCAGCTGCAGATGGGTTAGGAGGATGCTTGTTATTCAAAGGACACTGCAGCAAGGAAGGAGCAAGATGTGCAATATAAAATGAGTGAAAACTTCACCTCTGTTATCCAGAGCATTCATAACCAAGGTAAACTGGCGGAAGAACTCTACGTTATAGTCAGGGCTATGGAAAACAAAAACAACATTTCAAATGGCACACCCGAGCTCCTGGTTATTACTGCACAACAGAAACTCTACACATGCAGCCAGTGTGATAAATTACACATCTTCTACATTTATAAATTTAGCTACCCTTTAACTGCCCCATTTGTCTTCCACCCACTTTAAAGCTGGGTGAAAGCATGAATTTTATGCTGCTGGAAGGAAGCTACTGCAATTAGTACTAATTTGACCAATGAAGCAGGCAGACAAGGGAAAGTGATTAAACTACTCTGACCTAATGAGTAAATTGGCTGAGCTGTGGTAACTGACCTTAAAAACCATCAGCTGTAGCTAAAACATGCACACTGTAATTACCACAGCTCATCAGACTGTGCATAATTCATTGTGCTGTGATAGCTCCACTGGTTTGGCTGTGTGGCCATACCCTGAGGAGACAACATATGGGACCTCAAATCCTGACACTTCAGCTATCTTTATGTTGCATTTTTCTGACTTAAACAAGAAGGTGGAGAAGAAGAGAGAGAAAAGAGGAAACAGGATTAACATTTTCAGGAGAAGGAAGCAGTGAGTCAGTGTTTCACTGGCTAATAGCAACATTAGAGTTCAAATCTCCATGTACAGAATATTAATTTTTTTAGAAACTGGGGCAAATATAAATTAAAACATGGGGAACAGCTAGTGGAACCCTACATAATCTTGCACTCTGCTCATTGGTTGCAGATCATAAAGACTAAATTTCAACAGCTTGGGGCATATATAAATTACAGTTACCTACACACACACAGAGGACTTAATTTTGTTAATCACAGACTTCAGATTCACATGTCTCTTAATTTAATTATTGCTCAAGACTCCAGGACATCCTTACAGAGTAGAAACTCATATGGCAAATGTTGCCAATAAAATGAAAAACAGACACAAACAAATTACTACAGCTTACTACCAGAACTTAAAACCCATGCAAAAGCCACACTCCCACTCAAGTGCATGGCAGCTCACATTTACAGCTATTTCTCCTCACTGAGGAAGCTTTGTAAAATACCTTAAAGCACACCATTGTAGCATTAAACAACACAGTACTTGCAAATCAAACATGTAATTAGAGCTTAAAACCAAACATACTTCATGATGCTATCATGGTAAGCTATAATATTAGCTTCTGGACAAAACTGTAACACGCTTTCCTTGGCAACCTAGAAACAAAACAAAAAAAAAAAGAAAACAAAAAAACACTTATTATTTCTTCCTTCCTTCTAAAAGACAGACTTGATACCAGCTGTGTAATGAGTAAGTTGACTACCTTAAGAGATTTAAATACTTTAATAATGAAATGCTGTGGATAGCCATGATCAGCCAACCAACACTTACCTCCTCCCAGCAGAAATTAAATTGTGACAGGTTTCTAACACTATCCATAAAATAATACTGAGTAATGAGGCTTGAGCTTTGACTTTTTCCTCACCTGTGATTTTGATCTTCCAACATGTTTCTTCTGAAACAGAAACTGTCTGTTGAGATTGCTGACATCAATAGTATCCAAATCAATCTACAAACACACAAGAGAGGCATTTCACTTTCACAGGAACAAAAGGAACAAAACCAAGAACACGGTTTGAAGAAAAGACAGTTGGCCAAAATGCAGAAACTACACAGTTTCTCAGAGAGCTTCTCAGCCCTTTCAGGTGTCACAGAAGAGGCACAAGTGGTGACAGGGGACCATGACAGAAGGGCAGGCTACATGAGAAACTCTGCAGAGATCCAGGCTGAAAATGCACCCACACCGTGAGCAGAGCCACCAGGGATGGCCCTGCTCGCACAGGATGCAGATTTCAGCAGCACAGGCTCGGTGGGAAATGCAGGAATCCATCGGACAGGTCCAGCCAGCCCCTCCTGCACCCGGCCCTGCTGCCCCCAGGCTCCAAAGGCTGCTCCAAACCAACCGGTCCTTCCACTTTGCAGAGCTCGGCTTTGAGCACCGGAATCACTGAATCCAGGGCTGCACAGACACCTCACACACACTGCAGGGCACGATTGCACTGCCTGTCCCCAGCAATCACTGCCTAAGTGCACGGTAACAAATTGTGAAGTCACTTATAAAAAAAGAAATCCAATCACACAATCAAAAAGTTTAAAATATACAGCACAGAGAACACAAAGGATGCCATGACTGCAATTCCCTAACAGCTATGCTTCTATTTATTAATATATACACAGGAACAGCATAAATCCCACAAGAATGAAAATTTAACTAGAACTTTGACATTTATTCCTAGTTTTGTTACCACTACTTTTTGTGCAATTAAAGATCCTTTGACCAACAACCCTTGTTAGAAGTCTTCTCCTGTCCTTAACATTTTAATGAGCAGAGTGAGAGTTTTTCTGAGATATTTCAGAGACTTTTCTGAGATAAAGAGATACCTCCCCAAACTCCCCCAGGTAATGCTGACACCCTCAGCTACCCAGAGAGCACTCAGACTGACTGTGCAGTGGGAAGGTTAAATGTGACCTCTCAGGCTGTTCTCAGCAGCTCCTGACTTTATTGACCAACCCTGAATTATGCCAAAAGCACAGCACACACTCAGTGAACACCTCTGCACGAGAGATCCAAACCCCAGCATCAATCTACCTCATTTCTCAAGGGAGTATTTTTAACTGAAGGACTAAGTTTTAACATACTAAAAACTGCAACAGCTACAGAGTTTTATTTAAAGAGTTAATAAAAGCACCTGTGCATACAGAGCAAACACAAAGATACAACATTTTGAAAATATATTATGGAGCTGAGAGTGTAAACATTGCTACCACTGTATCACAGTAACTACCCATGGCCTTGTCTCTTTTCATGAAAATAGTATTTGCATAATTCACATTTCTACCTCTGTTCCTTCCTCAAAAGACACAGCTTGCTTAGTCCACAGCCAGAAAGCCCACGAACTTCAAGGGAAAGCAATAAAGTGCAAAACTCTGTTAAAACCTTCACTACCCAGAAAGCTTTGAATATTTCAACTGGAGAAGATGACAAGCAACATCAGCTCCTGCTGAGAACAAGAATTACAATTAAAGGGAGCAAAGGGAGCTCTCCAGAGGGAAAACTTGAGACCACCAGACCTCAACAGAAGCTCCAGTCTAGATAAGAATGATGAGAATTTAATGCTCACTTCTAAGATCTGGAAGAAAAGGCATCGTCACTTGACAATATTTGCTCATGCTCTTAATTCACACCTGGATCTGAAAAAACATAATTTTGTTCTTCATTCACAGGGCAAGGGTAAGCCTTTCAACACTATACTTAAGTCACATATTAATTAGTTGTCTGGTATACAAAACTACTGATTTTATTTTAGTATTTATATTCTTTTTAAAAAAGCACAACTTACTTATAAAAAGTATTTTCAGATGTTCAGTTTTGTTAATATTTAATAACTGAGGAAAACTCTCAACAATATCACAAACGTTGACAAAAGCACTTTACTCTGCTAATAGCAAATTCCCTCTTTGTGTAACAAGTCTTCTTTTGCTCTCACCTTGTCCTGTACCCACCTGTTCCCTGTTATCAAAACATTATTTATGTGTTGTAAGAAACACTGCCAGCAATACTGTCATATGAAGACAGATCCTACTTGTATTTAAGTTACCAGTCAGCCTGGAAAGGCAATGCCAACCCCCAAACCATAACAAGGAAAACAAAAAGCACATCCCGATGAGATTTATGCCTAATGACCAACTGGAAAACCAGGAGCTTTAAGCTCTGCTGTGATGGACTGCAGGAGTACATAACTGACACGGCAGAGTAGGGGGAAAAAGAGAGGAACAGCAGAAAATGTTTCCACTCCTCTGCAGTTATTTGTTTCCCTGGGGCAATGTTCACATTGGATAGGCTCTCAAACCAAAAGGAAAATTTGGAATGAAACATATTCTAGAAGTCTAAAAAGCATTCCAGTAGGAAAGCCCAAGCTGTAAGAACAACAAGGCAAACCAGTAACTGTTTTCTTCTAGAAGCTGATATGGTTTTAGATACGAGTTGCTCTGCTAAACAAGTCTGGCTGCAAACCCGAACTCCTCACAACCTGTCACAAAACTCTCAGATGTGACTCCTGGGCATGTTACCAAAAAGGTATTGAAGGAAACAGACCTCTGCTCTAGCTGGATGTAAACCATGCGCTCTTCTTTACTACAATAAAGGTCTGGACACCACGCAATCATAGTTTTACCAACAGTATTTCCCTCGATTTTTGTTCATTACTACCCTCTCACATCTGCCCTTCCCGCACGAGTTCACAGATTAATATCTGGAAGCAAAAGTGAAAGCAGGAGCCCGCGGGAAGCGCCAGCACTGCCGGGTTTACCTCCCGGGACTGCAATCACAGTTCACCCCTCCGGGGGTTCCTCGCTGCGATTCATCCCCGGACCCTCACCCCCAGCACGGCAAAGGCGGCACCCGGCACAACTGAACGCTTTCAGGATACCGCCGGGCAGCGAGCACGGCACAGCGCGGTCTCCCGGGCGGTTCCACCCGCGGGGCCGTTCGGCCTTGCCAGGAAGGGGCCGGAGCTCGGCGGGGGAAGGAGGAGCTCCCGCGCCCGGCGGGAGCCCGGGCCGAGGGGGGCGGCGATGGCGCGCAGGCCGCGGCCCCTTTGTGGCGCCCGGCCCGGCGGTCCCGCGGCGGTTCTGGCGGGCCGGGGCGCCTTCAAACCGCGCACGCCCCGCGGCGGCGGAGCGGCCCCGCCGACACCGCGGCCCCCGCGCGGCACCCGCGGCCCCGGGCTCGGCCTCCCCCCGCCCGCCAGCCCCAGCTCCCGCCCCGGCATCGACCCGCACCACGTAAATGTTGCTGAAGCCGGTGAGCACCAGGTTCTTGAGCAGCTCGCAGCCGATGCCGCCAGCCCCCACCACCAGGACCCGCGCCTGGGACACGGCCTGCGCCAGCTCGGGGCGCAGCGGCCCCGACAGCGCCGCCGCCATGACGGACACGGCGGCGGCTCCGCGCGCCTCCTCACGGGCCCGCCGCGCCTGAGCGCCGCCCGCGCGCGCGCAGCGCCCCCTGGCGCCCCGGAGGACCGCGCGCTGCCCGGGAACGCCGCGGCGGGGCCTCAGAGCCGCGGGTTCGAACCCCGCTGCCGGCGAGAGCCCCGCACTCCTGGTGCAACAGCAGATTCTTATTTGTTTTGCTAATTTTAAATACATAATAATATAATATTGAACTATAATATTGTAGTTTAATATTATATTATCAAATTAAATAGTCCATACATTAAACTATAATATATAAACAATTTTAATATAGTACTTTATATAATATAGCGCCCACACTCCTGGTGCAACAGCAGATTCTTATTTGTTTTGCTAATTTAAAATACATAATAATATAATATTGAACTATAATATTGTAGTTTAATATTATATTATTATTAAATTAAATTTAAATTAAATAGTTTATACATTAAACTATGATATATAAGCAATTTTAATATTGAACTATATATAATATAGTGCCCTAGCCCTACACTCCTGGTGCAACAGCAGATTCTTATTTGTTTTGCTAATTTTTAATACATAATCATATAATATTGAACTATAATATTGTAGTTTAATATTATATCATTATTAAATTAAATTTAAATTAAATAGTTTATACATTAAACTGTGATATATAGGCAATTTTAATATTTTAAAATTGCCTATATATCATATTATCATATTTAATATTTTAAAAATATAAATATATTTGTATATATAATATAGTGCCCCACACTCCTGGTGCAACAGCAGATTCTTATATGTTTTGCTACTTTTTAATACATAATAATATAATATTAAACGATAATATTATAGTCTAATATTATATTATTATTAAATTAAAATTAAATAGTTTATATATTAAACTATAATATATAAACAATTTTAATATTGAACTATATATAATATACTTCAATATTAAAATTGAACTATAAATAATAAATATGTATAGTTCAACTATACATATTTAATATATTGATGTGTTTAAGATTTTTTTGTAAATTAAATTATTATTATGAAGAGAGCTTAAGCAGGATTTGGAAAATGCTCCCAAGCACACAGCAGGATTCATGGGGTGTCCTGAGCAGGGCCAAGACTTGAAGATCCTGATGGGTGCCCTCCAACTCAGTATATTCTATGATATTTTTAATATATTTATTTCTTATGTATTTTTATAGCATTATATTAATTTTTATGACTTCAACTAAGTTAACAAACTTGCCCCCAGAAGTTGACATGGTAAGCTACAATTCTTCCTTAAAAACACAGTTTTGCCAGCATTCCATAAATTGATTGTGATTTCCTCTCCTGCCCACCCCCCCTTATTTTAAACCCACACTTTTAGTGCGTTAATTTAACATAAACATAATTAATTATGTAGCAGTGTTAAACGTATACAGAATGCTCTAAGGAAACTGAAATTACTTTTCCTTCAGTCAGTGAAGATTCTGCAGTTCAGCCTAAGCCAACAGGGAAGGCACAGGAGAATGGTTCCAACCAAAGCTGCACAATCCCCCTGCACCGAGGCAGGTGCTGAGCCTGCCCCAGCTCTGTACCTGTGGGAACACAAGGGTTAACTCAGCCCTGCAGTGCTGACCCCCCCCCGGTTCTGTACCTGTGGGAACACAAGGGTTAACTCACCCCTGCAGTGCTGAGCCCCAGTTCTGTACTGTGGGAACACAAGGGTTAACTCAGCCCTGCAGTGCTGACCCCCCAGCTCTGTACCTGTGGGAACACAAGGGTTAACTCAGCCCTGCAGTGCTGACCCCCCAGCTCTGTACTTGTGGGAACACAAGGGTTAACTCACCCCTGCAGTGCTGACGCCCCCCCAGTTCTGTACTGTGGGAACACAAGGGTTAACTCACCCCTGCAGTGCTGAGCCTGCCCCAGCTCTGTACCTGTGGGAACACAAGGGTTAACTCACCCCTGCAGTGCTGACCCCCCTGTTCTGTACCTGTGGGAACACAAGGGTTAATTCACCCCTGCAGTGCTGACCCTCCCTGTGGGAACACAAGGGTTAACTCAGCCCTGCAGTGCTGAGCCCCCCCAGCTCTGTACCTGTGGGAACACAAGGGTTAACTCACCCCTGCAGTGCTGAGCCTGCCCCAGCTCTGTACCTGTGGGAACACAAGGGTTAACTCACCCCTGCAGTGCTGAGCCTCAGTTCTGTACCTGTGGGAACACAAGGGTTAACTCACCCCTGCAGTGCTGACCCCCCCTGTGGGAACACAAGGGTTAACTCACCCCTGCAGTGCTGACCCCACCCTGGTTCTGTACCTGTGGGAACACAAGGGTTAACTCAGCCCTGCAGTGCTGACCCCCCCTGTGGGAACACAAGGGTTAACTCAGCCCTGCAGTGCTGACCCCCCCTGTGGGAACACAAGGGTTAACTCAGCCCTGCACCACCAGCCCAGGGCACTGGCACAGCTCATTTCAGCACACAAATGGAACCTTTCCTTCACTGAAAAAACTCACAAAAGCTTCACGTTGGCCAGCTGCAGGGACAGCAAGGCCCTTCAGCCACCGAATTTCCAATCTGTGGTTAAATCAATGCAGAATTGCTTTTTAAAATCAGGCTGGCATTAAGTTCTTCACTGCTAAGAGTTTCTAAAAATTGATTCTGTGTGGCTGATGGACACCAATAGTATACGAGAAAGGTTTTCTCCTTTACTTCTTTCCCAAATGCTCAGAGTAACTAAAACTGTAAAACAATCTCTACACTTTAATTGCCATGTGTAACCAAAGTGTGTAAATTTCCCCACCACATTTTAGAGGCATGCTAATATCCTTCCATCAGCTATTCTTGGAAATAAGCACAATCCTGTCAAACAAATTTAATTTTTCACCACATCTGATGGAAATTCTGTTATGCAATTACACACTTGTAGTAAAAGAAACCAAAACACCCCAACAGACTTGTGATCTAAGCAGAGAAATACAATTTATTTAAATAATCTCTGATCCGGGTCTTCTTGTACAAAAATAAATTCTTCAAGAGGGGTTTGATGATCTGTCGGCCAACAGCTTCTCTCACATGTGTAAACTATAACAGTTCCAAATTCCACTGACAGATCTAAAAACAAAGCACCAGAGGTACATTAGGGTATGAAAAGTGACATAATCAGGAGCTAGTGCTTACCACTAGACTTCAGTCTTTGCACAAATTAATTCAGTCTCCTCTGTAAACAGCATTTTCCAATGTTAAACATTTTAAAGGCAGCCAAATCAGAATTTTCAAAGGGATTTTTAAATGTCTGCAGTCTTATCTCACAGCACTTATTATCTTCCAAGGCCTCCTTTAAGAAGCAATAAAGACCAATAAAGACATGGCCATGGAATTATCCCTACTGCAGTTATTAAAGTTCACTAGTGAGCAACTCAAGCTGTAATCAGTCTCCAAGTAGAAGAGTTCTCTTTGCTCACTGAAATCTGTAATGGAGACAGCAGATTCTCTGATCTGTGGTTAGGCACGTGTGGGTAGCTGGAAACAACCCAAATTGCAGTTCACTGCACTTTCCAAAAAAGGAGACTGCTGGAAATATTGATTCAGCCAAGCCAAGCACCTGAGTCACTCTGGAGCATGCTGACCAGCGTGGGCATCAGCTGGAACTCAAACACTCTGCTGCTCCCACAGGCACTGCAGGCTGGAATATCCTGCTCCAGGTTGGCTGGAGGACACGTGATAAACAAAGGCTGGCCACCCCAAGAGTATCTGAGAGAAGACAGGGAGGAGAAAATTATCATTTTTTAAATATCTAAATTTGATAGGAAATCTTATGTGTTGGAAAGTGTTCTGGAGTTGCTGAAATCTCTCAACCTGCTTCAAGCAAAAACATGATGGTGAGTCAGAAGCTTCAAAGGAGTCATGAACCAAAAAATAAAGGCAGGGAGGGGGAAATCATTGGTAGATTAATGCTTGGAAAACCTTAAGGAAAGAGCTGGATTTAAAGGAAACAAATGCTTTAAATTAACACCTCCAAAATATGCTGTACCAGAATAATTTCATTAGGCAAACTACACTTCCCTGAAAAATGGAGTCCTAAACAGCAGCAATAAAAGATAAAATTCAACAAGATTTAACACCAAATTGGTCTCAAAACTACTGCAGCTATGGCTCAGAAGTGATGGTTGATTTGTAAGAGCTATCAGAGCTTCACAGCTAGCAGCAAACAAAGCCCAAGGATGGTTTCCACTGAACGTCAAGCAGGAGATTCTGTGCTCTGCAGGCAGGGGAAATGGGAGCATTTGCCCAGGGAGGGCAAAGGGAGCCTGTGGAAAGATTGTAACCAGGGACAGCCCAGGGAGCACCAGAGCTGGTGTTTGGAGGAATGGCAAATTCAAAGAGCACAATACTGCAAAGGGACAGATCCAGTGAAAAGCTGTCTGAAAATGCTTCTAGCACTCTGCATTAGAAAATCTCCTGTATAATCTCTGACAATGAATGAAAGTTTCTCATGTTTTCTTTCTGTCTAAGCAGCCACTCAGACTTTTAACTCCTCATCAAAAAGGGCCCAGTTAGTTCCACCTGGTACTGGAAAGGTGGTGAACAAAAGCCCTGTCACTGCACTGAGACAGTCTGACCAGACAGGCAGCACTGGGCTCCCTGGAACAGCTGGTGTGATCCATGGAAAGCTGTATTTCCTGGTACTATGAATGATTTATGATTTACTCTTCACTGTATCCCATCCAGAATTAACTCCTCTCTCAGGAAGAGCAGCTACTCTGAGGTTACACCTGCTTCTGCTCTAGCAAAAACAGCAGATGTACAAGACCTGAAGAGTGCTGGGTGCTGAGGGGAGTCCACAACGAGCTGCAGCTCTGGGGCTTTAAAACAAGAAATTCCCTGCAGGACAGACATTAAAAATTCCAAACAGATACCAAAATTTCACAGGAAGACATAGCCTTGGAAATGTATCACAACAGCACAGCACTGTGTTACACTTCCACCCCAACACTGCCTCTTGGAAACCTCTGTGCCTGGATTTCAGTGAGGCTCCAAACACACTCAGAGTCTCTCCTCATCAGGTCTGAGGTCTGAAGTCCCCCACAGCCAGAGCCATGGTCTCTGATCCTGCTGGGCTTTACATCTACTTAAACTTTGCATGAAGAAAGCCCAGCCAGGGGCTGAAGGCTGACCAGAGACATTGCAACAGCCTCCACAGCAGCTTTTTTTAAATTATGGAGTTAAAACACACACATATTTCCCAAGGAAGAATTTATTCTGATGTACCAACCATCCTGCCAATGATTTGAACCTGTTACAACAAGATTATCAACATACCTTAAAATCTGTTCAGGACATACAGATATTCTTTTCATGAATTTATGGAATGTGTGGTCCCAGCTTTTGACTTCACTCTTCTCATATTTTTCATTACCATCTTCACCTGCAAAACTTTATGAAAACAAGAAACAAACTGTCCAGTAAGGTTTTCAATATGACATGTTTTAACTATGAAATGGTTACTATAAACTCACATTAAATTATACTAAATACACAGAAAAAAAATATACCTGTTAAGAGAAAATTCCTGTTAGAGGTTGCAAGTGAATGTTTTGCTTCTAATTCTTTGGTTTCGGGTGATTCAAAATTATTAACAGTGTTTTCAACTATCACATGGGGACTCAAATCCACCAGATATCTGCTGTATTCCATCAAAACCTCCTTCCTCTAATAACTTCTCAAACAGTTTTGTGCTTCTTAAGTTATGATGTTATTATTTTCAATTTTGAATCAAGCAAAATTATTGTTCTACAATTTTATTATGGTCAACAAAACTCCTCACTGCTGAAAAGTCTTCTCTGCAGACTCTGCAGTTGACAGCAGCTTTAGCTACAAACAAATCCAGTGCTGTCCCCAATCCAGGCACAAGAGGCCAAAAGTCCTCACTGTAACCACTCAGTTAAATATTTTGCTATGAAAATATTTTCAGGAACCACACTCAACAACTGTTTTTCAAGCAATGTTTACTAAACCTTCAAGTGTCTTTCCATCAGCCAGCTCTCTAGCCAAAATCCCCCAAAAAATTAAACTCCCAAAAATGCCACTGAAATGGAAGAAAAGCTTTAGGCTGTAAAGGGAAAAGTGTGGAATGTCATGATCCAAAGTCCTGCCACGTGGCACAGATCTTGTTTCAGAGATGAACCATCCACTGCACCTCCTGGAGCCCATGAACACGGCTCAGTCACTCAGAAAGAGCTGAGCTAAAACCACCTTGGAGTAACTGCAGCTTTGGCAGCCCTGGGTGCACTGCAGAGCACCCCAATGGTTCCTAAAGGAGCTTCCAGACAATTGTCACCATTCAGGTTTAGTGAGAGTGCCACTGAGATTCTCAGCCAGCATACAGGAAAGCACACAACTCCTTCAGTTTCACCACAAACTGCAGATCTGTCCTCACCTGTCTGACATCATCTGCTCCAAATCAAGGCTCTCTCTCTGCTGATACTCCTTCAGTAGCTTATCTGCATGATCTGTATCAAGGAAACCCATGTAATCTTCCTCATCCACAACATTAATGTAGAAGGGCTGGAAGACAGGAGCTGAAGCAGCCATTGCCATCACCATGTCCTCACTGGCTGCAGGAGGTGTGTCCTGGGCACCTGGGCCATCCATGTCCTCACTGGCTGCAGGAGCTGTGTCCTGGGCAGGCTCAGCCAGGTGGAGCTGCTGGAGCTGGGATGCACACTCCACCTCGCTGCTCACAGCTTCCTTTAGGCCAAGCAGCTCCAGGGAGGCACATGCAGGAGCCTCTGCTCCATCACAGGCTCCCCAGTCATCTGCATCCTCACACCAATCCTTTGCAGCAAAGGTCGATTCTTGTTTCTGAGAATAAAAAAAAAGGGGAAGAGAACATTGCCAAGGTCTGCCACCCTGATGCACTTCAAATTCAGCTTTTCAGAGATGGGAAAACTGAGGCCTTAACCTGATGCTCAGTGTCACTGCGCCTACTCTTCTCACCGTGGTACTTCCCAACACACATTTGCATCCCACACCAGCAGTAATGGCAAAACCACCTCACAGTGGAGAATCTGGGCAAGAATTCATCAGCCTTTGAGCGGCCCTGGTGCCTCCTGCTGCCATGCCCTGGCTGTGGCACAGCCCCTGCCAGCTGAGGGGCAGCTCCAGCTGAAGCAGCTCCTGCACCCAACAGGAATTCTGCAGCCAAAGGGCAGAACATAGAAGGAAATAATAATAATAATAATAACACCACCATCATTTTACTAGAGTAAAAGTCCATGTACCACAGGCCAAGATTCCACAGTGCAAATGCACCAACTGAATAAACCCTCCCTGCCCACCTCCACTAGTTTGGTGCCACCCTACTCTTCCAACCTGCTTTAGCCAATATGCAGTTTTTCCTCACAAGTATATTGACAATTATTGAGTCACATTAACTCAAAAGTTCATGTTAAATTTAAAGAGGTCAATTTAAAAGAGAATACAAACAAAACAGGTTGAAAATCCAAAACTAAACAGTATAGCCCAATCCACTTGAAGTTGGAAAACAAAGTTTAGACAACTGAACTAACTAGAGTATAAAGTATCACTTTTGGTCATACAGCTGGACTGCAATGTCCCCTTTAAAACCAGCCTGGCACAGATCACAAACAGTAGCTTAAACACTCTTTAACTGTCTAAAACTGTATAGTAAACAGCATAGTGCAGTGACAAAAACTCCGTGCCCACGACTTCTCCACACAAGGCGGGACTGGAAACCATCACAGAGAGCAGCTTCTGGAGGCAGGTCCCGGTAATTTAAACAAGGCGATGCAGGGTGTGCAGAGCGTCCCCCCGGGCAGGCAGGGCTGAGCTGTACCTGTGCGACGCTGAGAGCTCCGCTTTGTTTATCCTGGGCCTGCGAGTACTGGGAGCGCAGCACCTTCCAGCTTCCATGTGCCGGGCAAAGAGAAACACAGGGTGAGGGGGACAACAGACAGGCGGCAGGAACAACAACCACAATAACAGCAATAATAACAATAACAGCAATAACAACAACCACCATAATAACAGCAATAACAACCACAATAACAGCAACAATAACAACAACAATAACAGCAATAATAACGACAGCGCCGATAAGCGGCGGGCGCTCACCTGCGGGCGGCTCCCCAGCAGCGCGGCGCGGCGCAGGCGAACACGTGGAGCGCGCGGTGCGCGGGGCCGCGCTCCAGCGGGCAGTACACCTGCACCAGCAGCAGCAGCGCGCGCCCGCACCGCGCGCACCGCGGCGGGCCCGCCCGCACGGCCGGCACCCAGTCCTGCAACACCGACACCTCCGCTCAGGCCCGGCCGGGGCGGCCGCGCCCCCCGCACCCCGCGTCCCGGCCGGGCCCCGCCAGCCCAGTCCCACCCCGGCCCTACCGCGGTGCCGCCCAGCTTGTTGGTGGCCCACGCGGGGAGCGGCCCGGCCGGGACCGGCCCCGCCATGGCGGCGTCGCGCAGCCCCAGCAGCACGGGCGGCCCTCCCGCCATGGCCCCGCCGCCGTGCGCGTGCCCGCCCGAACCGCCGTGCGCGCGCCCGCGGGCCGGGCGTTCCCCTCACGGCAGCTCCGCAGAGCCCCGGCCGGGGAGCGTGGGGCCGGCCCGGCCCGGGCCTTCACTGCCCGGGGAACACGGAGCCGGCGCAGACCGATCCTTCCCTGCCCGGGGAACACGGGGGGGCCCGGACCGGCCCTTCCCTGCCCAGGGAACACGGGGGGGCCCCGGACCGACCCTTCCCTGCCCGCGGGACACGGAGCCGGCCCGGCCCGGGCCTTCCCTGCCGGAGTCCCGATTCGCCCACACTGCTGCGCTGAAAGGCGCTGGGTGGCAAATCCACGAAGCGAGCAGCACAACCGGCCAAGCTTTCCACTCTTTACAGCTTTTAGCAAACAAGGACATTAATGTACATTGGTTACACGGTACGTAGTTCCCCTATTAGTATTCTCTCTTCTGTTGGTTAATGAGTGTCTCGCTTCTCCTGCTGATCACTGCCACGCTCTCTCTCTCTCCTCCTTTGGCTCGCTGCTTTCCTGTGGGCTGCTCCAGGAGTTGGTGCTCCTGACCTGTCCCTGCAAAACTGCCACAACACGGCTTCCACCGCAGCTTTTTCCTTGGAACCAGCCTTAGCCTAAATTCCCCTTTACCCTTTCCCCTTTACTCGGAGCTGATTCCACACAGTTACTGAGTTGCCTTGGTTTGTTCCTTGTCGTGGCCGCTGAATTCTGCATTCCTCGTGTATCGGTGGAAATCCTTCTCCTGATCTCTGTTAACCTCCCGCGGGGCCGAGATCACTGGAACATGTCCAGCCCCAAAGCTTAACAAGGCAATGCTGCTGACCAGGAATTTGTGTTTCTAACAACTGCACATCACTTAGAGCTTGTTGGCTGCTCCGTTTCACAGATTAAATATCCCTCCTTGTTGATCAGGTTTGCAAGTTACAAATTATCAAACTGCAAAGAACGTGCTATCTTAATAAAAATTTGCATATTTCCCACTTAGCAACAAGATGATCTGAGAAGCACGACTAGCACAGAACAAACATACTGACCACCTTGGAAAGGCAATTATAGCAGTTATGGATAATTAATAAGCTTCAAAAAAAAGATTAAGGCTTTTATTGATAGAATGTGAAAAACGGAACAGCAGCAGTTCTTGCTGAATAGTATCTGTAGATATCCTGCTGAGAATGTCTTCAACTATTGGTGCAGCTGGGAATCTGAACCAAGTGACCATGAATACTAAAGCTATGAAATAAAATGAGGTTTGGGACATAATGTAAGGATCTACTGTTAAATGTGGCCTATTCACTGTGGCCATGGTGTTATTCCTTTCTCAGCTGTTTGACAGTGTGTACCAGTCTTTATATTTGGGCTTTAAAATCCACAGATGGACAGAACTTCCTCTCACACAGTCAGAAACTTCTTTGTAATCATGTGTGCCTAATGAGTGCCTCCCTTCTACCCAGGAGTTATACTGATGGCTCTGCATTCCCAAAGACACAGCATTCCTTCTGTCTTGCTAGGATAATGACTTTTGTGAATGTACAGGGACAGACACATTGATTCAACAAACACACCACTAATGGACATAAGGGCTGTGTCAGAGCAAAACAAGGCAAGGGGTAAGAAAAGTGTGACACAACTGGCAGCATGGTTGCTGCAATTAGCTGTTACTAAATGCCACAACTGGAGTTTTTCACAAGTTTTGGAAAATGCAGAAAAGAGGGTGGCCAGGTAGTGCAGATGGCACTGCTTGAGATCCACAGGTGTGCAGAAGCAAGTGAACCCAGGGGTGAGGAGGAAGAAGAAGACACCTACAAAGGGTGAACAGCTGCAGCAGCAGCTTGGGCTGTGCCTGTGAGAGCCCCCTGGGTGCTGTGGGATGTGGGAGCTGGGCACCAGTGCAAGGGGTAGTTGGAGCAGGGCTGTTTGTTTGTTATGGCCATGAGGAGAGCTCTCCTGACTTCCTGGATTCCCACATTGTTCCTTTGTACCCTGCTTGCCATGTAACTTGGCAAAAAAGCCCCTTCCCTCCCAGTGTGCCCTGAGCCCTTGCCCAGCTGGGGGGGGCTGGGGATGCACCCTGTGCATGGCAGCAGATCTTCTCTTGGTGCTGCTGAGCCAACAACGTGCAGACGTAGTTTGAGGGATGCTCTGCTGCCTACAAGCTGTTTCCAGTTAAAGAAAGCAGAAGGAGGCTCTAGGAAGGACAACTGACCATACCCTTCTGAAAGAAGAAGGGAATAAGCATATAAAATAGTCTGACACATATGGTATATTCTATATATATAATTACTTACAGATTTCAGTTCATTTGCCCATTCTCATGTCAATATTTCGTTTTGATATGCATTGAGTAGGTACCATGGTCGGTCTGGACCCGGAAACATTGTGGGGGTTTTTTCTGCTTTCTTCATTAAATAGTGATTTTCAGGCTGACAAACATTTTGAATGCCCCTTGTTTCTCTCCCTTCACTGTGATTAGGACAGCAGATTACACACAGTCAGTTAGAAGGTGATTATTACTCTGTATGCTGACAAACTCATTTTGTTTGACTTTCCTTTGGGTTTTAAAAGCCAAGTGTGCCCTCCACAGTTCTTATAAATCTGTGTGTTTACTCCTTCCAGTCTGACTTTGTTTCATGAGCTGTGCCCAAAACTCCACTCTGCGTTCTTTCAGTTTCTCTGCTGCCTTTTGCTCCAGACCTATTCCCAGGTATTTTTCCTCCAGGTCATACTGAGGCCAATGGACCAAGCCCTCTCCGTTGGGATTTCTGGAAATCACAGAAGGAAAAGTTAGCTCTGCATTTGCCAATCCACTGCTGACTGACTGCTCAGGTTGAGAGCATTTCAGAAAACCAACAGGTGAGCCCAGCTGATGTGATTCTGGTACCTGAATAAATGGACAGTATTTTATGAAAATGCTCCTCAGTGGAACAGCAAAAGTGTCAAAGTTGCCATTCATTTTAGATCTAAACCTCCACTGCAGATGGACTAACTGCCCTTCGATTTTTTTTCTGCTGCTTTTAAAGGACCATTAAGAAGAGAAATTGCTTCAATATTTCTCTTAAATTCTGCCAAATTTCTAGGAAGCACCATATAAGTACTGCCTCAGGCAGGTAGGTATGTTCTGGGCAGCACAGACTGCACTTGAGCTGTAATTAGCACTGTGATTCTCACCCATTTTTAGCAAAGTTGGTCCAGTATCTCATCACAGTTCTGCTAAGTTCATTTTCTTCTTTTGTAGCCCCTCCTGCAAAGGGAGAGATGGAAGGGCCACATTAGAAAGTAACTGATGAGTATCAGCTGTATCAATTGCAACACTTCTCCTGGTTGCCCTGAGGTGTTGGAGGTTTTTCTAGGAGAGACCTGCAGATGAATGATGTAATGCAAAGTATCTGCTACTGAAGACAGAAGATGTTTATGCTCATAATAATGCTTATGATATACAAGCTATGCTAATAGTAAGTATAATGTGTACAATGCATATAAGAGAAATTCTATTGTAAAGCCCTGCAGTAATTGAAATGAGAAATAATGAGGGTCTAAAAGGAAAATGGAGGAAACATAGGTACATCACCAGCTAAGAATGGCTTTCCAAAGACAAAGGCAATCTCAGCTCCATGATCTGCTTTTACAAACTCTGGTACCAAACCCTCCACTGAACTCGGCCGATGTTGGAATTCATAGAAGTAGACTGGGTTGCCAGCATCTAGAGGATACAGAAAAGTGCTGGTTTGAGAGCTGAAAATACTGCTCCAGAGATTATAAACTTTCACGAAAAACTGTTTTGGTTAAATAAAATCACTAGCAGTGCTCTGGATAGTGAAAAGTGCTGCACACTGTCCACAGCAGCCCCAGACAGAACTGTACAGCTGTTCTGAAGCTGCTGGGTACCTCTGTGGGATCTGGCCACTTCCACAGCTGAGATGACAAAGTAGACATCTCCCAATGCATCCAGGAGGCCATCTCGGACCTGAGCAGGGCTTTCTGCATCCCCCATGTACTCCTTGTACACTCTGTCAACAACTTCAGATGTCAGGTTCTGAAACAGCAAAAAAAGTATGATAATGATGATGAATATTGTAAGGAGCAACAGCAGTGGGGGAGTGTGGCCTCTGCACATCCCTGGCTAATCCTCAACAACAGCTTTCAGAGAAAATCCCCAGCTGTGTCAGAGTGTGGCTCAGAGCTCAGGGTGGAGTTACACAGCTGTGCATACAGGTGATCTTGGGAACAAGAGGGATGCAAGACCAAAGGATTGACCACCTTTAGATAAACAGCAGTCAGTGATGCTGACTCTTCTCTCTTCTGTGCAAACACCTTCACAAGAGCACAGAAATCCTGCTGGACTTCATAAAATCCATTGATTGTTGTAGATGACCATAATTTCTCCTTTTCAGAACAAGCCTAGGCCCTGCATTTCCAAGTTCATGGTGGATGTTTGTGTCATTGAATGATCCTTGCAAGTACTGGCCCTGCTTCTAGAGTCCTTAATTCTTGCCTCATCATCTGTACTTTTCTATGAGTAGCTTCAGGAGAGCACAAAGGCACCACAAAGCCAAGAGATTTGTAAACTAAAGGGAGGCAAAACCTCGAGAAACCTGAAGGAAGGTGTCAGGGCACCCCAAAGCTCTCGGGCTTTCCTTTCCAGTGCCCAGCTACTGCTTTAGGGGGCTGTGTGCCATTGGTCTCCTGTCAGACCTGCTGCTACTCTGCATGTCTTGCATAACCTGGGGGCATCTACAATATCCAAGAGACCTCGTTTAGGTACCTGCATCACTCCTGGATTCCCACAGAACTCCTTTTGAAGAAGAGGGGGATTTAGGCTGGGAATGTAGAGAGTATTTCCAGTCACTGGAGGTAACAGGAGTGCAGCACATGTGTGCCTGTTTCTGCCCCAATGCAGGGAGCTGTCCAGCACAATGGCATTTCCCTGTGAAATGTGTCCCTCCAGGGCTAAAAGCAGCCAGACCAGCCAAGCAGCAGCACTGGGTTATTCTGAAACTGGTCTCTTACCTTAAAGATCAGTGCTAAGCCGGTCTGTAAAGTTTCACGTGCAACATCTTTATCCAGACCGTCCACAAAAGGAGGATATTTCATCATCTGTGTGATAGAGAGAATCATACTTATTAAAGCTGCCTCCTATTTACAAAATTACATTTATATAACAACAGTTTCACATCTCTTACCATAGGAAGTACATATCCAAATTCATGATTATTTACTCCTATGATGTATGGGACCGCAGTGACTGATTTTTCAGAGTGTAATTCTATGGGACTCTTTGGAAAAAATACACCATCTGCACATGCACTGATGACAAAGTCATCCTGAACAAAAAGGGGAAAAGGAAAAAGAAAGCTTCATTAGTGCATTCATTTTGCTTCCTAAAGAAGTTCAGATTTTAACTGCAGTTCCAAAGTGAAGCCAAATGAAAATACAAAAAGTAATGGTATCCAAGCCATCTTAATATTTTTTCTGACTGATCTACTGCACTAGGAAGGAGGTTCTGTGAAGATTAACATTATATTTCTAATGTTTGTGAAGCAGAAGTCATTATGTTGAATTTACATCTTTCCTTAGGGCAATATGGCCATGGATGTGTGGAACAGTGGGAAAAAAAACCACTTCTATACTGAAGTTTCAAAGGCACATAAGCAATGCAATAAGAACTTCTAAGTGGGACATAATATATGGTTTGATTTTCAGGTTCTCCAGAATCATCTGAGCCATTTTCTTTTCCTTGCCCTGGTTGAGCACAACACCAAACCACAGGCAGCTCCAAGTGCAAGCACAGTGAAGGGCAGGAACCTGGTGGCAATTTTCATGCGAGGTGTCATTGCAGATCTGCAGTGCTGTCATGTCCTAAAAAAGTCAAGAACATCAGATTTTACATCCACTTCAGGTTCTCCTAATATTACATTCCACAAAGAGTATTCTCTGGGATGAAAAGGTCTGAGGTGTCATTTAAATGCAAAAAGAATCATTTCACCTACCATTTTCAGTGTTATCTGTAGTAGTTCTTCTTCTGTTTTTCCTCTCAAGCATTCAACCATTGCAGCTGAACTGGATTTTTCACAGCCAGAGACAGCAGCAATTTTCTGCAAGCAGTGAGAACAAACAGTTTTGGACACATTTCCTCTGTCTGGCTCTGTGAGACAGCGAGTGCAGCAGGAGCAGCCAAAGCTCCTGCACAAAGGATGCTGGAGCCTGGCTTGTCCCAGCTCCTGAGGGAGGGCACTGGAAGCCCTCACAATCCTTCACACCACAGCTGGGCAGAAGGGGAAAACCTCTGCCTCCAGGTTTTTTGGATACAGAAATATTCTGAGACAATGCTGGCAAATAACAGGCTGGGCTGAGAAGGCTGAGTGACATAAAGGAGCTAGAGAATAAACCATCTGCAGGGCAACAGAGAGCACATTCTACCACTCTTGCTGGTGTCTTTTTGGCTGGAGCAAGAGCTGGCATTAGAGACAGTTGTCTCTTTTATGTCCCAGCTTCCAGGTTCTGGAAATTGTTCCATGCAGTTGAAGAGGGAAGAAAGGACTGGAAGCCTGTAGTTCTCAAAGTAAAAAAAACCTTGAATGAAGTCTTGTTTATTTGCACAGTACAGGCATCAAACAGGAGGGGAAGAGAAGAGTATTCAGATTCTGATACTGTTTTCCAGCCAAAAACTATAAGCTCAGTTCTTTTGAAGACATTACATTTTACAATATTCCTCGACTTTTCATTCTTGTTGGGGATATTTTGGGTGTTTGAAAAGCAACACATCATTAGACATTTACTATTTGCACACACAAATACTGTCTTTAATGACTGCTTTGATCCACAAGAAATGTGAATTCACACGATTCAATATCTCGGACTGAACAGTTTTAAGATGTACAGAACTATCTGGAAAAAGGAATTAAAAGTACCAGAAGTACCCACTTGTGCATCCTCCATAGGCTGATCAGTGAACAAGCCATGGGCTGCAGCGCCACTCTCTGAAATGGCCTTGTGGAACAAGCCCTTGGCCAGGGGAGATAAGACCTGTGGGAAAGCAAGGACAAGCATGACAAGCAGTGTGTTCTCCCCTGGGATTTTGTGTTTCAGTATCAGCAGTGGCCATTGGGAGCATTTTGAGAGGCCGTGTGCTAAGAGTGCCCCTGTGCAGCCTCTGGCCATAGCCCAGCTGTGCAAAGTGCTTTGGCAGCGCTGGCAGGGATGGGGAGTTCAGGGCCTTTCCCTCCCCTGCCCTTTGCTCCCAGGGCCTGCCAGCACCACCCTGCAGGGCAGCTACAGATGGGATGTGCCCAAGGCAGGCTGGCTCTGCTGCAGAAGGGCAGGAAAGAGCTCCTGGCCAGAGGAAGCAGGGATGTGTATGCCAGGGACAGGGAAGCCTGGCTGGGCTGCGTGAGCTGTACCAAAGTGGGAGCGACTGGAGAAGGAGAGAGTCACAGCCAATGTGCTCCGTGTTGGAGTAAAGATTTTACACAATCACAGGGTCACAAAGTGCAGGGCTGCACCAGCTACCAGAACTATTCACCTCAATCACTTTGCACTGTCAAAGCAAACAGAAATTGGGCAAGAGTCCACAACTCCTCCTAAAGGAGTTTTCTCATGAGATTAGACCTTGATGGTTTTTTTCATTGGGGAAAAAACCCAAACAGACCAAAATTTAATTCAAGAGATGAGTAGTAACATTGTGTTACTTAACCACAGCATTTGAATATGAAAATGACACATTATTATCATTCAAAATCTGTGTTGTTTTGCCTTGTTGTGTTATCAAAGACCCAGGTGATGTGTCGCTGTAACCCCGTCCCTTTTCTCTCGCTGACTTCCCATGCACATACTGAAGATGGATGGAGGAGGTTTTCCCCTAAGAAATTACAATTCAATATTACTATGAACTTACAAGAGCAGAAACACTGATTCCTCCTGCAGATTCTCCAAAGATAGTGACAGATCCTGGATCTCCTCCAAAATGCATGATATTTTCCTGAATCCACCGAAGAGCTGCCACTTGGTCTAAAAATCCCCAGTTACCTCGGGCATGCTCATCACCAGTGCTGCAGGGACAGAACAGATTGGTTCAAGTGCTCAATGCAAGCCAAGAGGCAGAGGAAAATACAATCTGTGGTGTGAGAAATCATCTGCCATTCTCTGCACAGAACTTCCCTCCATGAATGAGAAATGGATGGCTCGGGCATCCCTGAGATTGGAGCAGCAGCCCCACAAGAACAGACCTGGAAGCTGCCTTGGGACTGGAAATTGCCCCCAGTGCTGCAGGTGCAGTTCAGAAATGTCTCTTTGTGTAAGCAAGTCTTCTGCACTTCTCTGTACAAAGGCTTTGAACACAACCTTTTGGAAATCACTTAGGAAAAAGTGAGATCAACCAACTTACCTAAAATATCCAGCAATCCCTAGTCTGTACTGAATTGCTACAACCACCACGTTGTCAAAGGCTGCAAATGCTGAGCCATCATAAGATGAAGCTGCTCCAAAAACTAATCCACCTCCATGGATCCATACCAGGACCTGGAAAAAGAAACACAGGATCAACCCAGCACAGGTAAGAGCCCCCAGTGACAAAAACTAAATATAGCCCAAGGTACAACATTTTCTGCTATTTCACTCCTGATTCTTTCAGAATACGTTTCACAAATTGTAGAAATCATTCAAATCTAAGGCCTGCAGGGCTACAAAATGGCACTGCTTTTGTTAACTGTTTACACTGTGTCAGTGCCCTGTGACTTTGGACTGATCCTTTAGATTAAATCAAGCACTGCTTAGCTAAATGGCAATACAAATTTACTTCTAAAATAGGATTGTGTGTCTCTTTAATTCCAGCTATATTTGCTGGGAGAAAGCATGTAAGATGTTCATCACTACAAAAGTGCCCCTGCATGTGTGCTCATGGCAGAGGTTGAAGTTTTCCTGTCAGATAATTTTGTTGAAGGTGTTAAAAGGATTTTGCTTACAGGCAGCTTCTCTTTTTCTCCTGCAGAAACAGGTGTGTAGACATTTAGGTACAAGCAATCCTCAGACACTTGCAGAGGAACTTTCTCTTTTCTGTTGGTAATCATGTCTGAAAAAATCTGTCCGTTTACTTGGTCCTGCAGACACCTGAATAAATGAAAAAGTAACAGGCAAGAGAATTCACTAAAAACCTGAAAGCTGTGAAGAGAAACTTTTTTGTACTTCCACAACAAAGTGCCAAGCAGAAACTGATCTGCAGCACGCTTTTAGATTGGCATGTGAAATACATGTGCAAATATAAATGAATTATTGGAAGTCTCCAATAGCTTTTTACATTGCAATGGTAGATATTAGCCTTGAGACACTAAAGAAGGCCATTAGGACAAGAGGAGTGAGACATTTACAAGGTAGATTGGAATTGCTGTGCATTTCCTATGTGCCCTTTTAAGCACTTGACTCAGCAGTTTCCCCCTAAGGTTGTGTTCCAGCATTTCCTCAGCTCCTTTCTGTCCATGCTCCAAAGGTTTGCAGTGATTGGTGAGGGATGGCCGAGTGCTCCTGAGGCAGAGCACAGTCTGTGAGTGCTGCTCCATCTCAGCTCATCTCTGCTGCTGCCAAACAGCAGCTGCTGGCACAGAGAGCAGCTCCCAGAGTGTCTTTAGAAATGCATCCACTGGGACAGCTGCAGGTGCAACGAGGGGGCACCAGGGAATTTGTGTCCATGGATGGCCCTGTGAGCACATCAGTGCCATGGAAGTGCCCAGAGCTGAGCATCATGAAAGGTTCAGTGGTTTGGTCATGGCCTTACATTGGTGGGTAGGAAGTGGCATCTCTGACACCTTCCCATGGCTCGGGTGGCTGGGGTTCAGAAAACCTCAGTGATCCAACTGGAGGCTTGGCAAAAGGAAGTCCCAAAAAGACATTTACAGTCCTCTCAGCTGTGTCCACGTGGAATTGGAACCCTCGGACTCTCCCGTATTTGGTCTCTGCTTCTGGTTGCTCTGTGGGACAGCAGCACAGAATCACATCACTGCTCTGTTTGTAAGTAATTGCTAGATCTGCTACTTAAATATGCAGCTCTTTCTTCACTTAAACAAGTAGTTTTTATACATAAAGCTTCAACAAACTCTCATCAGCTTTAACACTATACTATCTTAATGTGCTATTTTTTTTACTCTTTTATTTTACTAAGTGATTAGTAGTGTTTACTCAATTAAATTTTACCAGTGTTTACTCAATTAGATTTTAATTTTATTTTTTAAATTTAATTTTCAATTTATTTACACACTTGCACTTTTATCTTTGTTAAATCAGTAGAGCTTACATATCTCAGCCTTTCTTTTTGATTGGCCCATAAGTCCATCTCCTTCAGGTATATAATTTGCATTATCTTACAATACACGCATTGGTAGTTGCATAGAGATCTTAATAATTTTTTTTGCCCTTGGTTGTTAGATAAAAACGCATTTTAACCCCATGTCTGAAGGTTCTAACATCAAAAACAGATGGGGTACTGTGGCTGCTAAGCCTCAGCGGGCAAGATTTGGGACAGGGATTTGACTTTTCTTATTGCAAAGAAGGCAAATAGACTGAAAGCAGATTAAAAACCGAAATGAACTTTACTATTGCAGTTTGGTTTGTGTGCCCAGCTCAGCCCAGGGTTTGTGCCCAGTTCAGCTCAGGGTGTGTGCCCAGCTCAGCTCAAGGTTTGTGCCCAGCTCAGCTCAGGGTGTGTGCCCAGCTCAGCTCAAGGTTTGTGCCCAGCTCAGCTCAGGGTGTGTACCCGGCTCAGCCCAGGAATTGTGTTCAGATCAGCCCAGGGTGTGTGGCCATCCCTGCTTAGGGTTGGTGCCCATCCCAGCCCAGGGTCTGAGCCCATCCCTGCCCAGGGTTTGAGCCCATCCCAGCCCAGGGTCTAAGCCCATCCCTGCCGAGGGTGTGTGGCCATACCTGCCCAGGGTCTGAGCCCATTCCTGCCCAGGGTCTGAGCCCATCCCAGCCCAGGGTGTGTGGCCATACCTGCCCAGGGTCTGAGCCCATTCCTGCCCAGGGTTTGTGCCCATCCCTGCCGAGGGTTTGTGCCCATCCCTGCCGAGGGTTTGTGCCCATCCCTGCCCAGGGTTTGAGCCCATCCCTGCCTAGGGTCTGAGCCCATCCCTGCCCAGGGTCTGAGCCCATCCCTGCCCAGGGTTTGAGCCCATCCCAGCCCAGGGTCTGAGCCCATCCCTGCCCAGGGTGTGTGGCCATACCTGCCCAGGGTCTGAGCCCATCCCTGCCCAGGGTTTGTGCCCATCCCTGCCCAGGGTTTGTGCCCATCCCTGCCCAGGGTCTGAGCCCATCCCTGCCCAGGGTTGGTGCCCTGCTCTCGGCTGGCCCCGGGAGGCAGCTGCAGGTGCCCTGTCTCGTTCATCTCCCCCGGCCGTACCCGCGGTGTTTACCTGTGGCCAGAAGCGCCGTGGCCCCGAGGCAGAGGATCCAGGCCAGCAGCGCCGTGTCCCTCGCAGCTGCCATGGTGCCACTGGCAGCGAGCCCGCGGGCCGGGCCTTTATAGGCTGGGCCTGGGCCGCCTTACGCAAGGCAAAGCCGGCTGGGGCGAGGCAGCGCTCGGGCTGCGAGCCAGGCCGGCACTGCCGGGCCGGGCCCGGGAGCGGGGAGCCCTCCTGCCCGCGGGGCTCCTGCCGCCTCCCCGGCCTCCTTTGCCCTGGCAGTCCCGGAGCTTTGCCGGGCACCGCGGGCTCCCAGTGCTCTGGGAACGGCCCGGCATCGCCGGCAGCGCTGTCCTGCTGCTGCAGCACCTCTGGCTGCGGCTCCGGGCCAGCCTTTGCTCAGCCTGCCCCGCACACACCTGCAGGGCACCTCGGCTCTGCTCGCTCACCTTCACTTCCTTTGGCTGCCGAGAGCTCCGGCTGGGAAACAGCCTAGGCGAGACCAAACCAACAGCCCTGCAGGTGCACTTGTACTGAAGTAACAGTGCAGTCAGTTTTATTCTCAGGAAAGCACAGGTGTGATTTATAGTGCCTGGAGATAAACCCCAGCCAGCTTTAACCTGGCTGCTCGCAGGGCAAACTGGTGGCAGGCACTGCAGGTGAGCCCAAGCAGTGCTGGCTGTGTCTGCAGCCTGTGCTGGGTTTGTGGTGGCTCCTGAGCTCTGCCCCAGGGCCCTGCCAGGCTGTGCTGGGTGCAGCTCCTGAGGCTGAGGGCACGGCCAGTGCTCACTGGGCCCTGCCAGATGGGCAATGCTGTGAGTCTCAGCTGCTGAGAAAGCAATGAGGACTGTAAAGTCATGGTAAATTACACTAAATACACAGAAGATATACCTGTTAAGAGAAAATTCCTGTTAGAGGTTGCAAGTGAATATTTTGCTTCTAGTTCTTTGGTTTCTAATGCCTTACAATTATTAACAGTATTAACAACTATCAATTGGGACTCAAATCCACCAGATATCTGCTGTATTCCATCAAAACTCCCATCCTCTAATAGCTTCTCAAACAGTTTTGTGCTTCTTAAGTTATGATGTTATTATTTTCAATTTTGAATCAAGCAAAATTATTGTTCTACAATTTTATGATGGTCAACAAAAATCAACAGGACCCCCACTGCTGAAAAGTCTTCCCTGCAGACTCTGCAGTTGACAGCAGCTTTAGCTACAAACAAATCCAGTGCTGTCCTCAATCCAGGCACAAGAGGCCAAAAGTCCTCACTGTAACCCCTTAGTTAAATATTTTGCTAAGAAGATATTTTGAGGGACCACATTCAACAACTGTTTTTCAGGCAACGTTTACTAAACCTTCAGGTGTCTCTCCATCAGCCAGCTCTCTAGCCAAAATCCCTTAAAAAATAAACTCCTAAAAATGCCACTGAAATGGAAGAAAAGCTTTAGGCTGTAAAGGGAAAAGTGTGGAATGTCATGATCCAAAGTCCTGCCACGTGGCACAGATCTTGTATCAGAGATGAACCATCCACTGCACCTCCTGGAGCCCATGAACACGGCTCAGTCACTCAGAAAGAGCTGAGCTAAAACCACCTTGGAGTAACTGCAGCTTTGGCAGCCCTGGGTGCACTGCAGAGCACCCCAATGGTTCCTGAAGGAGCTTCCAGACAATTGTCACCATTCAGGTTTAGTGAGAGTGCCATTGAGATTCTCAGCCAGCATACAGGAAAGCACACAACTCCTTCAGTTCCACCATGAACTGCAGACCTGTCCTCACCTGTCTGACATCATCTGCTCCAAATCAAGGCTCTCTCTCTGCTGATACTCCTTCAGTAGCTTATCTGCATGATCTGTATCAAGGAAACCCATGTAATCTTCCTCATCCACAACATTAATGTAGAAGGGCTGGAAGACAAGAGCTGAAGCAGCCATTGCCATCACCATGTCCTCACTGGCTGCAGGAGGTGTGTCCTGGGCACCTGAGCCATCCATGTCCTTACTGGCTGCAGGAGCTGTGTCCTGGGCAGGCTCAGCCAGGTGGAGCTGCTGGAGCTGGGATGCACACTCCACCTCGCTGCTCACAGCTTCCTTTAGGCCAAGCAGCTCCAGGGAGGCACATGCAGGAGCCTCTGCTCCATCACAGGCTCCCCAGTCATCTGCATCCTCACACCAATCCTTTGCAGCAAAGGTCGATTCTTGTTTCTGAGAATAAAAAAAAAGGGGAAGAGAACATTGCCAAGGTCTGCCACCCTGATGCACTTCAAATTCAGCTTTTCAGAGATGGGAAAACTGAGGCCTTAACCTGATGCTCAGTGTCACTGCGCCTACTCTTCTCACCGTGGTACTTCCCAACACACATTTGCATCCCACACCAGCAGTAATGGCAAAACCACCTCACACTGGAGAATCTGGGCAAGAATTCATCAGCCTTTGAGCGGCCCTGGTGCCTCCTGCTGCCATGCCCTGGCTGTGGCACAGCCCCTGCCAGCTGAGGGGCAGCTCCAGCTGAAGCAGCTCCTGCACCCAACAGGAATTCTGCACCCAAAGGGCAGAACACAGAAGGAAATAACAAAAATAATAATAATAACACCACCATCATTTTACCAGAGTAAAAGTCCATGTACCACAGGCCAAGATTCCACAGTGCAAATGCACCAACTGAATAAACCCTCCCTGCCCACCTCCACTAGTTTGGTGCCACCCTACTCTTCCAACCTGCTTTAGCCAATATGCAGTTTTTCCTCACAAGTATATTAACAATTATTGAGTCACATTAATTCAAAAGTTCATGTTAAATTTAAAGAGGTCAATTTGAAAGAGAATACAAAGAAAACAGGTTGAAAATCCAAACCTAAACAGTATAGCCCAATCCACTTGAAGTTGGAAAACAAAGTTTAGACAACTGAACTAACTAGAGTATAAAGTATCACTTTTGGTCATACAGCTGGACTGCAATGTCCCCTTTAAAACCAGCCTGGCACAGATCACAAACAGTAGCTTAAACACTCTTTAACTGTCTAAAACTGTATAGTAAACAGCATAGTGCAGTGACAAAAACTCCGTGCCCACGACTTCTCCACATAAGGCGGGACTGGAAACCATCACAGAGAGCAGCTTCTGGAGGCAGGTCCCGGTAATTTAAACAAGGCGATGCAGGGTGTGCAGAGCGTCCCCCCGGGCAGGCAGGGCTGAGCTGTACCTGTGCGACGCTGAGAGCTCCGCTTTGTTTATCCTGGGCCAGCGAGTACTGGGAGCGCAGCACCTTCCAGCTTCCATGTGCCGGGCAAAGAGAAACACAGGGTGAGGGGGACAACAGACAGGCGGCAGGAACAAAAACCACAGTAACAGCAATAACAACAACAATAACAGCAATAATAACGATAGCGCCGATAAGCGGCCGGCGCTCACCTGCGGGCGGCTCCCCAGCAGCGCGGCGCGGCGCGGGCGAACACGTGGAGCGCGCGGTGCGCGGGGCTGCGCTCCAGCGGGCAGTACACCTGCACCAGCAGCAGCAGCGCGCGCCCGCACCGCGCGCACCGCGGCGGGCCCGCCCGCACGGCCGGCACCCAGTCCTGCAACACCGACACCTCCGCTCAGGCCCGGCCGGGGCGGCCGCGCCCCCCGCACCCCGCGTCCCGGCCGGGCCCCGCCAGCCCAGCCCCACCCCGGCCCTACCGCGGTGCCGCCCAGCTTGTTGGTGGCCCACGCGGGGAGCGGCCCGGCCGGGACCGGCCCCGCCATGGCGGCGTCGCGCAGCCCCAGCAGCACGGGCGGCCCTCCCGCCATGGCCCCTCCGCCGTGCGCGCGCCCGCGGGCCGGGCGTTCCCCTCACGGCAGCTCCGCAGAGCCCCGGCCGGGGAGCGTGGGGCCGGCCCGGCCCGGGCCTTCACTGCCCGGGGAACACGGAGCCGGCGCAGACCGATCCTTCCCTGCCCGGGGAACACGGGGGGGCCCGGACCGGCCCTTCCCTGCCCAGGGAACACGGGGGGGCCCGGACCGGCCCTTCCCTGCCCGGGGGACACGGAGCCGGCTCGGACCGACCCTTCCCTGCCCGCGGGACACGGAGCCGGCCCGGCCCGGGCCTTCCCTGCCGGAGTCCCGATTCGCCCACACTGCTGCGCTGAAAGGCGCTGGCTGGCAAATCCACGAAGCGAGCAGCACGACCGGCCAAGCTTTCCACTCTTTACAGCTTTTAGCAAACAAGGACATTAATGTGCATTGGTTACACGGTACGTAGTTCCCCTATTAGTATTCTCTCTTCTGTTGGTTAATGAGTGTCTCGCTTCTCCTGCTGATCACTGCCACGCTCTCTCTCTCTCCTCCTTTGGCTCGCTGCTTTCCTGTGGGCTGCTCCAGGAGTTGGTGCTCCTGACCTGCCCCTGCAAAACTGCCCCAACACGGCTTCCACCGCAGCTTTTTCCTTGGAACCAGCCTTAGCCTAAATTCCCCTTTACCCTTTCCCCTTTACTCGGAGCTGATTCCACACTGAGTTACTGAGTTGCCTTGGTTTGTTCCTTGTCGTGGCCGCTGAATTCTGCATTCCTCGTGTATCGGTGGAAATCCTTCTCCTGATCTCTGTTAACCTCCCGCGGGGCTGAGATCACTGCAACATGTCCAGCCCCAAAGCTTAACAAGGCAATGCTGCTGACCAGGAATTTGTGTTTCTAACAGCTGCACATCACTTAGAGCTTGTTGGCTGCTCCGTTTCACAGATTAAATATCCCTCCTTGTTGATCAGGTTTGCAAGTTACAAAATATCAAACTGCAAAGAACGCGCTATCTTAATAAAAATTTGCGTATTTTCCACTTAGCAACAAGATGAACTGAGAAGCACGACTGGCACAGAACAAACATACTGACCACCTTGGAAAGGCAATTATAGCAGTTATGGATAATTAATAAGCTTCAAAAAAAAGATTAAGGCTTTTATTGACAGAATGTGAAAAACAGAACAGCAGCTGTTCTTGCTGAAAAGTATCAGTAGATATACTGCTGAGAATGTCTTCAACTATTGGTGCAGCTGGGAATCTGAACCAAGTGACCATGAATACTAAAGCTATGAAATAAAATGAGGTTTGGGACATAATGTAAGGATCTGCTGTTTAAATGTGGCCTATTCACTGTGGCCATTGTGTTATTTGTTTCTCAGCTGTTTGACAGTGTGTACCAATCTTTATATTTGGGCTTTAAAATCCACAGATGGACAGAACACATCCTTTCACACAGTCAGAAACTTCTTTGTAATCATGTGTGCCTAATGAGTGCCTCCCTTCTACCCAGGAGTTATACTGATGGCTCTGCATTCCCAAAGACACAGCATTCCTTCTGTCTTGCTAGGATAATGACTTTTGTGAATGTACAGGGACAGACACATTGATTCAACAAACACACCACTAATGGACATAAAGGCTGTGTCAGAGCAAAACAAGGCAAGGGGTAAGAAATGTGTGACACAACTGGCAGCATGGTTGCTGCAATTAGCTGTTACCAATTGCCACAACAGGAGTTTTTCACAGGTTATGGAAAATGCAGAAAAGAGGGTGGCAAGGTAGTGCAGATGGCACTGCTTGAGATCCACAGGTGTGCAGAAGCAAGTGAACCCAGGGGTGAGGGGGAAGAAGAAGACACCTACAAAGGGTCAACAGATGCAGCAGCAAGTGAACCCAGGGGTGAGGAGGAAGAAGAAGACACCTACAAAGGGTCAACAGCTGCAGCAGCAGCTTGGGCTGTCCCTGTGAGAGCCCCCTGGGTGCTGTGGGATGTGGGAGCTGGGCAGCAGTGCAAGGGGTAGCTGGAGCAGGGCTGTTTGTTATGGCCATGAGGAGAGCTCTCCTGGCTTCCTGGATTCCCATTTGTTCTTTTGTACCCTGCTTGCCATGTCACTTGGCAAAAAAGCCCCTTCCCTCCCAGTGTGCCCTGAGCCCTTGCCCAGCTGGGGGGGGCTGGGGGTGCACCCTGTGCATGGCAGCAGATCTTCTCTTGGTGCTGCTGAGCCAACAACGTGCAGACGTAGTTTGAGGGATGCTCTGCTGCCTACAAGCTGTTTCCAGTTAAAGAAAGCAGAAGGAGGCTCTAGGAAGGACAACTGACAATGCCCTTCTGAAAGAAGAAGGGAATAATCATATAAAATAGTCTGACACATATGGTATATTCTATATATATAATTACTTACAGATTTCAGTTCATTTGCCCATTCTCATGTCAATATTTAGTTTTGATATACATTGAGTAGGTACCATGGTTGGTCTGGACCCGGAAACATTGTGGGGGTTTTTTCTGCTTTCTTCATTAAATAGTGATTTTCAGGCTGACAAACATTCTGAATGCCCCTTGTTTCTCTCCCTTCACTGTGATTAGGACAGCAGATTACACAACAGTCAGTTAGAAGGTGATTATTACTCTGTATGCTGACAAACTTATTTTGTTTGACTTTCCTTTGGGTTTTAAAAGCCAAGTGTGCCCTCCACAGTTCTTATAAATCTGTGTGTTTACTCCTTCCAGTCTGACTTTGTTTCATGACTTGTGCCCAAAACTCCACTCTGCGTTCTTTCAGTTTCTCTGCTGCCTTTTGCTCCAGGTCTATTCCCAGGTATTTTTCCTCCAGGTCATACTGAGGCCAATGGACCAAGCCCTCTCCGTTGGGATTTCTGGAAACAACAGAAGGAAAAGTTAGCTCTCCATTTGCCAATCCACTGCTGACTGACTGCTCAGGTTCAGAGCATTTCAGAAAACCAACAGGTGAGCCCAGCTGATGTGATTCTGGTACCTGAATAAATGGACAGTATTTTATGAAAATGCACCTCAGTGGAATAGCAAAAGTGTCAAAGTTGCCATTCATTTTAGATCTAAACCTCCACTGCAGATGGAGTGACTACCCTTTGATTTTTGTATTTCCTTGTGTCTTCAAGATCTTTTAAAAGACCATTAAGAAGAGAAATTGAAATTGCTTCAATATTTCTCTTAAATTCTGCCAAATTTCTAGGAAGCACCATATAAGCACTGCCTCAGGCAGGTAGGTATGTTCTGGGCAGCACAGACTGCACTTGAGCTGTAATTAGCACAGTGATTCTCACCCATTTTTAGCAAAGTTGGTCCAGTATCTCATCACAGTTCTGCTAAGTTCATTTTCTTCTTTTGTAGCCCCTCCTGCAAAGGGAGAGATGGAAGGGCCACATTAGAAAGTAACTAATGAGTATCAGCTGTATCAATTGCAACACTTCTCTTGGTTGCCATGAGGTGTTGGACGTTTTTCTAGGAGAGACCTGCAGATGAATGATGTAATGCAAAGTATCTGCTACTGAAGACAGAAGATGTTTATGCTCATAATAATGCTTATGATATACAAGCTATGCTAATAGTAAGTATAATGTGTACAATGCATATAAGAGAGAAATTGTATTGTAAAGCCCTGCAGTAATTGAAATGAGAAATAATGAGGGTCTAAAAGGAAGATGGAGGAAACATGGGTACATCACCAGCTAAGAATGGCTTTCCAAAGACAAAGGCAATCTCAGCTCCATGATCTGCTTTTACAAACTCTGGTACCAAACCTTCCACTGAACTCGGCCGATGTTGGAATTCATAGAAGTAGACTGGGTTGCCAGCATCTAGAGGATACAGAAAAGTGCTGGTTTGAGAGCTGAAAATACTGCTCCAGAGATTATAAACTTTCACGAAAAACTGTTTTGGTTAAATAAAATCACTAGCAGTGCTCTGGATAGTGAAAAGTGCTGCACACTGTCCACAGCAGCCCCAGACAGAACTGTACAGCTGTTCTGAAGCTGCTGGGTACCTCTGTGGGATCTGGCCACTTCCACAGCTGAGATGACAAAGTAGACATCTCCCATTGCATCCAGGAGGCCATCTCGGACCTGAGCAGGGCTTTCTGCATCCCCCATGTACTCCTTGTACACTCTGTCAACAACTTCAGATGTAACGCCCTGAAACAGCAATAAACAGTATGATAATGATGATGAATATTGTAAGGAGCAACAGCAGTGGGGGAGTGTGGCCTCTGCACATCCCTGGCTAATCCTCAACAACAGCTTTCAGAGAAAATCCCCAGCTGTGTCAGAGTGTGGCTCAGAGCTCAGGGTGGAGTTACACAGCTGTGCATACAGGTGATCTTGGGGACAAGAGGGATGCAAGACCAAAGGATTGACCACCTTTAGATAAACAGCAGTCAGTGATGCTGACTCTTCTCTCTTCTGTGCAAACACCTTCACAAGAGCACAGAAATCCTGCTGGACTTCATAAAATCCATTGATTGTTGTAGATGACCATAATTTCTCCTTTTCAGAACAAGCCTGTGCTCTGCATTTCCAAGTTCATGGTGGATGTTTGTGTCATTGAATGATCCTTGCAAGTACTGGCCCTGCTTCTAGAGTCCTTAATTCTTACCTCATCATCTGAACTTTTCTATGAGTAGCTTCAGGAGAGCACAAAGGCACCACAAAGCCAAGAGATTTGTAAACTAAAGGGAAGCAAAACCTCGAGAAACCTGAAGGAAGGTGTCAGGGCACCCCAAAGCTCTTGGGCTTTCCTTTCCAGTGCCCAGCTACTGCTTTAGGGGGTTGTGTGCCATAGGTCTCCTGCCAGGCCTGCTGCTACTCTGCACGTCTTGCATAACCTGGGGGCATCTACAATATCCAAGAGACCTCGTTTAGGTACCTGCATCACTCCTGGATTCCCACAGAACTCCTTTTGAAGAAGAGGGACATTTAGGCTGGGAATGTAGAGAGTATTTCCAGTCACTGGAGGTAACAGGAGTGCAGCACATGTGTGCCTGTTTCTGCCCCAATTCAGGGAGCTGTCCAGCACAATGGCATTTCCCTGTGAAATGTGTCCCTCCAGGGCTAAAAGCAGCCAGACCAGCCAAGCAGCAGCACTGGGTTATTCTGAAACTGGTCTCTTACCTTAATCATTAGTGCTAAGTTGCTCTGTAAAATCTGACGTGCAACATCTTTATCAAGACCGTCCACAAAAGGAGGATATTTCATCATCTGTGTGATAGAGAGAATCATACTTATTAAAGCAGCCTCTATTTACAAAATTACGTTTATATATCAACATTTTAACATCTCTTACCATAGGAAGTACATATCCAAATTCATGATTATTTATTCCTATAATGTATGGGACCGCATTGACTGATTTTTCAGAGAGTAATTCTATGGGACTCTTTGGAAAAAATACACCATCTACACATGCACTGATGAAAAAGAAATCCTGAGGAAAAAGAGAAAGAGGAAAGCTTCATTAGTACATTCATTTTGCTTCCTAAAGAAGTTCAGATTTTAACTGCAGTTCCAAAGTGAAGCCAAATGAAAATACAAAAAGTAATGATATCCAAGCCATCTTAACATTTTTTTCTGACTGATATACTTCACTAGGAAGGAGGTTCTGTGAAGATTAACATTATATTTCTAATGTTTGTGAAGCAGAAGTCATTATGTTGAATTTACATCTTTTCATAGTTAATTATGGCCATGGATGTGTGGAACAGTGGGGAAAAAAACCACTTCTATATTGAAGTTTCAAAGGCACATAAGCAATGCAATAAGAACTTCTAAGTGGGACATAATATATGGTTTGATTTTCAGGTTCTCCAGAATCATCTGAGCCATTTTCTTTTCCTTGCCCTGGTTGAGCACAACACCAAACCACAGGCAGCTCCAAGTGCATGCACAGTGAAGGGCAGGAACCTGGTGGCAATTTTCAGGCGAGGTGTCATTGCAGATCTGCAGTGCTGTCATGTCCTGAAAAAGTCAAAACCATCAGATTTTACATCCACTTCAGGTTCTCCTAATATTACATTCCACAAAGAGTATTCTCTGGGATAAAAAGGTCTGAGGTGTCATTTAAATGCAAGAAGAATCATTTCACCTACCATTTTCAGTGTTATCTGTAGTAGTTCTTCTTCTGTTTTTCCTCTCAAGCATTCAACCATTGCAGCTGAACTGGATTTTTCACAGCCAGAGACAGCAGCAATTTTCTGCAAGCAGTGAGAACAAACAGTTTTGGACACATTTCCTCTGTCTGGCTCTGTGAGACAGCGAGTGCAGCAGGAGCAGCCAAAGCTCCTGCACAAAGGATGCTGGAGCCTGGCTTGTCCCAGCTCCTGAGGGAGGGCACTGGAAGCCCTCACAATCCTTCACACCACAGCTGGGCAGAAGGGGAAAACCTCTGCCTCCAGGTTTTTTGGATACAGAAATATTCTGAGACAATGCTGGCAAATAACAGGCTGGGCTGAGAAGGCCGGGTGACATAAAGGAGTTAGAGAATAAACCATCTGCAGGGCAACAGAGAGCACATTCTACCACTCTTGCTGGTGTCTTTTTGGCTGGAGCAAGAGCTGACATTGGAGACAGCTGTCTCTTTTATGTCCCAGCTTCCAGGTTCTGGAAATTGTTCCTTGCAGTTGAAGAGGGAAGAAAGGACTGGAAGCTTGTAGTTCTCAAAGTAAAAAACACCTTGAATAAAGTCTTGTTTATTTGCACACTACAGGCATCAAACAGGAGCCGAAGAGAAGAGTATTCAGATTCTGGTACTGTTTTCCAGCCAAAAAGTATAAGCTCAGTTCTTTTGAAGACCCTACATGTTACAATATTCCTTGACTTTTCATTCTTCTCTTGTTGGGGATATTTGGGTGTTTGAAAAGCAACACATCATTAGACATTTACTATTTGCACACACAAATACTGTCTTTAATGACTGCCTTGATTCACAAGAAATGTGAATTCACACGATTCAGTATTTTAGACTGAACAGTTTTAAGATGTACAGAACTATCTGGAAAAAGGAATTAAAATTACCACAAGTACACACCTGCGCTTCCTCCTTAGGCTGGTCAGTGAACAAGCCCAGGGCTGCAGTGCCACTCTCTGAAATGGCCTTGTGGAACAAGCCCTTGGCCAGGGGAGATAAGACCTGTGGGAAAGCAAGGACAAGCATGACAAGCAGTGTGTTCTCCCCTGGGATTTTGTGTTTCAGTATCAACAGTGGCCATTGGGAGCATTTTGAGAGGCCATGTGCTAAGAGTGCCCCTGTGCAGCCTCTGGCCATAGCCCAGCTGTGCAAAGTGCTTTGGCAGCGCTGGCAGGGATGGGGAGTTCAGGGCCTTTCCCTCCCCTGCCCTTTGCTCCCAGGGCCTGCCAGCACCACCCTGCAGGGCAGCTACAGATGGGATGTGCCCAAGGCAGGCTGGCTCTGCTGCAGAAGGGCAGGAAAGAGCTCCTGGCCAGAGGAAGCAGGGATGTGTATGCTAGGGACAGGGAAGCCTGGCTGGGCTGCGTGAGCTGTACCAAAGTGGGAGCGACTGGAGAAGGAGAGAGTCACAGCCAATGTGCTCCGTGTTGGAGTAAAGATTTTACACAACCACAGGGTCACAAAGTGCAGGGCTGCACCAGCTACCAGAACTATTCACCTCAATCACTTTGCACTGTCAAAGCAAACAGAAATTGGGCAAGAGTCCACAACTCCTCCTAAAGGACTTTTCTCATGAGATTAGACCTTGACGGTTTTTTTACATTGGAGAAAAAACCCAAACCGACCAAAATTTAATTCAAGAGATGAGTAGTAACATTGTGTTACTTAACCACAGCATTTGAATATGAAAATGACACATTATTATCATTCAAAATCTGTGTTGTTTTGCCTTGTTGTGTTATCAAAGACCCAGGTGATGTGTCACTGTAACCCTGTCCCTTTTCTCTCGCTGACTTCCCATGCACATACTGAAAAGGGACGGAGGAGGTTTTCCCCTAAGAAATTACAGTTCAGTATTACTTTGAACTTACAAGAGCAGAAACACTGATTCCTCCTGCAGATTCTCCAAAGATAGTGACAGATCCTGGATCTCCTCCAAAATGCATGATATTTTCCTGAATCCACCGAAGAGCTGCCACTTGGTCTAAATATCCCCAGTTACCTCGGGCATGCTCATCACCAGTGCTGCAGGGACAGAACAGATTGGTTCAAGTGCTCAATGCAAGCCAAGAGGCAAATACAGTCTGTGGTGTGAGAAATCATCTGCCATTCTCTGCACAGAACTTCCCTCCATGAATGAGAAATGGATGGCTCGGGCATCCCTGAGATTGGAGCAGCAGCCCCACAAGAACAGACCTGGAAGCTGCCTTGGGACTGGAAATTGTCCCTAGTGCTGCAGGTGCAGTTCAGAAATGTCTCTTTGCAAAAGCAAGTCTTCTGCACTTCTCTTTACAAAGGCTTTGAACACATCCTTTTGGAAATCACTTAGGAAAAAGTGAGATCAACCAACTTACCTAAAATATCCAGCAATCCCTAGTCTGTACTGAATTGCTACAACCACCACGTTGTCAAAGGCTGCAAATGCTGAGCCATCATAAGATGAAGCTGCTCCAATAACTAATCCACCTCCATGGATCCATACCAGGACCTGGAAAAAGAAACACAGGATCAACCCAGCACAGGTAAGAGCCCCCAGTGACAAAAACTAAATATAGCCCAAGGTACAACATTTTCTGCTATTTCACTCCAGATTCTCTCAGAATACATTTCACAAAGTGTAGAAATCATTCAAATCTAAGGCCTGCAGGGCTACACAATGGCACTGCTTTTGTTAACTGTTTACACTGTGTCAGTGCCCTGTGACTTTGGACTGATCCTTTAGATTAAATCAAGCACTGCTTAGCTAAATGGCAATACAAATTTACTTGTAAAATAGGATTGTGTGTCTCTTTAATTCCAGCTAATATTTGCTGGAACAAAGCATGTAAGATGTTCATCACTACAAAAGTGCCCCTGCATGTGTGCTCATGGCAGAGGTTGAAGTTTTCCTGTCAGATAATTTTGCTGAAGGTGTTAAAAGGATTTTGCTTACAGGCAGCTTCTCCTTTTCTCCTGTAGAAACAGGTGTGTAGACATTTAGGTACAAGCAATCCTCAGACACTTGCAGAGGAACTTTCTCTTTTCTGTTGGTAATCATGTCTGAAAAATTCTGTCCTTGTACTTGGTCCTGCAGACACCTGAATAAATGAAAAAGTAACAAGCAAGAGAATTCACAAAAAACCTTAAAGATGTTAAAAGAAACTTTTTTGTACTTCCACAACAAAGTGCCATGCAGAAATTGATCTGCAGCACACTTTTAGAATGGCATGTGCAAATATAAATGAATTATTGAAAGTCTCCAATAGCTTTTTACATTGCAATGGTAGATATTAGCCTTGAGACACTAAAGAAGGCCAGAAGGACAAGAGGAGTGAGACATTTACAAGGTAGATTGGAATTGCTGTGCATTTCCTATGTGCCCTTTTAAGCACTTGACTCAGCAGTTTCCCCCTAAGGTTGTGTTCCAGCATTTCCTCAGCTCCTTTCTGTCCATGCTCCAAAGGTTTGCAGTGATTGGTGAGGGATGGCCGAGTGCTCCTGAGGCAGAGCACGGTCTGTGAGTGCTGCTCCATCTCAGCTCATCTCTGCTGCTGCCAAACAGCAGCTGCTGGCACAGAGAGCAGCTCCCAGAGTGTCTTTAGAAATGCATCCACTGGGACAGCTGCAGGTGCAACGAGGGGGCACCAGGGAATTTGTGTCCATGGATGGCCCTGTGAGCACATCAGTGCCATGGAAGTGCCCAGAGCTGAGCATCATGAAAGGTTCAGTGGTTTGGTCATGGCCTTACATTGGTGGGTAGGAAGTGGCATCTCTGACACCTTCCCATGGCTCGGGTGGCTGGGGTTCAGAAAACCTCAGTGATCCAACTGGAGGCTTGGCAAAAGGAAGTCCCAAAAAGACATTTACAGTCCTCTCAGCTGTGTCCACGTGGAATTGGAACCCTCGGACTCTCCCGTATTTGGTCTCTGCTTCTGGTTGCTCTGTGGGACAGCAGCACAGAATCACATCGCTGCTCTGTTTGTAAGTAATTGCTAGATCTGCTACTTAAATATGCATCTCTTTCTTCACCTAAACAAGTAGTTGTTATACATAAAGCTTCAACAAACTCTCATCAGCTTTAACACTATACTATCTTAATGTGCTATGTTTTTACTCTTTTATTTTACTAAGTGATTAGTAGTGTTTACTCAATTAAATTTTACTAGTGTTTACTCAATTAGATTTTAATTTTATTTTTTAAATTTAATTTTCAATTTATTTACACACTTGCACTTTTATCTTTGTTAAATCAGTAGAGCTGACATATCTCAGCCTTCCTTTTGATTGGCCCATATGTCCATCTCATTCAGGTATATAATTTGTATTGTCTTACAATACACGCATTGGTAGTTGCATAGAGATCTTAATAATTTTTTTACCCTTGGTTGTTGGATAAAAACCCATTTTAACCCCATGTCTGAAAGTTCTAACATCAAAAACAGATGTGGTACTGTGGCTGCTAAGCCTCAGCGGGCAAGATTTGGGACAGGGATTTGACTTTTCTTATTGCAAAGAAGGCAAATAGACTGAAAGCAGATTAAAAACCGAAATGAACTTTACTATTGCAGTTTGGTTTGTGTGCCCAGCTCAGCCCAGGGTTTGTGCCCAACTCTGCTCAAGATTTGTGCACAGCTCAGCTCAAGGTTTGTGCCCACCTCAGCCCAGGGTGTGTGCCCAGCTCAGCCCAGGGATTGTGTTCAGATTAGCCCAGGGTGTGTGGGCTGATCTGCTCAGGGTTTGAGCCCATCCCTGCCCAGGGTTTGAGCCCATCCCTCTCAAGGATTTGTTCCCAGCTCAGCCACTCCCTGCCCAGGGTTGGTGCTCATCCCTGCCCAGGGTTTGTGCCCATCTGCCCAGGGATTGTGACCAGATCAGCCCTGCCCAGGGTTTGAGCCCATCCCTGCCCAGGGTTTGAGCCCATCCCTGCCCAGGGTTTGTGCCCATCTGCCCAGGGATTGTGACCAGATCAGCCCTGCCCAGGGTTTTTGCCCATACCTGCCCAGGGTTTGAGCCCATCCCTGCCCAGGGTTTGAGCCCATCCCTGCCCAGGGTTTGAGTCCATCCCTGCCCAGGGTTTGAGCCCATCCCTGCCCAGGGTTGGAGCCCGGCTCTCGGCTGGCCCCGGGAGGCAGCTGCAGGTGCCCTCTCTCGTTCAGCTCCCCCGGCCGTACCCGCGGTGTTTACCTGTGGCCAGCAGCGCCGTGGCCCCGAGGCAGAGGATCCAGGCCAGCAGCGCCGTGTCCCTCGCAGCTGCCATGGTGCCACTGGCAGCGAGCCCGCGGGCCGGGCCTTTATAGGCTGGGCCTGGGCCGCCTTACGCAAGGCAAAGCCGGCTGGGGCGAGGCAGCGCTCGGGCTGCGAGCCAGGCCGGCACTGCCGGGCCGGGCCCGGGAGCGGGGAGCCCTCCTGCCCGCGGGGCTCCTGCCGCCTCCCCGGCCTGCTTTTCCCTGGCATTCCCGGAGCTTTGCCGGGCACCGCGGGCTCCCAGTGCTCTGGGAACGGCCCGGCATCGCCGGCAGCGCTGTCCTGCTGCTGCAGCACCTCCGGCTGCGGCTCCGGGCCAGCCTTTGCTCAGCCTGCCCCGCACACACCTGCAGGGCACCTCGGCTCTGCTCGCTCACCTTCACTGCCTTTGGCTGCCGAGAGCTCCGGGTGGGAAACAGCCTAGGCGAGACCAAACCAACAGCCCTGCAGGTGCACTTGTACTGAAGTAACAGTGCAGTCAGTTTTATTCTCAGGAAAGCATTTTTCTGACAAAACCACCAATACTAGAAAACCCCCAGCTTTTTCCTGCAGTGTGCAGGAGGCACCTGCCATTCAGTTCTGTGTGTTCAGGGATGTTTGGAATAGTGTTGCAATGCAGTAACAACCAGAAAGAGAGGAATTACTAGCTTTTGTCAAGTAAGAGCTATATTAAAGGGTGGTATTTGGGTGTTAACTCGATATCTAATGCCTCTGGAAAACCCAGAGGATTTATTTCAATACATTGCACATCCATAATTGAAGGATGATATGAAAAGGAGAGAACAGAATAGCTGAGTAGAGATTTTCTGCTCACATTAACTAAGAGGTTGTGTTGGTTTCATGCAGGTATTAGGATCTGCCTTTTTCTTCTTCTTTTGTTTTTATCTGGCTCAGCAGCTCTTGCCCAGAAAGGCAGTTTTGCAATTTCCAGTCACGTGAATTCTCAGTTGTCAGAAAGAGCATTTCAAAGAATCAGCTGATCTGATGACAGAATGGTTTGGGTTGGAAGAAACCTCCAAGCTCTACTCATGCCATCTGTGCCATGGGCAGGGGCACCTTCCTGTCCAAGGTGGCCTTGGGCACTGCCAGGGATGGGGCAGGCACAGCTGCTCAGGGCAGCTCTGGGTGCCAGAGCCTCAGCATGCTCAGAGCGGGGAATTTCTTCTGTGCATCTGCTTTAAACCTACCCCAGTTGGTTTGGAGCCATTCCCCCTTGTCCTGTTGCTACATGCCCTTGGCAAATGCCCCTCTCCATTTTCCTTGGAGGCTGCCTGGGGCTCCTGCAAGGGGCTCTGAGGTGTCCCCAGAGCCTTCTCCTGTGCAGGCTGTACAGCCCAGCTCTCACAGCCTGTCTCCACAGGAGAGGGGCCCCATTTTTCCAGATCCACTCCTGCTCACAGCTCTCTTTACAGCTCAGTGGCTTACAAGAGCCACAGTCTTCAAATTAGTTTAGCACATCTCTTTTGCTCCTGTTAATGCTGAGTGCTATGGCTGTGCTTGTGCACTTTACTCCAAATCTTCCCCTGTGTATTTGCACAGGTGTGATTTCCTGTGCCTGGAGATAAACCCCAGCCAGCTTTAACCTGGCTGCTCGCAGGGCAAACTGGTGGCAGGTACTGCAGGTGAGCCCAAGCAGTGCTGGCTGTGTCTGCAGCCTGTGCTGGGTTTGTGGTGGCTCCTGAGCTCTGCCCCAGGGCCCTGCCAGGCTGTGCTGGGTGCAGCTCCTGAGGCTGAGGGCACGGCCAGTGCTCACTGGGCCCTGCCAGATGGGCAATGCTGTGAGTCTCAGCTGCTGAGAAAAAAATGAGGACTGTAAACTCATGGTAAATTACACTAAATACACAGAAGAAGATACACCTGTTAAGAGAAAGTTCTTGTTAGATGTTCCAAGTAAATATTTTGCTTCTAATTCTTTGGTTTCTGGTGACTCAAAATTATTAACAGTGTTTTCAACTATCACATGGGACTCAAATCCACCAGATATTTGCTGTATTCCATCATAACCCCCATCCTCTAATAACTTCTCAATAAGTTTTGTGCTTCTTAAGTTATGATGTTATTATTTTCAATTTTGAATCAAGCAAAATTATTGTTCTACAATTTTATTATGGTCAACAAAAATCAACAGGACCCCCACTGCTGAAAAGTCTTCTCTGCAGACTCTGCAGTTGACAGCAGCTTTAGCTACAAACAAATCCAGTGCTGTCCCCAATCTGGGCACAAGAGGCCAAAAGTCCTCACTGTAACCCCTTAGTTAAATATTTTGCTAAGAAGATATTTTCAGGAACCACGCTCAACAACTGTTTTTCAGGCAACGTTTACTAAACCCTCGGGTGTCTTTCCATCAGCCAGCTCTCTAGCCAAAATCCCCCAAAAAATTAAACTCCCAAAAATGCCACTGAAATGGAAGAAAAGCTTTAGGCTGTAAAGGGAAAAGTGTGGAATGTCATGATGTAAAGTCCTGCCATGTGGCACAGATCTTGTTTCAGAGATGAACCATCCACTGCACCTCCTGGAGCTCATGAACACGGCTCAGTCACTCAGAAAGAGCTGAGCTAAAACCACCTTGGAGTAACTGCAGCTTTGGCAGCACTGGGTGCACTGCACAGCACCCCAATGGTTCCTAAAGGAGCTTCCAGACAATTGTCACCATTCAGGTTTAGTGAGAGTGCCATTGAGATTCTCAGCCAGCATACAGGAAAGCACACAATTCCTTCAGTTTCACCATGAACTGCAGACCTGTCCTCACCTGTCTGACACCATCTGCTCCAAATCAAGGCGCTCTCTCTGCTGATACTCCTTCAGTAGCTTATCTGCATGATCTGTATCAAGGAAACCCATGCAATCTTCCTCATCCACAACATTAATGTAGAAGGGCTGGAAGACAGGAGCTGAAGCAGCCATTGCCATCACCATGTCCTCACTGGCTGCAGGAGGTGTGTCCTGTAGAGTGTGAGAACCTTGGTGGAGTTGAATCAGGGGAAGGCAGGGTGGCTGTGGGGCTCTGCTGAGCTATGTGGGGTAGCTGGTATGTTGGTGTTGCTTCGGCTGGTGCTGGTAAATTTTTTAGTTTCCTTCTTCAGTGCCCACGCTCAGGAGCTGCTGGTTTCCCGCTGGGCTTGGTGAGAGGATGTCCTGCTCTTAGCCACTGAGTGATGGTGTGCCATGTGCTCAGCACCATGTTTCGGGCAGGTTTGTTTGCTACAGTCCCCATGGTGTAACACTCCTGCATGATTTTTCCCTCCGCCCTTTGCTTGGCGGGCCCCTGCAAGGGCTCTTCCCACGCTCTGGAAACTTACAATTGGCATTTGGAAACTTACAATTGGCATTGGGAAACAATTGGCATTTAGAAAGGCTCCGAGAGGCAGTGGCAGGATCAGGGAAGGCTGTTGGCACCAAAGCATCTGTGGTGTGTCACAGCGTGTGCCAGGCAGCCATGCGGTGCTGCCCTGCCAGCTGCCACGCTGCAGACTGCAGGGGACACTGCTCCGTGCTCGGGATGCACAGGGGCGGCTAAGGGCAAAGCCCTTTCCTTGGGAGCGCACAGGGGAAGAGGGGAAGGAAGGGAGTAGGAATTCAGAGGGTAATAGTGCAAAGCTTTATTAGGAGCCATGAAGCGCTCCCAGCCTCACGGGTTACAACTCTGAAAAGCCCCAAGACAATAGGAGCAGTATCTTTTATTCAGGGCTGGTACCAAAGGAGGGGTTTAACTACCCACCAATAGGGGATCAGTGGGGAGTGAACTGGGACGACTAAAACAACCTTTCAGGAAACTTAGTGGGAGGGATCCCTTGCCCAATCACTCAATGCCCTTCATGGACTTTTCTAGAGATGGGGACGGAGAACCGAGTGACAGACAAGGCACTGGGGAGGGGATTTGAGGACTGACAGAGAGTTTCTAGTGAAACGGGCAGAGCGGAGATAGGATTGACATTGGGGAAAGGAAGGTATCTTAGTGTGCAGCTACAACCAGGGGAGAAATCAGGAATGAACCAAATAACACAACACAACAGTGGTACTCTCACAGTGTTTTGCAGGGGGATGATGATCCCTTGTGTCTCTGGAAGGCTTTAACTCTGGCAGGGGTGAGGCTGAGGGAAGAGTGGCCCCACTTCTAGTTATGACAACTGCAGGAGCTCCTGGTGATGTAATTCCCAGATCTGCCCATGGAGGCAAGGTCAGGGGCAAGGCCACACCAGGAGGAATGCTGGCTTGGGGGCAGGGCCCTGCCCCCCAGTGTAGGCTGGATTGGGGGTGTAGGTACATTCCCCCAATGGAGGCACGGCCGTGCTCCATGGAGTTGGGAATTATCTTTGGGGCCCGGCCACCTGGCCTCAAGAGGAGGCGGCCCTGGTGTGCGTGGGGTCACGGGGTTGCTACCATGGCAGCGTGGGGCAGTGCCAGAGCAGCTGCTGCGTGCTCTGGCCCCACAAAGAGGGTGGCATGCTCGGTGTGCTATTGCCTACACCGGCAATGCAGCCCTGGGTGGCCGGAGAGCCACTCAGCTCGGCACAGCAGTCCTGAGTGGGCACCGCGGCTGTGCTTGCCTCTGCTCCAGGCTGAATTGCACAATCCAGCATGCCACCTGGCCAGGCGCCGGCTGCCGCAGTGGCACGGGCAGTGTGTGGGGTGCCCCTGTCTGCCAGACCCTGCCGGGGCCGTGCCACCGGCTGGGGCACTGCCTGTGCACGCCGAGGTATCGGCTCCGCGCAGGCTCTCGCCACCCGCTGGGATTCAGCTGTGCCTCCGGCCCTCGCCACAGCTCTGGGATGTTGTGTAATCTTCCCTGTGGCGCCCGTTCAGCGCCTCACGGTGCGGCGTGGCTGCTTTTCCCAGCACGCAGTCCTCACCATGCATCTTGGTTTTTATCCATCTTATTAAATTCAATATCAGTTTCCAAGGTATTAGGATTTAAATTGCATTTCTATGGCTTTTGTAAGCTGCATCCATTACATCTTCACCAGTTTGTGTCCTTGTATGAATATTCAATGCATTCTCTTTGGTAGATTCCAATCCCTGATTTTTAGTTCATATTATCAAATCTAATAAATTCTCTTTTTCAAAGTAATTTCTTTAGAAAATGGGTCCATACCTGCATTCCTGGATGTTCTTCCATGGAGACAGATCCTCCCACGTTCTCGGGTGGAGTTTTCTTTTATTTAAAAGGGCTATATACAAATGAAATCTGGATTTTTAGAAGCTTTTTGCCACAAAACAGACCTGCCCACTGTATAAAGTGGATGGATCTTCCCGCTCGCCTCTTGCTTTATCTGGTTATTTGCTGGCCTGGCCACTCTCTGCACTCACCTTTTGATTATTTCTTCATCTTCCCCGCTGTCTGTCAGGTGGCTCTGCCTGCACACCGGCCTGCCTGCTCCCGTTGGAGCCACAGGAGCTGCTGAGTCACATCACATCGGGGTCACCACAACTACGTTGGGATCCACGTGTGCCGTGGGGTCGATAGGGAGACACAGGGATCACACACACACACACACACACACACACACACACACACACGCACACAATTACATGCAGACACACAAAGGCACACACACCCCCAAAGCTCCATGTGACAAACTCTGTGCTTTATTGTTTGGAACCTTCTTATACAGGGAGTTCCAAACTCGCGGGTCGAGACAGCTCATGGGTCTGAGTGTCACACAGCCGAGCTCCTGAGCAGTGAGATGCCTGCAGCCCACGATGGAAGGTGATCAGTGAAGGTCCCTGTCTATCAACCCAGGCAGTCCAGTGCCACAGAGCTGCCGGAGCTGGGAGCACACTCCACCTGCTCACAGCTTCCTTTATCCCAAGCAGCTCAAGGGAGGCACAGGCAGCTCTGTTAACCTCCTGTGGGGCTGGGGGGTGCACCCTCTGCATGGCAGCAGATCTTCTTCTCTCTGCTGCTGCTGAGCCAACAACGTGCAGGGAGCATCACCAGCCTTTGCTCCCCCCTCTGCCTCTGTGGGCGTCACTCCTGCCAGCACTGCGTCCTCCTGCAGCCCCTGGACTGGGCATTCGCCAGGAAGGGTTGAAGGACACACAGTCACAGCCCAGAGGAGCCTGTGGAAGAGCCTTAAGCCTCAGGTCCTGCACAGACACCTGAAAAGATTCACACCTGAAACCATTGGGGTGGAAGGACGAACCCGGGCGCGTTTCTGGCTCCTCGCGTGTGCCGTGACCTCTCGCAATGAGCCTCCATCAGTCAAGTGAAAGAAAAGGAACTTCCAAAAAATCAAAGCAACATTTATTTAGAACAATTCACAAAGCAATAGAACAGATGGAGATTTTCTGTCCTCCTTTGTGAGATTTCAAGCCCAGCTCACAGGCATAGTTTGATGGATACTCTGCTGCCTACAATCTATTTCCAGTTAAGGAAAACAGAAAGAGTCTCTAGGAAGGACATCTGACCATGCCCTTCTGAAAGAAGACGGGAATAAGCCTATAAAATAGTCTGACACATATGGTATATTCTGTATTGATCATCTCCTATAGATTTCAGTTCATTTGCCCATTCCCACCTTGAAGCGGCTGCGGCTGGAGAACGTCCCGGCAGGCACCCCAGCACCGCTTGCTGCCAGGGGGGCACTATCCTGACTTCAGTGTCAGGCACAGTGCCTAAGGTCAGCACCCTACGTTAAAGTAGCAGGGCTGCCTTGAGTGGAGACGTGGCCGCCTAAAAGCTTCTGCCCGCAGGAAAGAGGGGAGAGTTTTTCAGCTGTGGCAAGTCTGGGTTTATTGTAAAACCAGGGGAAGCCAGGAACGAAGGGAACGAGCGTGGGGTTACATGAGGTTATAAAGGGTGAGGGAGGCAGGGGTGGAACCAGGTCGGGGCGAATGGGAATCCAGGGGGGAGTAGGGTACAAGGGATTGACACAAAAGAAACACCAATGGTATCAATCTAAAGGAGGGGCCCAGGCACCTGAACCAATCACTCCACGGCCCAGCTAGAATGTTCCAGAGAAAAAGGTGGGGGTGCAGAGTGACTGGCAGGTGACCGGGGTGGGGTTTGGAAGAAGATACATAGGTGTCCTGGGAAACCGGGAGGAGTCGGGGAAACTGGCAGAAGGGGATACATTGGTTTCTAAGGAGACCGGGGAGGGGCTCAGGAAAAGATACATGGTTGACAGGGTAACTGGGAAGACAAACTGAAACAGGGAGGGATGGAGAACCAGGGCAGAACCATTTTAACATAGGGGAATGGAACCAACCAATTTAGGCAGGGGAGAACAGAACAATCCAACAAACACAACACCACCTCAGTATTCACTTTTGATATGCACTAAGTAGGTACCATGGACCTGGACAGATTTTTTTCTGCTTGCTTCATTAAATAGTGATTTTCAGTCTGACAAACATTCTGAATGCTCCTTGTTTTCCTCCCTTCACTGTGATTAGGACAGAAGATTACAAAAAAAAGTGAGTTGGAAGGTGATTATTACTCTGTATGCTGACAAACTCATTTTGTTTGACTTTCCTTTGGGTTTTACAAGCAAACTGTGCCCTCCACAGTTCTTATAAATCTGTGTGTTTACTCCTTCCAGTCTGACTTTGTTTCATGACTTGTGCCCAAAACTCCACTCTGCGTTCTTTGAATTTCTCTGCCACCTTTTGCTCCAGGTCTATTCCCAGGTATTTTTCCTCCAGGTCATACTGAGGCCAATGGACCAAGCCCTCTCCGTTGGGATTTCTGGAAACAACAGAAGGAAAAGTTAGCTCTGCATTTGCCAAGCTCCATATCAGTCTGACTTCTCCGGTTGCGAGCATTTCAGAAAACCAACAGGTGAGCCCAGCTGATGTGATTCTGGTACCTGAATAAATGGACAGTATTTTATGAAAATGCTCCTCAGTGGAACAGCAAAAGTGTCAAAGTTGCCATTCATTTTAGATATAAACCTCCATTGCAGATGGAGTAACTGCCCTTCGATTTTTTTTCTTCTGATTTTAAAAGACCATGAAGAAGAGAAATTGCTTCAATATTTCTCCTAAATTCTGCCAAATTTCTAGGAAGCACCATATAAGTACTGCTTCAGGCAGGTCAGTGTGTTCTGGGCAGCACAGACTGCACTTGAGCTGTAATTAGCACTGTGATTCTCACCCATTTTTAGCAAAGTTGGTCCAGTATCTCATCACAGTTCTGCTAAGTTCATTTTCTTCTTTTGTAGCCCCTCCTGCAAAGGGAGAGATGGAAGGGCCACATTAGAAAGTAACTGATGAGTATCAGCTGTATCAATTGCAACACTTCTCCTGGTTGCCATGAGGTGTTGGAGGTTTTTCTAGGAGAGACCTGCAGATGAATGATGTAATGCAAAGTATCTGCTACTGAAGACAGAAGATGTTTATGCTCATAATACTGCTTATGATATACAAGCTATGCTAATAATAAGTATAATGTTCATAATGCTTATAAGAGAGAAATTCTATTGTAAAGCCCATTAGTAATTGAAATGAGAAATAATGAGGGTCTAAAAGGAAGATGGAGGAAACATGGGTACATCACCAGCTAAGAATGGTTTTCCAAAGACAAAGGCAATCTCAGCTCCATGATCTGCTTTTACAAACTCTGGTACCAAACCTTCCACTGAACTCGGCCGATGTTGGAATTCATAGAAGTAGACTGGGTTGCCAGCATCTAGAGGATACAGAAAAGTGCTGGTTTGAGAGCTGAAAATACTGCTCCAGAGATTATAAACTTTCATGAAAAACTGTTTTGGTTAAATAAAATCACTAGCAGTGCTCTGGATAGTGAAAAGTGCTGCACACTGTCCACAGCAGCCCCAGACAGAACTGTACAGCTGTTCTGAAGCTGCTGGGTACCTCTGTGGGATCTGGCCACTTCCACAGCTGAGATGACAAAGTAGACATCTCCCATTGCATCCAGGAGGCCATCTCGGACCTGAGCAGGGCTTTCTGCATCCCCCATGTACTCCTTGTACACTCTGTCAACAACTTCAGATGTAAGGCCCTGAAACAGCAATAAACAGTATGATAATGATGATGAATATTGTAAGGAGCAACAGCAGTGGGGGAGTGTGGCCTCTGCACATCCCTGGCTAATCCTCAACAACAGCTTTCAGAGAAAATCCCCAGCTGTGTCAGAGTGTGGCTCAGAGCTCAGGGGTGGAGTTACACAGCTGTGCATACAGGTGATCTTGGGGACAAGAGGGATGCAAGACCAAAGGATTGACCACCTTTAGATAAACAGCAGTCAGTGATGCTGACTGTTCTCTCTTCTGTGCAAACACCTTCACAAGAGCACAGAAATCCTGCTGGACTTCATAAAATCCATTGATTGTTGTAGATGACCATAATTTCTCCTTTTCAGAACAAGCCTGGGCTCTGCATTTCCAAGTTCATGGTGGATGTTTGTGTCATTGAATGATCCTTGCAAGTACTGGCCCTGCTTCTAGAGTCCTTAATTCTTACCTCATCATCTGTACTTTTCTATGAGCAGCTTCAGGAGAGCACTAAGGCACCACAAAGCCAAGAGATTTGTAAATACAGGGAAGCAAAACCTCGAGAAACCTGAAGGAAGGTGTCAGGGCACCCCAAAGCTCTTGGGCTTTCCTTTCCAGTGCCCTGCACTGCTTTAGGAGGTTGTGTGCCATAGGTCTCCTGCCAGACCTGCTGCTACTCTGCATGTCTTGCATAACCTGGGGGCATCTACAATATCCAAGAGACCTCGTTTAGGTACCTGCATCACTCCTGGATTCCCACAGAACTCCTTTTGAAGAAGAGGGGGATTTAGGCTGGGAATGTAGAGAGTGTTTCCAGTCACTGGAGGTAACAGGAGTGCAGCACATGTGTGCCTGTTTCTGCCCCAATGCAGGGAGCTGTCCAGCACAATGGCATTTCCCTGTGAAATGTGTCCCTCCAGGGCTAAAAGCAGCCAGACCAGCCAAGCAGCAGCACTGGGTTATTCTGAAACTGGTCTCTTACCTTAATCATTAGTGCTAAGGTGCTCTGTAAAGTTTGACGTGCAACATCTTTATCCAGACCATCCACAAAAGGAGGAAATTTCAATGCCTGCGTGATACGGAGAATCATGCTTAATTAAAAATCTTCTATTCACAAAAGAATGTTTAAATATCAACATATTTATCGTCTTACCGTAGGGATTTCCCATCCAAATTCACAATTATTTACTCCTATGATGTACGGGACTGCATTGACTGATTTTTCAGAGAGTAATTCCCTGGGACTCTTTGGAAAAAATACACCATCTGCACATGCACTGATGAAAAAGACATCCTGAACATAAAGAGAAAAAAGGGAAGAAAGCTTCACTAGTGCATTCTTTTTGCTTCCTAAAAAAGTTCAGATTTTAACTGCAGTTCCAAAGTGAAGCCAAATGAAAATACAAAAAGTAATGGTATCCAGGCCATCTTAATATTTTCTCTGACTGCTTTTCTGCACTAGGCAGGAGGTTCTGTGAAGATTAACATTATATTTCTAATGTTTGTGAAGCAGAAGTCATTATGTTGAATTTACACCTTTTCTTAGGGCAATATGGCCATGGACATGTGGAACAGTGGGGAAAAAACACTTCTGTATTGAAATTTCAAAGGCACATAAGCACTGTGATAAGAACTTCTAAGTGGGACATAATATATGGTTTGATTTTCAGGTTCTCCAGAATCATCTGAGCCATTTTCTTTTCCTTGCTCTGGTTGAGCAGAACACCAAACCACAGGCAGCTCCAAGTGCATGCACAGTGAAGGGCAGGAACCTGGTGGCAATTTTCAGGCGAGGTGTCATTGCAGATCTGCAGTGCTGTCATGTCCTGAAAATGCCAAGAACGTCAGATTTTACATCCATTTCAGGTTCTCCTAATATTACAGCCCACAAAGAGTATTCTCTGGGATGAAAAGGTCTGAGGTGTCATTTAAATGCAAGAACCATTTCACCTACCATTTTTTGTTTTATCTGTAGTAGTTCTTCTTCTGTTTTTCCTCTCAAGCATTCAACCATTGCAGCTGAACTGGATTTTTCACAGCCAGAGACAGCAGCAATTTTCTGCAAGCAGTGAGAACAAACAGTTTTGGACACATTTCCTCTGTCTGGCTCTGTGAGACAGCGAGTGCAGCAGGAGCAGCCAAAGCTCCTGCACAAAGGATGCTGGAGCCTGGCTTGTCCCAGCTCCTGAGGGAGGGCACTGGAAGCCCTCACAATCCTTCACACCACGGCTGGGCAGAAGGGGAAAACCTCTGCCTCCAGGTTTTTTTGATACAGAAATACTCTGAGACAATGCTGGCAAATAACAGGCTGGGCTGAGAAGGCCGGGGTGACATAAAGGAGCTAGAGAATAAACCATCTGCAGGGCAACAGAGAGCACATTCTACCACTCTTGCTGGTGTCTTCTTGGCTGGAGCAAGAGCTGACATTGGAGACAGCTGTCTCTTTCATGTCCCAGCTTCCAGGTTCTGGAAATTGTTCCTTGCAGTTGAAGAGGGAAGAAAGGACTGGAAGCCTGTAGTTCTCAAAGTAAAAAACACCTTGAATAAAGTCTTGTTTCTTTGCACACTACAGGCATCAAACAGGAGCGGAAGAGAAGAGTATTCAGTGTCTGGTACTGTTTTCCAGCCAAAAAGTATAAGTTCAGTTGTTTTGAAGACCCTACATGTTACAATACTCCTTGACTTTTCATTCTTCTCTTGTTGGGGATATTTTGGGTGTTTGAAAAGCAACACATCATTAAACATGTACTATTTGCACACAGAAATACTGTCTTTAATGACTGCTTTGATCCACAAGAAATGTGAATTCACATGACTCAGTATTTTGGACTGAACAGTTTTAAGATATACAGAACTATCTGGAAAAAGGAATTAAAATTACCACAAGTACCCACTTGTGCATCCTCCTTAGGCTGGTCAGTGAACAAGCCCTGGGTTGCAGTGCCACTCTCTGAAATGGCCTTGTGGAACAAGCCCTTGGCCAGGGGAGATAAGACCTGTGGAAAAGCAAGGACAAGCATGACAAATGTGATGGTGGTCACAGTGGTTTTCAGGTGAAGGAAGAGAAGAGAACCTTGATTCCATGATCAGAAGGCTTGATTTATTATTTCATGGTATCTATATTACATTATGACTATACTTAAAAGAAACAGAAAAGAAAGAGCTTTTTCAGAAGCTGACTAAGCTAAGAATAGAATCGTAAGAATGAATAACAATGGAGCTGGCTCCGACAGAGAGTGAGAGCCAGCTCTGCAGTGACTGGTCAGTAAATGCAAACATCTACAGGAAACCAGTCACAGGTGGACCTGTTGCATTCCACAGCAACAGTTAACAATTGTTTACATTTGTTGCTGAAACTTCTCACCTCCAGCAGGAAAAATCCCAAGAAAGGATTTTTCACAAAAGGTATCTGCTACAGACAAGCAGTGTGTTCTCCCCTGGGATTTTGTGTTTCAGTATCAGCAGTGGCCATTGGGAGCATTTTGAGAGGCCATGTGCTAAGAGTGCCCCTGTGCAGCCTCTGGCCATAGCCCAGCTGTGCAAAGTGCTTTGGCAGCGCTGGCAGGGATGGGGAGTTCAGGGCCTTTCCCTCCCCTGCCCTTTGCTCCCAGGGCCTGCCAGCACCACCCTGCAGGGCAGCTACAGATGGGATGTGCCCAAGGCAGGCTGGCTCTGCTGCAGAAGGGCAGGAAAGAGCTCCTGGCCAGAGGAAGCAGGGATGTGTATGCCAGGGACAGGGAAGCCTGGCTGGGCTGCGTGAGCTGTACCAAAGTGGGAGCGACTGGAGAAGGAGAGAGTCACAGCCAATGTGCTCCGTGTTGGAGTAAAGATTTTACACAATCACAGGGTCACAAAGTGCAGGGCTGCACCAGCTACCAGAACTATTCACCTCAATCACTTTGCACTGTCAAAGCAAACAGAAATTGGGCAAGAGTCCACAACTCCTCCTAAAGGACTTTTCTCATGAGATTAGACCTTGATGGTTTTTTTTCATTGGGGAAAAAACCCAAACCGACCAAAATTTAATTCAACAGATGAGTAGTAACATTGTGTTACTTAACCACAGCATTTGAATATGAAAATGACACATTATTATCATTCAAAATCTGTGTTGTTTTGCCTTGTTGTGTTATCAAAGACCCAGGTGATGTGTCGCTGTAACCCTGTCCCTTTTCTCTCGCTGACTTCCCATGCACATACTGAAGATGGATGGAGGAGGTTTTCCCCTAAGAAATTACAATTCTGTGAACTTACAAGAGCAGAAACACTGATTCCTCCTGCAGATTCTCCAAAGATAGTGACAGATCCTGGATCTCCTCCAAAATGCATGATATTTTCCTGAATCCACCGAAGAGCTGCCACTTGGTCTAAATATCCCCAGTTACCTCGGGCATGCTCATCACCAGTGCTGCAGGGACAGAACAGATTTGTTCAAGTGCTCAATGCAAGCCAAGAGGCAAATACAGTCTGTGGTGTGAGAAATCATCTGCCATTCTCTGCACAGAACTTCCCTCCATGAATGAGAAATGGATGGCTCGGGCATCCCTGAGACTGGAGCAGCAGCCCCACAAGAACAGACCTGGAAGCTGCCTTGGGACTGGAAATTGTCCCCAGTGCTGCAGGTGCAGTTCAGAAATGTCTCTTTGTGTAAGCAAGTCTTCTGCACTTCTCTTTACAAAGGCTTTGAACACATCCTTTTGGAAATCACTTAGGAAAAAGTGAGATCAACCAACTTACCTAAAATATCCAGCAATCCCTAGTCTGTACTGAATTGCTACAACCACCACGTTGTCAAAGGCTGCAAATGCTGAGCCATCATAAGATGAAGCTGCTCCAGTAACTAATCCACCTCCATGGATCCATACCAGGACCTGGAAAAAGAAACACAGGATCAACCCAGCACAGGTAAGAGCCCCCAGTGACAAAAACTAAATATAGCCCAAGGTACAACATTTTCTGCTATTTCACTCCTGATTCTTTCAGAATACGTTTCACAAATTGTAGAAATCATTCAAATCTAAGGCCTGCAGGGCTACACAATGGCACTGCTTTTGTTAACTGTTTACACTGTGTCAGTGCCCTGTGACTTTGGACTGATCCTTTAGATTAAATCAAGCACTGATAGCTAAATGGCAATTCAAATTTACTTGTAAAATAGGATTGTGTATCTCTTTAATTCCAGCTAATATTTGCTGGGACAAAGCATGTAAGATGTTCATCACTACAGAAGTGCCCCTGCATGTGTGCTTATGGCAGAGGTTGAAGTTTTCCTGTCAGATAATTTTGCAGAAGGTGTTATAAGGATTTTGCTTACAGGCAGCTTCTCCTTTTCTCCTGCAGAAACAGGTGTGTAGACATTTAGGTACAAGCAATCCTCAGACACTCGCAGAGCAACTTTCTCTTTTCTGTTGGTAACTATATCTGAAATAATCTGTCCTTCGACTGGGTCCTGTAGACACCTGAATAAATGAAAAATAACAGGCAAGAGAATTCACTAAATCCTGAAAGCTGTGAAGAGAAGCTTTTTTGTACTTCCACAACAAAGTGCCAACTAGAAATTGATCTGCAGCACAATTTTAGATTGGCATGTGCAAATATAAATGAATTATTGAAAGTCTCCAATAGCTTTTTACATTGCAATGGTAGATATTAGCCTTGAGACACTAAAGAAGGCCAGAAGGACAAGAGGAGTGAGACATTTACAAGGTAGATTGGAATTGCTGTGCATTTCCTATGTGCCCTTTTAAGCACTTGACTCAGCAGTTTCCCCCTAAGGTTGTGTTCCAGCATTTCCTCAGCTCCTTTCTGTCCATGCTCCAAAGGTTTGCAGTGATTGGTGAGGGATGGCCGAGTGCTCCTGAGGCAGAGCACAGTCTGTGAGTGCTGCTCCATCTCAGCTCATCTCTGCTGCTGCCAAACAGCAGCTGCTGGCACAGAGAGCAGCTCCCAGAGTGTCTTTAGAAATGCATCCACTGGGACAGCTGCAGGTGCAACGAGGGGGCACCAGGGAATTTGTCTCCATGGATGGCCCTGTGAGCACATCAGTGCCATGGAAGTGCCCAGAGCTGAGCATCATGAAGGGTTCAGTGGTTTGGTCATGGCCTTACATTGGTGGGTAGGAAGTGGCATCTCTGACACCTTCCCACGGCTCGGGTGGCTGGGGTTCAGAAAACCTCAGTGATCCAACTGGAGGCTTGGCAAAAGGAAGTCCCAAAAAGACATTTACAGTCCTCTCAGCTGTGTCCACGTGGAATTGGAACCCTCGGACTCTCCCATATTTGGTCTCTGCTTCTGGTTGCTCTGTGGGACAGCAGCACAGAATCACATCACTGCTCTGTTTGTAAGTAATTGCTAGATCTGCTACTTAAATATGCAGCTCTTTCTTCACTTAAACAAGTAGTTTTTATACATAAAGCTTCAACAAACTCTCATCAGCTTTAACAGTACATGATCTTAATGTGCTATTTCATTTTACTCTTTTATTTTACTAATTTGATTACTAGTATTTACTCATTTAAATTTTAATATTATTTTTAAAATTTAATTTAAATTTATTTTGACACCCTTTCATTATATATTTATTAAATCAGGATAGCTGACATTATTTCAGCCTTCATTTTGATTGGCCTGTATGTCCATTTCTTTCAGGTATATAATTTGTATTGTCCTACAATACATGCCTTGGTGATTGCATAGAGATCTCATTTTTTTTACCCTGGGTTGTTAGATGAAAAGCCATTTTCAGATCTGTCACAAAGTACTAACATCAAATACAGATGTGGTGCTGTTGCTGCTCAGCCTCAGCAGGTAGGATTTGGGACAGGGCATTGACTTTTCTTATTGCAAAGGAGACAAGTAAAACAAATGACTGAAAGCAGATTAAAAACCGAAATGAACTTTTTACTATTGTAGCTCAGTTTGTGTGCCCAGCTAAGCCCAAGGCTTCTGCCCAGCTCAGCTCAGGGTATGTGCCCGGCTCAGCCCAGGGATTGATTCCAGCTCAGCCCAGGGTGTGTGGCCATACCTGCCCAGGGTGTGTGGCCATACCTGCCCAGGGTGTGTGGCCATACCTGCCCAGGGTTTGTGCCCATCCCTGCCCAGGGTCTGAGCCCATCCCTGCCCAGGGTCTGAGCCCATCCCTGCCCAGGGTTTGAGCCCATCCCTGCCCAGGGTTGGAGCCCATCCCTGCCCAGGGTTGGTGCCCATACCTGCCCAGGGTCTGAGCCCATCCCTGCCCAGGGTCTGAGCCCATCCCTGGCCAGGGTTGGTGCCCATACCTGCCCAGGGTCTGAGCCCATCCTTGCTCAGGGTTGGTGCCCATCCCAGCCCAGGGTTTGTGCCCATCCCTGCCCAGGGTTTGAGCCCATCCTTGCTCAGGGTTTGTGCCCATCCCTGCCCAGGCTTTGTGCCCATCCCTGCCCAGGGTTTGAGCCCATCCCTGCCCAGGGTTGGAGCCCGGCTCTCGGCTGGCCCCGGGAGGCAGCTGCAGGTGCCCTGTCTCGTTCATCTCCCCCGGCCGTACCCGCGGTGTTTACCTGTGGCTAGCAGCGCCGTGGCCCCGAGGCAGAGGATCCAGGCCAGCAGCGCCGTGTCCCTCGCAGCTGCCATGGTGCCACTGGCAGCGAGCCCGCGGGCCGGGCCTTTATAGGCTGGGCCTGGGCCGCCTTACGCAAGGCAAAGCCGGCTGGGGCGAGGCAGCGCTCGGGCTGCGAGCCAGGCCGGCACTGCCGGGCCGGGCCCGGGAGCGGGGAGCCCTCCTGCCCGCGGGGCTCCTGCCGCCTCCCCGGCCTGCTTTGCCCTGGCATTCCCGGAGCTTTGCCGGGCACCGCGGGCTCCCAGTGCTCTGGGAACGGCCCGGCATCGCCGGCAGCGCTGTCCTGCTGCTGCAGCACCTCCGGCTGCGGCTCCGGGCCAGCCTTTGCTCAGCCTGCCCCGCACACACCTGCAGGGCACCTCGGCTCTGCTCGCTCACCTTCACTGCCTTTGGCTGCCGAGAGCTCCGGGTGGGAAACAGCCTAGCCGAGACCAAACCAACAGCCCTGCAGGTGCACTTGTACTGAAGTAACAGTGCAGTCAGTTTTATTCTCAGGAAAGCACAGGTGTGATTTCCTGTGCCTGGAGATAAACCCCAGCCAGCTTTAACCTGGCTGCTTGCAGGGCAAACTGGTGGCAGGCACTGCAGGTGAGCCCAAGCAGTGCTGGCTGTGTCTGCAGCCTGTGCTGGGTTTGTGGTGGCTCCTGAGCTCTGCCCCAGGGCCCTGCCAGGCTGTGCTGGGTGCAGCTCCTGAGGCTGAGGGCACGGCCAGTGCTCACTGGGCCCTGCCAGATGGGCAATGCTGTGAGTCTCAGCTGCTGAGAAAGCAATGAGGACTGTAAAGTCATGGTAAATTACACTAAATACACAGAAGAAGATACACCTGTTAAGAGAAAATTCTTGTTAGATGTTCCAAGTAAATATTTTGCTTCTAGTTTTTTGGTTTCTAATGGCTTACAATTATTAACAGTGTTTTCAACTATCAATTGGGACTCAAATCCACCAGATATTTGCTGTATTCCATCAAAAACCCCATCCTCTAATAACTTCTCAAACAGTTTTGTGCTTCTTAAGTTATGATGTTATTATTTCCAATTTTGAATCGAGCATAATGATTTGTCCTACAATTTTATTATGGTCAACAGAAATCAACACTGCTGAAAAGTCTTCTCTGCAGACTCTGCAGTTAACAGCAGCTTTAGCTAAAAACAAATCCAATGCTGTCCCCAATCCGGGCACAAGAGGCCAAAAATCTTCACTGTAACCCCTGAGTAAAATATTTTGCTAAGAAGATATTTTCAGGAACTACGCTCAACAACTGTTTTTCAGGCAATGTTTACTAGACCTTCAGGTGTCTTTCTATCACCCAATAATCTAGCCTAAAGCCCCCAAAAAATTAAACTCCTAAAAATGCCACTGAAATGGAAGAAAAGCTTTAGGCTGTAAAGGGAAAAGTGTGGAATGTCATGATGTAAAGTCCTGCCATGTGGCGCAGATCTTGTTTCAGAGATGAACCATCCACTGCACCTCCTGGAGCCCATGAACACGGCTCAGTCACTCAGAAAGAGCTGAGCTAAAACCAGCTTGGAGTAACTGCAGCTTTGGCAGCACTGGGTGCACTGCACAGCACCCCAATGGTTCCTAAAGGAGCTTCCAGACAATTGTCACCATTCAGGTTTAGTGAGAGTGCCATTGAGATTCTCAGCCAGCATACAGGAAAGCACACAACTCCTTCAGTTTCACCATGAACTGCAGACCTGTCCTCACCTGTCTGACATCATCTGCTCCAAATCAAGGCGCTCTCTCTGCTGATACTCCTTCAGTAGCTTATCTGCATGATCTGTATCAAGGAAACCCATGTAATCTTCCTCATCCACAACATGAATGTAGAAGGGCTGGAAGACAGGAGCTGAAGCAGCCATTGCCATCACCATGTCCTCACTGGCTGCAGGAGGTGTGTCCTGTAGAGTGTGAGAACCTTGGTAGAGTTGAATCAGGGGAGGGCAGGGTGGCTGTGGGGCTCTGCTGAGCTATGTGTGGTAGCTGGCATGTTGGTGTTGCTTCGGCTGGTGCTGGTAAATTTTTTAGTTTCCTTCTTCAGTGCCCACGCTCAGGAGCTGCTGGTTTCCCGCTGGGCTTGGTGAGAGGGTGTCCTGCTCTTAGCCACTGAGTGATGGTGTGCCATGTGCTCAGCACCATGTTTTGGGCAGGTTTGTTTGCTACAGTCCCCATGGTGTAACACTCCTGCATGCTTTTTCCCTCCGCCCTTTGCTTGGCGGGCCCCTGCAAGGGCTCTTTCCACGCTCTGGAAACTTACAATTGGCGATTGGAAACTTACAATTGGCATTTGGAAACTTACAATTGGCGTTTGGAAACATAGAAAGGTTCCGAGAGGCTGTGGCCGTGGCAGGATCAGGGAAGGCTGTTGGCACCAAAGCATCTGTGGTGTGTCACAGCGTGTGCCAGGCAGCCACGCGGTGCTGCCCTGCCAGCTGCCACGCTGCAGACTGCAGGGGACACTGCTCCGTGCTCGGGATGCACAGGGGCGGCTAAGGGCAAAGCCCTTTCCTTGGGACAGCACAGGGGAAGGAAAGGAGTAGGAATTTGGAGGGTAATTAGTGCAAAGCTTTATTAGGAGCCATGAAGTGCTCCCAGCCTAAGGGGTTACAACTCCAAAACGCCCCGAGACAATAGGAGCAGTATCTTTTATTCAGGGCTGGTGTCCAATCCGGCTGTTTTCTCTGCTCGGACACGCGCAGGATGGTTCGGGGCAGCCACGGTTCAAAGGACTCCTCGACATTTCTGTCTTCAGATTGTTTATTATTTCTTATCTTACAAAGTTTTCCTCTCTGCCAGCCGGGATCTGACCAGCAAGGCAGCCAAGGGCACTCTGACCACCCACAGGGCGGTCGTGTCTTTTTATAATAAAACCTATGTAATTCATATTTACTTTTTATCCACAGTACCTTTCACCCTTGTTAACAAGTCACACCACAAACCAATCCCCAGGTGCCAGCACCACCAGAGAAGATGGAAGACAAGAAGAAGAAAGAAGAAGCATGAGACACGCCCCGATTCCTCCATCTTGTCTCCATAACCCCCTTGTACCAAAATCCCAAAATGCATACTTCGCCCTGTAAATGCGTGATCCCTCCACCACTCAAACTCCAGTGACTTCCATGTCCTCACACACATCCCTAGAAAGGTCAAAGTCCAGCCACCAAGAATGTCTGGCAACATTGCAGGACCTCCGAGCCCCCCAAGGGTTCTCCCGGTGGCTCTGCCTGCACACCAGCCTGCCTGCTCCCGTTGGAGCCACAGGAGCTGCTGAGTCACATCACGTCGGGGTCACCACAACTACGTTGGAATCCATGTGTGCCGTGGGGTCGGTGGTGAGACAGGGATCACACACACACACACACACACACACACACACAATTACATGCAGACACACAAAGGCACACACACCCCCAGAGCTCCATGTGACAAACTCTGTGCTTTATTGTTTGGAACCTTCTTATACAGGGATTTCCAAACTCCCGGGTCGAGACAGCTCATGGGTCTGAGTGTCACACAGCCCAGCTCCTGAGCAGTGAGATGCCTGCAGCCCACGATGGAAGGTGATCAGTGAAGGTCCCTGTCTATCAACCCAGGGACTCCAATGCCACAGAGCTGCTGGAGTTGGGAGCACACTCCACCTGCTCACAGCTTCCTTTATCCCAAGCAGCTCAAGGGAGGCACAGGCAGCTCTGAGAACCTCCCGTGGGGCTGAGATCACTGCAACATGTCCAGCCACAAACATTAGCATGGCAATGCTGCTGACCAGGAATTTGTGTTTCTAACAGCTGCACATCACTTAGAGCTTGTTGGCCGTTCTGTTCCACAGATTAAATCTCCCTCCTTGTTGATCAGGTTTGCAAGTTACAAAATATCAAACTGCAAAGAGCGTGCTATCTTAATAAAAATTTGCGTATTTCCCACTTAGCAACAAGATGAACTGAGAAGCACGACTGGTACAGAACAAACATATGGGAGACCACCTTGGAAAGGCAATTATAGCAGTTATGGATAATTAATAAACTTCAAAAAAAAGATTAAGGCTTTTATTGACAATGTGAAAAACAAAACAGCAGCAGTTCTTGCTGGATAGTATCTGTAGATATACTGCTGAGAATTTCTTCAACTATTGGTGCAGTTGAGAATCTGAACCAAGTGACCATGAATACTAAAGTTATGAAATGAAATGAGGTTTGGGACATAATGTAAGGATCTACTGTTTAAATGTGGCCTATTCACTGTGGCCATGGTGTTATTCCTTTCTCAGCTGTTTGACAGTGTGTACCAGTCTTTATATTTAGGCTTTAAAATCCACAGATGGACAGAACACTTCCTCTCACACAGTCAGAAACTTCTTTGTAATCATGTGTGCCTAATGAGTGCCTCCCTTCTACCCAGGAGTTATACTGATGGCTCTGCATTCCCAAAGACACAGCTTTCCTTCTGTCTTGTTAGGAGAATGACTTTTGTGAATGTACAGGGACAGACACATGGATTCAACAAACACACCACTAATGGACATAAAGGCTGTGTCAGAGCAAAACAAGGCAAGGGGTAAGAAACGTGTGACACAACTGGCAGCATGGTTGCTGCAATTAGCTGTTACCAATTGCCACAACAGGAGTTTTTCACAGGTTATGGAAAATGCAGAAAAGAGGGTGGCCAGGTAGTGCAGATGGCACTGCTTGAGATCCACAGGTGTGCAGAAGCAAGTGAACCCAGGGGTGAGGAGGAAGAAGAAGACACCTACAAAGGGTCAACAGCTGCAGCAGCAGCTTGGGCTGTCCCTGTGAGAGCCCCCTGGGTGCTGTGGGATGTGGGAGCTGGGCACCAGTGCAAGGGGTAGCTGGAGCAGGGCTGTTTGTTATGGCCATGAGGAGAGCTCTCCTGGCTTCCTGGATTCCCACATTGTTCCTTTGTACCCTGCTTGCCATGTAACTTGGCAAAAAAGCCTCTTCCCTCCCAGTGTGCCCTGAGCCCTGGCCCAGCTGGGGGGGCCTGGGGGTGCACTCTGTGCATGGCAGCAGATCTTCTCTTGGTGCTGCTGAGCCAACAACGTGCAGGGAGCACCACCAGCCTTTGCTCCCCCTCTGCCTCTGTGGGTGTCACTCCTGCCAGCACTGCGTCCTCCTGCAGCCCCTGGACTGGGCATTCGCCAGGAAGGGTTGAAGGACACACAGTCACAGCCCAGAAGAGTCTGTGGAAGAGCCTTAAGCCTCAGGTCCTGCACAGACACCTGAAAAGATTCACACCTGAAACCATTGGGGTGGAAGGACGAACCCGGGCGCGTTTCTGGCTCCTCGCGTGTGCCGTGACCTCTCGCAATGAGCCTCCATCAGTCAAGTGAAAGAAAAGGAAGTTCCAAAAAATCAAAGCAACATTTATTTAGAACAATTCACAAAGCAATAGAACAGATGGAGATTTTCTGTCCTCCTTTGTGAGATTTCAAGCCCAGCTCACAGGCATAGTTTGATGGATGCTCTGCTGCCTACAAGCTGTTTCCAGTTAAAGAAAGCAGAAAGAGTCACAAGGAAGGACATCTGACCATGCCCTTCTGAAAGTAGAAGGGAATAAGCATATAAAAATGTCTGACAATTATGGTATATTCTGTATTGATCATCTCCTCATCTCCTATAGATTTCAGTTCATTTGCCCATTCCCACCTGATATGCACTAAGTAGTCTGTTTGGACTCGGACAGATTTTGGGGTTTTTTTTCTGCTTGCTTCATTAAATAGTGATTTTCAGTCTGACAAACATTCTGAATGCTGCTTGTTTCTCTCCCTTCTCTGTGATTAGGACAGCAGATTACACAACAGTCAGAAGGTGATTTTTACTCTCTATGCTGACAAACTCATTTTGTTTGACTTTCCTTTGGGTTTTACAAGCAAACTGTTCCCTCTACAGTTCTTATAAATCTGTGTGTTTCATCCTCCCAGTCTGAATTTGTTTCATGAGCTGTGCCCAAAACTCCACTCTGTGTTCTTTCAGTTTCTCTGCTGCCTTTTGCTCCAGGTCTATTCCCAGGTATTTTTCCTCCAGGTCATACTGAGGCCAATGGACCAAGCCCTCTCCGTTGGGATTTCTGGAAACAACAGAAGGGAAAGTTAGCTCTGCATTTGCCAATCCACTGCTGACTGACTGCTCAGGTTGAGAGCATTTCAGAAAACCAACAGGTGAGCCCAGCTGATGTGATTCTGGTACCTGAATAAATGGACAGTATTTTATGAAAATGCTCCTCAGTGGAACAGCAGAAGTGTCAAAGTTGCCATTCATTTTAGATCTAAACCTCCATTGCAGATGGAGTAACTGCCCTTAGATTTTTGTATTTCCTTGTGTCTTCAAGTTCTTTTAAAGACCATTAAGAAGAGAAATTGAAATTGCTTCAATATTTCTCTTAAATTCTGCCAAATTTCTAGGAAGCACCATATAAGTACTGCTTCAGGCAGGTAAGTACTGTTCTGGGCAGCACAGACTGCACTTGAGCTGTAATTAGCACAGTGATTCTCACCCATTTTTAGCAAAGTTGGTCCAGTATCTCATCACAGTTCTGCTAAGTTCATTTTCTTCTTTTGTAGCCCCTCCTGCAAAGGGAGAGATGGAAGGGCCACATTAGAAAGTAACTGATGAGTATCAGCTGTATCAATTGCAACACTTCTCTTGGTTGCCATGAGGTGTTGGAGGTTTTTCTAGGAGAGACCTGCAGATGAATGATGTAATGCAAAGTATCTGCTACTGAAGACAGAAGATGCTTATGCTCATAATAATGCTTATGATATACAAGGTATGCTAATAGTAAGTATAATGTTTATAATGCCTATAAGAGAGAAATTCTATTGTAAAGCCCTGCAGTAATTGAAATGAGAAATAATGAGGGTCTAAAAGGAAGATGGAGGAAACATGGGTACATCACCAGCTAAGAATGGCTTTCCAAAGACAAAGGCAATCTCAGCTCCATGATCTGCTTTTACAAACTCTGGTACCAAACCTTCCACTGAACTCGGCCGATGTTGGAATTCATAGAAGTAGACTGGGTTGCCAGCATCTAGAGGATACAGAAAAGTGCTGGTTTGAGAGCTGAAAATACTGCTCCAGAGATTATAAACTTTCACGAAAAACTGTTTTGGTTAAATCAAAAAACTACCAGTTCTCGGGATAGTGAAAAGTGCTGCACACTGTCCACAGCAGCCCCAGACAGAACTGTACAGCTGTTCTGAAGCTGCTGGGTACCTCTGTGGGATCTGGCCACTTCCACAGCTGAGATGACAAAGTAGACATCTCCCATTGCATCCAGGAGGCCATCTCGGACCTGAGCAGGGCTTTCTGCATCCCCCATGTACTCCTTGTACACTCTGTCAACAACTTCAGATGTAAGGCCCTGAAACAGCAATAAACAGTATGATAATGATGATGAATATTCTAAGGAGCAACAGCAGTGGGGGAGTGTGGCCTCTGCACATCCCTGGCTAATCCTCAACAACAGCTTTCAGAGAAAATCCCCAGCTGTGTCAGAGTGTGGCTCAGAGCTCAGGGTGGAGTTACACAGCTGTGCATACAGGTGATCTTGGGGACAAGAGGGATGCAAGACCAAAGGATTGACCACCTTTAGATAAACAGCAGTCAGTGATGCTGACTGTTCTCTCTTCTGTGCAAACACCTTCACAAGAGCACAGAAATCCTGCTGGACTTCATAAAATCCATTGATTGTTGTAGATGACCATAATTTCTCCTTTTCAGAACAAGCCTGGGCTCTGCATTTCCAAGTTCATGGTGGATGTTTGTGTCATTGAATGATCCTTGCAAGTACTGGCCCTGCTTCTAGAGTCCTTAATTCTTACCTCATCATCTGTACTTTTCTATGAGCAGCTTCAGGAGAGCACTAAGGCACCACAAAGCCAAGAGATTTGTAAATACAGGGAAGCAAAACCTCGAGAAACCTGAAGGAAGGTGTCAGGGCACCCCAAAGCTCTCGGGCTTTCCTTTCCAGTGCCCAGCTACTGCTTTAGGGGGTTGTGTGCCATAGGTCTCCTGCCAGACCTGCTGCTACTCTGCATGTCTTGCATAACCTGGGGGCATCTACAATGTCCAAGAGACCTCGTTTAGGTACCTGCATCACTCCTGGATTCCCACAGAACTCATTTTGAAGAAGAGGGACATTTAGCCTGGGAATGTAGAGAATATTTCCAGTCACTGGAGGTAACAGGAGTGCAGCACATGTGTGCCTGTTTCTGCCCCAATTCAGGGAGCTGTCCAGCACAATGGCATTTCCCTGTGAAATGTGTCCCTCCAGGGCTAAAAGCAGCCAGACCAGCCAAGCAGCAGCACGGGGTTATTCTGAAACTGGTCTCTTACCTTAATGATCAGTGCTAAGGTGCTCTGTAAAGTTTGACGTGCAACATCTTTATCCAGACCGTCCACAAAAGGAGGATATTGAAATGCCTGTGTGATAGAGTGAATCATACTTACAAAAACAGCCTCTATTACAAAATGGTGGTTAAATATCAACATTTTAATCCTCTTACTGTAGGAAGTGCCCATCCAAATTCCCAGTTATTTACTCCTATGATGTACGGGACTGCATTGACTGATTTTTCAGAGAGTAATTCCCTGGGACTCTTTGGAAAAAATACACCATCTACACATGCACTGATGAAAAAGACATCCTGAACAAAAAGAGAAAAAAGGCAAGAAAGCTTCATTAGTGCATTCATTTTGCTTCCGAAAGAAGTTCAGGTTTTAACTGCAGTTCCAAAGTGAAGTCAAATGAAAATACAAAAAGTAATGGTATCCAAGCCATCTTAACATTTTCTCTGACTGACCTTCTGCACTAGGAACAGGTTCTGTGAAGATTAACATTATACTTCTAATGTTTGTGAAGCAGAAGTCATTATATCGAATTTACATCTTTCCTTAGTCAATTATGGCCATGGATGTGTGGAACAGTGGCGAAAAACCACTTCTGTATGGAAATTTCAAAGGCAAATAAGCAATCTGATAAGAACTTCTTAGTAGGACATAACATATGATTTGATTTTCAGTTTCTCCAGAATCATCTGAGCCATTTTCTTTTCCTTGCCCTGGTTGAGCACAACATCAAACCACAGGCAGCTCCAAGTGCATGCAGAATGAAGGGCAGGAACCTGGTGGCAATTTTCAGGCGAAGTGTCATTGCAGACCTGCAGTGCTGTCATGTCCTGAAAAAGTCAAGAACGTCAGATTTTACATCCACTTCAGGTTCTCCTACTATTACATTCCACAAAGAGTATTCTCTGGGATGAAAAGGTCTGAGGTGTCATTTAAATGCAAGAAGAATCATTTCACCTACCATTTTCAGTGTTATCTGTAGTAGTTCTTCTTCTGTTTTTCCTCTCAAGCATTCAACCATTGCAGCTGAACTGGATTTTTCACAGCCAGAGACAGCAGCAATTTTCTGCAAGCAATGAGAACAAACAGTTTTGGACACATTTCCTCTGTCTGGCTCTGTGAGACAGCGAGTGCAGCAGGAGCAGCCAAAGCTCCTGCACAAAGGATGCTGGAGCCTGGCTTGTCCCAGCTCCTGAGGGAGGGCACTGGAAGCCCTCACCATCCTTCACACCACAGGCTGGGCAGGAGGGGAAAACCTCTGCCTCCAGGTTTTTTGGACACAGAAATATTTTGAGACAATGCTGGTAACAAACAGGCTGGGCTGAGAAGGCTGGGTGACATAAAGAAGCTAGAGAATAAACCATCTGCAGGGCAACAGAGAGCACATTCTACCACTCTTGGTGGTGTCTTTTTGGCTGGAGCAAGAGCTGGCATTAGCAACAGCTGTCTCTTTCATGTCCCAGCTTCCAGGCTCTGGAAATTGTTCCTTGCAGTTGAAGAGGGAAGAAAGGACTGGAAGCCTGTAGTTCTTAAAGTAAAAAACACCTTGAATGAAGTCTCGTTTATTTGCACAGTACAGGCATCAAACAGGAGCGGAAGAGAAGAGTATTCAGATTGTGATACTGTTTTCCAGCCAAAAAGTATAAGTTCTGTTTTTCTGAAGACCCTACATGTTACAATATTCCTTGACTTTACATTCTTCTCTTGTTGGGGATATTTTGGGTGTTTGAAAAGCAACACATCATTAGACATTGCCCTGGCAATAAACTATATACAGTAACACGAACAGGACGGAGCACCGTGGTCAGCGTCAGAGAGATTTATTCAGCATCCAGCTCAGCACATTGTTACAACAATGGAGACAAAAGGATGCAACCTCTCACTGAATCCAGCAGAATGCCAAAGAGACTTAGTGTTACAGCATATCATAAAGCCATTTCCATCTGCGTTTTAGCCAATCACATCTAGAGAACAGGAACATTGACAATACTTTCATCCAATAATATAAAGCACACGTGCGGCCTAGTTTCAAACAATAGCTTGTTCATTAGTATCAAAGCACAAAAGTCTATTCAGAACTTTAACCTTCTAAAGATATACATTAAGTAAACTTGTTATTACTTAAGGCAGCATCTAACATAGGCCTATTGTTCTATTCTCACATTCTCTCATGTTTGCATTACTAATATTTCTGCTGCTTTAGCATCTAACTTTCCCAACTTTCCCAGGCCTGCATTTTCCTTTCTCAAAACCCTCTGATTTTTAGGATTCCTACAATTCCCCCTCCCTGCTGATACATATAGAGACCGTCATATGCGTGTCGTTGACTACTTGCATTTCTTAGCCTTGCTATAATATTTTTACCTACTATTTGTGGAAGGTTTGCTCTTGCTGACACTAAGCGTTGCTATATTACAGCACAGCAACTTAATGCTGTGAAGGCCCAGTCCGTGAAAAAGTGAATGAATCATGTCTGATAAGTGAATGAATCATGTCTGATAATAGTTACGAGTCATTTTTCAAAAAATTCTTGTCGATTCTAGGGTCTGAACTCAAAACCTTCTTCCATTTCGATGCCTTCATCGGGCATCTCTGTAAGATTACGAACACTCTCTGTATTCTTATTACCTAACTCTCTTTCTTGAATGACAAAAATTTCTCGGACTGTTTTGTTCATCATTCTCCGCACACAATGAAGTATGCAGGGAATCACTATCAATATCAATACTAAAACACCTAGGACATAAAGACCTATCTTGCAAAGTTGCCTTAGCCAAGGTGCAAAGCCCTATTCTTGGAATTCTATTCCCAGGCCTGCATTTTCCTTTCTCAAAACCCTCTGATTTTTAAGATTCCTACAGACATGTACTATTTGCACACAGAAATACTGTCTTTAATGACTGCTTTGATCCACAAGAAATGTGAATTCACACTATTCAATATTTTGGACTGAACAGTTTATGGTATATCTGGAAAAAGGAATTAAAATTACCACAAGTACCCACTTGTGCATCCTCCTTAGGCTGGTCAGTGAACGAGCCCAGGGTTGCAGTGCCACTCTCTGAAATGGCCTTGTGGAACAAGCCCTTGGCCAGGGGAGATAAGACCTGTGGGAAAGCAAGGACAAGCATGACAAGCAGTGTGTTCTCCCCTGGGATTTTGTGTTTCAGTATCAGCAGTGGCCATTGGGAGCATTTTGAGAGGCCATGTGCTAAGAGTGCCCCTGTGCAGCCTCTGGCCATAGCCCAGCTGTGCAAAGTGCTTTGGCAGCGCTGGCAGGGATGGGGAGTTCAGGGCCTTTCCCTCCCCTGCCCTTTGCTCCCAGGGCCTGCCAGCACCACCCTGCAGGGCAGCTACAGATGGGATGTGCCCAAGGCAGGCTGGCTCTGCTGCAGAAGGGCAGGAAAGAGCTCCTGGCCAGAGGAAGCAGGGATGTGTATGCCAGGGACAAGGAAGCCTGGCTGGGCTGCGTGAGCTGTACCAAAGTGGGAGCGACTGGAGAAGGAGAGAGTCACAGCCAATGTGCTCCGTGTTGGAGTAAAGATTTTACACAATCACAGGGTCACAAAGTGCAGGGCTGCACCAGCTACCAGAACTATTCACCTCAATCACTTTGCACTGTCAAAGCAAACAGAAATTGGGCAAGAGTCCACAACTCCTCCTAAAGGACTTCTCATGAGATTAGACCTTGACGGTTTTTTTACATTGGAGAAAAAACCCAAACCGACCAAAATTTAATTCAACAGATGAGTAGTAACATTGTGTTACTTAACCACAGCATTTGAATATGAAAATGACACATTATTATCATTCAAAATCTGTGTTGTTTTGCCTTGTTGTGTTATCAAAGACCCAGGTGATGTGTCGCTGTAACCCCGTCCCTTTTCTCTCGCTGACTTCCCATGCACATACTGAAAATAGATGGAGGAAGTTTTCCCCTAAGAAATTACAATTCAATATTTCTGTGAACTTACAAGAGCAGAAACACTGATTCCTCCTGCAGATTCTCCAAAGATAGTGACAGATCCTGGATCTCCTCCAAAATGCATGATATTTTCCTGAATCCACCGAAGAGCCGCCACTTGGTCTAAATATCCCCAGTTACCTCGGGCATGCTCATCACCAGTGCTGCAGGGACAGAACAGATTTGTTCAAGTGCTCAATGCAAGCCAGGAGGCAGAGGAAAATACAGTCTGGAGTGTGAGAAATCATCTGTCATTCTCTGCACAGAACTTCTCTCCACCAGTGACAAATGGATGGCTCGGGCATCCCTGAGATTGGAGCAGCAGCCCCACAAGAACAGACCTGGAAGCTGCCTTGGGACTGGAAATTGTCCCCAGTGCTGCAGGTGCAGCTCAGAAATGTCTCTTTGCATAAGCAAGTCTTCTGCACTTCTCTTTACAAAGGCTTTGAACACATCCTTTTGGAAATCACTTAGGAAAACTGAGATCAACCAACTTACCTAAAATATCCAGCAATCCCTAGTCTGTACTGAATTGCTACAACCACCACGTTGTCAAAGGCTGCAATTGCTGAGCCATCATAAGATGAAGCTGCTCCAAAAACTAATCCACCTCCATGGATCCATACCAGGACCTGGAAAAAGAAACACAGGATCAACCCAGCACAGGTAAGAGCCCCCAGTGACTAAAACTAAATATAGCCCAAGGTACAACATTTTTTGCTATTTCACTTCTGATTCTCTCAGAATACATTTCACAAATTGTAGGAATCATTCAAATCTAAGGCCTGCAGGGCTACACAATGGCACTGCTTTTGTTAACTGTGTACACTGTGTCAGTGCCCTGTGACTTTGGACTGATCCTTTAGATTAAATCAAGCACTGCTTAGCTAAATGGCAATACAAATTTACTTGTAAAATAGGATTGTGTGTCTCTTTAATTCCAGCTAATATTTGCTGGGACAAAGCATGTAAGATGTTCATCACTACAAAAGTGCCCCTGCATGTGTGCTCATGGCAGAGGTTGAAGTTTTCCTGTCAGATAATTTTGCTGAAGGTGTTATAAGGATTTTTCTTACAGGCAGCTTCTCCTTTTCTCCTGCAGAAACAGGTGTGTAGACATTTAGGTACAAGCAATCCTCAGACACTTGCAGAGGAACTTTCTCTTTTCTGTTGGTAATCATGTCTGAAAGATTCTGTCCTTGTACTTGATCCTGTAGACACCTGAATAAATGAAAAAGTAACAAGCAAGAGAATTCACTAAAAACCTGAAAGATGTTAAAAGAAACTTTTTTGTACTTCCACAACAAAGTGCCAAGCAGAAACTGATTTGCAGCACACTTTTAGATTGGCATGTGAAATACATGTGCAAATATAAATGAATTATTGGAAGTCTCCAATAGCTTTTTACATTGCAATGGTAGATATTAGCCTTGAGACACTAAAGAAGGCCAGAAGGACAGGAGGAGTGAGACATTTACAAGGTAGATTGGAATTACTGTGCATTTCCTATGTGCCCTTTTAAGCACTTGACTCAGCAGTTTCCCCCTAAGGTTGTGTTCCAGCATTTCCTCAGCTCCTTTCTGTCCATGCTCCAAAGGTTTGCAGTGATTGGTGAGGGATGGGCGAGTGCTCCTGAGGCAGAGCACGGTCTGTGAGTGCTGCTCCATCTCAGCTCATCTCTGCTGCTGCCAAACAGCAGCTGCTGGCACAGAGAGCAGCTCCCAGAGTGTCTTTAGAAATGCATCCACTGGGACAGCTGCAGGTGCAACGAGGGGGCACCAGGGAATTTGTGTCCATGGATGGCCCTGTGAGCACATCAGTGCCATGGAAGTGCCCAGAGCTGAGCATCATGAAAGGTTCAGTGGTTTGGTCATGGCCTTACATTGGTGGGTAGGAAGTGGCATCTCTGACACCTTCCCATGGCTCGGGTGGCTGGGGTTCAGAAAACCTCAGTGATCCAACTGGAGGCTTGGCAAAAGGAAGTCCCAAAAAGACATTTACAGTCCTCTCAGCTGTGTCCACGTGGAATTGGAACCCTCGGACTCTCCCATATTTGGTGTCTGCTTCTGGTTGTTCTGTGGGACAGCAGCACAGAATCACATCACTGCTCTGTTTGTAAGTAATTGCTAGATCTGCTACTTAAATATGCATCTCTTTCTTCACCTAAACAAGTAGTTGTTATACATAAAGCTTCAACAAACTCTCATCAGCTTTAACACTATACTACCTTAATGTGCTATTTCTTTTTACTCTTTTATTTTACTAATTTGATTACTAGGGTTTACTCAATTAAATTTTACTAGTGTTTACTCAATTAGATTTTAATTTTATTTTTTAAATTTAATTTTCATTTATTAACAGACTTTCACTTTTATCTTTATTAAATCAGTAGAGCTGACATATCTCAGTCTTCCTTTTGATTGGCCCATATGTCCATCTCCTTCAGGTATATAATTTGCATTATCTTACAATACACGCATTGGTAGTTGCATAGAGATCTTAATAATTGTTTTTACCCTTGGTTGTTAGATAAAAACCCATTTTAACCCCGTGTGTGAAGGTTCTAACATCAAAAACAGATGTGGTACTGTGGCTGCTAAGCCTCAGCAGGCAAGATTTGGGACAGGGATTTGACTTTTCTTATTGCAAAGAAGGCAAATAGACTGAAAGCAGATTAAAAACTGAAATGAACTTTACTATTGCAGCTCAGTTTGTGTGCCCAGCTCAGCCCAGGGTTTGTGCCCATCTCTGCTCAAGGTTTGTGCCCAGCTCAGCTCAAGGTTTGTGCCCAGCTCAGCTCAGGGTGTGTGCCCAGCTCAGCTCAAGGTTTGTGCCCAGCTCAGCTCAAGGTTTGTGCCCAGCTCAGCTCAGGGTGTGTGCCCGGCTCAGCCCAGAGATTGTGTTCAGATCAGCCCAGGGTTTGTGCCCATCCCAGCCCAGGGTTTGAGCCCATCCCTGCCCAGGGTTTGTGCCCATCCCTGCCCAGGGTTTGAGCCCATCCCTGCCCAGGGTCTGAGCCCATCCCTGCCCAGGGTTTGTGCCCATCCCTGCCCAGGGTTTGAGCCCATCCCTGCCCAGGGTTTGAGCCCATCCCTGCCCAGGGTCTGAGCCCATCTCTGCCCAGGGTTTGAGGCCATCCCTGCCCAGGGTTTGTGTCCATCCCTGCCCAGGGTTTGAGCCCATCCCTGCCCAGGGTTTGAGCCCATCCCTGCCCAGGGTCTGAGCCCATCTCTGCCCAGGGTTTGAGCCCATCCCTGCCCAGGGTTGGTGCCCGGCTCTCGGCTGGCCCCGGGAGGCAGCTGCAGGTGCCCTGTCTCGTTCAGCTCCCCCGGCCGTACCCGCGGTGTTTACCTGTGGCCAGCAGCGCCGTGGCCCCGAGGCAGAGGATCCAGGCCAGCAGCGCCGTGTCCCTCGCAGCTGCCATGGTGCCACTGGCAGCGAGCCCGCGGGCCGGGCCTTTATAGGCTGGGCCTGGGCCGCCTTACGCAAGGCAAAGCCGGCTGGGGCGAGGCAGCGCTCGGGCTGCGAGCCAGGCCGGCACTGCCGGGCCGGGCCCGGGAGCGGGGAGCCCTCCTGCCCGCGGGGCTCCTGCCGCCTCCCCGGCCTCCTTTGCCCTGGCATTCCCGGAGCTTTGCCGGGCACCGCGGGCTCCCAGTGCTCTGGGAACGGCCCGGCATCGCCGGCAGCGCTGTCCTGCTGCTGCAGCACCTCCGGCTGCGGCTCCGGGCCAGCCTTTGCTCAGCCTGCCCCGCACACACCTGCAGGGCACCTCGGCTCTGCTCGCTCACCTTCACTGCCTTTGGCTGCCGAGAGCTCCGGGTGGGAAACAGCCTAGGCGAGACCAAACCAACAGCCCTGCAGGTGCACTTGTACTGAAGTAACAGTGCAGTCAGTTTTATTCTCAGGAAAGCATTTTTCTGACAAAACCACCAATACTAGAAAACCCCCAGCTTTTTCCTGCAGGGTGCAGGAGGCACCTGCGATTCAGTTCTGTGTGTTCAGGGATGTTTGGAATAGTGTTGCAATGCAGTAACAACCAGAAAGAGAGGAATTACTAGCTTTTGTCAAGTAAGAGCTATATTAAAGGGTGGTATTTGGGTGTTAACTCTAGATCTAATGTCTCTGGAAAATCCAGAGGATTTATTTCAATACATTGCACATCCATAATTGAAGGATGATATGAAAAGGAGAGAACAGAATAGCTGAGTAGAGATTTTCTGCTCATATTAACTAAGAGGTTGTGTTGGTTTTATGCAGGTATTAGGTTCTACCTTTTTCTTCTTCTTTTGTTTTTATCTGACTCAGCAGCTCTTGCCCAGAAAGGCAGTTTTGCAATTTCCAGTCACGTGAATTCTCAGTTGTCAGAAAGAGCATTTCAAAGAATCAGCTGATCAGCTGATCTGATGACAGAATGGTTTGGGTTGGAAGAAACCTCCAAGCTCTACTCATGCCACCTGTGCCATGGGCAGGGGCACCTTCCTGTCCAAGCTGGCCTTGGGCACTGCCAGGGATGGGGCAGGCACAGCTGCTCAGGGCAGCTCTGGGTGCCAGAGCCTCAGCACGTTCAGAGCGGGGAATTTGTTCTGTGCATCTGCTTTAAACCTACCCCAGTTGGTTTGGAGCCATTCCCCCTTGTCCTGTTGCTACATGCCCTTGGCAAATGCCCCTCTCCATTTTCCTTGGAAGCTGCCTGGGGCTCCTGCAAGGGGCTCTGAGGTGTCCCCAGAGCCTTCTCCTGTGCAGGCTGTACAGCCCAGCTCTCTCAGCCTGTCTCCACAGGAGAGGGGCTCCATTTCTCCAGACCCACTCCTGCTCACAGCTCTCTTTACAGCTCAGTGGCTTACAGGAGCCACAGTCTTCAAATTAGTTTAGCACATCTCTTTTGCTCCTGTTAATGCTGAGTGCTGTGGCTGTGCTTGTGCACTTTACTCCAAATCTTCCCCTGTGTATTTGCACAGGTGTGATTTCCAGTGCCTGGAGATAAACCCCAGCCAGCTTTAACCTGGCTGCTCGCAGGGCAAACTGGTGGCAGGCACTGCAGGTGAGCCCAAGCAGTGCTGGCTGTGTCTGCAGCCTGTGCTGGGTTTGTGGTGGCTCCTGAGCTCTGCCCCAGGGCCCTGCCAGGCTGTGCTGGGTGCAGCTCCTGAGGCTGAGGGCACGGCCAGTGCTCACTGGGCCCTGCCAGATGGGCAATGCTGTGAGTCTCAGCTGCTGAGAAAGCAATGAGGACTGTAAACTCATGGTAAATTACACTAAATACACAGAAGAAGATACACCTGTTAAGAGAAAGTTCTTGTTAGATGTTCCAAGTAAATATTTTGCTTCTAATTCTTTGGTTTCTGGTGACTCAAAATTATTAACAGTGTTTTCAACTATCACATGGGACTCAAATCCACCAGATATTTGCTGTATTCCATCATAACCCCCATCCTCTAATAACTTCTCAATAAGTTTTGTGCTTCTTAAGTTATGATGTTATTATTTTCAATTTTGAATCAAGCAAAATTATTGTTCTACAATTTTATTATGGTCAACAAAAATCAACAGGACCCCCACTGCTGAAAAGTCTTCTCTGCAGACTCTGCAGTTGACAGCAGCTTTAGCTACAAACAAATCCAGTGCTGTCCCCAATCTGGGCACAAGAGGCCAAAAGTCCTCACTGTAACCCCTTAGTTAAATATTTTGCTAAGAAGATATTTTCAGGAACCACAGTCAACAACTGTTTTTCAGGCAACGTTTACTAAACCCTCAGGTGTCTTTCCATCAGCCAGCTCTCTAGCCAAAATCCCCCAAAAAATTAAACTCCCAAAAATGCCACTGAAATGGAAGAAAAGCTTTGGTCTGTAAAGGGAAAAGTGTGGAATGTCATGATGTAAAGTCCTGCCATGTGGCGCAGATCTTGTATCAGAGATGAACCATCCACTGCACCTCCTGGAGCTCATGAACACGGCTCAGTCACTCAGAAAGAGCTGAGCTAAAACCACCTTGGAGTAACTGCAGCTTTGGCAGCACTGGGTGCACTGCACAGCACCACAATGGTTCCTAAAGGAGCTTCCAGACAATTGTCACCATTCAGGTTTAGTGAGAGTGCCATTGAGATTCTCAGCCAGCATACAGGAAAGCACACAATTCCTTCAGTTTCACCATGAACTGCAGACCTGTCCTCACCTGTCTGACACCATCTGCTCCAAATCAAGGCTCTCTCTCTGCTGATACTCCTTCAGTAGCTTATCTGCCTGATCTGTATCAAGGAAACCCATGCAATCTTCCTCATCCACAACATGAATGTAGAAGGGCTGGAAGACAGGAGCTGAAGCAGCCATTGCCATCACCATGTCCTCACTGGCTGCAGGAGGTGTGTCCTGTAGAGCGTGAGAACCTTGGTGGAGTTGAATCAGGGGAAGGCAGGGTGGCTGTGGGGCTCTGCTGAGCTATATGGGGTAGCTGGTAGGTTGGTGTTGCTTCGGCTGGTGCTGGTAAATTTTTTAGTTTCCTTCTTCAGTGCCCACGCTCAGGAGCTGCTGGTTTCCCGCTGGGCTTGGTGAGAGGATGTCCTGCTCTTAGCCACTGAGTGATGGTGTGCCATGTGCTCAGCACCATGTTTTGGGCAGGTTTGTTTGCTACAGTCCCCATGGTGTAACACTCCTGCATGATTTTTCCCTCCGCCCATTGCTTGGCGGGCCCCTGCAAGGGCTCTTCCCACGCTCTGGAAACTTACAATTGGCATTTGGAAACTTACAATTGGCATTGGGAAACAATTGGCATTTAGAAAGGCTCCGAGAGGCAGTGGCAGGATCAGGGAAGGCTGTTGGCACCAAAGCATCTGTGGTGTGTCACAGCGTGTGCCAAGCAGCCATGCGGTGCTGCCCTGCCAGCTGCCACGCTGCAGACTGCAGGGGACACTGCTCCGTGCTCGGGATGCACAGGGGCGGCTAAGGGCAAAGCCCTTTCCTTGGGAGAGCACAGGGGAAGGAAGGGAGTAGGAATTTGGAGGGTAATTAGTTCAAATCTTTATTAGGAGCCATGAGGCGCTCCCAGCCTAAGGGGTTACAACTCCAAAATGCCCCGAGACAATAGGAGCAGTATCTTTTATTCAGGGCTGGTGTCCGATCCGGCTGTTGTCTCTGCTGGGGCACGTGCAGGATGATTCGGGGCAGCCCGTGGTTCAAAGGACTCCTCGACATTTCGGTCTTCAGATTGTTTATTATTTCTTATCTTACAAAGTTTTCCTCTCTGCCAGCCGGGATCTGACCAGCAAGGCAGCCAAGGGCACTCTGACCACCCATGGGGCGGTCGTGTCCTTTTATAATAAAACCTACATACATCATATTTACTTTTTATCCCCAATACCTTTCACCCTTGTTAACAAGTGCACCTTCACCACAAACCAATCCCCAGGTGCCAGCACCACCACAGAAGATGGACAACAAGAAGAAGAAAGAAGAAGCATGAGACATGCCCTGATTCCTCCATCTTGTCTCCATAACCCCCTTGTACCAAAATCCCAAAATGCATACTTCACCCTGTAAATGCGTGATCCCTCCACCACTCAAACTCCAGTGACTTCCATGTCCTCACACACATCCCTAGGAGGGTCAAAGTCCAGCCACCAAGAATGTCTGGCAACATTGCAGGACCTCCAAGCCCCCCTAGGGTTCTCCTGGTGGCTCTGCCTGCACACCGGCCTGCCTGCTCCTGTTGGAGCCACAGGAGCTGCTGAGTCACATCACGTCGGGGTCACCACAACTATGTTGGAATCCACGTGTGCCGTGGGGTCGGTGGTGAGACAGGGATCACACACACACACACACACACACACACACACACACACACAAATACATGCAGACACACAAAGGCACACACACCCCCAGAGCTCCATGTGACAAACTCTGTGCTTTATTGTTTGGAACCTTCTTATACAGGGAGTTCCAAACTCCCGGGTCAAGACAGCTCATGGGTCTGAGTGTCACACAGCCCAGCTCCTGAGCAGTGAGATGCCTGCAGCCCACGATGGAAGGTGATCAGTGAAGGTCCCTGTCTATCAACCCAGGCAGTCCAGTGCCACAGAGCTGCTGGAGCTGGGAGCACACTCCACCTGCTCACAGCTTCCTTTATCCCAAGCAGCTCAAGGGAGGCACAGGCAGCTCTGAGAACCTCCTGTGGGGCTGAGATCACTGGAACATGTCCAGCCACAAACCTTAACAAGGCAATGCTGCTGACCAGGAATTTGTGTTTCTAACAACTGCACATCACTTAGAGCTTGTTGGCCGTTCTGTTCCACAGATTAAATCTCCCTCCTTGTTGATCAGGTTTGCAAGTTACAAATTATCAAACTGCAAAGAGCGTGCTATCTTAATAAAAATTTGCGTATTTTCCACTTAGCAACAAGATGAACTGAGAAGCATGACTGGCACAGAACAAACATATGGGAGACCACCTTGGAAAGGCAATTATAGCAGTTATGGATAATTAATAAACTTCAAAAAAAAGATTAAGGCTTTTATTGAAAATGTGAAAAACAGAACAGCAGCAGTTCTTGCTGAATAGTATCTGTAGATATACTGCTGAGAATTTCTTCAACTATTGGTGCAGTTAAGAATCTGAACTAAGTGACCATGAATATTAAAGGTATGAAATGAAATGAGGTTTGGGACATAATGTAAGGATCTTCAGTTTAAATGTGGCCTATTCACTGTGGCCATGGTGTTATTTGTTTCTCAGCTGTTTGACAGTGTGTACCAGTCTTTATATTTGGGCTTTAAAATCCACAGATGGACAGAACACTTCCTCTCACGCAGTCAGAAACTTCTTTGTAATCATGTGTGCCTAATGAGTGCCTCCCTTCTACCCAGGAGTTATACTGATGGCTCTGCATTCCCAAAGACACAGCATTCCTTCTGTCTTGCTAGGATAATGACTTTTGTGAATGTACAGGGACAGACACATTGATTCAACAAACACACCACTAATGGACATAAAGGCTGTGTCAGAGCAAAACAAGGCAAGGGGTAAGAAATGTGTGACACAACTGGCAGCATGGTTGCTGCAATTAGCTGTTACTAATTGCCACAACTGGAGTTTTTCACAGGTTATGGAAAATGCAGAAAAGAGGGTGGCCAGGTAGTGCAGATGGCACTGCTTGAGATCCACAGGTGTGCAGAAGCAAGTGAACCCAGGGGTGAGGAGGAAGAAGAAGACACCTACAAAGGGTCAACAGCTGCAGCAGGAGCTTGGGCTGTCCCTGTGAGAGCCCCCTGGGTGCTGTGGGATGTGGGAGCTGGGCACCAGTGCAAGGGGTAGCTGGAGCAGGACTGGTTGTTTGTTATGGCCATGAGGAGAGCTCTCCTGGCTTCCTGGATTCCCATTTGTTCCTTTGTACCCTGCTTGCCATGTAACTTGGCAAAAAAGCCCCTTCCCTCCCAGTGTGCCCTGAGCCCTTTCCCAGCTGGAGGAGGCTGGGCGTGCACCCTGTGCATGGCAGCAGATCTTCTCTTGGTGCTGCTGAGCCAACAACGTGCAGGGAGCACCACCAGCCTTTGCTCCCCCTCTGCCTCTGTGGGTGTCACTCCTGCCAGCACTGCGTCCTCCTGCAGCCCCTGGACTGGGCATTCGCCAGGAAGGGTTGAAGGACACACAGTCACAGCCCAGAGGAGTCTGTGGAAGAGCCTTAAGCCTCAGGTCCTGCAGAGACACCTGAAAAGATTCATACCTGAAACCACTGGGGGGAAGAAAGAACCCGGGCACGTTTCTGGCTCCTCGCGTGTGCCGTGACCTCTCGCAATGAGCCTCCATCAGTCAAGTGAAAGAAAAGGAACTTCCAAAAAATCAAAGCAACATTTATTTAGAACAATTCACAAAGCAATAGAACAGATGGAGATTTTCTGTCCTCCTTTGTGTGATTTCAAGCCCGCTTCACAGGCATAGTTTGATGAATGCTCTGCTGCCTACAAGCTGTTTCCAGTTAAAGAAAGCAGAAAGAGTCACAAGGAAGGACATCTGACCATGCCCTTCTGAAAGAAGAAGGGAATAAGCCTATAAAAATGTCTGACAATTATGGTATATTCTGTATTGATCATCTCCTCATCTCCTATAGATTTCAGTTCATTTGCCCATTCCCACCTTATATGCACTAAGTAGGTACCATGGTCTGTCTGGACCTGGACAGATTTTGGGTTTTTTTTCTGCTTGCTTCATTAAATAGTGATTTTCAGTCTGACAAACATTCTGAATGCCCCTTGTTTCTCTCCCTTCTCTGTGATTAGGACAGCAGATTACACAACAGTCAGAAGGTGATTTTCACTCTCTATGCTGACAAACTCATTTTGTTTGACTTTCCTTTGGGTTTTATAAGCAAACTGTTCCCTCTTCAGATGTTATAAATCTGTGTGTTTTATCCTCCCAGTCTGAATTTGTTTCATGAGCTGTGCCCAAAACTCCACTCTGCGTTCTTTCAGTTTCTCTGCTGCCTTTTGCTCCAGGTCTATTCCCAGGTATTTTTCCTCCAGGTCATACTGAGGCCAATGGACCAAGCCCTCTCCGTTGGGATTTCTGGAAACAACAGAAGGAAAAGGTAGCTCTCCATTTGCCAATTCACTGCTGACTGACTGCTCAGGTTCAGAGCATTTCAGAAAACCAACAGGTGAGCCCAGCTGATGTGATTCTGGTACCTGAATAAATGGACAGTATTTTATGAAAATGCTCCTCAGTGGAACAGCAAAAGTCTAAAAGTTGCCATTCATTTTAGATCTAAACCTCCATTGCAGATAGAGTAACTGCCCTTAGATTTTTTTATATACTGTCTCTTCAAGTTCTTTTAAAAGACCATTAAGAAGAGAAATTGAAATTGCTTCAATATTTCTCTTAAATTCTGCCAAATTTCTAGGAAGCACCATATAAGTACTGCTTCAGGCAGGTCAGTGTGTTCTGGGCAGCACAGACTGCACTTGAGCTGTAATTAGCACTGTGATTCTCACCCATTTTTAGCAAAGTTGGTCCAGTATCTCATCACAGTTCTGCTAAGTTCATTTTCTTCTTTTGTAGCCCCTCCTGCAAAGGGAGAGATGGAAGGGCCACATTAGAAAGTAACTGATGAGTATCAGCTGTATCAATTGCAACACTTCTCTTGGTTGCCATGAGGTGTTGGAGGTTTTTCTAGGAGAGACCTGCAGATGAATGATGTAATGCAAAGTATCTGCTACTGAAGACAGAAGATGCTTATGCTCATAATAATGCTTATGATATACAAGCTATGCTAATAGTAAGTATAATGTGTACAATGCATATAAGAGAGAAATTGTATTGTAAAGCCCTGCAGTAATTGAAATGAGAAATAATGAGGGTCTAAAAGGAAGATGGAGGAAACATGGGTACATCACCAGCTAAGAATGGCTTTCCAAAGACAAAGGCAATCTCAGCTCCATGATCTGCTTTTACAAACTCTGGTACCAAACCTTCCACTGAACTCGGCCGATGTTGGAATTCATAGAAGTAGACTGGGTTGCCAGCATCTAGAGGATACAGAAAAGTGCTGGTTTGAGAGCTGAAAATACTGCTCCAGAGATTATAAACTTTCACGAAAAACTGTTTTGGTTAAATAAAATCACTAGCAGTGCTCTGGATAGTGAAAAGTGCTGCACACTGTCCACAGCAGCCCCAGACAGAATTGTACAGCTGTTCTGAAGCTGCTGGGTACCTCTGTGGGATCTGGCCACTTCCACAGCTGAGATGACAAAGTAGACATCTCCCATTGCATCCAGGAGGCCATCTCGGACCTGAGCAGGGCTTTCTGCATCCCCCATGTACTCCTTGTACACTCTGTCAGCAACTTCAGATGTAAGGCCCTGAAACAGCAATAAACAGTATGATAATGATGATGAATATTCTAAGGAGCAACAGCAGTGGGGGAGTGTGGCCTCTGCACATCCCTGGCTAATCCTCAACAACAGCTTTCAGAGAAAATCCCCAGCTGTGTCAGAGTGTGGCTCAGAGCTCAGGGTGGAGTTACACAGCTGTGCATACAGGTGATCTTGGGGACAAGAGGGATGCAAGACCAAAGGATCGACCACCTTTAGATAAACAGCAGTCAGTGATGCTGACTCTAATCTCTTCTCTGCAAACACCTGCACAAGAGCACAGAAATCCTGCTGGACTTCATAAAATCCATTGATTGTTGTAGATGACCATAATTTCTCCTTTTCAGAACAAGCCTGGGCTCTGCATTTCCAAGTTCATGGTGGATGTTTGTGTCATTGAATGATCCTTGCAAGTACTGGCCCTGCTTCTAGAGTCCTTAATTCTTACCTCATCATCTGTACTTTTCTATGAGTAGCTTCAGGAGAGCACAAAGGCACCACAAAGCCAAGAGATTTGTAAACTAAAGGGAAGCAAAACCTCAAGAAACCTGAAGGAAGGTGTCAGGGCACCCCAAATCTCTTGGGCTTTCCTTTCCAGTGCCCAGCTACTGCTTTAGGAGGTTGTGTGCCATTGGTCTCCTGCCAGACCTGCTGCTACTCTGCATGTCTTGCATAACCTGGGGGCATCTACAATGTCCAAGAGACCTCATTTAGGTACCTGCATCACTCCTGGATTCCCACAGAACTCCTTTTGAAGAAGAGGGACATTCAGGCTGGGAATGTAGAGAGTATTTCCAGTCACTGGAGGTAACAGGAGTGCAGCACATGTGTGCCTGTTTCTGCCCCAGTTCAGGGAGCTGTCCAGCACAATGGCATTTCCCTGTGAAATGTGTACCTCCGGGGCTAAAAGCAGCCAGACCAGCCAAGCAGCAGCACGGGGTTATTCTGAAACTGGTCTCTTACCTTAATCATTAGTGCTAAGTTGCTCTGTAAAATCTGACGTGCAACATCTTTATCCAGACCGTCCACAAAAGAAGGAAATTTCATCATCTGTTAGATAAAGAGAATCATACTTATTAAAGCTGCCTCTATTTACAAAATGGGTTTAAATATCAACATTATAATCCTCTTACTGTAGGAAGTGCCCATCCAAATTCCCAGTTATTTACTCCTATGATGTACGGGACCGCATTGACTGATTTTTCAGAGAGTAATTCCCTGGGACTCTTTGGAAAAAATACACCATCTGCACATGCACTGCTGAAAAAGACATCCTGAACAAAAAGTGGAAAAGGAAAAAGAAAGCTTCATTAGTACATTCATTTTGCGTCCTAAAGAAGTTCAGATTTTTACTGCAGTTCCAAAGTGAAGCCAAATGAAAATACAAAAAGTAATGATATCCAAGCCATCTTAACATTTTCTCTGACTGCTTTTCTGCACTAGGCAGGAGGTTCTGTGAAGATTAACATTATATTTCTAATGTTTGTGAAGCAGAAGTCATTATATTGAATTTATATCTTTTCACAGTTAATTATGGTCATGGATGTGTGGAACAGTGGGAAAAAAACCACTTCTATACTGAAGTTTCAAAGGCACATAAGCAATGCAATAAGAACTTCTAAGTGGGACATAATATATGGTTTGATTTTCAGGTTCTCCAAAATCATCTGAGCCATTTTCTTTTCCTTGCTCAGGGAGAGCACAACAGAAAACCACAGGCAGCTCCAAGTGCATGCACAGTGAAGGGCAGGAGCCTCTGTGAACTTTTCAGGCAAGACTTCACTGCAGATCTGCAGTGCTGTCATGTCCTGAAAAAGTCAAAACCATCAGATTTTACATCCACTTCAGGTTCTCCTAATATTACAGCCCACCAAGGGTATTCTCTGGGATAAAAAGGTCTGAGGTGTCATTTAAATGCAAGAAGAATCATTTCACCTCGATTTTCAGTGTTATCTGTAGTAGTTCTTCTTCTGTTTTTCCTCTCAAGCATTCGACCATTGCAGCTGAACTGGATTTTTCACAGCCAGAGACAGCAGCAATTTTCTGCAAGCAGTGAGAACAAACAGTTTTGGACACATTTCCTCTGTCTGGCTCTGTCAGACAGCGAGTGCAGCAGGAGCAGCCAAAGCTCCTGCACAAAGGATGCTGGAGCCTGGCTTGTCCCAGCTCCTGAGGGAGGGCACTGGAAGCCCTCACAATCCTTCACACCATGGGCTGGGCAGAAGGGGAAAACCTCTGCCTCCAGGTTTTTTGGATACAGAAATACTCTGAGACAATGCTGGCAAATAACAGGCTGGGCTGAGAAGGCCGGGTGACATAAAGGAGCTAGAGAATAAACCATCTGCAGGGCAACAGAGAGCACATTCTACCACTCTTGCTGGTGTCTTTTTGGCTGGAGCAAGAGCTGACATTGGAGACAGCTGTCTCTTTTATGTCCCAGCTTCCAGGTTCTGGAAATTGTTCCTTGCAGTTGAAGAGGGAAGAAAGGACTGGAAGCCTGTAGTTCTCAAAGTAAAAAACACCTTGAATAAAGTCTTGTTTCTTTGCACAGTACAGGCATCAAACAGGAGGGGAAGAGAAGAGTATTCAGATTCTGGTACTGTTTTCCAGCCAAAAAGTATAAGTTCAGTTGTTTTGAGGACACTACATGTTACAATACTCCTTGACTTTTCATTCTTCTCTTGTTGGGGATATTTTGGGTGTTTGAAAAGCAACACATCATTAGACATGTACTATTTGCACACAGAAATACTGTCTTTAATGACTCCTTTGATTCACAAGAAATGTGAATTCACATGACTCAGTATTTTGGACTGAAGAGTTTAAGATATACAGAACTATCTGGAAAAAGGAATTAAAATTACCACAAGTACACACCTGCGCTTCCTCCTTAGGCTGGTCAGTGAACAAGCCTAGGGTTGCAGTGCCACTCTCTGAAATGGCCTTGTGGAACAAGCCCTTGGCCAGGGGAGATAAGACCTGTGGGAAAGCAAGGACAAGCATGACAAGCAGTGTGTTCTCCCCTGGGATTTTGTGTTTCAGTATCAGCAGTGGCCATTGGGAGCATTTTGAGAGGCCATGTGCTAAGAGTGCCCCTGTGCAGCCTCTGGCCATAGCCCAGCTGTGCAAAGTGCTTTGGCAGCGCTGGCAGGGATGGGGAGTTCAGGGCCTTTCCCTCCCCTGCCCTTTGCTCCCAGGGCCTGCCAGCACCACCCTGCAGGGCAGCTACAGATGGGATGTGCCCAAGGCAGGCTGGCTCTGCTGCAGAAGGGCAGGAAAGAGCTCCTGGCCAGAGGAAGCAGGGATGTGTATGCCAGGGACAAGGAAGCCTGGCTGGGCTGCGTGAGCTGTACCAAAGTGGGAGCGACTGGAGAAGGAGAGAGTCACAGCCAATGTGCTCCGTGTTGGAGTAAAGATTTTACACAATCACAGGGTCACAAAGTGCAGGGCTGCACCAGCTACCAGAACTATTCACCTCAATCACTTTGCACTGTCAAAGCAAACAGAAATTGGGCAAGAGTCCACAACTCCTCCTAAAGGACTTTTCTCATGAGATTAGACCTTGATGGTTTTTTTTCATTGGGGAAAAAACCCAAACCGACCAAAATTTAATTCAACAGATGAGTAGTAACATTGTGTTACTTAACCACAGCATTTAAGTATGAAAATGACACATTATTATCATTCAAAATCTGTGTTGTTTTGCCTTGTTGTGTTATCAAAGACCCAGGTGATGTGTCACTGTAACCCTGTGCCTTTTCTCTCGCTGACTTCCCATGCACATACTGAAAATGGATGGAAGGGTTTTTCCCCTAAGAAATTACAGTTAAGTATTACTTTGAACTTACAAGAGCAGAAACACTGATTCCTCCTGCAGATTCTCCAAAGATAGTGACAGATCCTGGATCTCCTCCAAAATGCATGATATTTTCCTGAATCCACCGAAGAGCTGCCACTTGGTCTAAATATCCCCAGTTACCTCGGGCATGCTCATCACCAGTGCTGCAGGGACAGAACAGATTGGTTCAAGTGCTCAATGCAAGCCAAGAGGCAGAGGAAAATACAATCTGGGGTGTGAGAAATCATCTGCCATTCTCTGCACAGAACTTCCCTCCATGAATGAGAAATGGATGGCTCGGGCATCCCTGAAATTGGAGCAGCAGCCCCACAAGAACAGACCTGGAAGCTGCCTTGGGACTGGAAATTGTCCCCAGTGCTGCAGGTGCAGCTCAGAAATGTCTCTTTGCAAAAGCAAGTCTTCTGCACTTCTCTTTACAAAGGCTTTGAACACATCCTTTTGGAAATCACTTAGAAAAAAGTGAGATCAACCAACTTACCTAAAATATCCAGCAATCCCTAGTCTGTACTGAATTGCTACAACCACCACGTTGTCAAAGGCTGCAAATGCTGAGCCATCATAAGATGAAGCTGCTCCAATAACTAATCCACCTCCATGGATCCATACCAGGACCTGGAAAAAGAAACACAGGATCAACCCAGCACAGGTAAGAGCCCCCAGTGACAAAAACTAAATATAGCCCAAGGTACAACATTTTCTGCTATTTCACTCCTGATTCTCTCAGAATACATTTCACAAAGTGTAGAAATCATTCAAATCTAAGGCCTGCAGGGCTACACAATGGCACTGCTTTTGTTAACTGTTTACACTGTGTCAGTGCCCTGTGACTTTGGACTGATCCTTTAGATTAAATCAAGCACTGCTTAGCTAAATGGCAATACAAATTTACTTGTAAAATAGGATTGTGTGTCTCTAATTCCAGCTAATATTTGCTGGGACAAAGCATGTAAGATGTTCATCACTACAAAAGTGCCCCTGCATGTGTGCTCATGGCAGAGGTTGAAGTTTTCCTGTCAGATAATTTTGCTGAAGGTGTTATAAGGATTTTGCTTACAGGCAGCTTCTCCTTTTCTCCTGCAGAAACAGGTGTGTAGACATTTAGGTACAAGCAATCCTCAGACACTCGCAGAGGAACTTTCTCTTTTCTGTTGGTAACTAGATCTGAAATAAACTGTCCTTGTACTGGGTCCTGTAGACACCTGAATAAATGAAAAAGTAACAGGCAAGAGAATTCACTAAAAACCTGAAAGCTGTGAAGAGAAACTTTTTTGTACTTCCACAACAAAGTGCCAAGCAGAAACTGATCTGCAGCACACTTTTGGATTGGCATGTGCAAATATAAATGAATTCTTGGAAGTCTCCAATAGCTTTTTACATTGCAATGGTAGATATTAGCCTTGAGACACTAAAGAAGGCCATTAGGACAAGAGGAGTGAGACATTTACAAGGTAGATTGGAATTGCTGTGCATTTCCTATGTGCCCTTTTAAGCACTTGACTCAGCAGTTTCCCCCTAAGGTTGTGTTCCAGCATTTCCTCAGCTCCTTTCTGTCCATGCTCCAAAGGTTTGCAGTGATTGGTGAGGGATGGCCGAGTGCTCCTGAGGCAGAGCACAGTCTGTGAGTGCTGCTCCATCTCAGCTCATCTCTGCTGCTGCCAAACAGCAGCTGCTGGCACAGAGAGCAGCTCCCAGAGTGTCTTTAGAAATGCATCCACTGGGACAGCTGCAGGTGCAACGAGGGGGCACCAGGGAATTTGTGTCCATGGATGGCCCTGTGAGCACATCAGTGCCATGGAAGTGCCCAGAGCTGAGCATCATGAAAGGTTCAGTGGTTTGGTCATGGCCTTACATTGGTGGGTAGGAAGTGGCATCTCTGACACCTTCCCATGGCTCGGGTGGCTGGGGTTCAGAAAACCTCAGTGATCCAACTGGAGGCTTGGCAAAAGGAAGTCCCAAAAAGACATTTACAGTCCTCTCAGCTGTGTCCACGTGGAATTGGAACCCTCGGACTCTCCCGTATTTGGTCTCTGCTTCTGGTTGCTCTGTGGGACAGCAGCACAGAATCACATCACTGGTCTGTTTGTGAGTAATTGCTAGATTTGCTACTTAAATATGCAGCTCTTTCTTCACTTAAACAAGTAGTTTTTACACATAAAGCTTCAACAAACTCTCATCAGCTTTAACAGTAAATGATCGTAATGTGCTATTTCATTTTACTAATTTGATTAATAGTGTTTACTCATTCAAATTTGTTTAATTAAAATTAAAATTTTTAATTTTTTAAAAATAATTTTCAATTAATTCTGACACACTTTCATTATATATTTATTAAATCAGGATAGCTGACATTATTTCAGACTTCATTTTGATTGGCCTCTATATCCATCTCCTTCAGGTATATAATATGTATTGTCTTACAACACACACCTTAGTGGTTTCATAGTGATCTTACTATTATTTTTTTGCCCTGAGTTTTGAAAAAAAAAAAAACATTTTAACCTGATGTTTGAAAGTTCTAACATCAAATACAGATGTGGTCCTGTTGCTGCTCAGCCTCAGCAGGCTAGATTTTGGGACAGGGATTTGACTTTTCTTATTGCAAAGAAAGCAAATAAAACAAATGACTGAAAGCAGATTAAAAACTGAAATGAAATTTCTACTACTGCAGCTCAGTTTGTGTGCCCATCTCTGCTCAAGGTTTGTGCCCAGCTCAGCTCAGAGTGTTTGCCTGGTTCAGCCCAGGAATTGTGTCCAGCTCAGCCCAGGGTTTGTGCCCATCCCTGCCCAGGGTTTGTGCCCATCCCTGCCCAGGGTTTGAGCCCATCCGTGCCCAGGGTTGGTGCCCATCCCTGCCCAGGGTTTGAGCCCATCCGTGCCCAGGGTTGGTGCCCATCCCTGCCCAGGGTTTGAGCCCATCCCTGCCCAGGGTTTGAGCCCATCCCTGCCCAGGGTTGGTGCCCGGTTCTCGGCTGGCCCCGGGAGGCAGCTGCAGGTGCCCTGTCTCGTTCAGCTCCCCCGGCCGTACCCGCGGTGTTTACCTGTGGCCAGAAGCGCCGTGGCCCCGAGGCAGAGGATCCAGGCCAGCAGCGCCGTGTCCCTCGCAGCTGCCATGGTGCCACTGGCAGCGAGCCCGCGGGCCGGGCCTTTATAGGCTGGGCCTGGGCCGCCTTACGCAAGGCAAAGCCGGCTGGGGCGAGGCAGCGCTCGGGCTGCGAGCCAGGCCGGCACTGCCGGGCCGGGCCCGGGAGCGGGGAGCCCTCCTGCCCGCGGGGCTCCTGCCGCCTCCCCGGCCTGCTTTGCCCTGGCATTCCCGGAGCTTTGCCGGGCACCGCGGGCTCCCAGTGCTCTGGGAGCGGCCCGGCATCGCCGGCAGCGCTGTCCTGCTGCTGCAGCACCTCCGGCTGCGGCTCCGGGCCAGCCTTTGCTCAGCCTGCCCCGCACACACCTGCAGGGCACCTCGGCTCTGCTCGCTCACCTTCACTGCCTTTGGCTGCCGAGAGCTCCGGGTGGGAAACAGCCTAGGCGAGACCAAACCAACAGCCCTGCAGGTGCACTTGTACTGAAGTAACAGTGCAGTCAGTTTTATTCTCAGGAAAGCACAGGTGTGATTTCCAGTGCCTGGAGATAAACCCCAGCCAGCTTTAACCTGGCTGCTCGCAGGGCAAACTGGTGGCAGGCACTGCAGGTGAGCCCAAGCAGTGCTGGCTGTGTCTGCAGCCTGTGCTGGGTTTGTGGTGGCTCCTGAGCTCTGCCCCAGGGCCCTGCCAGGCTGTGCTGGGTGCAGCTCCTGAGGCTGAGGGCACGGCCAGTGCTCACTGGGCCCTGCCAGATGGGCAATGCTGTGAAGAAAACAATGAGGACAAAACCCTCTGTGCAGAGTACCAATGAATTTGGGCCATATAGGTGTTCCCTGGCAGGCTTTTTGCCTTGATTCTCAAGAGTGACGCTATTAAACTGGTCTGGGTGTAATCTGCACTGTTTGAATATACAGTCTATGCAGTAATGAGAAAGGTGTGCATTTTTAAACACAGTTAATGGCACAGGGGGCTGGGGTACCTGTGATCCAGCTGAGAATAGATTATCTTTTACCTCTCTGTGTGTGATGAAGGTTTCCTAGACACCTCAGAAGGACTGCACAGGACTAAACTCTGCTCTTCTGTTTGCCTGCTTGGGTCCTGCTGTGTATTCTCTCACTGTCTCCTCTTACCTGGGACTGTTTTTGTTCCTGACAAGGGAAAACTGTTTCCATGCAAGATGGAACTGCAGGAATTCCTCCTTGTGGCTCAGCTCCCATATTGGTGAGCATTCACACCTCAGCTCACTCGTGACACACAAGCTACAGGAGGGGTCCTTTGCTGCAAAGCCAAATATCCTGTACTCCTCCTGCTGCTCTCCCCTTTTGATGTAACAAATTGTTATCTTCTATGCTGATCTTTGCTGATTTTACTAGACTCCATATTTTCTCATTTACTTTCCTTTTATTTTCTGCCTTCATTACTATTGTAATTTCCAAGCTTTTCTCTTCTTTGTTCTACTCACTAATTCTCTCTCAAGTACCCACTGTGCAACAACTCTGAGCCCACATCCCATCCACAGGCCTAGAGAAGCAGCCATTCTGAAAATAGAGTGTGTGTAGACCAGTTTCTGTGAACTCTGCCCATCCTAGTAGGATAAGATAACAAAAAATGGGACTTTAGATCCCTACAGCCTTGTCTGGAGATACTTTGGTAGATCTGCAAGCATGGCACATATGCTCTGCAAATGTGGAGAGTCTTATCCAATGACACAGACTTGTAGAATCTGAGGACAGTGCGACATATCTGGTGAGTATGATTCTTGAATCCTGTTTGGCATTAAATTAAAGAGATTTTGCAGCTTGCCCTCAATCAGTGAATAATGCATAGGTCATAATGTGACACAATTCATAAGTGAATAATGCACAAAGGTCAATAAAAAAATCCTGCCTCATGATGACCTTTGCCTCTTTGTACTGTAATAAACAGCTACCTGTCCTGATTTCAATAGCTGAAAAAAAATAGACAAATATTGTAGTAATCACATATCCTCTGAACAGAGAGAGACAGGATTCTCTCCCAAGATTTTCCTTGGAAGCTGTGAGAAGATGTGAGAAAGCTCAGAGAAAACAATTCTTGTCTCCATTTGCTGCATCTGTGTTGTGCACATGTGGAATGTGTTATGGAGATTGTTTACCAAAGAGTGGTTTCTTAACTGGACACTGGTGGTGGTGTTTGGATTCATTGACCAATTGGATCCACGTGTGTGTATGGACTGTCTGGCAAGGAAGATGGGTTTTTCATATATTATAGTCGTCTTGGTTTGGAAAGACAGGACTCTGCTAAGGAAAGCAGGAGTCTCTCTTGAAATGGAGAATGTAAACCCTCTCCACCCCTTTGAATTGCTATAAATTTTAAATTAAGGAGTTCTCAGGCAAAAATATGGGAGGGGGAAATAACAGTTCTTTAATAGGGAAAGGAAAAAAATAAACAATGCAGTGCACTAGAACAACACTGACAGAGTCAGAACCCAACCTGACACCCTGTTGGTCAGGATGTTGGCAGCAGTGCCATTGGAAATGTGGCTCAGCCCTCCTGCAGTGTCAGGGGTGGTTCTGCTGGAGCAGGGATCCTGTAGAGAAGGATGGATTCTTCTTCTGAAGATCCAGTGGAAGAAGAGGCAGCTGCTGTTCCTCTGGGGTATCTCGTGGAGAAAGCCGTGCTGGTCTTTCAAAAACCACTGGATTATATCTGGGTAGGAATGCTTGGCTTCTCCCTCGGGGCTCACATCTCCCAGTGGGATGCTGTAGTTCTTATCAGCCACGCAGGGACATTCAATAGCTGTTATCAGCAGATGTCTTCTCTCGAGGGAGGTGTGAATGTGGTCACTCAAAGAGAGAGATAAAGCAAACTGTCCACTTGACAAAAGATAATCTGCCATACAGATGGTAATTGAAAACACCTTGCATTGCAATCTTCAACAATAGTATAGTACAGTGTAGTGTAGTGTCATACAATGCAGTGATTGATCAGCCTTCTGCAGTCATGGACTCAATGCTCGTTATTCCCCGTTCAGGGACTCACTGCCACAGTAAGTAGTGACCCCTGAGGTTGGGTGCAGCCTGGGCTGGAGAACCAGGACCCTGATGGATCCAGCTGAGATTGCAGCCAAGGCTGAACATGAGGGTGTTGCCCGATTAATTAATGACACAAAACTCGGATAAGTTTTGTGCAGTGCTTTATTGAATGGCCCGGGGGTCCGTGGACTCGCGTCCCAAGCCAGAACCCCAAAAATCTTGGGTACATGTGTTCTTCTTTTATACACATAATTCATAACAAAATATCCAAGAAACAGTTCAGCCTGAATAACCGACAAGCCCCTTGCAATCATTCCTAGGTTCAAAAACAAAATCGTAAATCTTCTGCCTGTCATATTGTGCTGCCTCAAAAAACCGGTTAGACTTGAAACCTTTCCTATACTAGCTTAATTATTTATTAATTTCCTAAGACTACCTGCTAAGTTACACACAAACTAAACACACAGCTTCAACCGACAAACGACTCATAACTAAACTATAATTAAATATTTTGCTAAATTTAATTTCTTTTCCAACAAGGGGGTCTGCTGAACCCTCATGGAAGTTGTGTCTGGCAGCCCTTCAGGGAATTGTGGGATGGGAGACGCTGCTGGGACCCCGCTGGGATTCCTTCGGGATTTCTCCGGGATGCCGTCAGACCCTCGCTGGGACCCGCGGAGCCCCGTGCAGCCTGCTGGTAACCAGACACCTTCAGCTTTCCCGGGAAGCTGTTCTCTGTTTCAGGATTCAGCAGTTCCCTGTTTCAGGATTCAGCTGTTCTCTGTTTCAGGATTCAGCAGTTCCCTGTTTCAGGATTCAGCTGTTCTCTGTTTCGGGATTCAGCAGTTCCCTGTTTCAGGACCAAGAAGGACATTCCAGGATGCCAAAGAGCAACATCTCCAGTCAATGGACCTTCTCCTGAAACTCAGCTGTTTGGACTTGGAAACAATAATCATTTTTGTTTGGTTTCTAATACTGAAACCTTGCTTTAGTGATATGATAGAAGTAGATATTTACAGGTAAAGAATCTCCCTGATCATTCTAAATCAGCTTCTGAATGCGGTTTTGATCGGCAACGGATAAACCTCTTGAGATGTGTTTGTTCTCTCTTCGGCAAAGGGCCCAGCAGAAGAATTGCAATATCCTCCTCTTCTTTTTTTACAGTAAACAGGGTGAGATGTGGTAATCACATGTCCTCTGAACAGAGAGAGACAGGATTCTCTCCCAGGATTTTCCTGGGAAGCTGTGAGAAAGCTCAGAGAAAACAATTCTTATCTCCATTTGCTGCACCAGTTGTTGTGCACATGTGGAATGTGTTATGGAGATTATTTACCAAAGAGTGGTTTCTTAACTGGACACTGGTGGTGGTGTTTGGATTCATTGACCAATTGGATCCACGTGTGTGTATGGACTGTCTGGCAAGGAAGATGGGTTTTTCATATAGTATAGTGTAGGATAGTATAGTATAGTGTAGTGTAGTGTAGTGTAGTGTAGTACAATAAAGTGATTGATCAGCCTTCTGCAATCATGGACTCAATGCTCGTTACTCCCTGCTCAGGGGCTCACAGCTACAATAACATATCACAGCCTCTGCTGAGGATTCATTGAAACTACAGAATATAAAACTTAGAGCTAGAGCCTCTGAAGCTTGGACAGCTTTGCCACATGCTAAAGAAACAATGTGAATCTCACCTCAGGACACAAGAGTGTCACAGTGCTTATCTCGACATAGAAATCAGTAAGATCTTCTGACATTTTCCACTGTGATGTTAGTGCTGGCCTGTGCTAGGAAGTCAATTCAACTGCACTCCTCTGCATACACAAGATGAGTGTGTATTCTGTGCACACCCGTACACAGAATATCTCCTGTTTATCCCCTTTGAAAGGAAGTGGCACAACATTTCAAAGGGTTGTGCAATAAAGATTTAGCACAACTGTTTTGAAATTATATTCCCCTCACACAACAAAGGAGGTAAGAGAAAGAAGCGAGGACAGATGCTTAGGAGGAAGTTTCGCTTACCAAAACTGCAGTGATAAAACAGTCTCACCCTGCTCCTGAGTTCTGCCTGGCAACAGAAATTGGGCAAGAAAATGTAGAAAATCCCACCCTACTTCTTCCAGTAAAGTAATTTGGAAAGAAGGGATGGGTAGCTAGTTGCTGTAGGACATTATTAGCCATGAACAATCAAAAATTCTTCCAGAGATGTAGAGGGGAGCTGAAGGGAGGGGGAACAGATGTTCATTGCCCTGTAGGACGTGTGAAGCTGAATCACTGCTGTGAGGCACCAGTGTGACCAGGAATGTGGCTGGGATTGTGGTAATCACATAACCTCTGAACAGAGAGAGACACAGCTCTCCCAGGATTCTCCTGGGAAGCTGTGAGAAAGCTCAGAGAAAGAATTAAAACAATTATTATCTCAATCTCTGCACCTGGAAGGCAATCTCTGTTTGTCAAAGATGTCTTTGACATCTGTTTAATGCAAAAGAAGGAGTTGTCCTTTCTTGACCAATAGGTGAGAGAAGACTCCTAAAGGCCAATCCAGGTCTTAGCTCCACCATTATTTCTATAAGAACTATGGATTTCTAATAATAAAGTGCTTTTCATTCCTTCTGATTGATGGAGTCTCTATCACCTTGTCTGTCCCCAATACCCCTTTGGTGATATGGGAGAGCTGGAGCAGCCTAGGAGCCAGGTACAGCAGACAAAGACATGGCAGAGAAGTGATTGGCAACTCTGCCATGAAGAGTGCAAACCTTGTCCTTGGCAGCCCAAGCACCCTGGAGTGGCCCTGGGACAGGCCCAGTGCTGGCAGTGAGGCTGTGAGCCACTGCAAACAGGGACAATGGCACAGGGGACAGCCTGGAGCACACAGAGAAGCACTGGGGAAATTACAGAAATGTTAATCCTTGTAGGGGAGCTACAACTAAATTTAAAAGCAGTCAATTGTGGGAACTAGAGAATTTTTCTCCCTTTTCTAACATTTGGGAGAAATCTGAATTCCAGCACTACTGTTACAGGTTAAGTACCACAGCAGTCAGAACTATCCTGTCTCAGTTGTAAAACCAACAGACAAAGCAGAACCTTCTGTATTTTCATCTTCTTTCCACAGAGGACACTTCTGTATTTACACCACACCAAAGCTTCTGTACCACCAATAAACTTGGCATCAAGAGAGTCTTACTCACAAATTGGGTCTTCATTGATTTCCCTTTATTAAAACAAAGTTGCTGCTACATTCTGTCTTCAGTCATGGGGAGTGACAGAAAACATGAACATTGGGGAAATTTGGTAGCTGTGTTTGACAAGTGAGGATCAACTGGTATTATTACAGTGAATAATTGCAGGTATGACAACTGTGAAGAAAAGGTGAGGGAAACACAATTTTATCCTCAAATATACTTCAATTAATTTTTTAATATCCTAATATTTTGCATATTATGTGCATGTTTAGACTGTAAACTATAACTCTAATTTAAACTTCTTGTTTTGTGTGCTTTTGCTATTTGTCTTTTCAAGGATCACTTTTTTCCAGAATTCCACCTTCTTTTCTTTCAACTTTCTGTCTTTCTTTTGTTGTAGATTTATCTGCAAGTATTCTTCATCTAGGTTGTAAGATGGCCATTCAACCAGACCTTCTCCATTAGGATTTCTGTAAGCAAGAGGAAAGAAGAGTGAGTGCCCTTTTCAATCACAGGGGAATTCAATTACACGAGTTAAGACTCAATCAATAAACCAGACAATTCTCCATTGTCAGTGCAAAGCAGCAATATCTGTCATCAACTTCATGATTCTTACCCATTTCGAGCAAAGTTAGCCCAGTACTTCATTAGAGTTCTGCTGAGGTTCTTCTCTTCCTCTGTAACCTCACCTGAAAGACAAAGCACAGAATAGTTACTCAGTGTGGCAGAAATCAGGACAAGGCTCCTACAGCAGCAGCAGCATCTCCCTCTGTGAACATGCTGGCAATTGGAAAATTCCAACGTGGCAATTGCAACACCACTGGCCAGCATCACTCCTACAGCAAGCATCAGGGCATTTCAGCACTCCTCATGAATGACTCCAGCATCATGACCCTACTGTAGAAATCTGGGAATTTGGGAACAAGGAAATAAGGTGATGTGCCTGCAACCTTCCAGGAAATCAGAGCAGAACCAAAAAAATCCCATGTGTCCTGCATCCCAGCACAACTCCAGGAATGGGCCACGTGGCTGGCTGTGTTTCCTGGACCCCATTCTAGTTTTGTGGGACTGAAATTCTCCCTATTATTCAGAGCATGACTAGGCAAAGATTTCTCCATTCTCACACAAGATGGTGCCACTCCATTTCTCAGCACTTCAAGAGTATTTCTTTAAATATAGTTATACATAACATAAGCTCACTGTATCACTAGGTGAGAATTATTTCAGTTGCTGTGTGATTTTAATTATAAATGCATCCCAATACACTAAGAAAAATGTTTGGTATCTTAAAGCCCTTGACAAATTCAGGCAAAGAGGAAAAGAGCTGTTCAGTGTTTCCTACTGCCAAAGGTATCTAAGTAAAAAAAAAAAGGAAAAGGCTCTGATAACAGATTAACAAAGGGGTTTACAACATAGCTGGATTGCTCCAAAGTTCAATGAAGTAAAAGGAGATACTTTCATTTATGGAGGCTTTGACGTACATATTTCATCAGACTATGAACTACTGTGCAAATCACAAAAACAAAAGCAGAAAAAAATGGTGAATTCACTTAAAATAAGCAGAATTTTTGTGTCTCTGTCAAAATAAGAACTGTTCCTAATCTGTTCCACAGAAAAGAAAATACTTAATGCTTAGTACTACTGTCTTAGGCATATGTAATTAAAGGATATTGCTGGATTAATAATGCTCCTTAGGAAGTAGCATCATGTTTATTAAATGTTCAGTGACTGGCAGATTCATTGGGAATATAACAACATGGGATTCTGACAGAGGGAACTTCCAGAATTCCATGGAAATTTTGGGAGTACACCCTTAATCCTCCCTCAGTGGACTGGTTCCATTTGAATAAATGCTCAAGTATTAACTGAATTGTGAGGCAAAACAGACCTAACCATTGGATCTTCACACAGAAAATGAAACACTGGAATTCCAGGTCTTGCTCTGAACATGGCTGGAATCACTTCCTGCAAAAGAAGCCAAGTCCCCCATTCTCTGGAGCCTGAGAGCCCATGGCATTTCCTCCAAGGAGGAGACACTGGCCTGAACTCCACAGGAAAAGAAGAGATCCTGGATTTCCTGCTTCCCAAGCACCCTGCAAATTTAACTGACCTTTCCTTCAATTTCATTTTCAGCCAAAGCCATTTGGCAAATTCATCACAGTGCTGGGACAATGACAGTGAATTTTCTAGGAAATATCCTATTTGCTGAATTGCTGACAAGATGTGGGACTGACTGTGCTTCAGACCAAGCAAACTGTAAAGGAGAGGAGCTGGAGAGGATGGTTAAATGCATAAAACCAATTCAGCCAGGAGAAAGGGTTATGGCTTGGTCTCACTGCCAATATATGCACTTTAATCTGATGGAAATGAATAGAACACTGAATAGAAAAATGCCAGGGCTACAGGACTCATTCAGGAGTGAGTGGTGTGTGTTCCTTACTGCGGAGCTGGATGTCCCCAGCCAGAAATGGCCCCCCAAAGACAAAGCCAACTTCATCCCCATGGTCAGCCTTCACATAGTCAGGTTTGCTGTCCCTGAATGCACTGGCCCGGTGCTGGAACTCAAAGAAGTAGGTAGGAGCTCCAGACTCTGCAAGACATAACACACAGGGAGTTACAGAAGAGATACATAAACTTCAGCTGTCATCAGCTGTTCAAAATACTGCTTTAAAAAGAGCTTTATACTGGGCACATTTCTAGTGTAATTGTTACATTCAAACATGTACTTCTACTTTTAATGCAAAATTAAGTGCTCAGCTTACACAAAAAAACCCAAAATTGGGAGATCCACTCTAAGTAACAAACAGAAAACAAAATATCAAATTATTTCCACTTTGGAATATCTTGGCATGACTTGTCTACACCTACACACCAGAAAATTTACAGACCACAGAGTTGCTGATTTCCCAAACAGCCATGGGCAAAGGACAAAGGTGCTTTGATATGTTTTAATTTTTAAGCCTGTATACTTCAGTTAGCAAATATTTACCTGCATTATCGTGCTCTGCTCTCAATATAATGTGACTGTGAGCACACTTACACAGAGATAAGGGACACAACCCTGCAGACCTGTATCATTGCTCCCAGTGGGAATCTCAAGAAGGGCTGCCCACATATGACAGGATTTGTGTCTGCATCATTTGATCCAGCCTGCAGTAGGGGGTTTGAGTGTCCCCCTGCTGTTGGTCAGCTTACCCCTGTGATAATTCAGTGCTTTAATGGCTGGCATGACAATTGCCATGTCCCCCAGCAGGTCCAGGAATCCATCCCGAAGCTCTGCAGGGTCCTCTGTGTCTCCCAGATATTCATCCAAGATCATGGGCAGAAAATCTGAGGGTACATCCTAAGGGGCAAGAAACAAACAGACAATCACTGTCTGAATTAACACCTCAATTTGCCATCTTTTAAACTTCAGAGATTCTGCAAAGGCACAAATGTCCAGGACAGCACCCATGTTAATGGGAAACAAAACCTATTCTCACTTCTTGTGGGCAAAAAAATACCAAACAAACCAACCACCTCATGGCAAATTTATAAGAGTTAAAACTCTGCAGGAATAAGGGTAGATCCAGCAATTTCTCCTGACAATATCTTCAGCTTCTGTTTTCGTCAGGAGAAGAGAGATGGGAATCACAAAAGTAAATTCTCAGTCCCTGAAAGATTTATGGACCATTAGACAAGAGGACAAGGCCAATGGGATCTCCAACCAGTGTAAATTGTCAGGGTTAGAATTTGCTGCTTGAGAGATGCTCCTCAAAATGAGGAGTGCAAAGTAACTACTTTAAAAGCTACATTTAATGCAAACATACTGAAAAATACACCTTGAAACTCTCTAAGCAGGAGATTAGCCATGAGATACCTTAACATTAGGGAAGCTATTACAGTAATCCCACAAATATGTAAGATAAAAGTATTCTTTGAGGTCTGGAATGGAAAAAGGCATTTTCCCAAATCCCAGGCCTGGCTCAATCCTATTTCTGTGTAATTCCATACACCCTGCCCCTGTCAACTTTGCTGGGATTCTCCCCAAAGCCTGCCATGGCCTCAGCCCTCAGTAACACTATGACTCAAGCAGTGAGACCCAAATCTGTTACATACACGAAAAAGAAAATTCAAATTAGATTAGTGCAGCAGTACTTACAATCATTGGTAGAAAAACCTCTACAGTTGAGGCAATTGATTTTCTATCTCCTATTTCCCTCAAACCTTTCATTTTTGATGTCTGTACAGAGAAAAAAAAACAATGTTATTAGCATACCATTCAATGTCTCCATTATTTTAAACATTAAAACTACATTATTCCATTAATTCTTACTACTTGTGTTTATTTTTAAAGCATGATATCATATGCAAAAGTGCAGCACAATGCAGCAGCTGTCTTGGAAAGCTTGTATTTACTGCAGTAAATGTTGTCTTGGTGAAGGTTTCTACATAAACCACTCCCAATACACAGTTTATCCTTAAATCAATGTTAAGAAACTTGTAAGACTAGAAAACATGAGGGCAGAGTTGAAGCAAAGAGCTGCTTCAGTCTCACAGGCTTACTGTCATTCTCTTGGGGGAGATCTTAAAAGTCACTGACAGTCTGTCTCTAGTCCAATTGTTTGAGCCCTTTGAAATAAGATTAATGCAGTGTTCTTCCTCTTTTACAGCATTAGATAGAGCAACTCTTCTGTCTGCCAAATAAATTCAAACAGATTTCACTTTGCATTGTTCTTCTGGGACTTACAACCAGCAACAACTGCTTCATAAATTCAGAACAAATGCTTGGTACTACACAAAGGAAATATTTAGGAAATAAAAGAAAGGGACAAGAAAGGAGAGGACACAAATCCATCTCCTGCAGTTTTTGTGCACTGAGAGCATTTGCTCATGTTTTGGAGGCACCCATTGAGTTCCCATCAGAAAGGAGAATGGGCTGGGCACCTGCATTGTGCCCTCACTCTGCCCCAGATGAGATTTTGAGATGAAAGCTCTTTCTGCAGGCTATGATACCAAGGGGAATGGTTGAGGTGATCCATGGCACATCTTTAAGCACACTGTGTATCAACCCTGACTACTGAGCCTTGTGGGGAAAGGATTGGCTGTACTTGTCTTTCAGGAATAAGTCCTTGATTGTTGCATTCTTTTGCTCTCTCTGCCTGGATGAGAGATTAAAACTGTGGGATAAGAAAGCACTGTACAAGACTGATGTTCAGGCTGATGTGTCCATGCAGTTTAACTTGCAGGGTGAAGCCTCTCTCACCCTCTGTGACCCAGTGGTTCTGGGTCACTGCAGAGCCATGATCTAAGCAATGTTTACCTTGTAGGTATTTCCATCACTGCAAAGCCTTGTCCTATCACTTAACACAAACATTAAAAACACAGTAAAAATAAAGAATAGACATTAAATCACCGATCTAATGTTCCAGCCAAACTCATTGTTGGTGACTCCTATCATGAATGGGACTGCATTGAATTCTTTTCCAGCCAATATCTCCTCAGGTGGCTTATGAAGAAACACTCCATCCACAACTAAGGGTACAAATGAGATTTCCTGAAGGAAGAGGAAAAAAAAAGGATCAAATTAGTTGTTAATAGTATTTCCAATTTTTCCTTCAAATCATGTAAGATGTCCACACTGAATATCCAAAATGAAAAAAAGGGCTTTAAGGATTTCAAGTATGTACAGCCACTGTAACATAAATTCAGTTTGGCACAAGAGTGTTAAATGCAGGCCTGGCTGGGTCAAGTGTAGAGGAATGTAATGGGCTCCTGATCCTGGGCTCTTCTGACATTAAAACACAGACCTTGCTCACAACTTCACAGCTGCTGTGACACTGCCAAACTTCCAGAAAGAACTGATGTGTGAAATTGCTTCAACATTTAGGGAGTATTTTGACAAAAGATAAGAAAAATCAACTTTGGAACGGACCATCAATGAACTCTGACCAGAGGCTGAGCTAAAGTTTTGCAAGTGAGCCATTAAAAAGTTCTGTTGCCATGAAGTCTCTCCTACCTTGCTGTTAAGGATTATGTGCTCTGCTTCCTGCTTCCTCAAGCAGTCCAGCAGGGAGAGGGAGCTGCTTGTGTCACACTTGAAGATACTGGCAATTTTCTGAAAATTATCAACAAAGACAAGCACTGTTATAAAATCATTGTACATGCTGCTGTTCAGAGCTTCTTAGTGGCAGATTTAAGTGAGCTTGATAGATCTTTGAGTATTCTGTTTTACTGGAAATGCTACAGTTTGATCACAAAGTGAAATCAGTCTAGTGTACTTCTCTTTCTTGCTGTATTTCCATTCACTGCTTTTTCAAACTTTGTAGAGATAATACAAGCTTGTAGCTTAAACCAAATAAGGAAAGAAAATTCAGAAACATTTACATTATTATTGTCTGCCATTACAGGAAAAGATATTAAAAGGCACTTATACAAAGTGATTTTATTTTAAATTTGGGGGGTTTTTGTTGTTTTATATTTAATTAATTTACTTTACATAAAGGCCCTCCATAAAAGACTGTAGGTCAATAAAAAGCTGAATTCTTCTTCTGGATTCTTGTCAAACTTTCCATAATAAATGCCAGAGTTACTGTATCAAGTACAGTGGGTATAAAAATGGACATTTGCCTAGCTTGGCATGTGTGTGACTGAAATGCCTTTGCCAGCCCACAGCTGTTACAATCATACAGCTGTCCAGTCTATTTCTAACACCAAACAGACCAAAATTCAACAGCTGTGCTGCAACAATAAACTGGATCAACTTCGTTGCATGGTACACAATGACATTTCCTCCTTTTCTCTCTTAAACAAATTATCACATAGAAGTATCCTCTAGATATCCATATATATCCTTTCTATATCCTATACAGATATTTAGTATCTTTCTATCCATAGAAGAAGCCTATTTTAGGCTATAAAGACTTTAAAATGAAAAAAAAAAATCTTACCTTAAGATCTGTTGAAAGACGTAAATCTTTACTGGGGGGAATTATAATTCCACTCTCTGATATTGCTCTATGAAAGAGACCCTTAGATAAAGGAGATAACACCTGCCAAGAAGGAAAGAGAAAAAGAATTTATTCTACATTAACATCCTTACCTTACAACTTTATGCTAGTTGTAGTCTATTAACTCCTGGATTCAGTTAGGAATTATACATCTTTATTTGCTAGATCTCCAGATTTAGCCCAATGTGCTGTTAAACTTAACTATCAAAAACCAGATTAAGCATGAAATTTTACATTAATTAAGCTTTTGAAGACTTTTATTTTCATGTACTATATACCTACATGGGCAAAAACAGAGCAAGATCCTGCAGATATCCCAAAGAGAGTGACAGAAGCTGGGTCTCCACCAAAGTGCTCAATGTTTCCCTGCACCCACCGAAGGGCAGCGACCTGGTCCAGGTACGCCCAGTTCCCAGGGGCATGCTCATCACCAGTGCTGGAAAAAAACACAGAGCAGTGGCACAGTGACAGTGGCACAGTGACAGTGGCACAGCAGAGCCACCTCAGAAAGCACAGAGCAATGGCACAGTGACAGTGGCACAATGACAGTGGCACAGCAGAGCCACCTCAGAAAGCACAGAGCAGTGGCACAGTGACAGTGGCACAGCAGAGGCCACCTCAACACTCTGTGCTTGGTGCAAAGTGACCCACAGCCCCTCACGGTCACACCTCAGCCCAACTCCCTCCATTCTCTGCTCACCCCTGCTCAGGTACAGCCCTGGCCTTTACTCTGCCTGAGTTTTTGCTTTACACAGCACAGGATGGAAGCAAAGGCCAGAACAAACATCCTGTCCAGCACCAAAAGCCCAGCTATGATCTGATAGCAGGCTGCAATCACAGGGCCATGCAGATGGAATGTACAGACATTTCTGGGTGTTCTGAAGTCCTGATGTTGGTGAATTATGTACATTTAAACCACTCTAACAGTGGGAAGCTGATAGAGAAGCTCAGCACATTTAGCAATCAGAACTATCCATGCCTTCAACATGACAGCAAGTACTTTTCACAAAGTGCAGTAGGTGTCCTTACTTGAAGTATCCAAGCAGTCCCAGTCTGTACTGAATAATTACCACCACAACATTCTCATAGGCTGCCAGTGCAGAGCCATCATAACGAGCAGCACCACCAAATATGAAATTGCCTCCATGGATCCACACCATTACCTTGGAAACAAAAGGGTGAGACACACCTTCATGCACTAGTTTGCAGATTTCACTTGAAAAAGGAAAACAATGTTAGAGAATTAGGAACACCAAATCACCAAAGCATGATGGCTGCTGAATTTCAGATTGGTGGATTTGGAATTTCACATGCTAATATTATTTCTGTTTGTGCAGCATCACATTTTCAAAAGCAGGAGCAATCATTACGTGCAAGCTTTATAAAACATGTTTGTTCAATGGTTTACATACAGGTAACTTGTCCTTCTTGCTTGAGCCAGCAGGGCTGTAAACACTGAGATACAAACAGTCCTCAGAAGTTTGGAATGCAAGGTGCTTTTCTTTAAAGTTTTTTTCAGCTGTTTTCAACAGGGATAGATCTTGAGGACAACTTCACAAAAAAAAAAAATAAAAAGCACAATTAGTAGTACTAAACCTGCAATAGCAGCAAGGTAACAACAGTAGAGAAAACTCCTTTTGCACTCAGCTGAATCCCCACAGGGTGCTTGAATTTTGTCTTATCTATAATCAGTGAGAGGTGCAGCCTGTAAAAGCACATCTCCACACCTGTACTAGAAACACTCCAGTACTGGCAGCATATCCACCACCAAATATGAGCTCAGACCTCTGCACCCCAATAAACCAGCACGGGCAGGCTCTGCCTACAAATGAACAGCTCTCACAGTGGTGGGTAGGAAGTTGCATCTCTCACACCAGTCCAGGGTTCAGGTGGTTCAGGTGGAGAAAACCTCAAGGATTCAAGAGGGGCTTTTGCAAAAGGAATTCCGAGGAAAACATTTACAAGCTTGTCTGTGCCCTTCACATTTGCCTGTGTTCCTCTGAGCCGTCCGAGTGCAATGGTCACTTCTGGCCCAGCATCACTCTGTCCTAGGTAACACAAAAGGTAAAAAAATATAAATTAAATTGCATCTTCATAATTATCACACGGATGTTTTCATTAAGTATTTTTTAATTCATTAAGTATTTTTTAACTGATCGTTTAATTTAGAACATTTCAGGTTATTCCTTTCAATTTTGTTCAGTCTTCATTTTGTTTGGTAGAGTGACAGACACCCCCTGCCAAACCCTCATGCCAGTGTCACCTGGAGCCAGGTAGGGCAGGATCTTGTCACCCTGCAAGAGCAAATTTCAGAGCAAACAGCAAAACCATTAACATTTCCTAAATTTACCATTCAACGAGATCTTAAAATTATTTTGTTTAGAGAATTCAGAAATGTTGCTGCTTTCTACCTTTAAAAAAAGACAGAAAGCTTTACTTTCATTAAATCATCTCAAAAAGTTTCATCTCACAAAACCAGTAATTTTTGCATGACGAAGGCATTTTGGCAGATCGGTAATCAAAGCAGAAGAGATTTACCGCCTTTGTAAAAATCATTGGAACTTGGTGCAGCGGCTTCCCCAGCAGCAAGAACACCACCAGGTCGCGGGGCTCACCTTCTGCCCCGCACACGAGGAGCGCTGCAAACCCAAACCAGGCACAAAGGAACGCGATGGGGCTCGCGGGAGCCATTGTAACCCCGGCCGGGCTCCCGGGACTGTCCCCGCTTTTATGCGGAACAGGAGGGGACAAAGGTCCCGCCGAGGGCACCCGGGGCACGGAGCGCGGCTGAACCGCGGCGTGAGCGGCAGCAGCGCCTCCAGAGCGGCAAAAACAAACCGGAGAGAGACACAGACCCCGGTTATCGATACAGACCCTGATCAGCGATACAGACCCTGGTCAGCGATACAGCCCCGATTATCGATACACACCTTGATCAGCGATACAGACCCTGGTCAGCGATACAGCCCCCGATTATCGATACAGACCTTGATCAGCGATACAGACCCCGATTATCAACACAGACCCTGATTATCGATACAGCCCCGAGAGCCGACACAGCCCCAACTATCGATACAGCAACCGATCAGCGATACAGCCCCGACTATCAGTACAGTCCCTGATCAGCGACACAGACCCTGATTATCGATAACGCCCCGATCCGCGATACAGCCCCGATTATCGATACAGCCGCCAATGAGCGACACAGCCCCCGATCATCGATAGAGCGATACAGCCCCTGATTATCGATACACCGACACAGCCCCCGGTCACCGGCACAGCCCCGGCGCCGCCGCCGCTCGTTCATTCCCCGGCTGTCAGCGCCACCGGCAGAGAAAACAGGGCAAGTCTGAACACAGAGCTTAAATGCTATTAAGTTCTTTAAACCCCCCTTAAAGCAACAAAAATAGCACCAAAACACCACGACAAGCAAGACAAACAACAAAAACCCCCTAACCGCCCCCCCACTCCCAACAACCAGGACTAGATTACAAATGACTAGAAAGTAACAATAAGAAAAGAAGAAAACCAAATCAAAATAGTTAATTCTTGCCTTAATCTCCTTTTAGAGGGGTGTATGAAGCCAAAGTATGTCATTGCCACACTCTACCACTCCAGTTTAAATTTGCGCGGGGTTCTTTTGTTCGACTTTGCAGAGTAGGGAACAGACGAGATAAACAATTGCATCGGAGCATCCTCGGCAGCGCCGGGCCCAGGCGGGCACTGCGCCGCCGACTCCATTCGCTTCCAGCCCGGTGCTGCGGCCGAGCCGCGCTCCGGGGAAGCGCAAGAGCCCCGGGACGCGCCCGAGGAGCCGGGCCCGCCCCGGGCCCTGCCCGCCCCGCCCCGGGCCCGCCCCGCTCCCGCCCCGGGCCCTGCCCGCCCCGCCCCGGGCCCTGCCCGCTCCCGCCCCGGGCCCGCCCCGCTCCGCCCCGCTCCGCCCCGGGTCTTTCCCGCTCCCGCCCCGCTCCCGCCCTGGGCCCGCCCCGCTCCGCCCCGGTGCGGCGCCGATCCCGCTCCGGGCTGGTTCCGGTGTCGGTGTCGGTGTCGCCATGGTGGGTCCGGGCCCGGCTCCGCTGGAGAACGCGAACCCGCTCATCTACCGCCGCTCCGGGGAGCGCCCCGTGACCGCCCGCGAGGAGGACGATGAGCTGCCCGACGCCATCGACGACCGGGAGATCTTCGATATCCTGCGGGAGCGGCGGGCCGGGCCGGGCCGGGCCGGGCGGGGCAGGGCCGGGCCGGGCCGGGCGGGGCAGGCAGGGCAGCACCGCTTTCCTTAACGCGCGCATCTCACATCTCATCCGCTCCATCAATGACCCCGAGCACCCGCTCACCCTGGAGGAGCTGAACGTCGTCGAGCAAATGCGAGTGAAAGTGAGATCCCGCCGGGATGTGCTGCCTCAGCCGTCCGATAATTAATATAATATAATATAATATTAATATAATACATATTTATATATTACTTTATATTATAATATATAACGTTTAAATAATAAATAATAATTCAACAATTAAATAATATAATATTTAAGTATACTATTTAATAATAGATAACATAATATTAATTAGATATTAAATAATACACACTAATTAGTACATATTATTTGATAATTGATATTAAGTATAGTAATGTACAATACCTTAAAACTATTCAATATGTAATAAATAATATATATTAATTATATTACATTATATATATTAAATAATATATACTATAATATTTAAATATAAAAATTATAAATATATTTAGAATAGTTAGGATTTTAATAGTTATATTATTATGTATTATATTATAATTATATTATATTATATTATATTATATTATATTATATTATATTATATTATATTATATTATAATAATTATTATTATAATGCATACTATTATATGATATGTTTTTAACATTATATTTACACATTGATGATGTATAATAGTGTATAATATTTAAATATATTAATAATATTTTCCAGTGTTTAGCTATATTGACAGTAGTACCTGAGCAGAGCACTGGCCGGTGGCAGTGAGCCCCGTGCCCTGCAGGTGGGGTGGTTTGGGTGACAGCCGTGGTGTCCCCGCAGGTGGACGATGCCCAGAGCACGGTGTCGGTGGAGTTCACGCCCACCATCCCTCACTGCAGCATGGCCACCCTCATCGGCCTCTCCATCAAGGTCAAACTGCTCCGCTCGCTGCCCGAGAGGTTCAAGGTGGGGATCAAAGCGAAAGAAGGAGGCTGTGCTTGAAATTTAAATTTTTAAAAAAGGGGAAAAAAACAAGCTTGCAGTGAAAAATTACTAGAGCTTTTTTCATTTTTTGTGTGAGGGACGCTGCTGGAAGCACAGAGGGCAGTGGGTGAAATAGCAGCACACAGTTGTGGGGCTGTTGGGATTCTGGGGCTGTTGTCATGGGCCAGGGGGTTCTGAGGGCAATCACTGCATGCCCTGTGCCAGGCAGGAGGGCAGCTCTCACCCTTGTCTGGAGCAGCTTGGACACCTGCAAATGCAGAATACTCTGCAAGTTTACACTTCTGTTTTATTCCATTATATAGAGTAGTGGCAAGACTGTCCATTCTCCCTGCTTTTTGTTACAATTTCATTTTTATTAGTTTGAACTTAATCTGCCAATGTTTTGTTCAACTCGTCCCCCGTTTCTTGTGTGCTGCTGTTTCAGCTGGACGTTCACATAACTCCAGGAACACATGCCTCTGAGCACGCAGGTAAGGCCTTTAGTCCTCTCTTGTGGGGTCCTCATATTTGTTTTCATCTTGAAAATTAGTGAGGAGAGAGATTCCCACAGCTGCAGAGCATCTGCTTACGTCTGGGAATTCCTGTGCAGATCCTGAGGGATGTTCCACAGCAGGAACACAGAGTGTCACTGAAATTGAGCTGCAGTGTTCTTTAAACATCTCCTCAGGCTGTGCTCTCTGACAGTCACTGATTATGTGCCTGAGCACTTGGAAAAGGGGAGGAAATTGGGATTTCTTGTGTCTCACCTGAGGAGCAGCCCCTGCCCAGCTGCTGAGGCAGAGACAGAGCCCAGGGTGCCCCTGGCATGCCCAGCCCTGCAGCACCAGGGGCTGTGAGCACTCCAGTGCCTCTGTCCTGATGTTTCCCGTGGGTTTTTCCTGCAGTTAACAAACAGCTCGCTGATAAGGAGCGGGTGGCAGCTGCTCTGGAAAACTCTCACCTGCTGGAAGTGGTGAATCAGTGTTTGTCTGCTCGGTCATGATTGCCTGGTGAGGAAATCATTGCTGTTCTGATCTACTCAACTAATTTTGTATATAAGTGGTGATGTTACAATTTACATAAAACTGTGAGCAAAATAAAATCATTTAAATTCTCTTGAGGAAATGTTTCTTTGCTCTTTAAAAAGTATTATGCTTACAGACAGCTACAAAAATACAATAAAAATTGGCTTCTTAATTGTATGAGTCATTGCATAGGTACAATTTTCCATTAAAAATATTTTTTCAACCTGTTTTTAACTGGTTTCTCCCTACTAAAAATAAAGTTATAAGCTGCATTTTAGAAGTGGATTTTGCACACTGGACTTCACAAGTACACCAAGATAACTTTTAGTTAAAATCTTTACATTCCTGTGGCAGTTTCAGACTGTTAATACAGTTTTACTTTCAGACATCAGACATTGTAGAAGCTGGTGTGTGCAAAGCTGGAGGACATTTAGCTGTAAGTGTCCACACTTCCAAATCATGTATCTGGTTTTAATTATCTCACCTTAGATTAGCCAGATGTGGAGGGCTCTTTAGATCTGTGTAAAACATGGTTTATTTTGAATTACTACTTCATTGTGGTAGGAAATTCAGTATCTTTGAAGAGGTTTTATGTGTGCACCTGCAATACAGGAGGCATTACCAGTTCTCAGCATGAGCAGCCCAGCAGGCTCTGCTGAAAGACTGTCCTGGCAGTGTTTGACAGCTAAAGGACAAGTTTTGCTCTAAATGCTTTGAGATTTAGTGCTAAAACCCAGCCTATGCTTCTGGTTTGGGATCTGTGGCATTCACTAAACTCTTATCTTTGGCAGACATTGACAGTAGAAGAACTCATTAAGAATTAATTTGAATTTTTGTAAAGGATGTCTCTAGTCCTGGACCACATGGAAAAATAAGAACCTGTTGAGAAATCCTGTTGGGTATTTTGGTACATACATCTCAGGTTTTGTGTGCTTGAAATGGCTCCCAAGGTATCAGGAAATCTCTTTTTTCTCAGCCCTGTGACCGAAGAACCCAAGACTCTTCAGTTCTGCTTTCCAAGGTTGTTTATTTTCTCTTTTCTGTTCCATTCCTTCTCTGACCTGCTGAGATCTGTCCAGGTTGTGGCACAGTCCCTGCCCTTGGGGTGCTGTTAACTTTTTATATTACAAACTAAATGTACTTTATTGACAATAATTTTCCAATACCCATCACCTATGTTAGACAGTCTGTGTCTACTCTAAACCAATCCAGAAGTGTGACCATCCCAGCAGAAGATGGAGGACAAGAAGAAGAAGGAGAAGAGCAGGACACACCCAGATTCCTCCATCTTGCCTCCTGAACCCCCATTCTAAAACCCCAAAATTCTACATTTTCACCCTGTCACAAATTAACTATCCTCTACTCAAACTCTTGAGGCTTATAACTCCTCACACAAGGTTGGGAATTGTTTCCATGGGCTACAATCAAAGGCACAGGTGTCTGTGACTCTGTACCAAGGTCTCTGAGCCCTGCCAGGGTCTTGAATCACCCAGGGCAGCCAGAGGAATGTCCTGGGTCCCACCACATGCACCCATTGCAATGTTGCCTTCTTTGCCATCAGTTATCTGGAAAATAGGAAATACACCTTATAAAAATATAGGTTGTGCTCAGCAGTTTGATGGCAGTGATCTGTACTCAAACATTTTCCCTGGGAGGGTCTCAGGTGCTGTTTGGAAAGGCTGGAGCTTATGGACATTGTGTAAAGCTCAGCCTGGCACTCCAGTCCAGTCCAGTGCTCCAAGTGTGAGTCCAAAGTCACCCAGCAAAGCAGGAGAGGACAAAGCCAGAGCTGAGCCTCCCTCTGCACAGGGCTGCAGAAAACCAACTGCAGCAGCCCTTGAATGGGCAGCACTGCTGGGATGTATGAATGAAACTGCAATAAAGACAGTATTTATGTAATATTCTTTTGGGCAAGGAACAGAAGGCCCAGCTTTGCTCTGCCTCTTGCTGAATCACTGAACTGATGAGTTCTGACCCTGCCAGCCTTTGCAGCACAGATGAAGCTCCAGCCATGGTGATGCATGCAGGCAGTTCCTGGGCACCACGCTTGGCTGGGCTGATTTTGCTTTCTGGTTTTTTGTGGCTTTTTACAAAGAAAATAAATTTTGCCCCCGGATTTTGGGGAAGAAAGAAATGCAGGTATGTGCCAGAGGGAAAACAGGAGGATAATTAGGCTGCCCACAGATTGCTTCCACCTGCACTCCAAACAGAGGAGGGATCAGTAAAGGTGCCTTGCTGAAGCTCTCTGCTTGGCTTTCCCCACTGCCTAATAGTAGTGTGGAACAATTTATTGGGCTGTTGGCACTTGCCTCGTGAAGCACACTGTGCACAGCAGCCCTGGGGAGGCACTTTGCACCATTTACCTTCTCAGAGAAGCACCAGAATGTGTTTGATGGTTTATGTTTATTGTTAATAGTTGGGGGATGACTTTTCAGTAAGGGGGATCTGCTGTGGGTTTTCAAAGCAGAGTTCTGACTTTTGCTCTTCAGGGATGGAGAATCTGGTTGGTTTAGATCTGGTGTGTTTGTTTAAGTGATGTGGGTGTTGTATTTACCTCAGTGGCTTTGCTGAAGGCCCCAGGCCCTCCTGTCCAGGCTCCTGCAGCTCTGCACTTGCTGAGAATGTGCCACCAGTTCTGGTGAAAACCTTCCTCCCTGCTTTTGAGGATCATTAACTGGTTCCTATTGCACGGAGACAAAGTGGGAGAACAAAACACCAATTTGTTAGAAATGTTTCTTTTCAGATGTTTATTATTCCAAAACTCCACCCCTAAATTTAGCCTCTGGAATGCTTTGTAACAGGACACATTCCACGAGAAAGGATGGCCCTTTGGAGCAGCTGTGTTGAGTACAAACAGCCTCATTCAAATCCAGGAAAAATGCCAGGAGCAGACATCTGCTCTGCATTCCTGAGCTCTGGGCAGAGTCTTCCAGGGGCAGCTGGATGGCATTCCCCACTCCCAGTGTGCTCCCAGGACAGCTGGATGGCATTCCCCACTCCCAGTGTGCTTCCATGGGTCACAATGGTGACACAGTCCAGGGGCATTCCCCTCTCTGGGTGTGCTCCCAGGACTGGCTGAATGGCATTCCCCACTCCCGGTGTGCTCCCAGAACAGCTGGATGGCATTCCCCATTCCTGGTGTGCAGGCAGGGCAGCTGGAGATGGCATTCCCCACTCAGAGTGTGCTCCTGGGGCAGGTGGATGGCATTCCCCACTCAGGGTGTGCTCCCAGACCAGCTGCAGATGGCATTCCCCTCTCCCGGTGTGCTCCCAGAACAGCTGGATGGCATTCCCCATTCCCAGTGTGCTTTCAGGGCTGGCTGAATGGCATTCCCCTCTCTGGGTGTGCTCCCAGGACAGCTGGCTGTCATTCCCCACTTCTGGTGTGTTTCCAGGACAGCTGGCTGCCATTCCCCTCTCTGGGTGTGCTCCCAGGACAGCTGGCTGTCATTCCCCACTTCTGGTGCGTTTCCAGGACAGCTGGCTGTCATTCCCCTCTCTGGGTGTGCTCCCAGGGGTGCTGTGTGTGCTGTCCCAGCTCTGGGCTGTGTCTGACCCCACACCCCCCTGGAGGGGCAGGGTCCCCCCGGTGCTGCCCCGTGCTCAGCCCTCCTCACCCCTGCGTGCCCGGGCTCAGCAGTGCCAGGGGAGCAGCCCTGCAGCTCTGTGTCCAAGGATGCAGCTGAGCATCCACGGGAGAGCTGCACCCTTGCATGGCATTGCTGTGGTGGCCCTGGGCTGGAGCAGTGTGTGCCACTCACTGGCAATGTTAATTAATGAAAGCTATATGGTAATTAATGAAAGTATTTCAGCATTCTGGCCACGCTCAGGAGTGATGTGTCTGCATCAGTGGAGGGCTTGGATAAGGATCTCCCTCTGGAGCTTTGATTTATAAACTCTGTTTTACAATTATTTTTTATAGCTGTTAAAAGCATTTCCCTTTGGCCTGTCAAGCAGAGAACTGTGCCACTTTCCTTCCTTTTCCAAATGCACTCTTTGGCATAAATGCAGACTGAAGAAGTGGCAGAGCCAACGTTTTTCCATAGGCAAAAGAAAAGTTTGCAGTAAAATCTCTCTGATGTTGCTAAGTAACAGCAAAGAGAACCAAAGCAGGGAAAGCTGAGGTGGGTTTGAGTTTGCTGGTCTCAAAGCCAGCAACATTTAATAGCACATAGAGTTTTCATTCCACAAAATGCTAAAAATACAGGGCATTTCTACAAAATGCACAAATAGCAGAGAGCCCTCGTTTTGTCAAACACACTTCAGTAGCTGCAGAAGACATTCTGCCACACTCTGAGACCTTTTAACCTCTCTCTTATTATCAACTCATACTTTTATTATGTCCTGTCTCTAAAGAGCTTTTGCATCCTGCTGCACACAACTTATCTCCATTCCTTAACTTTTCTTTTGTGGATCTAGGGAGCAGCACTGTCTGCAGTGATGAAGACATCCTGGTTCTCAGGGTGGATGGAACCCTGCTCTCCCAGGTTCATTCCACCACTGCTCAGGGTCTCTTCCCAGCTGTCTCACTGGTTTGTTGCCTTGCAGCCCCTCACTGCAGCGAGGTTCTCAAACAGGAGCTCAGCCAGACTCTGCTTCCAGAGCAGCACAGGAGGGGCAGAACAGGCCAGAGGGTAATTTCCACTAAATCTGTGGGGAAAAAATGACCTGGAACGAGGAGCAGCAGCTGCCAGGGACCTTTGGGAAGCGAGAGAGAGGTGGCAGGGATGTGCCTCACCTGCCTGAGCTGCCCCTGCCCTCTGTCCTTCCCCTTTGTGGGAACCCAGCACATCCCTCTGGCTGTCCAGGATGGGCAGGACCCTGCCAGGGGGCTCAGAGACCCTGGCACAGAGCACAGAACACCTGTGGGTTTGATTATGGCCCATGGAGCAAATTACCAACCTTGGATGAAGATCAGCAAGCCACAACAGATTAGGTAGAATAACAGTGAAGTTATCATGGGGTGGAAAAGTCGATTTTGGGGTTTTTGATATGGGGATTCAGGGGGCAAGATGGAGGGATCTGGGCATGTCCAGCCTTTCTCCTTCTTCTTCTTGGCCTCCATCTTCTGCTGTGATGGTGGCACTCACAGATTGGTTTAGAGTAGAAGCTCACTGTCTAACACAGGTGATGGGTATTGGAAAGTAATTGTAAACATTGCACAGGTAGTTTTTAGTATAAACACACAACACTGCCCTGGGGGCAGGCAGAGTGCCTGGGACTGTCCTGCTGGATGGACCTGGGCAGGGCAGGAGAAAGAATTTTATAGATAAGGAACAATGAACAACCTTGAGAGTGAGAAATGAAGAGCTCCGAGTCATTCTTCAAGCACCAGGCTGGGAAAAGAGACTTTCCAACATTTCTCGGGGTCACTCTGAGCAGCCAGAGACCCCGACAGCCTGGCAGGAACAGTGAGCTCCCATCACCTGTGCTCTGCACTCCCTGCCCTCCTCCCTCCCTGCAGGGCAGGCTCCCGGTGGGCACAGCCCCAGCCTGGCCCCGTGCCCGCCCTGGCACATCCCAGTGCCCCGTGCTGCTGCTGGGGTGGGTCACACACAGCACCAAGAGAACACAGCCACTGGCAAACCCCACAAACCCCAATGCTTCAGGCTGCCAGAGCCCACTGGCCTGCTCTGAGTGCGGTGGCACCAGGGTTTGGGCACAGCTGAGCCGAGAGACTGGCGAGGCATCCCTGCCAACCCTCCTGGAGCTTGTGGTGTATCGTGGAGATGGGGGTTTGTCACAGCACTTTCCCCCCTAAGGGGTTTGTCACAGCACTTTTCCCCCAATCTATCCGAATTAGCTCCATCTGGGTTCCCATCAAATGTGCTTTGACTGGAACAACCTCAGGAGGTCGTCAGGAGCTTGTTTAACCCTTAAATCTTCATTTCCCCACTTTGCTAATGGGAGAGCTGGCACATGCTCTGCCTGAGGATTATGGAGGTATCTAAGCAGCAAAATACTTTTTATTTTCCCTGCAAAGTGACAAATAAATCATCCACGTAATCTGAAATGCTTGCAGAGAAAAACAATCAATGCCAACAGATTCCATTCTTTTTCCCTTTTAATACAAGTCACAGTTTTAATACAACAAAACTCGGTTTTATTACTGCAAATCAGAAAACGGTTTCACCAACACTGCAGCCAACTTTAAAAAACCCAACCAAGCAATTGCTTTTTAGGCAGAAAGAAAATAATTAGGGCTGAGTCACATAAATTCTTTCTCTTCAAATTTGTACTGACTTATTTTCATAACAACACATTTATGCACTGCGTTTTTTGAAACATAAGTCAACACTGTAAAGAGCCTGTCAAATTCTTTAGTAATGCTTCTTGCTAATGACAAAGTTGACTGGGAGCCTGAAACAGGAGCTGTTGTTTAAAAAATGTCTTCCTCTTTCCACTTGCCATTTTAGGTCTGATACTGAAAACTTAAGACTTTTAACTGAGGTCATACTCTGGATTATATTTTTAGCATTGCAGTGATGAAGTTTTGTCACATTTATCTTTGTTTCTTAGGACAATATTGGGCTATACCTAGTAAAACAAGAGAGTGAATTTATTTTTTCAAACAAAAAAAACCAAACATTATATCCACTTTAATTTCAGTCATACCTGCCTTCCTTTAAGTGCATTTGGGTGCACACAGTTCAGTTGATCTGTGTTTCTGCCCTGTGTCCTTTCTCAGCAGAGCATCCTCGTGGCTCTGAGTGCTGGAAACCTCCTGGGTGTTTCCTCTGAGGATCACAGGGCTGCTCCCCTTACAAGTTTTCAACCCAGGGAGACTTTTCCTTCTCCACCATAATTTTCATGGAAATTTCTACATTATGAGTTTAAGCCTTTGGCTGCACAGGAGAAGTACCTATGCAGGTACTAAGTCCACAAGTAACTGTTTTTCTGCATTTTATGGCTGAATAAATAAACACTGCAGCCTAGATGCAAGTTCCGTACACATCAGGTAATGAATGCATCATATTAGACTCGCCCTTGCAATATATTCTGCTAATCCCTAAAACCGCAGGAATTTCGCTGGGAGCGTTCTGAAGCCGGTGCACCTTCCTCTGACATTCTGCTGCCCTGAGGGCTTCAGCCTCCTAACCCTGCTCGAGTCTTTCTTTCCCTGCTGCAAAGGAATCGCGCGTTCCCTCCGGCTGGCGCGGCTCCCTGGGCAGTGCCAGGATGGGCGAGCTCCAACCGCGCCTCGGTCCAGGGGGAAGAATGAGAGCCAGCGCACAGAGAGGGCTCTGGAATACACAAATACAACAGGATCCAAGGAGGGGAGAGCTGCCGAGGCTGGGATGGAACAGCCCTGAGCGGCCGCAGGCGGGGCTGCCCCGGGAAAAGCGCCCGGCACAGGAGCCCCCGGCGCAGGGAGCCCGGGCCGGCAGAGCCGGAACAGCTCCGGGGCTGCGGGATGGGATGGGATGGGATCGGGATGGGATGGGATGGGATCGGGACGGGATCGGGATGAAATCGGGATGGGATCGGGACGGGCAGAGCCCGCACAGCTCGGGGCTCCCCGCAGCTCTCCGGGCCAGCCCAGCCTGGCAAACCCCGCTGGGCAGCGCCGCGGGCTCGCTGTGTGACCGCACCAGGAGAGAGAAAACAGCCGGGCAGCCGAGAGCAGGGGATGGGGAAATGGGGAAATGGGAATGGGGAAATGGGGATGAGGGGAAATGGGGATGGGGAAATGGGGAAATGGGGAAATGGGGATGAGGGGAAATGGGGATGGGGAAATGGGGAAATGGGGAAATGGGGATGAGGGAAATGGGGATGGGGAAATGGGGAACTGGGGAAATGGGGATGAGGGGAAATGGGGATGGGGAAATGGGGAAATGGGGAAGTGAGGATGGGGAAATGAGGATGGGGATGGGGAAATAGGAATGGGGAAATGGAAATGGGGAAATGGGGATGGGGAAATGGGGAAAGGGGGATGGGGAAATGGGGAAAGGGGGATGGGGAAATGGGGATGTGGAAATGGGAATGGGGAGGAAATGGGAACGGGGATGGTCCCCGGGCGGGCCGGGTCCCCGGCAGGTGGAGCCGCAGGTTCGGCAGCGCGGAGCGGATCCCGCCCTGGCGGCTGCTGCAGGGCACGGCCAGCCCGGGGCACAGACCCTGCCCGAGGCACAGACTCTGCCCCGGCACAGACCCTGCCCGGGCACAGACCCTGCCCTGGCACAGACACTGGCACAGACCCTGTACGGGGCACAGACACTGCCCGGGCACAGACACTGGCACAGGCACTGCCCGGGCACAGACCCTGCCTAGGGCACAGAAGCTGGCACAGACTCTGGCACAGACCCTGCCTAGGGCACAGAAACTGGCACAGACTCTGGCACAGACCCTGCCTAGGGCACAGAAACTGGCACAGACCCTGCCCGGGGCACAGACCCTGCCCGGGCACCTCTGCCGCCCCTTTGCCGGGCTCACCGCCCTCGCCCCGGGCTCCAAGGCAGGATCCTGCTGCACCTTGGCTTTTCCGCTTGCACTTCACCAAATCCCTTCCAAAATCTGTGAATACCATCCACAGCAGCTCTGCCCCTACATATAGTGATGGATTGTTCTTACAACAGGATGTCTTTTCCATTCATAAAACCTTTTTTTTTTTTGAAAGCTGACACAATTTCAGCTGAGCTGAGACACAATTTATTTCAGCTGACTTGGTAATTATTGAAGCATTCCATTTTAATCTGGGTGATGGTTAATGAAATCTGCCATAAAATCGTTTGTGGCTTTAGTCTTTGTAGGAAAACCTCACAAATATGTAATAGATAGGAGAAATAAATAGGAGCAGCATGGAATGCATTGTTATTTTCTGTCCCAGCTAATCAAGGGAAGCCTATACATCAACATGGCCTGATGGTGCCAGGATGACAGACTCATTTCTCCAATGAACCCTTTTCTTCTTATATGGCAAAAAAGCACTGCATCCTAATGACATCATCTAGAAAAATCCTCCTTCCTGAAAAATACTATATTCTTTTTTGTTGCCTAGCTACGTGCTGCTGTTACCTTAGAAGGCTGTAGATTCATCTGAGTGATCCTGGTGGAGCTGAGTGCTTGAACAGAGGAGTGAGTGATGCAAATTTATAACCCTTGTAAAGATATGAAAGAAAGGGCTGAGTGTGAAAGAAAGGCTTTGCAGCAAAGCAATTTTCTGTGCATGTCATATTTTTTTATGACACGAATTGTTGAATAAAGACATTTCACCCCAGGGGCACACGAGCGGGCAGAGCCTGACTGACACACACTTGGTGTTTTTAACGTGAGAGTCTGATGCCAAGGCAACATTTGCCTGATTCATGTTAATTACTGCTGTGAGTAAGTGTAGAGGAGGGAAAACAATGTTGAGGCCTGATTCTGATCTAATTTCCAAAACTGTGACATGGAAAAATGCCATGGAAAGCACCCAGAGTGCTGAATTCCACTGGCACCAGAGAACGGGAGGATCACTGAGTCTTTCCTGGGTAGAAGAAGCTTTGGTGAATTTGATGGGAAATCAAAGGTTTCCACTGTGATGTGCCTGTCAAGAAACCCTGACTGGAAACTCTGCATGCCTGAGACACCCAAGGCCGGGAGCTGGGCTGGGCTGGGCTGGGCTGGGCCGGGCTGGGCTGGGCTGGGCTGGACTGGACTGGACTGGGCTGAGCCGGGCTGGGCTGAGCTGGGCTGGGCTGGGCTGGGCTGGGCTGAGCTGGGCTGGGCTGGGCTGGGCTGAGCTGGGCTGGGCTGGGTTGGGCTGAGCTGGGCTGGGCTGGGCTGGGTTTGGCTGAGCTGGGCTGGGCTGAAGCCCCACTGAAGACCCCAGTGTGCTGCCATTCCCCAAATGTGGGTTTGCCTCTGGGAAGATGAACAGGTAAATAAAGTTATTTCTCACCTGCCTCACTGCAGCTGGTTTGGGTGCAGGATGTCGTTGGTGCCCATCAGGATTTTGCAGTTTTGTCTCTAGGACTGACAGACTTTAGCACTGGATTTGGATTCAGATTTATCTAGTTAGGGCTGGCTTTCATATAAGATTTGCATTTGCTTTCACACTGTAACATTTTTCAAATCTGCTGCCTATAAGCCCCTTTATGTAAGAAACACACTTCATACCATTCTCTTACTTCACTCAACTTGCTCTCTGTATTTAATCATGAGCCTAAACACTGACCATTTTATATTTTTTTTAAGACAGTGGTGGATAATGAAGCATATTGTGATTATAATAATTACATGATTTCTCAAGAACAGAATCAGAATGAAATTTGACAGTTTAAAATTAAAAAAAAAAAAAGTAAGAAAATTCTTTTCGTTCTAGTAGAACTCTACAATTGGAATTGTGGAGGTTTTTACCACAATGTCTTGTGCAGCAGCAGAGGCAAAGCAGGAAATGTGACATTCAAAAGAAGCAGAGATTCCTTTCACTGCCATGATGCAAACATGGGATTTGCCAAACTCAGCACATTCCAACTGGACAAATTCCGAGTTTTTCCTGGAAGAAATGATAATATCTCCCACATCCAAATTCCCACACACTTTACATGGGTGATTCCACCCACCACAGGAAAAGACACCACAAATTCTGTATTGGCTTATAAAGAAGCACAAAACTTTTCCAATTCAGATCCCTAAGTCTCCCCTGTGACTGTGAGTTTTTGTCCCTGTTTCAGGGTTTCATTTCTGGATCTGTAAGGAAAATGGGGTTTCCTCTCAAGGGAGGTTCAAAATAGAAGAAGGTTTTGAGTTAAGGCCCTAGAATCGACAAGAATTTTTTGAAACATGACTCGTAACTATTATCAAACATGATTCATTCACTTATCAGACATAGTTCATTCACTTTTTCACAGACTGAGCCTTCACAGCATTAAGTTGCTGTGCTGTAATATAGCAACACTTAGTGTCAGCAAGAGCAAACCTTCCACAAATAGTACGTAAAAATCTTATAGTAAAGCTAAAAAACGCAAATAGTCAACGACACGCATATGACAGTCTCTATATGTATCAGCAAGGAGGGAGAATTGCAGGAATCCTAAAAATCAGAGGGTTGTGAGAAAGGAAAATGCAGGCCTGGGAAAGCTGGGAAAGTTAGATGCTAAAGCAGCAGAAATATTAGTAATGCAAACATGAGAGAATGTGAGAATAGAACAATAGGCCTATGTTAGATGCTGCCTTAAGTAATAACAAGTTTACTTAATGTATATCTTTAGAAGGTTAAAGTTCTGAATAGACTTTTGTGCTTTGATACTAATGAACAAGCTATTGTTTGAAACTAGGCCGCACGTGTGCTTTATATTATTGGATGAAAGTATTGTCAATGTTCTTATTCTCTATGTGTGATTGGCTGAAATGCAGATGGAAATGGCTTTATGATATGCTGTAACACTAAGTCTCTTTGGCATTCTGCTTGGTTCAGTGAGAGGTTGCATCCATTTTGTCTCCATTGTTGTAACAATGTGCTGAGCTGGATGCTGAATAAATCTCTACAAGAACAAGCTTTGTCACCCCAAGGAGGGGCAGCTCTGTTTGATTCTGTCCCCACCAGGAGCTCACATTGCCTGCAGGGGTTCTCAGCCTTGCCAATGCACATTTGGACACAGGTCTGAAGGCATTTGTGTAAAAAAAGATACATTAACCATTCCTTGACTGTCGAGATCATTTGTTTGTCAGAGTGACCTCGAGAAAAATTTCAAAGTCTCTTTTCCTTGCCCGGCGCTTAAAGAAGGAGTCAGAGCTCTTCATTTCTCGGTCTCAGCGTTGTTTATTTTATTTTATCTATAAAAAATTTTCTCCTGCCCTGCTGAGGTCAGCTCAGCAGGGCAGCCACAGGCACTCTGCCTGCCCCTGGGGAGGTGTTATGTCTTTATACTACAAACTACGTGTGCAATGTTTACAATAACTTCCCAATGCCCATCACCTGTGTTAGACAGTGAGCTTCTACTCTAAACCAATAAGTAAGTGCCAACATCACCACAGAAGATGGAGGCCAAGAAGAAGAAGGAGAAAGGCTGGACACACCCAGTTCCCTCCATCTTGTCTCCATAACCCCCCTGTACCAAAATCCCAAAATGCATATTTCACCCTGTGATAACTTCACTAATATTCTACTTAAGCTCTTGTGGCTTGCTGGTGTTCATATAACGTTGGTAATTTGCTCCACGGGTCATAATCAAACCCACAGGGGCACCTTGGGCTCTGTGCCAGGGTCTGTGAGACCCCTGGCAGGGGTCCTGGCTGCTCAGGACAGCCAGAGGGATGTCCTGCATCCCAACACTTGACCATTTTTCCTGTGTGGTACACAGAGGAGGGCAGCACAGCTGGAGTTCCACTCTGCATTGCCACAAACACTCTCAGCTGTGTTCCTGCCCTGTGTCCTTCCTCAGCAGAGCATCCTCGTGGCTCTGGGTGCTGGAAACCTCCTGGGGGTTTCCTCTGAGGATCACAGGGCTGCTCCCCTTACAGGTTTTCAACCCAGGGGACTTTTCCTTCTCCACCATAATTTTCATGGAAATTTCTACATTATGACAACTCTATCCAGGTTTTCAGAGCTGCTGAGAGGCAACTTTTGAAGACTCTGTCCTGCAGGTGTATGGAGAAATGAGTTCTTGGGTTAGCAAGGGTGACTTTAGGCTGCTTTCTACCCAATTTCCTACCTGTCAGATGTTTAGCTCCTCAATAAAATAGAAGAAGGTCTGTAAAACTGTTACTCAGTGGTCAACTGACAGTGTAAACAGATGCTAGGAATTCTTGGGATTAACAAAGAAAGCAGAAATTCTCATTATCTACAGTGAGAGCCCATGGGAACATGTAGTTTGAATAATCCATGTTTTTAATCTGTACTTTCTGTCCCCTAATGTCCAGAGAGATGTATTAGTTAAGATAGAGAAGGGCAAGTGGGGATTATTTGTGTTTATACACGGAGTGAGGAACCCCAGGTTCCTAAGCCACAAGAGAAAACTCCTGCAGAAAGCTGTAAAACCACTGCAGGTGTGAGGGACACATGAGGGAAATCTTATTTTCTGCTTCACCATACCCTAAATGGGGATGGTCTGTGTGAAAAATGCATGTATTTTATGATTGGCTTTTAGCAAATATTAAAATGAATATTAGATGTGTGGTGTTAGGAAGTAATGCTGTATTAATTCTCTTAAGTACTGTGTTAAACATAGTTTTAAGTTATAAAAATTGTTAAAATAGAAACTGTGCTATGTAGGATGCTTTGTTTAACAGAGAGGACATGCAGTGAGATTGCAGCCACAGGACACCTGAATCTTTCAGAGAAAGGGAATTTATTGCCTTCTTATCAGAAGAAATGAACTTCTTCCCACCTTGAAGGTGCTGTTAGGATTAGAAGGAAGAAGTTGACACTGACCAGACAGAATCCTGTGTTTGAATGGAATTTATGCATCATGGATGAAGTGTATGAACATGCAATGGGCTGTTGTTTTTAAGGGTTAATCCTTTGTTGGCAGGGGTCCTTTTTCGGGCTCGTGATGCCCAGAAAAAGGTACCCGGACATCCGTAACTCTTTGCTTTTATTGTCTCATATTGTCCTGATTTAAATTGTCCAAATTATTATGACTCTAATTGTATTACTATTTTTATAACCATTTTATTACTATTAAACTTTTAACAATTTCAAAAGCAAGTGATTGGCAGTTTTCACAGTCTGTGTGTGTTAAAAAAAAATCAGAAAAATATACAGAAAAATCCTCCATCAAGAGCCTCTGGTGGTTCCGTGTGTGGAGTTTTTATTGTGTTTACCATGTCCTTATTGTCCATTCTTCTTTAGATATCTGCCACAGACAGCTGCTGGAAATGGCTGTAAGTTGAGTCTGACCCAGGATGGCTCCTGTAATTTGTTATTGGAAATAGAATCATTCCTCTTGCCAGGAGCTATTGCTGGCAGACAGTAAATCTTCCTTTCTCAGTTTGCTTCCTTAGCACTGTGTAATTCCTGTAACACAGACAGACAGACAGACAGACAGACAGACAGACACTTACTTTGCCTCCTCCCTAAACCAACTGCCTGTAAATTCAGAAGCCTTTTCATGGTCTCTGAATTCCAGATATTTCTCGTGAAGGGGCTCTGGCATCCCCCCCAGGAGGATACACGGTGCAGGAATTGTAAGAGGATATTTGGCACTGCAGTCCCAGGGGATGATGAATGTCACACACATTGGCTATGACAGGCTCAGTATGAAAAAGAGGAATTGGGGGTGATTGAAGAAAACAATTATGGAAATGTCTTAGGTCATGTTCTGCTTTTACTCTGCACTTGAAATGCAATAGGGGCAGGCAGCTGAGCCCATCCCGTGGGTGCTGTGAGCCCAGGGGATCCCAGGCTCTGCCTGCCCCAGCCAAGAGCTGGGAGGGAAACCCATGGGTGAAAATCTAAAATAAAGTGGGGTTTGAGTTAAACTGAGACAGAATCCTTTCCCCAAGTACACCCCAAGATACATCAGTGGTTTGCTAAGAGTCTGTGGAGAGGAAGAGGAGGAACTCTGTGGGCACAGTGAAACTGGAGCTGCCCCTGTGCCAGGGCTTTTTTCTGGAGCTGTGATTCACCTGGCTCTGCTGGTCACCAGCTCATCAATGCTGCAAGTTCTGTGGCTTACTCAGAGCAGTGAGAAATTCAGAGCACCTGAAAGATGAACCATATTTCCAGTTACTCTTGACCCAAGTTATTTTTTGCACGCCTTCACAGGAGTTTAAGAAGTTCTTTGCTTTACATTATGAGCCATGGATTTAAACTGCCTATTTTATCATTCTCTACCTGGAAATGCAACAGTTCTGCATTCTTTTGCAGTGATCTTTAGAATTTCTGGTCTGGAGCTGAGAGGAAGCACAGCAGCCATGAAAGGCTTATTAGTTGTGCAGCTCTAACAATGGATTTAGTTGGGTTTCTGCTTGCATTTCCCCCTTGGCATTCTGTGTGAGCTTTCTAAGCTGTATCGATTTCTATTGACTCCAAAGCTCATATTTCTCACATTATTCTTTCAGTCCCAATTCGTGGCTACCACTACTCAATCAAAAATATTACCTGCCATGAAATCCAGGAGTAATTCTGAGGGCAAGCTTGCCCTGGCTGCAGGGCTGTGCTGCACATGCCAAGGCAGGGGACAGTGGATGTGGCATTTGTCACCTCCCCTGAGGAGCCTGTGCAGGGCTGAGAGCTCCACCTCTGCTGGTGATTGCACAGCTCAAGGAGTCCTCTGCTCTTACCCCATACATTAACTGCCAGACAATGGAATATAAATAGGCCTCATGTGAAAAGGTCTGATACAAACCAAACCAGCTAGCCCCGGGCTGTTCAGCTCACACTAATCTCTGATTTTAATGGTGATGGTGAGGAAAATTTGATACCATGTTTGCACTATATCCTAATTTTTGTGGGATAAGGAAAAAAAATGTTGTTTTTCATTTCCCTGTATCTCCATCTCTCTTGCTTAGGTTAAAACCCCAATATATTTCATGCTGCTGCCTCTGTCTCTCCTCCCAGTGGCCTGAGTGTGTCAGTTCTGTAATAAAAATAATAATAAATGCTGCTATTTCTTTCTCCAGGTATTTGGGAGGCAGCCAGGCTCACACTTGTGCAGGAGTTTATGTAACTTGGCAAGAACAGACCCTTGTGGGTATCTCTACATTTGTATAGAAATAACTTCACCCACACAATGGCTGATTAATTAGACTTGAGCAGTGCAGATGAGCTGAAAGGTGAGGAGGAGAGAAATCCACAACTTCAGTGTAGAGCACACTGAGAGCAATGCTGACCCCCAAAGCTCAGTGCTGCTCATCCAGCCTTTGGACTGTGCAAAATATTCCTGTTACTGCTATCCAGTTGTGAAAGAGTTCTGATGTAAGACAGCAGCGACCCCAGAAGTAATAATATTAATTTGATGTAAAAATAGAAATGCTATTTATAACATGGCATTTGACCTTGAACAAACACTGATGAGGAAGAATCACATAAAGTTCATGCAACCCCCAAATTTTTCTTTTTTTACCTGAAAATTCAAAGGGGAGGGTGTTAGGTGTAAGGTTTTACATGCTTGGTTTAGTTAAGTTTAGTTTAGTTTAACTTAGTTTCTCACTGCACCCCCTGCAAAGTCTGTGCTTGTCATTTGGACCATGAAATTGCCCCTGCACCAAATACAGAATAAAGGAACTCCTTTGGGTTTGTTACCCCAGGAATGATTGGAAAACCAGGATCAAACTGCATGTTTTACATTTTCCAGATGATGAAATGTACTCAGGCCGAGAGAGTGCACTAGAAATGAACACTGGCACTTCTCAAAAGCTTGAGAAAAAGTGAAAGGGAAGAGAAACAGAGAAATAATACAAAAGGAAAGAGATAACAGGAAACAAGAAACTGGGTGTACTACAACAGTGAAATGCAAAACAAGGCACCTTAAGTGGAAAGTCTATGAAATGAGGAAAATTAAAATCATGCAAAGATGAAATTAAAATTAAAAAAAGTAATCCCCTTTTTAGAGAAAATTAGAAGCTAGAACAATAGAAAATAAGGGTAGAAAAAGCAAGGCATGAAAATCTCTTTGAAATAGAAATAAATTCCAGTTCATGTATCTGTTAGAATCATGGTCAGGCAGAAGTGGAAATGGAGGGCAGGTGAGAAGGAGATGATCCTAAAGTCCTTCAAAGAGGCTGGAAAATCCCCATTTGAAGCCTGTGGACTCATATGCACCCCACTGAAATCAGTGGGGGATGCCACAGTAATGTACACATGAAAATACAATAATTATAATAATTACCAACAAATAGGAAAAATACAGCAATAATTACCAGCAACTACATGCTATGTGAAGAGATATGTTCTGTTTCTCAAGTGATTAACCTGAATTTTCAGGTAATTCCTTCCAGCTTCACAGAAAAGCTGCACCTACAAAGGTCAGAGGGGGTGCCCAGCTGGTGACCCCTGTGATCCCCAGGCAGAGGAGCAGGAGCAGCCTTGGCACCGTGTGCTCATCCCTCCAGGAACAGCACAGCCCCAGCCCATCTCCCTTTCCAGTAAAGGACACTGCAAGGACCCAGTGCCAGGTCCTGGGCAGGATCCTGTGACCATGGTGGTGTTCCATAACCCTTAATTCAGTACTTGTACCTGGGTGCTGGCAAAATACCCCAGTGTTTCCATGGAATCCTGAATTTTCTGTAGGATTTCTACTGGGTGTAACTTTATTTTCAGTCCCTTTTCCTGAGGAAACACTGTTCTCTCAAGGTTTTTATTCATCACTTTCACATATGCCTTTCCTGATAGTTTTCCTGCAAATGGTCCATCTCACATTTACATCATTAAAATACTCATAATTCTCATCAGCAGAAAGCTTGATTACTTTTACAGGATTACAGGAGATTACTTTTTCAGCCTGCAAAGCAAAATGCAGCTTCTTTGAGTTGTGCCAATGAAATCCCCATTTTTAGTGTGTTTCCAGTCCAATAGTGCTTTATGTGGCACAGAAGTGGCACTGCCTCTTTGGTTCTGTTGCTTCTCAGATTTCTCTTTTTTCACACAGAAAATAATCAAAACCACCCCCACTTCATATGTCAACTTCTGAAGTGTGACCCTGACACACAGCAAAGGTACCCAACAAAGTTTGATGCAAAAGACATAAAACCTCCCTGAGAATAGTTTCAGGTGAAATGTGAGGCAGAAAACCCCCAAATTTTAAGGAAGCCAGCTGAACACCAGCCATATCTAGCAGTGTATTTATATAATTGATTGTCTATAAATTCAGAATGATCAAGGTGGCTTGGCAGATTCCAGTTTATCCAACTGAAGTATCCAGTGTAGTTCCAGTGCTACCCATAATTTATTTACCACATGGTTCCAAATGCCAGCCAGAGGTTTCTGCCTCAGCTCAGTCAGCTGAAGCACGCACGTTTTGCCACCAAACTCAGTCTGTTTGAACTGACAAGGCTATTTTGGTTGCTGTTTTGGGAGACAGGCAGGGACAACTTGCTGCAAGCACTTGATGATCTTTAACTACCACGTTATCACTCCCGACTGCAGTTTGTCAGCGGGAAGCGGCCAAACCCACCCCGAAAGTGTGGACTGGAGAATTATAACTGGCTCCTGAAAATAGCAGGATATTCACCCACTAGCTCAAACCCACAGAGTTTTCTTTCCCTTACTTTATTCCCTACATCTCTAACTCGGTTCCCATCACCTCCCTGCCTCTTGCCTTCTTTAACCTCGTTTCTGCCGCTGACTCGGAGCCCTAAAGCTGACCCGGGTTTGATGGCAGCCGTGGCCGTCCGCAGGCACCGGGATTTCCCCGCTCCGCCGGGGCTGTAATCTTTGGGGAGCAGAGGCCGGGGCTATTTTGGCCGCACAATGTCAGACACGTTTCGGTTGCTAGGTAAACAGCGGGCTGTGTACACGGCGCTGGGTGAGCCACGCCGGGGACGGGTATAGTTATCTGCTGAGTCCTTTCTTCACCCGATCACATGCGCATGACTGTGCCGCTCATGAGATAAGACTTTCACTGTCTCGCTTTGCTGCTCAGGTGAAAGCGAGAGGAGAATTTGACCTTTGTGTGGCTGCTGGCCTCTCGAACCGCTCACCCCGCACGTGTGTGCGTGTGAGCCCCGCACGGGCAGCGCTCCGAGCGCTGGGAGAGGCGGCACAGGGATGCCAAGGGCGCGGGTATTCCCATTAACACTGCCGGAGAATCCCCAGCTCCCAGCCGTGACAGAGCCGGGGAAGCTCCCTGTGCGCTCCGTGAGCGCTCCCACGGGCTGGGAGGGGAAATGAGGGATACACAGAGCAAATGCTGCGGGTATAGCACCGGGGGCAGCGGAAACAGGGGACACACACAGCAAATGCTGTGGGCATTGCACCGGGGGCAGCGGAAACAAGGGACACACACATCAAATGCGGTGGGCATCCCACTGGGGGCAGCTGAAACAAGAGCACATCCCACTGGGGGCAGCTGAAGCAAGACACACAGAGCAAATGTTGCGGGCATGGCACCGGGGGCAGCGGAAACAAGGGACACACACAGCAAATGCTGCGGGCATGGCACCGGGGCAGCCGGAGGGGAGCACCGGCCGGCAGGGCAGGGCAGGGCAGGGCAGGGCCGAGCCCGGCAGCCCCAGGGTTTGCACAGCCGAGCTCCGGGCCCGGCCCTCGCCTCCCCCCGCGCTCGCTGCCGGCCGAGCCGCGCCGACGGGCGGGACCCCCGCGCTGACAGCGGAGCGGAGCCGATCGTGCCTCCCCCCACCCCCGGGGGGCTCCCGCCTCCTCCCGGGCTCCCCGCGCCGCCGCCGCCCCCGCACAGCGCGGCGGAGCCCGCGGGGGCGGCGGCGCTGCCGAGGATGCGCTGGCGGAGCGCCCGGCGAGCGTCACGGCGGGGAGGGCCCCGCGCCTCCGCCGGCACATAAAGAGCGGCGCGGGAGCGGTGGCGGCAGCAGAGCTCGGGGAGCTCCCGCGGCAGCCACCGGGGAATCCCTCACCGAACCCTCACCGCGCCCTCGCTCCGCGCAGCGCCCAGAGGTAAGCGCGGCTGCGGGGCCGGGGCTGTGCGGAGCTGTGCGGGGACAGGGGCTGTGCGGAGCTGGGGCTGTACGGGACAGGGGCTGTGCGAGACACGGTCTGGAGCTGTCCGGAGCTGGGGCTATGCAGGGTTCTGGGCTGTGCGGAGCCGGGCTGTGCGGGGTTCTGGGCTGTGCGAGACAGGGGCTGTGCGGGACAGGGTCCGGAGCTGTCCGGAGCTGGTGCTGTGCGGGGTTCTGGGCTGTGCGGGGCCGAGGCTGTGCGGAGCTGTGCGGGGACAGGGGCTGTGCGGAACAGGGTCCGGAGCTGTCCGGAGCTGGGGCTGTGCGGGGTTCTGGGCTGTGCGGGGCCGGGCTGTGCGGGGTTCTGGGCTGTGCGGGGCAGCGGGCGCTGACAGCCGTGCCGTGCCCGCAGCCCGGGCTGACAGCCGTGCCCTGCCCGCAGCCCGATGACCCTGAACCGCGGGGACAAGCGGCGCGGCAGCACGCCGTTCGCGGCGCAGCAGCACCTGCACCGCCGCAGCATGCCCGTGGACGAGCGCGACCTGCGGCCGCTGCCGCCCGAGGAGCTGTCGGGCTTGGTGCGCTGCACCTCGTACAGCCCCGGCGGGCAGCACCGCCAGAGCTGGGCCTCCGACTCCTCCGACTCCGTCATCTCCTCGGGCAGCGACTCCGACGCCAGCCTCTACAAGGTGATCCTGCTGGGCGAGCACGGCGTGGGCAAGACCAGCCTGGCGCGCATCTTCGGCGGCGTGGAGGACTGCGCGGACGCCGAGGAGGCCGGTGAGGGCACGGCGGGCTCGGGGGTGCCGGGGAACCCCGGCTCGGAGCCTCCCCTGCGGCCACCGGCAGGGATGGAGGAGGAGAACTTCTTTTGCTGAGCTCTTTTTATTTAATTTTCCGTAGGAAATACATACGACAGATCAATTGTAGTTGATGGAGAAGAAGCATCTCTCGTGGTGTTCGATATATGGGAGCAGGTACTTACAGCTCTTTCCTCAGGCTTTTGCTTTATGGCTTGGTGTGTAGTTCTCTTAAGGAAAGAAAAAAAAATTAGAAATGCAACAACTATGCCTATTTGTTCAATCAGATAAGTGACATTAAAAAATTAGAATTCATACTGCCTTTTGTTCTCTCTGCAATTAATTTCTTGTAGCTAGGCAGGCAGTTTAAAACTCTGAATAGAGCTGAGTGAGACTCTCTTAATGCTTTGAATAATCGGTATCTTACATGAGCAGCCCAGGGAATTACTGTAAAATTAGAGATTGTCAATCTGATCAGTGCAAACCTGATATTATTTCTGGAAACAAGAGAAATTTATTTTGTTTTGTATTTTAAATAACAAAATGTTTGAAATTTTGGGGAGATTGACTTACTTTTACTGATTTTTTTATAATAAAGCTAAGAAAAGAATCTTTAAGGTGCTTACAGTAATAAATGATCATGCAGTGTTGAATAGATTTTTCAGCACAATAAATGCATTTCTTGTCTGTTGTTTCAGGATGACAGCCAATGGCTCCAGAACCACTGCATGAAAATGGGAGATGCCTATATTATTGTCTACTCAGTGACAGACAAAGTTAGTTTTGAGAAGGCTTCTGAGCTAAGAATCCAGCTGAGAAGAGCAAGGCAGACAGAAGATATTCCTATAATCCTCGTGGGAAATAAAAGTGACCTGGTCAGGTCCCGGGAGGTCTCAGTTGATGGTAAGAGACATTGAATTTTGCAAGTGCTGTCTAAAGCAGTGGCAAAGGCTGTGCAGGATCATGGCCAGTAGGAATGTCTGGGTTTGATATAGAAAAATGTGTGCTTTGAGCATCACTGGGAAGTGGAGCCAGCTGGCTGTGCTGCAGGGCTTGGTACCACAGAAAACGCTGGAGATGGGTGTGGGGGAAGATGTGTGGCTGTGCAGAGCTGCAGTGGGAGAGAAAAATGTATCAGCAGCTTCAGCACAGGACTACTAAAGCCAGGCTTTAACTGTATGGTACATGTGCAGCAGCACTTGCCAGGCCTGGGATGTGACAGTCGGAGCTGTGACAGCCTGAGCTGTGCAGGGGACACAGTGCCATGTCAGAGCCAGGCAGCCTCAGGACAGGGGGTCCCATACAGCCTGTGCAGCCCTTTCTGCTGCAGGTGACTCCAGCACATTTGAGCTGGGCTGGTGGCACCAGGCTCACACAACCCAAAAGTCTTTTTGTGCTCTTCAGCTGTGATCAGTGAGAATCCTCTCAGCCAGCTCCAGCTGGCATTTGGGTACCTGGAGCACAGGAACCAATGCCAACACCACAGCCTTGATTCTGCTTATTTAAACATTTTGTGGGGCTTTTTCTTTGGCTGGGTTTTGTTTTTGAGTGAGTTTTGTTGTTTTCCACTGGAAAGAATACTCTGAAATATTGGTGCTTTGATGATGAACCATCTCTCCCTATCTGGTTTTCCATGCTCCCAGTGTTAAATTCCTGCTCAGGGAATTGACTGGAGTTCATCAGGAGATTACTTTTTCAGGCTGGGGCAGGGTGTGATTGACCTGTCATAGTTCTGACATCTGTACTTTCCTCAGGTTTACAACTCTGCCATTATTTACCACAGCTGACTGTGGAAATTTGTGCTGCAGCAATGGTCCAGGTCTAAGTGCTTATGTCCAGAACACTGAATATCTTTTATTTCAAATTCAGCCCTGGCCAGATTCAGTGGTGCACGACTTTGTGACCTCTACTGATGTGTTCAATGACTTGACCTTGTGGCCTCTATCAGCTCCACTTCTGTCGGTGTGCAGAACTCACTTGTTGCAGCAAGGCAGAGGTGTAGAATTGCTCAACAGCTTCCAGAATAAAGCCCATTTCTTTCTGTACATCACTGTAGGGGGTCTTTACCCAGAGTCAGTTTAATGCAAAAGCAGGACACTCACAGTGTTCCATATCAAACCACAAGCACACTTCCCAGGGCTTCTCCTAAATCAGCTTTAGCTCTTACACAGTACAGGCACAGGCTGCCTGAGGGACTATTGCTGCCATGTATTCAGATCCATTGATCAGATGAGATTTCTGACCACAGCACAACAAAACCAAGGACAGCGAGGGGGCAAAACCATGAAGTGCAAATTTGGGTTTTCCTGTTTTGCAGTCAAGCTCTTTCATGGTGTTGAAGGCACTTTGCTTACCTGGAGCCAATTCCTGTTCTGTTCTGCTGACAGTGTGTGTGAGAAGAAAACCTCTCCACTGACCTGTCTGTCTGTCTGTCTGTGCAGAGGGCCGGGCCTGTGCCGTGGTGTTTGACTGCAAGTTCATCGAGACCTCAGCTGCTCTGCACCACAACGTGAAGGACCTGTTTGAGGGCATCGTGCGGCAGATCCGGCTGCGCAAGGACAGCAAGGAGGACAACGCGCGCAGGATGGCCAACGCCAAGAGGAGGGAGAGCATCAGCAAGAAGGCCAAGCGCTTCCTGGGCAGGATTGTGGCCAAGAACAACAAGAAGATGGCTTTCAAAGCAAAATCAAAGTCTTGCCACGACTTGTCGGTGCTATAGGAGCCCTCGGGGAGGATGGACGAGCCCCTGACCCCTGAGGATCCCCGTGGGGACAGCGGCCGTGGCTGCTCCAGAGACTCTCCTCAATGCCTTAAGGTGCTCAAGCAAGTCTGGAAGATACACTACAGTGCTTCATTGATAAATGGGTTAAGTTTCAGTGTGTGCAAGTAAATGAACTAACTTGAAATGTGAGGCTTGACATGCCCACTGTGTACATATGTTCTATATCTTCTTGTCTTGTGGATACCAGAGATGCAAAGATAAGAAAGGATAATTATCACCATAGACTTGTCTCGTTTGCAGAGCAAAACTTCAACTTGTACGCAGGCTCGTACACTCTTTTTAGTACAAAGCAAGCAATGATAAATCTTTTTAAACTTAAATGTGGGGAGGGTGGAGTAGAACCACAGTAGAATGGGAGAAAACAAATTATATATATATTTAAATACAGAACAGATATCATTTTATTAAGTTAATTTGCACTTCCATTAACTGTTATTCAATGAATTGGTTACTTGTTTACATGCAGATTTTATAATAAAATATTATTTCCTGTAATAATAAACTGTGTTTTTCTCATAATGTGGCTAAAGAATGAGAGAACAGTATTTTTATATTGACCTTTTTCCACTGTACCAAATGTTACACACAGACTGAAGATTTACATGTGATAGAGTTCTGGAACAAGATGAATTGGGAAAATCCTCTGTCCTCTTCTTTATTAGAGGAGTTCTTTAAGAAGTAAACCCTGCTTTTATGAAAACTCTACTTCAGCAGCTCTTCTTGGGAAGGGAGCCCCTGACCCTTGTTCATGCTCAACCTGGTTCTCATCAGCTCTAGCAGGAGCAGGGCTTTATAGACTGCCTTTAGTGAGATTGATGTGCTGTGTTTATATTGATAAATTGAGCCCTGGAATGTTTGAAGTCCTCTCCTGCCTTGAAGGTCTTGTCTTACAGCCAATAAGCAAATGCAGGAGGTTGTTTTTTTCCTTTTTGGCAGCAGTATAATTGTCCAATCTATTCCCACTCCTGCAGATGTGGTTCCAAGTGGTTTCAAGAAGTTCAAAGCAGGCTGGCAAGGGTGTTTGAAGGAGCTGTGGGATTCAGTTGTGTACAGTGGCCTTCAGTGCTGCTTTTGTGGCAATTCAGTGTGTTATAATCATTGTTTTTCCATGATTTTTCCCTGTCTGCTATTAATGAAGTTAAAACCAAACACATTGCAGTGCAAGAACTTGGATTTATGGTATTTTCTTTATAAATTCTGCTTCATAGGATACATTCTCTTAAAAATAATCCATAAACTCTGTTCTCAAAACCCATGAAACACACATTCCTCTGCCTCTTTCACCGTCCCTGCCTGAGCTCAGTTCATTGGAGATTGTTCCAACTGCCTGGGAGCCCAGCTGGCCCATGGCTTTAGAGGGGCTGAGCTTCCCCCAAGCTCTGGGAGGCTTCCTCAGGTCTCACAGCTTTCCTTGCCCTTCCAGAGCTGGGGCAAACAACTCTCCATGGAGTTACCCAGGGCTCAGGGGGCAGGGCAGGAATTCACAGGGGGAATGCAAGAATTAGCAAATTAGCAGCTCCTGCTGTGCCCTGGTCACATGCCCAGCTCAGCTCGTGCTGCTGCTAACAGGTCACATTTCTTGTCAGGTGCTGCCTTTGTGCTCTGAGTGGTCTGAAGTGAAGGACCCTGTCCTGCAGTCAAAGCTAACACTGGCCTGAGCAGACACTTTAATTGGATTTGGCTTTATTTTTCCACTAGCCTTGCTTCCTGGCAAGCTATTTCCTGTTACATATCTATCTTTATCTATTATATATCTATTATTATCCATTTTGGGACATCTGACCACTGTCAGAGCATGGCACCAGACATCTCTGTACATGGCAGTTTTTAATGTCAGCACCCAAGCAATGCTCTGATCCTGACAATTCTGCAGCCAGAGTGCCCAAACCTGCACATCCCTATGAGGCACAGGCCAGGGTTAATGACAAAACTGTGTTGGCAAAGCCTTGGTCTTCAGTTTCCCTTTGCTTTCACAGTGAGCAGGAGAGGACTGAGCTGTCTGATGGATTTATGGGATGAAATCCTGTCCATAATAAATCCAGGAATGGGATGCACACCAGGAGTGTAAGATTGGGCATTTCACAAAGTGACAATGATGTGTGGCATCCCTGCAGCTGCAAAACCTCCTCAAGGCTGTGGTTACCAGCTGAGATTTATGCATTCTGACCTATAAATCCCATGGTTTTTACTGTTCATGAACTCAGAGGTCAGTTTAGGCCAATTCTTAAGCCTGAGATATTTCTGAGGAGCTCTGGCATGTTCCTAGTGGCTCATTTAAACTTTGGAAAAGAATTTCTATTTTGGACCTATATCATATAGGGCACTGTGAGACAATAAACTGTGAGCCACTCTAAAGAAACATGGGCTAGTCTAGAAAATTTTCTATCAGTTAATATTGTACAGTAAAATACTTATTCAAATCTTCATTGGACTAATTTTTTTCATTCATTCATTTTTTTCATTTGTTTGTACAGGTATTGGCAAAATTCAGCCATGGTTCTTAAGAAGGGGAAGGTTTGTTATTGAAGCTCTGACAATAGTATGCTCCAGATCATATTCTATGCTGTAGAAGTACCATCATGAGCACTATTTTGCAGAGATTTTGAAGCTCCTGGGAGATATTTTGCCCAGAAAAAAAAATATTGGATGCAATTTAGTGGAATTTCCAAGCAGAGTTTTTGGAAGTACAATATGCTCCACTAGATAAAAACCAGTAACAGGCTGAAAAATGTCTCTAAAAATCAAATTTCTTCAAAAGGTTATCTGCATCCTCAAACATTTGAAAGTCATCTGTAAGTTTTTGTAATTTGAGATGTTTTACTGGTGGGGTTACTCAGATTCTTACCATTAAAAGGGTGAATCTATTGTGTGAAAAAGAATGAGTCCCAGACAGCAACATTTTCTGTAATTATTACCCAAATAGAGCAGAATATAAGGGGTAATGTGTGAGTTTTCTTATTTTTTGCCAATGCACATCAGTTTTAATTTGGAGAGACATTTCACACAGCCATTTAATCTTTACTGCTTTCCCTGCTGCTGCCAGCTGAAGTTCCTACTACTGCTAATTGTGGTGGTGGATTCTGTGCTGGCACAAATCCATCTGGAGCAGGCAGTTATTAACAGCCCCAGTGCAAGGACATTGCCTTTTCTATGTGACACACGTGTTAGGAAAACAAATCAAACCCTCTGTGCCTGCTGGGCTAAACTAGACTCTCTACAGTCCCCACCATATGAAAAATGTGGAAAATAGCATTCCTCCACCTGCCAGAACCACGAAGCTTAAAATCATGTCACATAAATATAGACAAAATGTTATCTGCTGGGGAAGACTTGGCCAAAAATGAAGTTTTACTCAGAAGCATTTTCTCAAAATAGGAGTAGAAAAACCAGAGCATGATCTACATAGTAACATTGCATAACATCAGCATTCCTCACTGAGAAGGAAAATAGAGTGAGTTGACAGTGATTAAGGATGCAGTGCATGACAGAAAGCTGGTGAGATGTAGTCTAAAAAAAGGGAGTTAATACTTACTCATATCATGCTGAAATTTACTTCAAGGCTCTTAATTTTATTGAAAGACAATACAGATTTCATTTCCAGTGCATCACAGAGACCTGAATGAATCTGCAGCTGCAACCAAAGGTGATGTCTGTGCACCCCAGGAGGTTCCTTTAACTCATTATTTACCACAAGAGCCCTGGGATTGCAGGGGACACCTTGACCCCCTCATTGCACAGGGGAACACAGAACACCAACACTGCTGAAGATCCCAATCTCTAAAACTTGAAATGGTGAATTACATCTGCTGTCCTTGTGCTCTGTGCCACAGATGTTGAGCAGAGAAGTAAAAGAGGGAACAAATCCCAACTGAGTGTCTGCAAATAACGTTTCTGTAGTAGAATTCAAGAGGCAACAATATTGTTTAACCTAAAAATGTACTAAGGATTCCTGCACTAGAGGGGAGGAAACAGGCTAAAAAAATTATTTCACAAACAAAATAGTAACAGTTAAGTACCACAGAAATGTTCTGGCCACTGGTTATCATGGCAGTTGTATGTCTTGAAGACTTTCCTCTCTCTTGCTGACTTCTCCCCCTCCTCTTTTTTCCTATTTATAAATGTGCTGCTGAATGAATCATTGGAAACCAATTAGGAGCCTACAGATCTTTTTTTTTTATTTCTAATAACTGACATATTTATCACAGGAAATGAAGAAAATATTAATCTGAATTTCAATTTAGTGCTCAGAGACAGAAATAAATAGAATATGTTTGAAAATATTAATTTTGCCATTCTCCCAAAAAAGCCTACCTAAGTTTTTACACAGGGCTGGAGAAAGGAAAGGATTTGGACCACAAGTGCTCCTGCTCAGAACAGTACAGTAAGACACAGGAAAATCTCCTCAGCTTGTAGCTGGCAGTGAGTCCCAGTTCCATCAGCCTCACTTTATTAGCAGAAATGATGATGGTGCTGCTAAGCTTGCAGCCCCACTGAAGGCTGTGACCTTTTCTTTGGGAATGACAGTTTCCAGTTCAGGACCACTGAAGGCTGTGACCCTTTCTTTGGGAATCACAGTTTTCAGTTCAGGACATGCCTTGCCAGAGGAACAGTAATTTTTGTCATGTCTAAATTGGATTATTGTAATATTTTGGGCTTAACCAAGAGCTGCAGGTGGGAGATGCAGCCCTGCAAGAGGAGCTGGCAAAAGGAGCAGAGCACTCCCATGGGGGCTCCCCCACTCCCCAGAAAGGTGGGAATGCCACTGCACCAAGGGCAAAGGTGCCTCACCTCACTGCCTGTCTCTGGGCTGGCTGCAAAGCTTGTTGGACATCATGCCATGGGTGAATCTGGAGTGGAATCCCATCAGTTCTTCTATGATGGGCAAGGAAGGGTCTTGGAAGTTAAGCTGTGAGTGGTTGGCCATGCTTAGGTAGAGATGTGCTGGGTTTTCACCTGCAATTTTGTCTTGACAAGGCAATGTAACTGTTTTACTAACATCTCTTTATGAGAAAGAAGCATAAGAGGAATATGTGGTTCCAAATTGGGGTTGAGAGCAAACTCTCCATTCCAATTTGGAATTTGAATGCTCTACCAGAGCAAACTCTCCATTCCAATTTGGAATTTGAGTGCTCTACAGGAGTAAACTCTCCACTCCAATTTGGAATTTGAATGCTCTACCAGAGCAAACTCTCCACTCCAATTTGGAATTTGAGTGCTCTACCAGAGCAAACTCTCCATTCCAAATTGAAATTTGTTGTGCTCCACAGGACCAAACTCTCCATTCCAAATTGGAATTTGAGTGCTCCACAGGAGTAAACTCTCCACTCCAATTTGGAATTTGAATGCTCTACCAGAGCAAACTCTCCACTCCAATTTGGAATTTGAATGCTCTACCAGAGCAAACTCTCCACTCCAATTTGGAATTTGAGTGCTCCACCAGAGCAAACTCTCCATTCCAATTTGGAATTTGAGTGCTCCACAGGAGCCAGCTCTGCATTTCTGGTGGCAGGGACTGGTTGCAGGTGCTGGGGCCACCACTGCTGAGGGCATCTGGCACTGCCTGGGACCTGCAGGAGGTCCTGCCTGTTGGGGAAGATGAAACAGGAAAGCCTTATCAATATGATTGTCTGGCAAAAGATTTTGAGAATAGAGAAACTATAAGGAAGAGTGAAATGAAAGCAAGCTTTGAGATATCTCAGTTACTGAACAACTGGAAAACAATGGCCTGGCCAGCTGAAGGTGATCCTCTTTGGATGGAACAAAATCCTCTGCTTGCAGACAGGCCCAAGGGTCAGAGCAGACCCTACAGCTTGGCAGGAGGAGCCCAAAGAGGAGTTTTTAGGGTTTAAAATGTAACACAGTATGGTGATGTAGTGATTCTTATAGGCTGTATGTAAATGCTGTAGGATTTGTATATTGTACTATATTGGTTAGTGAGAAATAGAATATTCAACGCAGAAGATGATTTATTGTATTGGAACGGGAACCTCGCTCTCCTACCCTTCTATGCTCTTACCCCTTTTGCTCTCTCACCCTCTCACCCTCTCTCCCCCTCTCCTCTCTCATCCTGCTCCAGCTGTGTTTGGCAGCTCCCAGCAGGGCCCTGCCCCAGGCCCTTTGCAATAACCCCAAGTTCCTGACCTGGCTGCAGAGATCTCTTGTGTCCATCTGTCCCCACTGTCCTACCCCTGACACTCCTACACTGCCCTGTTCTTCCCTCCTGCAGGCCAGGGGTGCCTGCCTGGACTCTCACACACAGGGAGCTTTAAATCCATGATTTCCTTCCAGACCCCTGGAATTCAGAGGGGAGAGCTCACCACTGTCCCTCAATGAAAGCCAGAATGGAGCTGTGGGTACCAGCCAGGTGCTGAGCAACTTTCTCACAGATTTTTCAGCTTTGGGTGTCTCAGCTGTGGGGCACCTTTGTCCCATGCTTTTCAAAGCTGCAGCTTTGTCTCTGCAGCAGCCTCCATGGTGGCACACTGTCACCCTGGCACTGCCCTCCCTCTCTGGGAGTCAGCAGCTCCAACACTAACCTGGGCCAAGCTCACTGCTTCACATAATATTGTCTGGGCAAAAAAGGTCACATTTTGCTGCACTTAAGTCCCTGATTAAGCCAGCATAGCAAATTAAATGACTCTCTTCCTGAATAGCAGGGCTGTGGTTGCATTTGCAAGGCAAAGAGAATGCAAGATTTCCAGCTAATCTGTGTATGGAGAAAAGAAAGAAAAACTTATGGAATCCAAGAGTCATCTCTCATTTCTACCCTCCAGCCATATTTTCAATGGAAATAGTTTTGGTATTGAATATTGTTCTTCTGCCTTCTCACTAGTCATGAATTCTTGGATCTCTATCCCTCCTGCCCAGCCCCATATAGAAAATCTCAGAAGTCTAACACATGATATCTCAGGGAAAACAAGTAAGGTGAAAGATATGAGCAATTATAAAGTTTGAATGAATTTGAAAGGCACTAATAAAAGCATTTTATTCAACAAATCAACATTTTTGTGGAGGGTTTACAACTCACGGTCTGTAGCATTTTGGTAGCCCACTAAAGTTTGAAAAGAATTTATGTTATAGAAAACACTGAACTATTATTCTTCACAATAATAAAGGTTTTCTGTGTTTTTCTTGATACTCTGCAACAGATCTAAGTCTGTAGTAAACTGTACAGAAGTAGAGAAAATGGAAACTAAAAAACCAGGCTGTTCCAATCTACCTTTTTGTCATTACCAATAACGAGCTTTCACTTGTGAAATCACACACTTCATCATACTCATGTGTATGATAAATACACAACAAATGCATCTACATGTGGTCATTACTGCTGGTTTTCTTCTTTTTTTTCTAAGTAGGTAGTAATTTAAAAAAATAACAATGGAGGTCTAAGTTACAGCACAGAAATGAACAAACATGAGAGCAGACAGCACTGAGTGAGCAGAGGATGCCTCCTGCACATCTGCCTCATGCTCAGTGTTAGGTTTTCAGAGCCTGCAGAGCTGTGGGATCCCTGAATTCTCCACATTTATCCAAAGGCTGAGCTGGCCAAGTACCAGAGCAAAACTCCTGAACAGCCAAGTCCTCCAGCACAAAGATTTATGCTGCAAATAAACACCACTGTCCCTCCTACAGAGATTTCATTTGCAGAGTGTCCAGCTCTGTTTAGAAAGGTTGGGGGTTCCAGAAAACAGTAAATTATATTTAAAAATACATTTAAATTATACATCTAAAAAAGGTGTTAGCAGCTTTTTAACAAACATTTTTATACTCAGCCTTCAGAAAACCAGTAGTAAATGAAATAATTATTTAAATTTTACAGATCTTGGCTTGGCTAGTAATTGGTTCATTTTTAATTACTGAGTAAATAATTCGAGAACAAATCTTTATTATTTCAGTCCCCAAGTAACATTCTGCCCCTTGAGGGTAAGATGGATTAAGGGGAATTGCATTTTAACCACAGAAATTGTGAGTTGGTTGATTTTCTATTTTTTTGCTGTGACCCCTTTAAACTCACCCTGCTCTCACCTGCAGTGTGAGTGAGGACATCTCCAGACATTGAAGTGAGCCCTGCAGTCGAGTGTTTTTTCTGCTTTTCTGCTTTTTCATTTCTTTTTGAATGACTGCTGCTGATACAGTATTCATCTGAGGAGTCTGATGGAGAGCAGATGTCAAGTCCAAAAGAACAAAGCACAGGCAAATTTTGACAGGAGTTTGGATGCTGTGAATATTGTAAAGGCAAATTAGTATTTTGGGTGGTAACTTCGGGTCATCCTTGGCTGGACAAAGACTTTCAGTGCTCTCATTAATAAATGTATAGTCATTACAAAAATCATGTCAGTATTTTGTAGCTTTGTTTTCATTTAAGAGCTTGTAAGCATTCAAGTACCAAATTTTCAGTTTTGTGATGAGCGGGGTAAGTTTGGTGGCAAGTTCCTAAAATGAAGTATTTCTGTAAAATGACATTTATTGTACATTAAATTTTCTGCAATCTTTAATTTAGGTGTTGTGGCATTCACATTTTCTGATAAAATCCCTTCACCCAGGATTTTTCTCCTGGGAAGCTGAGAAGCCTCAGAGAAAAGGAAAACAATTCTGATCTCATTTGCTTCTCCTGTGTTGTGCTCATGTGCAATGTGTTTGGAGATTGTTCACCCACAGGTGATTGTTCCATTGCATTCTGCTGGGAGTTGTTTTCACTCTTTGGCCAAGCAGGGCCAAGCTGTGTCAGGACTCTGGAGAGAGTCAGGAGTTTTATTATTATCTTTTTAGCATTCTGTAAGTATCCTTTCTGTATTATTTAATATAGTTTAGTGACGAGGTAGACGGGAGACATTGCTCATCCGATGATGATCGACAAGTCTCAGATTTATTGATTAACACACTTTTATAATCACAGTAATAAGGCTCATACATATTGCAAAACTAGAGCTCACTATTGGTCAGCTATAAAAAGTCAGTCCCACCTTTCTCAGGATGTTTGTGGCTTCTTTTTTACCTCCTGTTATCACATACTTTCTTAAATAGCTTCTTGCTCAAAGAAACCATGTTCTTGAATTAGGCAGCTGTTGCTTTCTCAGATGTATTTTCTCACGTCTCTTTTCCCATCAACTATGTCTCAATAAAAAACTGTCCACAGTTTAGTTTGGTATTCTTTAATATATTGTGGTATCATAAAGTAATAAATCAGCTTTCTGAGAACATGGAGTCAGATTCATCATTCCTGCCTTCATCTGGGGAGAACCCAAACACAAAAGGGTGTCACAGTCAGACTGGAGACACACAGGGGACAGAGCAGGAAGGGGAGCACTGACATGAGCTCTGGGTTCAGGTGATTTTCCATCCCAGGGCAGAGCTGGAGAGTTTGTGATGCTGGAGCTGGAGGATGGAGAGCACACACAGGAATCCTGCAGGTCCAGGAGCTTTGGGCACCTGGGTCACCCCTGCTGCCAACTGCTCCCTGCCCAAAGTGCACAGCCAGGTCCAGGGCTGCTCAGGTTGGGCCAGGAAAAGGGAGACAACCAGAGGAGCAACAAAAACATCACTTGCACTAATTCCTGGTCTCTGAGCTGCACAAGGATTGCTTGTCATGGACATATTTCCTGAAAAATCTTTTGCTAGGAATTTTTTCTCCTGAGAAGCTGAGAGGCTTCAGAAATGAAATGTAAACAATGATTATCTGCTGCTGTGGAGTGAAACAGGTGCATCTGGGATTGGTCTCATGTGGTTGTTTTTAATTAATGGCCAATCACAGTCAGCTGGCTGTGACTCTCTGGTCAGTCACAAGATTTTGTTATCATTCCATTCCATTCCATTCCATTCCATTCCATTCCAGCCCTCTGATGAAACCTTTTCTTCTATTCTTTAGTATAGTTTTAGTATATAATTTCCTTTTAATATAATATATATAATAAAATAATAAATCACCCTTCTGAAACATCTCATCTCTTCCTTTGTCCTGGGACCCCTGTGAACACCACTACAGATTGCTGACTTCAACAAGGAGTTGTGCCTGAAGAAGACCAAGTGAAAAGTCTCCCAAGTGCTCAAGGAGGAGTCTGCTCTTCCATGCCATGGTGGGAAACTTCCTGCATCTCAAAGCATCACCTCCATCCCTCCCCTCCCTGCTTCCCCCAAGAAAGCTATTTTTAATTCATTGATTGTAAAGCTTTGTTTCCAAACAGCAGGATAGAGGTTTAATTAAAACTCCACCTGGTACTAACATAATCCAGCAAAATCCGTCCATTTCAGGAAATAAATCCTTGATGAGGTTGGTTAACCCAAGAGATGCAGTTTGGGCAGTTTTCTGCACTCTTCCTTGAATTGTGCTATATTTCTGTGAGAAAACTGCCCAAACCATTCAAATCTCTGAAATGTTTTACATGACATTGGAAATGCTTATTAAGGTCACTTGGTGAATAATGGACAAAAAACATTGACTGCATTTCAATGGTTTTTTGTCATTTCCACAAGGATGAACAGTAAGGAAATCCTGAGCTGAAATTCCCAATACTCCTGTCCCTACCTGGGTGGCAGAGAAGCACCTCTGTTGTTAAATGAACACAGAGCTCTGTAATTCCTTATTCAACTCAGTCCTGTGTATGCAAATAATGTTCTTAGGATCCCACGACAGACCCTGCTCCTTTCTGGGGAGTCAGCAGATTCAGGCCCTGCTTTTGGAATCTCCAGCACTTGTGTCCTGTCAGCAGAGTGCATTACATGTGTAAAACTGAAGGAATATTTCAGAGGCTGTCAGGTTAGAATTGTGTTACTGCTACACCATGGGAAAAACAAGAATAGAACTTGGTATTCATCACCTCATAAAAGTGAGAGGTGCATTTGCCTTTTATAAACAAAATAATTTCAGGGCAATTTCTGTGAGACACAACCACGCTGGGGCAAAGACAAGAGAAACAGAGCTCTCCAAACTGATCAGAACCAAAGCCAAACAATTCCTCCACTGGTGAGGAACACCCTGAGCCTTAAAGGTGAATGTTATGTTTTTTCCCTATTCTTTCACAATTCAGACCCATTCCAAGGGCATCTTGGAGAATGGATGGTTCTGGATGGAACTGCTGTAGCTTCCAGAATTGTTACCTTATGAGATTCCTCCAGTCCTCTAATGCAAACAGAGAATACTTTGGGGCTCCAAAGTATTCTTATTCCCTGAGGCTGGGAATAAGGAAGAAGCTGAATGTCCCCAAGAACTGAGTGGGAGGATGATGGTTTCCTGCTGAGCCTGGCAAACACAATGTGTCAAACATCACCCAGTGAGGACACTGAGCTTTCCCTCAGACCTGACTCTAGCTGCATTTCCTCCCAGCAAAGATTCAGTACCTTGAAAAAGCACAAATGGGAAAAATACTTCTATTTTCAAGGGTATTTTGGACAAAATGGCAAACTATGCAGAGAAAGAATTTGAAACCTGTACCTCATGTTATGTGTTTTGTACAGGAATGTTTTGACAGATGGATGCATTCAGACAGAGAAATTAAGAAAATGAACCCAATAAAGGTTTCCTGATTATTTTTGTTTCCAGCATCTCAAATATTTGAATGACTAAAAGCAAAAGTATGTTTCTATGTCTGGGAGGCAATTAACAACAACAAAACTGTGGACAGGTCTTTCATTCTATTTGATTAAAAATAGAGCCGAGGTCAGAGCCCTACAAAGACAAATGCTTGCACCACATTGTCTGCTGCAGAAGGGCTTTGCTGAGCTCAGAGGAGCAGTTTTAATTGAAGAAACCAAACATCTGCTGGGGTTTTGAGGAGCTGACCTGCCCCAGCTCTCTCTCCCCCACCTCTTTGCCAGCAGTGTCTCAGACATCTTTTATGGAAAATCCTTTCTTTAGGATTTTTCCTCCTGAGAAGCTGAGAGGCCTCAGGAATAAAAAGTAAATATTGGTTATCTGCACATTGTGGAATGCAACAGGTGGATCTGGGATTGGCCCATGTTGGATGTTTGTAATTAATGGCCAATCACAGTCAGCTGGCTCGGACAGAGAGTCCAAGACAGAGCCTTTGCAATCATTCCTTGCTATTCCATTCTTAGCCAGCCTTCTGTGGAAATCCTTTCTTCTGTTCTTTTAGTATAGTTTTAATATAATATATATCATAAAATAATAAATCAAGCCTTCTGAATCAAGCCTTCTGAGATGAGTCAGATCCTCCTCTCCTCCCTCATCCTCAGACCCCTGTGCACACCATCCCACCAGCAGCAGCATTTCCTGCTCCCCACAGCACGAGGGTGGGATGGAACACAGCCTGGGTGCTCCTCAGCTGGGAGGTGCCATCCTTAGCTGTGACCAGGATTCCACAGCAGTGTCCCAGAGCTGGGACATCATCTCAGCTGTCCCTGCTGAGAGCTCTCCTGCACAGGCTGGGGTTAGGATTTTTCCTCCTGAGAAGCTGAGTGGCCTCAGGAATAAAATGTAAACATTGATTATCTGCTGCTGTAGAATGCAACAGGTGGATCTGGGATTGGCCCATGTTGGATGTTTGCAATCAATGGCCAATCACAGTCAGCTGGCTCAGACAGAGTCCAAGACAGAGCCTTTGTTATCATTCCTTGCTATTCCATTCTTAGCCAGCCTTCTGTGGAAATCCTTTCTTCTGTTCTTTTAGTATAGTTTTAATATAATATATATCATAATATAATAAATCAAGCCTTCTGAATCAAGCCTTCTGAGATGAGTCAGATCCTCATCTCCTCCCTCATCCTCAGACCCCTGTGCACACCATCCCACCAGCAGCAGCATTTCCTGCTCCCCACAGCACCAGGGTGGGGCTGGAACACGGCCTGGGTGCTCCTCAGCTGGGAGGTGCCATCCTTGGCTGTGACCAGGGTTGATGGTGGTCACAGGGGTTTGTTAGAGGATGGAAGAGTCAGGATCTTGATTCCATGATCAGAAGGCTTGATTTATTATATTATGATATATATATATAACATTATAACTATTCTTCATAGGGATAGAAAGGAAAGGAGCTTCTTCAGAAGCTGGCTAAGCTAAGAATAGAATAGAAAGAATGAATAACAAAGGTCTGTGTCTCACAGAGTGCGAGAGCAGCTCCACCATGAGTGGTCAGTAAATCCAAACATCTACAGGGGACCAACCACGGGTGGACCTGTTGCATTCCACAGCAGCAGATAATAATTGTTTACATTTGCTGCTGAAACCTCTCAGCTCCAGCAGGGAAAATCCCAGGAAAGGATTTTTCACAAAGGATGTCTGTGACAGACCAGGGTTCCACAGCAGTGTCCCAGAGCTCTCCCATCATCTCAGCTGTCCCTGCTGGGAGCTCTCCTGCACAGGCTGGGGTGTGGTAAAGGATGGAGCAGAACTGAACCTGATGGGCAGCTTTACCAAAGGCAGGTTCATTATTCCCTCCCTCATTTGGTGAGGCCTCACCTGGAGTATTGTGTCCAGTTCTGGGCCCCTCACTTTAGGAAGGATGCTGAGATGCTTGAGCGTGTCCAAAGGAGAGCAACGAGGCTGGTGAGGGGCTTGGAACACAAGCCACATGAAGAACGACTGAGGGAGCTGGGGTTGTTCAGCCTGGAGAAAAGGAGTCTCAGGGGTGACCTTATCACTCTCTTCAACTTCCTGAAGGGTGGCTGTGGTGAGCTGGGGTTGGTCTCTTTCTCCGGGCAACAACCGACAGAACAAGAGGACACAGTCTCAAGCTGTGCCAAGGGAGATGCAAGCTGGAAATAAGGAGGAAGTATTTTACAGAAAGAGTGGTCAGATACTGGAATCATCTACCCAGGGAGGTCGTGGAGTCACCATCCCTCGTAGAGTTTAAAAAAAGACTGGATGTGGCACTTGGTGCCATGATCTAGTGAGGTGTTAGAACATGGGTTGGACTCGATGATCTTAAAGGTCTCTTCCAACCTAGAATTTCTGTGATTCTGTGATTCTGTGATTTGCTGGCCTTGTGCTTGATGCTAGTTGAATAAAATTCCAAGCAATTTGTTCATATGTGTTTGCAGAGCTCCAATGACTGATCAGGACACCCACTGCACTGCTGCTCTTCTTCTCGTGCAAAGCAATGTTTTTATCTCAGAATAATTTATTTAAAAGACATCAGGATAATACCAACAAATTAAAATAGTGCCCAGTATTTATATGAGAACAGAAGAAATCAAAAGCATTCATCCACTGTTGGATTTAGTGGTTTTATATCACGGGATTGGTCAATTAAATTTATTCAATTCTTTTAATTTAGTTTATACCAGGGATGCAATTAAGCCAGTTTTTTGACACTGAGCCAGAGAGTAGGCACAGCTGGCTTTAAAAATCATTTTTCCATGTATTGTTGTTTTACCATTCACTTTCAGTAAACATAAGCATTTCCAAACATTTATTTAAAATTTATTTCTTAAAATTTAATTTTAATATGTATTTTAATAAAATTTTAACATATTATTTGTATCTTACCTCATTAATGTATTTTGAATTTTTTTTAGTTATTTCTAAGCAAACCAGAAGATTAAAATAGGGTAAAAAATTTCTAGCTATGTTCTTTTGTTTCATTTCAGAGTGTAAAATAAAATTTACTGCCCATTTATTATTTCCTTTCCATACCTGAAAATAGAAGGAGTTTGCTTCTATTAAGAACTTTGCTGTGACACACACCTTAGGATTCCATAGAGTAGATACTGTAGGACTCCAAGTGCAGCATAAAATCAAACCATCACAAAATCCCAGAATGGTTTGGGTTGGGAGGGACCTTAAATCCCACCCAGTGCCACCCCTGCCATGGCAGGGACACCTCCCACTGTCCCAGGCTGCTCCAGCCCCAGTGTCCAACCTGGCCTTGGGCACTGCCAGGGATCCAGGGGCTGCTCTGGGCACCTGTGCCAGGGCCTGCCCACCCTGCCAAGGAGGAATTTCCACAGAAGTCCCTGTTAAGAGAAGGAGTAGAATATTACAATAGCTGTGGTCTTGTCACTGACAAGAAATCAAACTGCATTCATTTCTTTCTACTTATTTTATCAGCATTAAAATAAGGAAATAAGCTTTTAGAGTTAAGTACAGATTTATGATCCCAGCTATGCTCCACTCTAAAGATGGAAAGTTCCCTCCAATAGAAAAATCCACTGCAGGGCTGTCATCCTCCTATGAGTAGCTGCCTTATTCATGTGCCTAAAACTGGATATCTGCTCAAGAAATGGGTGAATCATGGCCTGAATCAAGAGTTATTCTACTAAATTGAACTCACACTGCTGTGAGATCAGAATAGAACACTGAGGGACCCCTTGTGTCCTTCTCTTGTGTATTTTCCTGCAAAGGGAGTCTCACACAGGGAGGAGAGCAGGGGGCTGGATGAGGCAGACAAAGGAGGGGCAGGTAAAGGTGCTGCTCCTCACCTGGAGGCATCTCTGTGGGAAATCCCATTTGTGCAGGTTTCCTCTCTCCTCACCCCCTGCCAGGCAGACTCACACGTGGCAGGGCTGCAGCTCCCAGCAGTGCAGGGATGCTGAGTGTGAAAAATGATGATTTTTATGATTGGCTTTTAGCAAATATTCAAATGAATATTATATGTGTTGTGTTAGGAAGTAATGCTGTATTAATTCTCTTAAGTGCTGTGTTAAATATAGTTTTAGGTTATAAAAATTGTGAAAATAGAAACTGTGCTATGTAGGATGCTTTGTTTAAGAGAAAGGACTTGCAGTGAGATAGCAGCCACAGGACACCTGAATCTTTCCAAGAAAGGGAATTTATTGCCTTCTTAGCAGAAGAAACGAACTTCTTCCCACCTTGAAGGCGCTGTTAGGATTAGAAGGAAGAAGCTGACACTGACCAGACAGAATCCTGTGTTTGAATGGAATTTATGCATCATGGATGAAGTGTATGAATATGCAACAGGCTATTGTTTTTAAGGGTTAATCCTTTGTTTACAGGGGTCCTTTTTCGGGCTCGTGATGCCCAGAAAAAGGTACCCAGACATCTGTAACTCTTTGCTTTTATTGTCTCATATTGTCCTGATTTAAATTGTCCAAATTATTATGAGTCTAATTGCATTACTATTTTTATAACCATTTTATTACTATTAAACTTTTAACAATTTCAAAAGCAAGTGATTGGTGTTTTTCACACTGAGTGATCCCTGCCAGTGCCAGAAGAGAAAGGGCAGGCACAGCTTCAGTTCTGAACACACTGAGGTCTCAGCAAGGGCCAGCTAAACACAAATATTCAGGAATTTAGGTGGTCAGACAAGACACACCTTCACAGGAATAATAATGGGATGTTTGGATCATCACACTGTGACCTGAGAGGAACAGGAGAGCAAAAGAGTCCCTTGTCCCACAGATATTCCTCCTGATCATAAAAGGTGTGTGTGAGCTGGTTTTGTCCCTAAAGTACACAGTGAGCCTGCTCTGGGAGTTTGAAACATGAACAGAAACCTCATTGTTACAGTCCTATAACACATCTATCCACAGCCAGCTTATTATTGCATCTGCTCCATAATTAGATAGAAAAGGGTGCAGGATGACAAAGGCAATGTCCCAGTAAAGCACAAAATTATGAAAATAAGGTGATAACACTGTAGGAGATAATAACAAAGGCTTACAAAGAATGAGATAAATCTCACAGCTGACAGAGTACTGAAGCACAGCCACTCTCTGGCTTTGCAGGAGTGAGTTTGTCTCCCTTGGATCTCACCACGCTCCCCAAGAGGGGAGGATTCATCCCAGGGAGCGTCACTGGCATTTCCTGCAATGCTGACGTCTGCCTGTGTGGTGACATCAGCACCAGAGGGGCAGAGCCTCCATTTCCTTGCTTTTCACACCTTCTCATATTACAGAAAAATTTACAGCACTCCTGTGAGGTCTATTCATCCTTACAAAGAGTTCTAGAAGCAGCCCATAATTATTCATGTTCTTTTTTTTCCCCTCTCCTTGGTGGTTCACAATACAGCAAATAGACACAAGTTCTTTTCCAAATTTTTCCTTCTGGGCAGGAAAACTCTGTGCTGTTTTGACCCATTTTTCATTGGACAGGCATCATACAAATGTACAATGTTGAGTTTTATCCAGGATTTGGTTAAACCCCTGTTTCCTTCATTCAGAGGAGTCTAAGCTTTCCTCTCACTGCCTATTGTGCACAGAATTGTTAACCCAGCCAGGGGGTAAATAAGAGGAGGTAACTTACAATTCCTGTTTTTCCTATGGGTCATTTTAATACAAATAGGGACCCCATATCTGAGAATTGTATTTTATACTGATACACAACCATGCCAGTAATGGCATAGTAGTGTGTAAGTAATGGCATTTGTGTCAAGGAGTCCCAGTGGCATGATTTTATTAAATGGGATGAAATGTTTGGGACTCCATTCAGAGTTTTCCTTTGTGCTTTTTGCCAAGGATGTAATCTGTGGAAAAACTCAAAACCAAACCATGGAAATGCAACATCTATCAGTCTCCCAGGTCAAGTGTTCTCTGCTTCCTCATGTCCTCTGATGGTCAGGGCTTTCACAAACAAATGTTTCTGCAGGGCTGGCACTGAGATGAATTTCTTCCACATGACCTTTCCAAGTGCAGAGTGCTGTCACCTGAGCAGCCACCTGTGTAATCTGCCTGCCTGTTTAATTGCCCTGAGACTTTACTCAGACCTCATTCAAGGTCCATGGTGATTATTCAGATGATCATCAACCACAAACCCACCCTGAGGGAGAAGTTTTCAGAAGTGCAGGGGGATCTATTGCTCATTTTTTATTCTGACAGCTCTAAGTACAGTAACCTGCCAGGTGGGGTTTGTTAGAGCACCAGAACTTGGCTGTGGTGGATTCTGTACCAGGCACCAAGGGCAGCTGAGGAGCTCAGACCAAACCCAAATGTACAATTACAGCTTGGTCCAGAGCTCATTCCTGAGCTGCTCCAGATTAGCAGAGGAGTTCAGGTGACTGACACAAAGACATTCTGGATGGCAGGTGAGGCACTGGGCATTGTCAATGTCCAGCACTACTCAAGATGAAATCCTCTGACAGTCAGAGCTCATCCTTCCACTGCCAGAAACAGTCTGGACATTTCCTGAAGCACAGCCAGATTTCAGCCACTGGGCCACATCTAAAGGGAAGATTAAACACACAATGTTGTGTTTGAGTTTTTAACCTATGCAAACATTTCTGTCATGTAGGACCATTTCTCTGCTATGCTTAGGGGCACTGTATAAATAAAAAACCAATTATTCTGATTAGAAAGAGGAGAAAGGAGGACTAAGGTCTGCTCTAATGCCATCAATCAACTTCAGAAGAACAGAACTGATTTTCAGGGAGTTATGGAGTCATTCACTGAATGAATTTGGTATTGGTTTCATTGCTGAGAGGGAAGACACAACTCTGGTTATTTGCAATTGATTTTGTCTGAATTAAGAAGATAATTTATCTTTTAGGTTTTTATGCTGTTATTGACATTATTTTTCATTAGAATATGTGGAGAAAGCTGAGAGGTATGGTGGCTCCATCTCACTGTGTCCCTTGGGCTGCCATAAACCCCTCCCAGCAGTACCCAATTCTTGTTCTCCCCTCATTTCCAGTTTAGGAGCCCCCCAAAGTCCCTGAGATGACTCCACTGTGAGCCAGGAATGAGCCAAACAGGCTGAGCTGGCTCACCTGCACTCACAGGCTGGTGCTGCTGACCTTTCAAACCCATGAAGAGAAATTTCCAATCTCAGCTTGCTCTGAGCTTTCCCTTCTGCTCCTCCAGGTCCCTGAGGCTGGTATCCAGGAAATGCATGAAAAAGCCACTAGTATCAAATAAAAATATATTGATTTTAATATCTCTGTCCTGAGCAGCCTCTTGTGTGCTTTATATCCAAAGAGTCTTTTATAATGAGAACATTTTTGAAACAGACTGAGAATAGAAGTTCAGTTTAAATAAGGGACTGTAAAAGCTTTAGTCTGGCCTTTATTTACTTGAAAGAATTATCTCAATGCTTAAAAGGAATATTTGGAAAAGGTTTTTCCTCCAAGAAAAATATCAACAGAAACATATAAATGTTTAAAAAAATCATAGAATAATTAAAAAAACCTCCTGAGAACTTGGGCCTGACTTTTTTGCTGTGGCAGCTCCAAGAAATCCCAGTTCACAGTAAATCTACTGTCCCTCACAGGCAACAGGCACCCATAAAACACCAAAGTGTTCCTGCTCCTTCCCCATCAGAAGAGTTCCTGATCCTTGTGCACTAACAAAGAAGTAGGATATCAGGGAGGTAGGTCCACAGAGGAGAGGAGAGCTAGAAGAGAAAACTTTCCAGAAGGCTCTGAGGGCCTCCAAATACATTCTTCACTACTTGAAGCTGTAATTTTTCAGTTTTTTGTCAGCAGCCACATTTTCAATGAAGATTTTTACATACCCAGCCTGTCTTGAGTTCTACAATTCTTGTACTTCATAACCTTTGCACAATGAATGGTGGAAAACAAACATAATCTTCTATATTTGTAAGGACAAGTGCTGTTGACTGGAGTCACTCACTTAAAATACATTTTGAAAACAATGAATATTGGGTACTTGGGTTTCCATAAGGCAGAGGGAGATTTTGGAGAAGGCATCACTATTATTCAAAAAAACAAATTCCCCTTAAATTTTCTCTTCCTGCTCAATCTTATCATGAAGCCTGCAACCAAACCAAAACAAATGCCATTGATTCTGTTTGCCTTTTAATTCCTAACAACCAGTGGGACTCCAGTAACTGCCCTCTGCTAGAATAACAAATGGAAATTCTCCTTGCCAGCCACAAGCACCATCTGCCATTTCCTAGGTGCTTCAGTGACTCATTAATCTGTATTTAAATTGCCTTTGTACAGAACATTGCCATTTTATTGCTGCTGTGCTTTGCAGCAGCTCCTCAGACCCTTAAAGTCAATGCTGAGAATGTCAAAAGCCTTAAAAACTCTTTCCAGGTTTGTGTCACCTTTGCTGGGACTTCATTCCCAGTCTCACATTATTTTCTTCACCTGTTCTCTTCTGAATTCTGAGAAAAAAATATCATTCAAATATAACTGTGCTATTTTTCATAGACTGAAACTAAAGGACATTTTTTAAAGGGGATTTTAAAATGTTTTTATGAGCTAAAAGTGAGTTTGGATTGTGTAATTGTCCAAGTGTGAGTGCAGAGTTGAGCTTTGTGCACTGAAATAGATATTAAATGCATTTGGAAAAGTATTTCTGGAGATATTTTGGATCTTTCTTGAAGGACTACTCAGAAAATATTAATGGAACTTCTTTAAATAACAAATTGATACCAGTTTGCCTTCTCCTTAAAATTACAGATACATCTATTTCTGTAAACTTTATAGCTATTGAATATAGACACAATCCTTAAGGTCATATTGCTTTAAAAAACCCAGAAATTCTTATTACCACCAACCCATATCTATCAAAAATGTGGTTTTATCCACGTCCCTTTTCTCTTGTGTTTGCCTTGCCCTGTCAGACCTGAAGCCCTGCCCCTGGAGCTCCCTGGTGGAAAATCCCAGCAGCCCCAGGCAGCTCCAGAGCTCTGGGCAGGGACTTTGCTGCAATGGCAGCACTGGAGCTCAGCTGGAGCCTGGTTTTGTGTTCCCATCACCTTTTCCTGAGGGGAGATGAGAAACAGATTCAGAGAGGACAAAGCCTCTCCCCACACCTTGTTCTGTTTCTTTTCCTTGTATTTTAAATATGTTTTTAATTGGAGTTTAAACATCACATGGCCTTTATTAGTAGTAGCTGATAGAAGTTTTTCCACTGCTCTAGTACCATCCTGTGTATTATAAAACACAGCTTAAAAATTGGCATTTGGAAAAGATGAAGGTGAGCAGCCAGAATTTATGAATTCCATGCCCATAACCACAGCAGTAAAAGATGACAAAGGGCAATATGACCAAAGATATCTTTCTTCTCTCCAGCTCTTAACAAAACTTAGCAAAGTGACACCAACCTCCCAGCTCCTTTCTAAAAAGGGACATTCCTGTGTCTTCTCCTACATTCTTTTTGCAGACCACACACATTAATCTTTGTAAATTTAGTCAAACATTTCATTATAATCATTTACTTTATATAAGTTACATTGTTTTTATACTAATTCGTGTAGAAATTATTTGCACTACCAGAGAGAAGACAAGAGCAGAACATTAGGAAAAAACCCAAATATAAAATGCCTTCCCTCCCCAAAGATAATCACAACCATCCATGTGGGAAGGAGAAATACCATGCTTTATTCTTTGGGATTAGGGCATTCTTTTAATTTGCCATTTGGCATTCTGAAGGCAGTAAACAAAGAGAGAAAATATAGAAACCATGTGACTGCTTGTTCCACAGCCTTTTGCACGCTGCTGCTGGAGCCTTGCTTTCAGATGTCAGTACAAAGCTGCTGCTCACTGATGCTCAGTAAGAAATGTCAGCAAAGAGATAAGCAGGCTAAAAGGAGACTATTTTAGAAACATGGTCTGTTCTATCATTAGTTCTATAGATAAACTTCCCAGCATATTTTTGAAGAGCAAATGTTTTTCCTTAGCCAAATGTAAAGTCAAAAGGAGAGAGTGTTTTAATATGGAAGTGGGGGTGATTTTAGGACCTTCATTTAGGGGAGAAACTTTAAACTCATCAGGCTGGTTGAAGCTGCTGCTGTACTTAAACCTTTATGTTAAAATGATTCTGCTTGTCAGAAAAAGGGGGGAAATAGAAGTCTAAATTTTCAGGAATAAATTAAAAGCAGAAAGGAGATGATCTATCTTCACATAAGCATTTGGATGAAATGGAATGGTAAATAAAGGCCAAATTCTTGGTAAGTCTCAGTTCTGCAATGAAGGGAATTCATGGAATCATGGAATGATTTGAGCTGGAAGGGCCCTTTAAAAGCCATTGAGTCCTGCAGTGGTCAGGGACATCTTCAGTGAGATCAGACTTCTCAGAGCCCTGTCCTAGCTGACCTTGACTGTTCCAGGGAAGGGGAATCCCCCCTGTCTGGGCAGCCTGTTCTGCTGTTTCACCACCTTCACTGAGAAAAAATTCCCCACCTTTTAGTGGGAAATCTTTGCCCTCTGCCCTGTCACCACAGGCCCTACTAAAGGGTCTGTCCCCATCTTTACTGAAATGCACAAAAAGGTCTCCCCAGAGCTTTTCCTTCTCCAAGCTGAGCAAGCCAAACCTCGTCAGCCTTTCTGCACAGGGGAGGTGCTGCAGCCCTCAGATCATTCTGTAACCTTCTTCTGGAGCCACTCCACAGGTGCCTCCTGTGCTGGCCCCAGGGCTGGCAGCTCTGCAGGTGGGCTCTCACCTGGGCACAGGGCACAGGGGCAGAGTCCCCCTGCCCTGCTGCCCATGCTGGGCTCAGCCCAGGGCAGGGTTGGCTCTCCAGGCTGCAGGGACACATCACCATGCAGGGACACATCTGTGCAGGGACACATCTGTACAGGGACACATCTGTGCAGGGACACATCACCACGCAGGGACACATCTGTGCAGGGACACATCTGTGCAGGGACACATCACCATGCAGGGACACATCTGTGCAGGGACACATCACCATGCAGGGACACATCACCATGCAGGGACACATCTGTGCAGGGACACATCTGTGCAGGGACACATGTGTGATGTACACACCTGTGCAGAGACACATCACAATGCAGGTGCACATCTGTGCAGGGACACATCACCATGCAGGTACACATCTGTGCAGGGACACATCTGTGCAGGGACACATCACCATGCAGGGACACATCTGTGCAGGTACACATCTGTGCAGGGACACATCTGTGCAGGGTCACATCTGTGCAGGGACACATCTGTGCAGGGACACATCTGTGCAGGGGCACATCTGTGCAGGGACACATCACCATGCAGGGACACATCTGTGCAGGGTCACATCTGTGCAGGGACACATCACCATGCAGGGACACATCTGTGCAGGGACACATCTGTGCAGGGACACATCACCATGCAGGGACACATCTGTGCAGGGTCACATCTGTGCAGGGACACATCACCATGCAGGGACACATCACCATGCAGGTGCACATCTGTGCAGGGACACATCACCATGTAGGGACACATCTGTGCAGGAACACATCTTTGCAGGTACATACCTGTGCAGGTACACATCACTAGGTCATGTTGAGCCTTCACCAGCACCCCAAGCCCATCTCCCCAGGGCTGCTCTCCATCTTTTCATCCTCCCCCTTGTTCTGAGCCTGCAGCCAGGTGCAGGACCCTGCACTTGATTCCTGAGCCCACATTTCCTGAGCTGGTCCCTTGCTCTGGGACCCTCATCCCTGGGCCCTGTGGTACCTGAGGGGTCCTTTGTGTTCACTGTCCCAGCACAGGGGCTCCAAACAGCAAGAGAGAGCATGGCACTCATCTGCTGGAAACATTCCAGAGAGTTAAACTGGGGGATTTGTCAGAAAAAAGCTTCACTGAATTAACTCTGTATCTGCTTGTGGTCTGCTAATGGCAGAGAGCAGCACAATCAGGTGCACCACGTTTTACTTGTCAATGTTTAAAACACAGAAAATGTGTTTGGATCACAAAGGAGAAGACATGATTTTACACCACCTTAGGCAGCACATGATGGACATTATCAAAGACTGGAGGGGTGACAGACTAGATACTCTAATTTCTCTACTAATACTCTAATTTCTTGAGCTGATCCCAAAAAGGCACACTCAATCCGTAGATCACCTTTACCTGCAAGCATACATTAAAATGTTCTAATTTTTTTCCCAATAAAGCATGTTAGTTAACATATTTTTAGAAGTCCTCTTAGTCACATCTAAATGCATGCCAAAGGCATTTAATTTAGACTGCAATTAATTTTCCTCTCCCCTACACAGCAAGTACAAATGGTATAAAAAGCTCCTACATGAAACAGAAAGTATTTTAAAGCCAGCAGAGATGTCAGGCAGTCATGATGTGAGGCAGCAATCAGCAGAGAATGTGACCTGTTTGGTACTTACTCTAGTCCTTGCTTTGTTATAAATCAGGAGTAACTCCACCGAGCTCTGGTTTATTATACTGATGGAAATGAGCTGTAAGCCAGAGAATAATATTCTTGATTAATCACAAGAAATTTCTTTCTGTCTGAAATACTTAGTTGTCTTCAGTGTGAAGGTTTCCTCAATAAATTCTTTTGGCTTGAACTGGTCATGCTGTTTTGTATTATTTCACCACAGAAGGTGGCTTTTGACAGCAATATTTGTTAAATTGTAGACTTTGTAAAGGGTCTGCTGTGCAGTTCCATATGCTTGCAAGACAGGAAAAAGTCACTAAAAAGTCACTTCCCACCACAGCAGTAGAGGGATTCATAGTGGGAAGGCTAAATTAGTTTTAATGGGTATTTGTCATTTGCTCCAATCTGGAACAAAAGTCTTGAGAACAAAGGGAAAATGGGCAGAGAAATGGAGGGTCCAACCCACAGAGCTACATTACTGACATTCCATACAACAATCCGGGTTTTCTTAGAGCCATTTGCTAAATATTGCAGCTGTTCCCAGTCCTGACCCTCCCACGGGCTGTGTCCACTTCCACACCAGTGCAAATGCACTGTACTGGGGCATTTATTAATGCAGAATCCTCAAAGCCATGCTGCACAGCTGCCCTGGACCTGCCCTGCCCCTCAGAAGAAGAGCAGGGACCATTTCTGTGGTTCTTTGGGATTCCCCAGCAATGTCAAACCCCATGATTCCAACAACACCTCTGAATTTGCATTTAGCAAATGCTCCCTGATTTCAGAAGCCACAAACAGTTGGAAATTCTTCACAACATCCAGAAAATCCCACTCCCATTGGCAAGGGCAGTGTGAGTGGGTTTTGGCCACAGAAACAGTTTTCTCTAGTGTGGAGCACAAAAGCCATTGAGCAGCTGTTTAATGCACACACAAAGTAAAAATGGGACTGTTTACTTCAAGGTACATTTCACTTTGAAAGAGTAAGGAGCACAGTGTTAAAATATAAAAAGGAAAGTATGGACATTGTTCACATCAGGAAAACTCACTGAGTTAAACCAGCACTCCAAGCAGAGCATCTGTTGGGTGGCTACTTCCACTTTCACTGGAGAAATGGGAGAATTGGGTTTCACTCAGAGCAGAAGATGAATGTTTTTGAAATATTGCCATCCCTGGGTGAGAGTCCTTGACCTGAACTGATGTCTGAGCTCTTGCTGGGCTTCTTGTGCCATAACTGATCTCAGTGAGGACAAAAGGAAACCCCATGAAAAATTCCATCCCAGCTGGGGGTGCAGATGATGATGAGGCTCACCAATATCTGTGCCCTGCATCTCCATCATTTCTACAAAACACTGCATTTTCTTTCCATTTTGTACCTTTGGTGAGCCACCAGGAGATTCTGTTGGCACAAGGACACACACACAGATGCCTGAAAATTTGTTCTATTTACTGCTGGGCTCCTTCCACACATCACACACACAAACAGAACAGAAACAACAGCAAGTTCTTTGACCCCAAATTCTCAGGATAAGTTTCCTGTCTGACAGTTCAAGAATAAAAGCAGCAAGGAGCTGTCTGTACCTTCCCACACATTTCCAAGGCACAGCCTGTGAGAAACATCTCCAGCTGAGCTAAAGGGTTTAAAGAGCAATAACTGCAAAGAACCTCCTGTGCCCAGAGCCTCGGGCTACACTTTAAAGGTTTTCTGTGCAATCAGGAAAACTTGCTGTTCCATCACAGCCTGATCAAAGCTGTCAGCAGATGGGTTAGTGAGAAAGACAACAAACCCTGCAAGAGTTGGTGGGAAAGACAGCAAATACTGTAAGAGCTGGAAACTTTGAGCCTCCAAGATGGGGCTGGTGAGGAGCACAGTAAGGCCCTTGGATGCCTCAGAGAAAAGGTGCTGTCAATATTCTCTTGCTGGAGTCTCTCATTTACAGAAGGTAACCAAGGCAGCCCCAAGATTTAAGAACTGAAAGGACATCAGTTTAAAAAAATAAACCATTAAGCAGGCAGAGAATGCAGGATCAACCTGAACACAGTGATGATGGGAAGGAACACACTGCTCTGTCTTTTCCACCTGAAAAAAACATAGAAGTGCCACACAAAATGCCTTTGAATACAATGCATTCAATGTTTTCAGAGCAGGAGGGTGCTCACTGGGAGAACAAGTGTGTCTATGCAAAGGGTTTGTCATGTTGGACCCCGGTGGACAGTTTTTTATTGAGACATAGTTGATGGGAAAAGAGATGTGAGAAAATCCATCTGAGAGAGCAACAGCTGCCTAATTCAAGGACATGGTTTCTTTGAGCAAGAAGCTGTTCAAGAAAATCTGTGATAACAGGAGGTAAAAAAGAAGCCACAAACATCCTGAGAAAGGTGGGACTGACTTTTTATAGCTGACCAATAGTGAGCTCTACTTTTGCAATATGTGTGAGCCTTGTTACTGTGATTATAAAAGTGTGCCTGTTAATCAATAAATCCAAGACTTGTCGATCATCATCAGATGAGTAATGTCTCCCGTTGAACTCATCAGTGGGTTTTAGATAAATTCCTGTGCCACCAGAGCCAGCTGCAGCCCTCCAGCCTGGAGCAGCCTTTGGCCTGGCTGTGCCACTGGCTCACATCCCTTTGTCCTGCTTTGGGCTGGGACAGAGCTCATTTTCCTCCTCATAGCCAGCCCAGTGCTGTGTTTTGGGTTCTGCAGGAGATAATGTTGGTCACAGGCTGATGTTCCAGTGACTCCAAGGTCAGGACTTTTCAGTTTCCCCTGCTCTGCCAGTGAGCAGGAGCACAAGGAGCTGGGAGGGAGCAGAGCCAGCACAGCTGAGCTGAACTGAGCACAGGGATATCCCACACCTCAGAACATCCTACTCAGCACACAAACTGGGGGAGTTTGCCATGGGGCAGGAATCAGTGCCTGGGGATTCACTGGACATTCACTGGTGGTGAGCAGTTGTATTGTGCATTGTTCATTTTGTGTATTGTTTTATCATCATTATTATTATTTTCCCTTCACTTCCTGGCCTACTAATCTGGGTCTATCTCAGCCCACTTTTTCCCTGGCTCATTCCCCATCCCACTGAGGGTGAGGGGAGCAGTGAGCAGACAGCTGTGGGTGCCAGCTGGGCTTAAACCACAACACTTCTCACCAAACACTGAGTTATGTACAAAACCCTCCCTCGGGCTCAGTCACCCCTCAGAGCATATGTTCAGAGACACTCAAGGACACAAGCAATTTCTTTATCTGCAGAAGGTAAGATACAGCTGGGTAATTCTCTCTTGGTTTGTATTGAAGTGTTGGAACAATTATAGATCTTAAGTCTTAGGAAACAGGAGTCAGTTTTCTATTTTGAGACCCTGTAGAGCACAGACAAGCATGTGAGCTAAACAAAGGAATGTTTCAGAGGCTCAAGGATGCACTGTCTCTTTTAGAGTAAGGCTCTAGGCTTGGAGAGCTGTTTGGATGCTGCTTCCACAGAAAGAAAAACTCCTGAGCTCCCTGCATTGCAACAGTGAGGAAACCCTGAATAACCAAATGCACACACAGCAGGGAAACAAGAGCACCCAACAGAGCAGCTGCCACATCACAGCACTCCTTGGGTTTGTATGAAAACAAGGCCCTTTAGTCATTTGTTGTGGACAGATTTTTATTGAGACATCGTTGATGGGAAAAGAGACGTGAGAAAATCCATCTGAGAAAGCAACAGCTGCCTAATTCAAGGACATGGTTTCTTTGAGCAAGAAGTTGTTTAAGAAAATATGTGATAACAGGAGGTAAAAAAGAAGCCACAAACATTTTGAGAAAGGTGGGACTGACTTTTTATAGCTGACCAATAGTGAGCTCTAGTTTTGCAACATGTATGAGCCTTATTACTGTGATTATAAAAGTGTGCCTGTTAATCAATAAATCTGGGACTTGTCGATCATCAGAGGGTGAGCAGGTCTCCCATCTACCTCGTCAATTTGTGATGGAAGATTCTCCATCAGGTTTCAAAGGAGCAGGAACACAATGCCTTGGCATTACTCACTGGGTGCAGCTCCAGCTGATCTCAGTAATTCTGAGAGATTTTCATGACTCCAGGAGGGGCTGAACCCCAGCCTGCAGCCCAGTGCACCTCCCACCACATGATGCTGCCCTGGTGAGTCCTATCCTCCCTTCTTTGGGGCGTAAAACCCAGCAAATTTTGCTTTACAGAAGATTATTTTTCTGAATCTGCAGACCACAAGCACAGCTGAGAATGCACAGATTGCTGCCCTTGAAAACCACTGCCTGATGCTCTGTGCACACCCACACAGTGCCCAGCACCAGGGCTGGGTTGCTCTGGAGTGCAGTGAAAGGTCTTTTTGAAGTTCATGTTTTGTACAGCATGACATTCTCAAAAGACTACATTCATACTAATATAACAGCCATAAAAAATTTTGCAAAGTGCAGTTAAAATATAGATGGGGATTAAATAAATCTACTTGGGTTTTTTAAAACATCTGTAATTTGGAACGGTGTCAACAAACTGCATATTATTTTACATCAGTGGGAAAGAAAAGAGGAAGGGAAAGGGAGCAAAAATGCTTAGAGAAAAATTACTCTCCTTTAAAAAAACTCTACAAAATAATAAATGTCAAACATTGCAAGAGAGAACTAAAAAGGTGAAATGTCTGCTCCCTAAAACAGGATACCCACCATGAGAAGTTTTTAATTACATGCTGTGTTGCCTGAAGAATTAATGCTTTGGCGGGGCTCCAAGGAGCTGGGTCTGTAGTAGATTCACCTTCCTTGGACATTCTGCAAATGACATTTCCTACAGAGAAAAGTAACTCGAAGATACAAGAATAGAACAGGACAATGCAAAAGCAATAATGGAAAGAACTGGGAAGGCAGAGTAATCCCAGCATTCAAGGAGCTAACCCAGGTCACAGTGCCCTGTTTAAATTTGTTACAACAACACACTGGTCATCTCCTCATATTCTTTATGCAAGAGCATGGACAACTTCTATTCATTAATTCTAAATTAAAAGTGCTGGCTGGTGAAGTGCTCTTCAATGTATTTTTCACTTATTTTTACAATTCCCTATGCTATGCAAGGCTCACCACCACAATGAGAAGAACACTTCAAAAAATCCCAGTGCTGAGACAGTCATTGAAGTGTTTTTATGGAACTGGAAAAGAGTTTTTTCTGATGGAAAGCCGGCTGGTGGCCACCACTTGAGATTGTTGTTTATATTTTATATAAACGCTGAGGTCAGAGTAGCACTCAGGGACAATGACCAATCTGACAGCTGCTTTCCTAGGTTATGGGAAGGCTGTAACCAAACTATCACTGAACATGTGTGTCAAATTAAACAACTAACACCAAATAGAAAGCTTCAAATGAAATATCTTTCCAGTTTTCTAATCTAATACTGTTTCTCTGATATGTAAAATACAGCTGTCCTTCAGTTGATTTCCTTTGTTCCAGCAGCAGTTTAACAGTGAAACACATCATCCAGATAACCTGGGTAAACAGATGGAAAAACACCAGGCTCTACAAACTTCTCTCTCCTGGCTGCTGTAACTTTTGTACTGACACAGCAACCTGATACAAGTCTCACCTCTGATACAAAAGCAAACCATCCTCTGCCTCCCCCTGATAACAGCAGTGCCCATCTTCCCTCATTCAAGGGTTCAGAGAAATTTCTGTGGCTTTCAGGTATTAGTCACTACAGAGTCATTACAGAGAGCTGCATCACCAGCTCGACAGAAATGTAGGAGGGAAGAACATTCAAAGATAAATCACTGTCCCCCCTCCAGGCTCCTTCAACCCTCCATCCCCTCCCACACCTGACATTCCTGACTGCAGTCAGGGATCGCTGGGACAGAGGTAACCTGGCAAAGCCTGAGCTGCGGGAGAACTGCAGAGCACCTGGGAAGGGAGGGCAGGTAGGAGGCACCAGTGACAAATGGCTGGAGCCCAGTGCCGAGGCTGCCCTCGCTGGGGAAGCTCTGGCCACCCTGAGTCAGGCTGACATCATCCTGATCGTGCTGCAGGGCTCAGCAGCTGCTGCCAGCCTGTCCGAATGGATTCCTCCACTGGAAATGGGAAGAGGCCTTCCCCAAATCCAGGTTCTGACAGCTCTGCCCCCTGAGTGCCTGCAGCAGCCAGGAGTGTCCCTTGCTGTGTGGGGTGCAGCCACAATGTCCCCAAACCCCGCGTGAGGGATGGGGAGTGCAGGCCAGGCCCTGGCCCGGACCCAGAGCAGTCTGATCTTGGGGTGACTTCCTCACCTGCCCACAGCCCCTTCCTCCCTCCGCCCCTCAGCAGAGCAGCTTCCCCCTCAGAGCCTGGAGCTGTGCTTTCCCCTCAAAGCCTGGAGCTGTGCTTCTCCTCAGAGCCTGGAGCTGTGCTTTCCCCTCAGAGCCCGGAGCTGTGCTTCCCCTTGGAGCCTGGAGTTGTGCTTCCCCTCACAGCCTGGAGTTGTGCTTCCCCTCACAGCCTGGAGCTGTGCTTCCCCTCAGAGCCCGGAGCTGTGCTTCCCCTCACAGGCTGGAGCTGTGCTTCCCCTCAGAGCCCGGAGCTGTGCTTCCCCTCAGAGCCTGGAGCTGTGCTTCCCCTCAGAGCCTGGAGCTGTGCTTTGCCCTCAGAGCCCGGAGCTGTGCTTCCCCTCACAGCCCGGAGCTGTGCTTCCCCTCAGAGCCCGGAGCTGTGCTTCCCCTCGGAGCCCGGGGCTGTGCTTCCCCTCGGAGCCTGGAGCTGTGCTTCCCCTCACAGCCTGGAGCTGTGCTTCCCCTCACAGCCTGGAGCTGTGCTTCCCCTCAGAGCCTGGAGCTGTGCTTCCCCTCAGAGCCCGGAGCTGTGCTTCCCCTCACAGCCTGGAGCTGTGCTTCCCCTCAGAGCCCTGAGCTGTGCTTCCCCTCACAGCCCGGAGCTGTGCTTCCCCTCAGAGCCCGGAGCTGTGCTTCCCCTCGGAGCCCGGGGCTGTGCTTCCCCTCGGAGCCTGGAGCTGTGCTTCCCCTCACAGCCTGGAGCTGTGCTTCCCCTCACAGCCTGGAGCTGTGCTTCCCCTCAGAGCCTGGAGCTGTGCTTCCCCTCAGAGCCCGGAGCTGTGCTTCCCCTCACAGCCTGGAGCTGTGCTTCCCCTCACAGCCTGGAGCTGTGCTTCCCCTCGGAGCCCTGAGCTGTGCTTCCCCTCAGAGCCCTGAGCTGTGCTTCCCCTCACAGCCCGGAGCTGTGCTTCCCCTCACAGCCCGGAGCTGTGCTTCCCCTCGGAGCCCGGAGCTGTGCTTCTCTCTCCTGCAGAGCTTTTCCTGACAGGGCTTCACTCCCCTGCCAGGCACCTGAAAGTGAACACTGAGCCCAGAACTGGTCTGTCACCCGTGGGTGATCAGTACAATCATTACATATCCCTGAAAGGCTAATAATGACACTGAGGTGTCATGGAAAATGTGCTACAGATCTGTCCCAGGAACTCCCCAAATTCTTCCTTGCTTCCTCAGGACCTTACTGCCATTGGCAGTAACAAACATGGGGTGGACTGAAGGCACAGAAATACAGAAAAATACACAAATTCAAGTATACAGAAACATCCTCGTGGCAAGAAGCTGCTGCAATTATTAAGCAGCAATTAATAAGAAAGGCAGCTTGATTCCATGTTCTTGGACCAGCTGTCATGCATTTGCAAAAGAATTATAAATGTCTTTGATAAGTTTCTCTTATTTGCAGACAGCTCTATGCTAGACACATCCCGGGTCAGCAATTGTCATCTGATTGTGTGAGTCAAAGATTTGGGGAATCAGTCTCCAGGAAATCGTGCCTTAGCAACACTGGAAATTGCAATTATGGAGAATACCCAGGTGCCATTTTCCCTCCAGTACTTCTGAAGATGAGTTATCTCCAGATCATTTCCAAGGTAATTCAGGAGACCCTGATTTTCAAGATCATTAAGCTCAGATGAGCTGAGATTGTCCCACAATCCTAAATCTACTTTGTGCAATCTTAAATTTACTCGGGTTAAACCCTTTGGATTAGGAACATTGGCTTTGATGCTGTAAACCTGGGATTCATTTAGGCTTATGAATAACCCCATTAAATTCAGCCCTTTTTTGTACATTTGCAGAAATGCTGCCACGTGCATGGGTTTGTCATGAAGGGTTTGTTATTTGCTGTGTCCTGCACACTGGAAAGCAAAAGGGGAACGTGGCAGCAGGGGAACGTGGCCCATCCTACTGAGGGGATCACAGCTGATGGGCATGGTGCACTCACAGGAAGGCTTTAAAACCATCTCCATGCCTGTGCTTTGGGCTGACTGTCTGAGAAATGAGGAGAAATGCTGAACCCCACACTTTTGCATTCTGACCCCTACATTCTTGGGAATAACTAAATTCACTGCTGCACATGCCCAGCCCTCACTGCCCGTTCAGCAGTGCCAGAAGCACAGGGCTGCCCAGAGCACAGTGAAGCCTGCTGGTTTATTTACTGGGACTCCAAAGGGAATCCCTCAAGCATGCAAAGATTCAAAAGGGGTAGGAAAAGGTTGCTTAAAATAACAATCTTATTTTAAGCATGGATTGGAGGCTGCCCTGCCTTTCCTCATAGGGCAGCAAGTAATGCAGTGAGGGGAGTGAGCTGCCACATACTTTGGGAATGCAGTCAGAGGGGTTAAGAGGCACAAAATCTAAACAAGATCACCCAAGAAACACGTTGATGCATGAACAAAAGGTGTTTAAGTTCGAATGAGGCCTCCATCAAGGCCTTGCCCTGGTGTTTTGAGGACTGATGAGGACCTGCACACCTCCCATGTGTAACAGTTCCTTTCTCCTCTCCTTCTTAGGAGCTGCTCTGCATCCACGGAGTGGAAAGGGTTTATGGCTTATAAAAAGAACTGACAAGCTGTATTTCATGAGGATTGTACAGTGCAAACACAAGTGTTTGTAGCTGCATTGCCATGGAAACAGCAAAAAATGGGTTATCATTTTCTCAGAGGTTGCTGTCCATCCTTCCATAGACTATCTGGCATAAAAGGGTTTATTGCTTTTCACCAGTGCAGTACTGCAGAAATATTTTTAGCTCCACTAATTCAATTTCATATTCAAATCAATCTGAAAATGAGTTACCTTTCAGGCTGCCAAAGGCTGTCACGCAAAGCTTTCACTGATTTGGTCTTGCTTTGGCTTGTGATGATGGAAAGATTACACCATGAAACAACATGGAAATGTGTCCCAAAGTTGTAGAATTGCATTATTTCATTATTTAATTTCAATTTCATTATTACTCATTTGAATTTGATACAAAATGTTGTTCTTTGGGGAATTGTGGGGGCTTGCACTATCTCTTCAGAGGTCTGAATAATAACATCATTACACATTCAAAAGTATCTCAAAGCAGACTGGAAAACATTGCATATAAAAGTCCTGCAATATTGCAGAAGACAAGCAGAAATTGTTATATTTTTCACTAACTGATGCAGGATCTTTAGATATTCATTCACAAATCCAGTAAGAGCCAATAGAAACCAGTGAACTTCAGTGTCATAGCTCCCCTGCTTACTGATGCCCAGAAGGAGCCAAGCCCAGCACTCCTGACTCCCTGATGCCTTCTGTGGCCAGCAGACCACAGCTTAACATTTTGGATAAAATAAACTGCTTCAGAAGCCTCTGCTGGCACCAGCCCTTGGCACAGCCTCCATGCCAGCTGCTCTGGGAGCAGCCCCTGCACTGCAGGGGGATCCAGAGCTCTGCTGGCCCCAGCTTCCTCCTGAGGCCTGCTGCCTCTCTAAAAACAACTGAAAAAAGGGATTAATTCATCTTCTGCTAGAACAAACCCAGGGCTGCTAACACCAGAGACCAGGTTGGTTCATCCTCAGTACAGGGCAGTGCTCTGAGTAGATGATTTCTGCAGGGCAGTTTCATTTCTATGCCTGCTTATTCTGAACAGCAACTCTGCAGCTGCCAGCAAAATTTTAATGCTGTTTCTGAGGGACTCTTTGTCCTTGAGACTTAAACATTCCAATATTTTTATTATTATTTTTTTTAAACTTGGAATATTTCCATTTACATTAGTGCTTTACCCATGAATCCAGGTTCAGTGGCAAAGTAGAAGTCCATTACAGTTTGAAGGGGAGCTCCCTCAGGGCTTGTTTTTTGTTGTTGTTTCCCCCAATTGATCCAGCTGAAAATATTTACGTGGCACCAGAGAGAGTTAGTGACAGAAAAAGTCAGGCAGAGGTAAGGAAAAATACAAGGAACAGTCTGGAGCTGTAGTATGAGCTCTTCAAGTACTGCTCAGAACATCTGAGTACAGAGAGGATTTTGTTAATATGGATTGAGGAAAGTTCACATTTGTGAAACAATAGGGTTCTGAAAGATAAGGCCAGGAAAACAATCTTCTGCTTGCTAATAGCTCCTTGTGTCACAGCACTCGGATTTCTGTCCCTGCCACCCTAATGCTCACCTTAATGGAGAGCCCTTCAGCATTTCTGGGCTGTGGGGAAATGCAATTATCTCATCCTGCAAAGGAGAGGACACAGGAACAGTCACTCACCCGAGTTCCTGCAGGCAGGCAGTGACTCACCTGGGGATTATTCCCTGGTCAGTGCTGACCCACTCAGCTCCTCCCTGGAGGAACAAGCTCCTGACACCAATGGCAGAAAACAGATTTGCTTTCAGTGCAGGCAGACTGGCTCAAGAGAGGGATTTGCCCTTTGACTATGAACCAGTTGCCTTCTCACCTATAACTCAGATTTTTGATTTTATTCGATTTGGAGCATTAACTCTGGGTAGGTTTTTACAACACTATTGCATTCCTTTATACCTCTTTTATAATTATTTTCATGGGATTATAATCCGTGATATTTCACTATGTGATTAGTCACAATTCCCCCAAAATACCAGGGATATAACACTGATGAAAGCCCCAGCCCCTGGCCCAGAGAGGACAGAAACATGTTCTGGATTAATGGTGCTGCCCAGAGCACTCTGAGGGCCAGGAGAGCACACAAAGCAGTTTGGGCACTCCTGCAGCAACACAGGTCTGGCAGCAGCACCAAATCTGGAATAAATACTGCTTCATTTCCTCCTAAACTTGATCCCAGAACCAATCAGCCCATAACAAATGTTATTAAGCAACAATACTGAGCCAAATGTTGAGCTGGGCAGGCACACAGAACAGACATTGCTGCCCAAACCATCTTGTGTCAGATTTTCTGATGTCCTCACTGTGATGCTCCTGTCCCAGCTCCCCAGAGGGATGTGAGGCCAGAGAGTTGGTGATGTTTCAGAGCTGCAGGAACATATGGCCCTGGATATTTATAGCAAGAGCCCTGGGACTTCCATGCAGGAGGAAAGCCTGCAAGCTGCCATCTGGAGCTGTTTTCAGTGGTGTGGACAGCATGGCCAGTGGTGTCCCCAGGGGCCTGGCCCAGTGTGACTGAATGTCTGATCTGACACACACAGGGCACCCCAGCACATCTGCAGGAGATGCTGCAGCAAGGTAGAAAGGTTATAAGGAAAAGGCCCCATAAAACCAGGCCTGCTGTGTTGTTTCAGTTTGGCCTTGTCAGGCTAGCCCTCTGCAAGTTCCCATGTGGAAGCAATCCTGGGTGAGCAGTTGGTTAACATAACAATCTAGTCCTGGGTGAAAAACAAACAGCATCTGTACACATTTTTTTACACTGTTAGATAGAAAAATGAAAACTATCTCTCAGTTTTCCTGCACTACACCCCGGGGCTTTGAGTGACCAATAAATACAGAAAAACAACTTGTTACTCACCAATAAAGTGATGGGCAAGAAAACTACTGACCAGAGTCACACATGAGGCCTGTAAAACTGTATAAAAAGGAGTTATGTGAAGAAAGAAGGCCCTTTTTCCACCATGAAGAAAATGGAGTCCATGTGATTTACTCCCAAAGGTGACACCAAGCTGAGGGTGCAGGGACAGCCATCCAGAGGGCTTCAGCTTTTCCTCTGGAATCTGAGAAACTGAGAACAGTGACAGCAACCAAGTCCTGCTTGAAGGTCTCTAGAGACAAACTCTCACTCTTAAACTCTCACAGTGTCATTTGACGTGGGATCAATGCTTGTCAGAGAGATTTATAAATAGAAAGTAATTTTAGCTCTGTCTTTGTAGTCCAGCTCATGGAAGAAGAAACTCTGAGCCTCTGGACAAGACTGACTGCTCAGCTTGTTCTGGTGAGGCACCACCTCCAGAGCAGAGAGGCTCCCAGGTTTAGAGCCAACAGCCCCATGCTGCACGGGGTAGCTGGAGAATGAATTTTTGTGCCTCCTTCTAACAGAAGACACAATTGACAGACATAAAAAAGGAGGAAATTTTGAAATTTTTATTTTTTAAACACACTAGCTGTCCCCTATTGTATTCTCCTCTCCTCTTCTTGTTTCCATTATTTCTGCTAATATAGCACCAGGATTTGAGCAATCAATTAAAAAACTTATTGAAAAGTAACACAAGAGTTTATATATATATATATATATATATATATATGTGTGTGTGTGTATATATAGAGATATAAAATATATAATATAAATTAAAAATATATAATATAAAAATATTTTATGTAATGTATATTATAATACTATAATGTATTATATAATATATAAATATATGATTAATTTAAATTTTAATTTAAATTAATATATATTATAATACTATAATGTATTATATAATATATATAATATATAATTTATTTAAATTTTAATTTAAATAAATATATACTAATAAAGATATATATTTTTATTTATATATGTATAAAGCACAAGCTCCACAAAGACCTTTAACAATTTTAATGCCTTTCACACCCTTACAATTTTTTCACATCCTTACAATAGTCAGATGAATATTGTATATATCTTCACTGCAGATCACAGCAGAGTTTTGTACAAATAGAATTATTCATAGCAAATTCTAGTAAAATTAAAACAGAACATTTTAACCATATAAATTATTATTTTTTCATCAATTTGTGCTGTAGCAGCCTGAGTTTGGGGTTCTTGCTGCTGCACAGTGACGCCCTCGAGGTGCTGATAACGGGGCTGGAGGGGAATGAGAACCACCAGCATCCACCCAGGACTCTTCTCAGGCAGCACTCAGGGAGCTCAGCCAAACCTGAGAATGATTCTGCAGCAGTGACTGAGGCTGTGAAATCTGCTTGGACCCCCAGATCTCTGAGCAGGAGCAATGATCAGCACTCAGCTGGTGGGAATCTTCCCTTGGAAGTGGCTAAATGACAGAAACCAGAGAATCCCAAGTTTTGTTTTGCACAGGACTTGCAAGAGCACTTGAAGTTTCATTGATTTTGATCTACAAGAGGCATAATCACCCATGAAATAACAAAAAACCCTTGAGGAAAAGCTCAGAGATCAGCAATGGGCAAAACACTAAAAATTATGAAAGACCTTGTTAATATAATTGGAGATGAATATACACTACCTGAATATTCACTATTTATTTCTCATTTCTGTTTCTTTTAACATCTTGTTTAATTTATATCTCCACAAGGCAGCTCATTATCACATTCTTTATAAAATATATGTTACAAAAACTCTCAAACCACTCTAAACTACTTTTTTCTGCTGAGTAGTGATCAAAGAATATACATCATTGAAACAACCTTTCTACCAGCTGTATTTTTGTTTGGGTTTTTAAAATTTATTCTCAGCGTTCCTGTTTGCAGGAAGTGAGATCATCACAGTGAAAGCAGAGAATATTAATGACTCAAAGACTAATAGGCTAATTGCTTATGGGATACTGAGCCAGAAGCCTCAGGTATCAAATGGCTTTTCATTTAATACTGGCAGAGACATCTGAATGATAAGCAGGGAAATTGGAGAGATAACCTTGCAGGAGGGCACTGTGGGTGCCAGGCTGGGTCCCCTCCCTGCCCTGCAGTGCCTGGAGGAACAAATTCCCTCTCCAGATCCCTGCTCTGGGCACCTGTGGCTCCCTGCAGGGACAGAGCCCTGCTGCAGTGGCATGGGCAGCTCTGCAGGAGCCTGCTAAGTACCAGTGGCACCCTCTGAAGGGACCAGCCCTGCACACAAATCCCTTTACACAGATATCCCCACACACAGACAATTCTGCAGGGACAGACAATTCTACAATTAACACTGCACTGACCCAACAGATCACTCAAACTTTGTTATCCTGACTTTCTTGAAATCAGGTCTAGAACAGATCTTGAATCAGAAGAGCAAATTCTTTCTTGTCCAATTTACAACATCACAGACCCTGTGGTAGACAGGACAGTTAAAGAACCTCTGCTTCTGCAAAAAATATTTGCTTTGGGTCAACAAGTTCACTTGTATTTCTTTGCCAGTTCTTAGCAGCTCCTGTAACATTTTCCTTAATGAGGTGGAGGCAAACTGTCCCACACTCTCACCAAGGGCTGTTCCCTTGTGCTGTCAGTGAATTCCTGCCCTGCAGAGTGTGCTGAGTGCTGTGACCAGAGATGTTCTCTGCTGCAAAGGCTTCCCAGAAGCATCTCCCCAGTGATTATCATTGCAGCCATGGTCTCCTGTCTGTTCTGTGCATGAAGCCAGCCCAGACACATTGTTGAACAGTCCAATAAACTGGGAAAGCAATGGGGGATCAAATTTATAATATACTTATCAGCCATGAAGAACAAGCCCATATTTTAATGAGTTAATAGGCACACACCTGTTGGCCAATGCAGGGGTAGTTGCCCTGCCTGTGATTGTACAGAGGCACAGCCTGGACCTGGAGGGACTGGAAATAACATTCACAGGTCTGCTTTTGCACCTTTAAATATGTATTTCAATGCCTTCTGGGCAAGCAGTCCATACCTTGGCTGCTGTGGGAGGTGTGTGTGAACCACGTGTGCAGGCAGATTTACCTGCTCTGCATGGGGCTGTGTTGGAGGTACAGTCAAGAATCTGCAGATTGTGCCCCCAGCAGTGACTGGGTGAGTTACACCATGGATAATCATCTCTGGATGGTAAAAGCATCCCAGATCATGACATTATTCCAAGTCCAACATCCACACTGAGACACATTTACACACAAATTGTGAGGGAGAGAAGGGGAAAAAATTGCTGTTTGCTTTTAAAAGCACTGCATTTCAATCAATGCACATTTCTATGCTGCCTGTAGGAGTAAAAACTTTATTAAAGTACTAGTTTTCAGAAGATTTTAACAGCATGAGCAGTGGGCATACTAACTTGGATATCTACACACCTCTATGTACTTGACAAAATACCAAGTTTGTCTTGTGGCTTTTCCTGCAGGTCAGAGTTTTATCCTGCACATCCAGCTCTGACAAGATCTCCTTTGCATTGGTGTCTGAAGACGTGGCCTGCTCAGGTTAGAAAAATGCTCTGAAAACTAAGAGCAGCTTCAGTAAGATTGACAGCTCTTTCTCACCATCTCAGTACTTCTCAGTTGTTTTTAGAAGAGCCTGTGAGGGCTCAGGGCCAAGATAAACCCAGCTCAAAGCAGAGCCGTGGCTCCAAGCACCCCTGATAAGTATCTGACCCGTTAAGATGTTGTCAGGCTTATTATAGAAGGTGCAGTGTTTGATCTCAGAGGGGCCAGATTAACACCCCAGGCTGGAACCTTGGCTGTGGCAGGCAGCTGTGGCAGGAGTGCTGACACCCCCGAGGGCTGCCCCTGCACGGCCCCACAGGGCTCATCCACACTTCTCCACACAGGCAGCTGTGACACAGGGTGAGGGCAGACCTGACTTTGTTCCCACTAAAGTCACTGATAAAACCTTTGATTCCACTGGGAGAAGAATCAGGCTGGTTGTATGTCAGATTATGGCTTTTTCTGATTTAGAAATGGGGTTACTGAGAGGTGTTTTAAAAATTTTCATTTCATTTTTAGTCTCCTGTGAAGGGTGAGACAATACAGATGTTATAGTTCACTATCACAATCAGAACAATACAATATTACAATTACAATGCACTATAAGCATTTCTGTGCCTATCAGCTTTTGCCACACCATGATGCAAATGCCTTAAAGAAAATAATCTAAAATTACCCCTCGTGGGTCCCACTACAATGCATCTTTCAGAGTTCTGTTTCTCCAAAGTATCCAGTCTTACTTGCAAGGCCATCCTTTGAAACTTGTTTCTAGTTCCACTTCTCTCTCAACAATGTCTGTCCTTTTCCATGGCATTTCTAAGTCAGCATTTCTTATCTCAAGGTTTACATACAGATGCACACTGTGTGAGCTGTCTGTCAGGCTTGGAGAATTCCCTACAAACCCATTTCCCACAGCTGTAGTTGTAGTTGAGATGGTCACAATACAAAGCCACACACTCCATTTTCAGAAGGCTTCAAACCTGTTTTTATTATAGTATACATGTTTTTTATACATTCTTACAAAACTCCTAAGTTTACACTTTATTCACTGGTCAGGAAAGACAAAGTGTGCAAACCCAGAGCACAGAGATATTTCTGTGTCTGTTCTGGGGTGCCCTGACCCCCAGGGCAGCACTGACTGTGACCCTCACTCATGGAGAAAGTTTCCCAGACTTCAAGATAGACTGGAACCCACAAAAGTGTGAAATAGATGATAGAGAGCAGTGTAGGTGTGTCACTGGGTGAGAAATTGAGGTTTGGGGATTTTTAGTGTGTTGTGGATGGCAGCAAGATGGAGGGCACAGGGTGTGGGCCTGGGTTTCTCCTTCATGCTTCTTCTTCCTCCTTCTCCATGGTTTGGGTGGCATTTTGGAATTGGGCAGAAAAGTCCCCACTGGGGGCTCTTTGGGATCAGTTATTGGGTTAAAAGGGAAAATAATCCTGGTGTCAGCTCTTAACTGGATAGTTTAGTTTTAACAGACCTTGTACCAAGAGATTGTTGGCCATTTGGTGCCTTCTAATGAAAAGCTGCCAAACTCACAACAGTGAGACTGCTTTAGTGATAATAAATAATAAACACCTGAGTGTGAACATGAACCACTGTCTCAGTGCCTTCAATCCAGACCCAGAGAAACCCACAACTGATATCCCCACACAAAGTGCTCATTGAACAGGCAGCTGCAGGTTTCTCTTATTTCTCCTTCTTTCTTTCTTGGTTTCTATGCCAATGACCTTGCTAGGAAATTCTTTCAGGGGTAAGATGGATCCTCTCATCAAACTCCTCCCTGGCTCACAGAAGGGGCAGCAAACTCTCTTCCAGAGCAGTCTGATGCTGTGTCCCAGAGCTGAGCTCAGAGCTGGAAATCAGATTGCCCTGGCACAGACTTGCCCAGAGTGAGACAGTGACTCACTGCTGCAGGATGCAGGAGCAGGGCTGGCAGCAGCCAGCAAAGCTGACAGCCAACTTCATTCACTCTGCTGATGGTGGAGCCCCCAAAAGTGCCAGGGACCCCAGACAGGCCCTGTGGGACCTGGTCTGCAAAGGTACCACGGGGTTTTAGCCAGGGACAAAATAATTTGGAGCTCGTGAAGCAATGGGTTAAAATTCGTTCACACTAAAGGGTTGTGACTGAAACCACAGCCTGAGTTCAGCCAGTAGGGTTAAAATTTGAACCAATGGGTTAAAATTCGTTCACACTAAAGGGTTGTGATTGAAACCACAGCCTGAATTCAGCCAGTAGGGTTAAAATTTGAACCAATGGGTTAAAATTTGTTCACACTAAAGGGCTGTGACTGAAACCACAGCCTGAATTCAGCCAGTAGGGTTAAAATTTGAACCAATGGGTTAAAATTTGTTCACACTAAAGGGCTGTGATTGAAACCACAGCCTGAATTCAGCCAGTAGCTGTTTGCATGCTTGGTCCTGAAAAAGACTTAGGGAGCATATGTGTTGTGATAGACAAAAAGTTGAAGGTTACACTTGCATTGCAAAGTTGGTATTTTTAGATGGGATAATTCACAGGTCTAAGTGTCTAGCAGAAGAGATTAGTGTAAACTAATTTCTCCATTTAAACTTCTGGCTAGATAGTAAATTCCAGTAAAAAAATAATACAAAATGCCATTTCTGTGTTTTGTAGAGTAAGTCTGAGTTTCTCTTGGAATTGAAAACAGAATTTTACTGTGTTTTCAGCTCAGACATTAGACTAACTCAGCTAATACATAGAATAGTGGCAGCTCCTAATACAAGCAGTAGGACTAGAAATGCTATTTCTAACAGTGGGTGCATAAAAAATAGAAATACCTGCATGATAATTTTTTTAAATTACATTTTTATTCAATCAGCTCTGTCCATAGTTTGCTCTTACTGTGGTACCATACAAGGGAGGTGTCATTAGTACCAAACTGCCTGAATATGGCAAACTCAGTGATTATTCCCAGATATTTACCAGCCTGTGGGCTAATCTTGTACAGCACTCCTGCCTTTTGTAGCATAATAACAAGGGTTATTTAGTCTAGCCTCTAAACCTGAACATCTTCTCTTCTGAAGATTTGAGGTGACCAGGTATGGGGATTTTGGAAGGAGTTTTGAATGAGTTAGAGATGGAACTGTTGAATTGTTTTTGATGGTGTGGTTTATTTTCTTATTTTCTACATTGGTAGGAAGGGTGAGTTCTGCTCACATCTTTATTGTATGGTTTAGAAGGTCCCAAGACACCTAATTATAATATTTTTAAAGGATTTATTGATTAATAGAACATTGCTAATAAGGTTACTTATATTTTTGACTTAATCCTTAAATATTTTGTCATATGGATTTATGCTACAGTGTAAGCTATTTTAGTTAATCATGTTATGACACACAAATTTATAGTACTGTACTTTAAACTTCTTGTTTACCTTTGTAACTACTTAACTATTTTTATTTTTCCTACATCTTAAATTTTAAAATGCAAAACATTTTTCAAGTTATTGTGTCTTTGCTTTAAACTATAAATCCACATTCTTCCTTCTAATACCTAAGTTTGGAAGATTTTTCAAGGTCTTAGATTAAATTCTAAGCTTTGGTTTCCAGGTTTAAAATTCTGAGAGTTTCTTGCATTTCAGATTTTAACAACCAGGGTTGATGAAAATTACTTAATGACCCTTCTGGGCCTTGCTTTCAGTGTTAGAAATGTGTTTTTGTGCTTTTTCCCTGTGTGTAGGGCAAAGAACACCAGACCTTCTGAGGAGGAAAAAACCCAAACTCAACAATAAAAAATGCCCTGCCCAAAAGACCAAACCACCAAAAAACCCCAAAAAACCCACCAAAAAAAAAAAAAAAAACAAACACCCCCAAAAAAAACAACAACCCCTCTTGAAAAAGGCACTTTATTTTATTGTAAAATACATTAACCAGGGTCACTACTACAGCCTCAGCCAGGGTGTGCATTAGGCTCACCTCTCCTAGAACTAACCTTTCATATTTTCTACCTCCTATTTAGCTCACATCTAATTATTTACAACAAAGGCCATAAATGTGGCCTTTGTGGCCATAAATGGGTGTGAAATCAAAGCCCTAGAGATTTTTTACCTGTCCTGTGTTTTAAAGGGGTGTTTCCCATGCCTGGTGTCTCAGGAGGAATATCTCAGAAACAAATCCTAAACCAGAAATCCTAAACCAGACATCCTAAAGCAGCTTTATCACTCTGGTTTTTTCCCTGTGGTTTTCCACCTGAGGTGAAAACCCAAAGCAGATGGAGAAGATGGAGAGTGGCCTGCTGCCAAAAACAGAGCAGGCAGAGCTCTGCTCAAACTTTCCCAATCCTTCCTGCTGCAATTGATGATGTACTGAAATCTCTCCTGCTCCTGCTGCCACAGAGCCACTTTCACTGCCTGTTTGTGATGGGAATCTGCTCCTCAGCCAGGACATTTTGACTCTGGCACTCTGCAAAGACAGAGCAGGACAAAAACCCCCCATTCCAAACAATTTACTGTGCTGGTATTTCTGCAAATCAGGTGAATCAAACACCAGAAATGAAGAGATCCTACAATGTAGAGATAAGGACTGGATGAAGCTCCAGGCTGGAACTCTGATTTACCAACAATAAAATGTCCTAACAAAATGCCTGTATATCACTGAGAGTCTGCTGGAATCACAGCCAGCCATTATCCCTCTCCATGGAGCTGAAACAGTACTAAAATAAAAAGAACAAAACAAAAATCTTTTGGTTTGCAGTAATCTAGTTTCCAGGTAACTCCACTTTTCTATGAAATCCAGACTGTTCCCTCTTTTCCTGCCTGGAAAAGAGCACAAAGTGATCTAAAGCTACAAAAGCAAAAAGTGAGATACAAATATTTATTTTTTAAAAATTAAAATTAAATTATCCCCTTCCTAAAGTATAGCCTTAAGCTCCTGGAAATTAGTGTTTGGTTCTTCCTCTACTTTAATCAGGTAATTTGGCTGTAATTGAAGAAGCAAGTGATGCTGCAGAATAAGTAAACCAGTGGGCCATTTCTCTTGTTAAAATAACCTGAATTATTTGTACAGTCATCCCCAGAGTAGTGGGGCTGTGAACACCTGGCCTGACTCCTGGTGTCAGCTCTGCCCCAGGGGTGGATCCTGCTGGGTGAGGGTGGAGAACTGAGCCCTGCAGATTCATTTTCCTGTGGGTTTAAGTGGCAGTGACAGAATTCATTAAACCACAGTGTCTATTCTCTCCTGGGACCACATGAGTCACTAATAAAGGCAGTGAAAAACAGAGATTATCTTTTAGTAATTCTGTAATGATCACATCCTTATTGGTTTGTTTCTGTGTGAAGCAGCCTTGCCTTGCTGCGGACGTCAGTGAAAAGGTAAAACCTGGGATTTTTGGTGTCATCACTGAAAGTGCCAATGCTCCTAAGCAGCCAGCCAGGTGAGTGATAACATCCTGTGGGTGAGGTCAGCTGGAACAGGCTGTCTTTAGTCCCTGCATGTCACCTTCAAGGAAATTTCAGCTTCTGACAATAGTGGCATAAGGGAAAAGAGAATATTCCGACCCAGGTACCCAGCACGCTCTCAATCAATAACTTAATAAGCACAGGCTGGCAGCTATCAAGTATCAGTTTTAGTACAAACTGTTCAAAACACAAGGTGTTAAATCAGAACTGAGCTTTCAGATAGTGTGTTTGAATCTGAAAAGTTAAAATAGTGTTTTATCCAATGTGCAGATCACAAAAATACAGAGTTTGTGCTGCTGACTAAAAAGACATTTTGTCCTTAACATGTTAACACAATCTATTGAATCCCAGCTGATTCCAGGAAATACTGTGCAGCAAAACAAGAAAATGGCAACATTATATCCAAGGGAACATTGTTTTAATTATGAAAATCCATTTTCATCTGGTGGTTCTACTGCCTCAGAAGCCAGTGCTTTTCAAATGCCTGAAAAATGAGGGTTACCTGTGTCCCATGGTTACTCCACACCTGAATCTCCTGTTCAGATGCCACTCCTGGCTGCCTTCCTCCCTTGGGTGTCTCTCACAGCATGGGCACCATCTGGGCAGCAGGAAAGCACCAGCTCTCAGTTCCACTCACACAGGGATGTGGGGAAAGCCCTGCTGCAGCTCTCCATCAGATTGGGTTTCCATGCACTGCAAGCCTGCAATCAAAGAATCCAAATAGGTTTACCATATTGCCAGTAGGAAATGTGTGGCCAGAGCCTGAAAGCTTGGAAACAAAGGGAAAAGACTAAAGAGCTTTAAAAAAAATAAATTAAAAAAAAATCACTCCGGCACGCTTATAAATAACATAGCAGTGATGCACAAAATGCTGGGTTTGAATCAGGCAAATTCCTGAGTGGAGTTTAGATAGTTAGATCCCAAAGTCTCAGGAAGAAATCCATTGCACTCTCCTATACTAAACTAAATTAAATTTGTGTTACTCTCCAGGGTGCTTAATTACATTCATTTCAATGAGCTTAGCTCAGATTTCTGACGTGTAGAATTTGAAGGGTAAATTTGTAACTTCCTGAGAAACAGAGAGTTTTCTCTCTCTGGTCAAGATATCAGCCACATTGAAAAATTCCAAAGGGAAAAAGCATTCTGACCCTCGTGCCACTGAGAGCTCCAGAGAGGAATTCCTGTCTCTGGTGACAGCTGGGGAGCTGCAAGCAGCAGAGGATGAGCTGAGGTCTCAGTGCCTGGGACAGACCCCCAAACTCACTGCCTGTCCTGAACTCTGCTCCCTGCACTGTGAGACTCTGGGGTTATTTCACAGGAGCACAAGGGTTCAGGTAATTGCTACCAAAACTGGGGAGGAGCTTCCCAGCCTGTGCTAGAGGGGTTGGAATTAAACAACCTTTGAGGTCCCTTCCAAGCCAAACCATTCTGTTATTCTGTGTTTCTATGTCACTGCCATTAACACTGTGGCTGAACCTAACTGGGGTGAACAGTCATTGTTTTCCACTTTTCCATAAATCACAGAAAGCCAGAGATGGCTACAGGTAACCCCAAAACCAGTCCCTGAGCAGAGGCAAGGGCAGCACGGGGTGATGCTGCAGAGCACACCTGAGTTTGTATGAGCTGTGTTTACAGAGCACCCTCAAAGAGTGAGAGTGATTCCATTACCATAACCTCATTTACCACCTCTGAGACAAATGCTGACTTTGTGTCAGTGTTTGGTAAGCCAGAATGATTCTGCTCTGTCTCTACAATTTTCCTGAGGTTTGTGCAGTGCCTTGATGCCAAGCCAGGCACATCTGAAGGTAAATCACCACATCCAAGACAGCTGGGAATTTAAGTGTCCATCAAATTATTGTGGTATTCAGAGAAATTGGCCTTACTGCTTCTGATCTGGATTTTTCATTTGTAGTCAGCTTTTCTTAGTTAGGAGATACTCATCCAATTGCTTTACTGTTTTTTGTTCTCCTTCAGAATAATGTTTATCTGAGGAGGACATAGGCTAGGTAGAGAGAATTAACGTCTTAACTTAATTTGAAGGTTTTAATGCTTAATTGTGGTATCTGAAAAAAAAATACTAAAGACATTGAATTCTTAAAAGCACTAACAGCATCCAGAATTGTAGGAGAAAGGCCCAAGGAGAAAATAGAACCATAACCCTGGCTCTTCTCTGTAATTTTATCCTGCCCATCTTTCCCCTTTGGGGATTGAGGACAGCCCTACCTACTACACTCACCTGGTGCATTTCAGGTTCTTTCCTCTGGGATGAGAGAAACATCATTAAATGTCAGTCTTTTGAATTCTTGGTGCTACTGGGATGAAAATGCCTTTTGCTGCTGATGACTTTGTCACTATCTCAATTACCACAGAGGCAGATGGCAGGCCCTGCCATTCACTGCCCACAGCACAGGGAGCAGGGAGGGGAGTGCACAGCCCCACTGGATGCTCTGGGAGCTGGGCCCTGGCCACAGGCAGGGGAAGGAGATCCCCACCTGCAGTGAAACCTTGAGCTGAGGCACATGGATGTCTTGGGCAGTGATGCTAAAAATGTAACACGTGGTCCTTAAACCCAGTCAAGTGCATGGGACACCTGAAACAGAAGTTGGTTTTGTTCCATGCATAACTGGGCTATGGACAGGTTCATCAATAACAGCACTGCTCCATGTTCATCAATATTTCCAGTCAAAGCTGGGTATCTATTCCATAAACTGTTGGAAAGTTTCAGCTTTGTATCAAGAGGCAGAGAAATAAATGATGAAGAATGTTTTGGATTTGGCAGTAAAGGCTGCTCTGGCAAGAGCTGTAATGTGAGGGTTTATTCACAGCTGCAGCTGGGATCATTGATGTGTTATTTACTCTTCCTTTCACCCTTATTTGCACACCTTGCTGTCCAATGATTAAAATAGCCAAAATCAATAAGGCAAGCTATTGGAGAAACAATATTGCTCAAAAGGACATGTGGACTTTGTTTCCTTAATGATGCTGGGGAGGTTGTCAGACCCACCCAAGAGTCTGAGCTGTTTCCAGCAGCGCCTGGATGCTGCCAGGTGAGAAAAGAGGATGAAAAAGTTGTTGATGCTCTGGAAACATTTATCACACTCATGGTCACCCTTAAAGGCCACAGGCTTTTCTACAGCATAGCACATTTCCTTTTCTCTATTTCCTTTTTTATACAGAACCCCAAGTGGACACAGCAATGGCTGAAAGAGCACCCAGGGTAAGAGTGAAAAGGTTTCCCATGTGGTAAAAGCACAAATCTGGAATTCTGGTTGGAACTGAGGCAGTCTCTGAGGGAGATGCTTTGGCACCCTGCAGCAAGCACACAGGCACTAATGAGATAATGCTTGCTTTCCTTCCAAGCACAATCTAGAGCTCAAATTCCTTTCTATTTGCCTTGGTAATGTGTGCCCAAACAACATTAACACAAGAGCACAGGTTCTTTTCAGAGCAGATAAATCACTGGTTAATAGGAACTGAATACAAGGGAATACCATACAAAGGAACTTAAAGAAATCTGGATTTTTCTTTTCTGCCATTCCAGCAGTGCACCTTTTAATATAACTTACCACATCTGTACCCTATCTCAGACTTAAAGTTTGTTAGCATTGATGCTTCTTTTCCTGAACTGCTTAGTACAGATTCTTCCTTTTCAAGCTCCTTAATTCAACTTCTTCCCATCTAAGACAGTGATTTGCATTTTCCACCATTTCAATTATTCTGGACACCTAAATTCCAGGTAAAAGAGGTGGGCATCCCTCCAACCCAGCACAGCTCTGCTGTGATGGAGCTGTTGTAGCCCTTTACAGTCCAAAAAGTGCAAAAAAGGTCAATAATTGTAAAAGCTACTGCACATGCAAACAATCAAATAAGATTGTTTCAAAGGATGTATTACACACAATTGTCCAGCTTCCAGCACCCCAATATACAGATTGCAAAATTATTTCAGGAGCTGAGACATTTAAAAAAATCAAACTAAAGAATAATGGCCAAGAACATTATGAGAGAATGCACATGGGAAACTCCTATTCTCTTATTTTGGAGGGCAACATGAAGATAGAGGTTTTTGGCCTCTAATTTCTGTCCTTAGATGGAATTATCAAAATTGATAGATCATTCTTGCCTAATTTGAGATCCTTTTTGCATTAAATTCTTCCTTTGTGGGTTATGTATTCCTGGAAAGGCAGGCTTCCTGCACACATTTAGATCAGTGGAGAACATTCTGTGGCACTGTGGGCACTGCAGAAATTATTAGAAACCTTTGGTGTGGTTGTTTATTCCTGCAAAAATCTATTCCTGATTACAACAGAGAAAATGTACTGTAACCTACTAAAACCATGTGACAAAAAGAATTTTCTTTCACACAAAACAAGTGTTCTTTGGTTGTCTGATCCAGCTGCTGTCTCTGCTCGGGCACACACAGGATGGTTCGGGGCAGCCGCGGGTCAAAGGACGAGTCTGGACTCTTCAATGCTTCGGTCTTGAAATTGTTTATTATTTTTTATCTCACAAAGTTTTCCTCTCTGCCAGCTGGGATCTGACCAGCACCCACGGGGCGGTCGTGTCCTTTTATAATAAAACCTACGTACATCATATTTACTTTTTATCCCCAGTACCTTTCACCCTTGTTAACAAGTGCACCTTCACCACAAACCAATCCCCAAGTGCCAACATCACCACAGAAGATGGAAGACAAGAAGAAGAAGAAAGAAGAAGCACGAGACACGCCCCGATTCCTCCATCTTGTCTCCATAACCCCCCTGTACCCAGATATAATCCCCCTGTACCATAATCCTAAAATACATATTTCACCCTGAGAATACATAATCCCTCCACCACTCAAACTGTGCTCATTCTCATGTCCTCACACACATCCCTAGAAGGGTCACAGTCCAGCCACCAAGAATGTCTGGCAACATTCCAGGACCTCCGAGCCCCCCAAGGGTTTTCTCAGTGATTCTGGACGTTAGGAGCGATGTGCTGAGCTCCCACACTTGGTAGCCCTTTCCTTTGTTTTAAAATTGAGTTTGCTGTTTCATAACCAAATTGAGAGAGAGTCCCTTAATGCATTATATCCTGAGAACCAGTAGGAATGCAGCCAAGGAAAAGCTGAACAGCTCCTGCTGGGTTTGAAGCCTTAGCAGCAATTTCCCTGATTCCCAAGGGCATTCCTGCCTGCCTGCCTGCCTGGGGCAGCTGCACCTTGGGAATTCTCCATTCTGTGAGTCAAGGCTGTGGCAGCCACCCCATCCAGATCACCCTGAGTGTCACAAACATCAGAACTTCAGTGACTTCTCCTCCCCAGGTGCTGCTCTGCAGCCAGGTGAGCCTGGGAGGAGCTGTGACAGGTGCCAGGCTAGGAAAAGCTGTGCCAGGTGCCAGCCTGGGAGGAGCTGTGACAGGTACCAGGCTGGGAGAAGGTGTGACAGGTGCCAGCCTGGGAGGAGCTGTGCCAGGTGCCAGCCTGGGAGGAGCTGTGAAAATGCCAGCCTGGGAGAAGGTGTGACAGGTGCCAGGCTGGGAGGAGCTGTGCCAGGTGCCAGCCTGGGAGGAGCTGTGACAAGTACCAGCCTGGGAGGAGCTGTGAAAATGCCAGGCTGGGAGGAGCTGTGACAGGTGCCAGCCTGGGAGGAGCTGTGCCAGGTACCAGCCTGGGAGGAGCTGTGCCAGGTGCCAGGCTGTGTGTGAGGACCAGGCTGCCCCTCCAGCCCCGAGCTCCAGCCCTGCCCTGCTCTGGGAGCTGCTTCTCCCCAGTGATTCCCACACAGTGCCATCACCAAGCAGTTTACCTTAAAACTCCTCCAAGTAAGTTGGCCAGGAATGTTTTTTTCCAGCCTCTGAATCACAAATAGCTGTGACAGCAGATGGGGAATCTGCTCCTGCTGTTGTGAATGAAAGAGCCATCTGTGGGAGCAGTGCTGGGAGTTAAAACTGGCTGTGTCACACCAGGCTGCCCCGGGTGGAGGGAGGCTGGCACCCAAATCACCCCCAGCCAGCCCCAGCTGCTAAATCACTGCCAGGATGGACTGAAGAGGGGAAGGTCAACAACAGGACTGTGAGCACATTTCTTTAGAGACAATTGCAGTGAGAATCAGATGGATGATTCATTCCTGAGTATAAATAGTGTCAAGCACTCCAAAAGCCCAGTCCTGAGCAGTTCCAAAATCAGGACTGGAAGGAGCTGAGCATTCCCAGAGGTCTCCAAGGGTGCACTCACAACTTTGGGTGCTGGGAGCAGGATTGGGCACATTGGCCTGACAGATTTTGGGTTGTTCCTTTTGCTAATCCAAAACTTTCTTCCTTTGAAAGATCAACCCCAGTCTGAGATTCAAAGGGAAGCAGTACACTACTCCTTCCATCCTCTCTTCATGTTGGCAAATAAGAAGAATTCATGGCTTGGTTTGAATCCCTTTTTTGTCCATTAGCTTTGAAGAGATTTGTTGGGCATGTAAGTTATATTTGTAATTTGAAATACTAACACGAATTACAGACACTGCTTGAATCATATGGAATCCATGGACTCACATGGCTGAGACTTTTCTTGTCCTCTGATCATCCTTTCTCTGCCCTTATTTCTACTTTCTGATTTAATAAAGGTGGGGGGTGTGGGAGGCTAGAATTATGCATATTTCTTTAAATGAAGTTAGATCAATGCAACACTAAAAGTCATTATTTTGCTCCTGCTTCAAAATCTGTTTCCAGACATCCCATGACATCACCTGAGACATGAGTCATAGAGACATTGTAAGAGTTCTTTTTAACAAAGTTGGAATGACACAGCAGAGTCTGCATTTTCAGCTGTTGCTTCTAAATCTATGCCTCCAAAATATCAGATTAAAAACCGTAGATCGTGTGTGTGCAAGTAAGGATTTATTCTTGTGGGCTTGGTATTCTCTAAAAGACTATTACAGTATTTTTCCTGCAGTTTTAGGTATTTAAGGAACAGTTGAACATCTTGCTCTGGAAAGCCCACACTGAAAGAGTCTCTAGGAAATGCACTGGTGGAATGCAAGACCAGTAGAGTTCCTGGGATTCTCCTGGCCAGAGAGGATGGAAAAGGTGGAAAAAGCTGATTTTGCCCCCTTCCCTAGTGACTGGTCGTGTTGGGATCTCACCACAGCTGCAGTTACAGGTGGAAGTCCCACACAAACACCACACTGAGCAGCTTTGCTCTTTGTACACCTTCCAGAGACAAGAGGGGAAGTTAAATATTTGCTCTGCTATCTATGATGCATGTCCAGGGGTGGGCTGGGATATTCACAGGATACTTTGGTAATTTGGCAAATTATATTCTCTTAACTTCCCTGATTAATCTGCACCTGCAGGGATGTAGGGCACCACCAGACTCATGATCAGACTGGTGCATTTTGACTTTAAAATCTCTACATCTATGAAATAAGAGTGTTCTTCACAGTGAACATTTCAGTCTGTATGATTTGCCTACTCCTCCTGAGCTTCCCAATGTCCAGACTCCAAACCAAAACAAACTGGTTTCCCACTTCGTTCCCTAAAAGCTGAGGACTATTTCAATATATGCCTATATATTTATTTAAAAACCCAAACAAGCAAAAAACAACAACAACAAAACCCACTCAGACATTATGCAGAGAATTGGATGTTATAGCCCTGCATTCTTGGCAGCTTTCTGTTAAGGCTGCTCCATGCATTCTCACTGATGCTGTTTTTGCTACCTTGCTCACAGCTCTTCTCCATGCCACAGCACAGTTTAGGAGAAGCAGCTTTGTTAATCTGCCCTTGTGCCATGGAAGCTCTCTGCCACCTTGTCCCAGAACAAAATCTCCAATGTCTCCCTGCTGCTGCTGAGCAGCTGTCTCTGTGTCTGGTAAGTCACCTGCAACTCCAGCAGCATCTAGACAATAAGTTATTTTCTTGTCCTTGTCCCTGTTATTTTCTTGTCTTGCCACCTGTAATGCAGGAAATAACTGAAGGGACTAAACCTTGCCCAAGAACTTCTTTTCTCTTGCATCTCAATCTGGATTAAGTGTGTTCAATGTCCCTACACTACACCATCCTAATTATCTGTTTATACACTTTATTTTAATTGGGAAAAAAACCATTTTGATAATGAAAATTCTTTATGGAATTTATCTACTTAATAATTCTATTAGCAAGCTTTTTCCTGTACTATAGACTCAAGTACATGCACTGATAACTGGGTGGAAAAGTAGCTCAAGTGTATTTAGGAGAAACTGGGGGCACAATGTCAAGGGTTTCCAGTGGTGGAATCCACCTGCAGAGAGGAACTGCAGAAGATAAATGAGTGACTAAGCAAGCAGGAGGGAAGGAGAAGTTTGTCTCCTTTTGCTTGGTAGATGGACACATAAATAAGGGATGAAATCACAAAACTAAGATATACAAGAAAAACAAGTCTACATAAAGAGCAAATCTTGTTTGGCAGACTTAATGAAGTTGACTTAAGGGCAAGTGCAGAGGACACAGGAGGCTGAACAAGGCAGGAAATAACAGAATCCACATTCAGGAAAGGACACCTCTTGCCTTACAGCCTTGTGGAATATCAAGTGGAGGTAACAACAGGATAATACTGAGAAAATAACAGTAAAATATGAGAAAGGAGTAATGGCAGGAGTCTGGAATGGGCCCTCATCTGAACCTGCACCACAGCATTTTCAGCATCTGTATCACACCAGTCTGAGGAAAACAGCCTTTAATTTATCCTGCATGCTGACCTTTGCCTCTGGCCTTGAAGGGCCAAGGCGTTGTACCTGCCATTAAAGAAGTCATGGCACCTTAAAATAGAATTAAGAACAGATTGCCAACATGATTTTTTTCCCCTGCTGTTGTCAGTGACCTACAGGATCCATTTATAAATATTGCTCACTAGTTTCTCCAGGCCCTTACTCACCAGAGTGGAAAGGCCAAGGACTGTTACTGCTGCAGCACAGATGAAGAAAATTATTTCCACCCAGAGAAGAGGGCAGTGACCTGCTTTGCTCTTATTTAGCCAACTGCTATCTGTGCAGAGCTTCCTTGATTGTCCTTGATTAAGACCTCATATCTGTTTCCATGAAAGGCAGGATTAAAATGCAAAATTAGGAAGGGCTGCTGGATGAGTTCATTTGAGTTTGAAGCTTGGAGCATGGGGTACTGCCAAGCCACAGCAACCATTCAGGGCAGATTGAGTGTTATCCATCTAAAATGTTATTTCCATGTTCTCCTTTCCTTATTTCCAGGCTATTGAGGGTTGGTGTCTGGTTTCCTCACTCGTGGGACAGTTTGGAATGTACCAGCCATGGGGTCCACTCTCCTTGATGACCCTCAGCATCTCCAGGGGCTCAGATCCAAAGGAAAACCCTCCTGTGACACCTCTGGGACTGGCACCACCTGCCTGCCCAGGAGATGATGAGTTCCTCTTGGAATGAGGCCATATTTTCTTCTTCAAGGTGTTCTGGCCCTGCTTGTAACTGCAGAGAAGCAGAGCTGATTTCTTCTAGGCCGTGCTCAGCTCCCACCTCAGACTGGGCACCTTCACTCTGTGGGTGTGAGAAATGCCAGAACAAAGCTCCCTGCAGCTCCTGTGGCCATGCTCACCCCACAGGAGCTTTGCAGGGTGTAAACCCTGCCTGCCTGAGCTCTCAATACCTCCCTGAAAAATCAGCAACACCAGCCAGCAAGGACCACAGGAAGGAAACCAGCATGGCCAAGGAGTCATCAGCCCTAGGGCAGCACAGCTTGGTGGAACCTGAGGGACAATTGAATCTCCCATCTCTGGCCTGCTGCTCCCAGCCACAGCAGGAGCCTGCCTGTGGGATGGGCCTTCAGGGCTCCTTTGGTCAGCTGGGCCACTGCACCCCATGCCACCTGCTTGTGACAAACCTGGACATGAGAAAGTTCTGTCCTGGGCCTTTGTCGGGATCTCTAGCTTATCAGAGTGACCCCGAGAAAAGTTGGGAAGTCTCTTTTCCCAGCCTGGTGCTTGAAGCAGCAGTCAGAGCTCTTCATTTCTCGGTCTCAAGGTTGTTTATTGTCCCTTATCTATAAAATTCTTTCTCCTGCCCTGCTGAGGTTTGTCCAGCAGGACAGTTCCAGGCACTCTGCCTGCCCCTGGGGTGGTGTTATCTTTTTATACTACAAACTACGTGTGCAATGTTTACAGTTACTTTCCAATACCCATCACCTGTGTTAGACAGTGAGCTTCTACTCTAAACCAATCTGTGAGTGCCACCATCACAGCAGAAGATGGAGGCCAAGAAGAAGAAGGAGAAAGGCAGAACACATCCAGACCCCTCCATCTTGCCCCCTGAACCTCCATTCTAAAAACCCCACAATCTACTTTTTCATCCCATGATAAATTCACTATCATTCTACTTAATTTTCATGGCTTGCAGATCTCATCCAAGGTTGGTAATTTGCTCCACGGGTCATAATCAAACCCACAGGGGCATCTTGGGCTCTGTGCCAGGGTCTCTGAGCCCCCTGGCAGGGTCTGGGCTGCTCAGGACAGCCAGAGGGATGTGCTGGGTCCTGCCAGGCCTTGCCTGGCACTGCTCTGGAGAGACCTGGCAGTCCTGGTGGTGGGTGGCAATGGATAAGGACACCAAAACATGGGCAAACCCACAGTAATCCCTCAGGGCCTGATCCTCAGTGAGGACATGTTAGCTGTAGGGGCCACATCTGTTGTGAAATTCCATTATTCCATGAGGTTTCTTTTGCAGTAGGGTCCTGATCCCAGGTTCCACATGAACTGGAAACAGATGAAGCTGCACGATGGGCTGATAAACAATTTGCCAGTTTAATGAGCTTGGGATTTTTAATAGCTAATGCACTGCAGAGGGTTTTGGCTGAGTCTCTAAGATGTTTCAAAGCCCAATTATCTCTTACAAGGTCAGTAGGCACTTATTCTTAAGGGCCCATGATTCAATATATGTTTGCATTTTATGCTCTCTTTAATGTTTTAATGTTTGTTATAAAAATTGCCACAGTGATTCATCTGCATGTATTTCTTCTTTGTTTGGAGGGGAATCGTTTGGAGTAGCTATTTTAAGGGTTGTTAAGTGGAACAATCTAAGTGTGAACACTCTGAAAAGATAAATGGAAACATTTAATATTTATGCTCTGCTATTCTACTGTGCCTCAGTCACGTAAAATCAGATCACTATCCTACTGCTCTTGTTTTAAAAAGACAGCACTAAAAGTAATAAAACATAGCAATAATTGACTTGTTAAAACAAGTGGTGATAAACAATTCAGAGGCACAATTCTATGACACTTGTAATGCTGAAAGTGTGCTGAAACCATGCTGAAATAAAGAAATAAAAAAGAAAATAAGAATCTTCTATTCTCAGGCATCTATTTTACAGTGAGGCTGTTTCAGCCAGAGCTGCATCCAACGTGATTTTGAGCTGCATCAGCCTCTTGCTCCTGCTCCCAGGACTTCCTGAAGGTGCAGTTCACATCTGGCAGCAATGTCAGTTTACAGAGTTCCCTCAATTTGGTAAAATATGCATTTTGATATCCATGGTTTTATTGGACTTCCTGAAGGTGCAGTTCACATCTCCTGCCAGCAATGTTAGTTCACAGAGTTCCCTCAATTTTATACACAATTTTCCTTCCACAACTGCTTGTGAGTTCACTGTAGGAATCTGATCATCAGTTCTTGTGTTAGCAAAAAGGGGCTGTGAAAGGCAGCACAAAATCTCCTTGCATGGGCTTTGCTGCAGAAACCAGGCAGTTCCAAACAGCCTCCCAGCACTGCAGGCAAGATCCTGATCCCACCTCTGAGAGCAATAAAACCATGGATATCAAAATGCATGTTTTACCAAATCAGAGCTGTACTGCCTCCAGCACAGCTGAGAGGTACCAGAGCTCATGGAGCTCGTGGGCAGGGGCACAAGGACCCCACAGAGCCACCCTGAGGGACAGCCAGGGCTTCACCTCCATCCATTCCCTCTGGGAGACTTCTCCCAGCCTCGAGCTATGAGATGAACACAACAATTAAACTTGTCTTAGTGTCACCCAGTGTAAATTTACACATTGCCCATATCCAGAGCTAGATCCTTTTTGAATTTTAGTCCTTAAATTTCAAGGTTAGGACCCACTGTGCTACACAGACAAAGGGATTCCTTGTTAAGAGCATTTTGGATCAAGCTCCCACAGGCAGACTGATCAGTGCATTTGTAAAATCTATAATAAGTGTTCAACTTCTGGCATAACTTGTCTCTGATTGAATTCTGAAAGACTATTTTTGTCCTTCAAATGGAAGCTAACAGATCTATTTATCATTTCCCTGTAGGTTTTGAGCAGTGTAACAGAGCTATTTTTTTCCTGCTGGGAAACATTTGCCAAACGTTTTTGACTGACAATAAGTTTTATAGGTGCAGACATTTGCAGGCAATACATGAACTAAAATTCACCATTTAATTGTTTCAAGTCACTCACCCACTTCTAACATTGTCTAGTAGTATCCCATATTAGGGTTAAACCTTCATTCTCAGAACTGAAACTTGGCTGCTAAATATAAACTTGAGCCTAATCCAAGATCTTGCTTCAAAAATGTTGGTTTATACAGCTGACTGTGCTAAGTGGGGATGGAAAGCTGTTATGCTGAAGTTCTTTACTATTTTAAAGCAACTTTACCAGCAATTCCTTTGCTGTATCTCTGCCTGTCACATTGCTGGGCACAGCTAAAAATACATGGAATATTTTTGCCACTCTCCCTGGGGCAGTAGGTGAGGGCAGTGAGATGTTCAGGGGTTTTCACAGCTGACATCCTCTGTGTCCAACCACACACTTGGCTGGCAAGGAGGCTGGGTGAAGAAACACCAGCAAAAATAATCCATGAAGACTGAGCTGAAGATAAACTCCTAACTTGTGAATAAAGGTCTGTTAGAGCCTGAGAAGACTCTGCTCTCCTCAAAGATGGGGAGACACCCACAGCACCTGGTGTGACACTCGCTCCCATGGCAGCTGCTTCCTCCTTCTCCTTTCCTCCCCCTCCTTGCACTGGGGTGCAGCTTGGCACTGCCTTTAGACTTTGATCCATCTGCAACTGTGGAGAGAAACAAAATCTTTCAGGTTGGAACAGACCTTTAAGATCGAATTTCACTGCTGAGTCCACACCAAACCAGGTCCCTTCACTTGTGCTTGGCTATGCAAAAAAATCAAAGGTGAATTTAGCTGCCAGCTGGGGATTTCTGCTCTGTGAATATTCAGAAACACTTGCACATATTTCCTTCCCCCTATTCCAAAATTGGCAAAGGAGATAGTTATTTATATCTTGCTGCATGTTAATAATGACCAAAAAGAGCTAGAAAGTTTGGGTGAATAATAATAGTTATTAGTATTAAGACTTTATCAGATGGGACCTCCTTCTGTTAAGAGCTACAGCTCCACCTCAGTGTTATTACAGAACTGGAGTTTAGTCTCCAGGTTTTCAGACAAGAATGTGCTTCCAGATGGAATCACAGAATGGTTTTGGGTTGGAAGAAACCTTAAAGCTCATCCCATCCCATCCCATCCCATCCCATCCCATCCCATCCCACCCCTGCCATGGCAGGGACACCTCCCATTGTCCCAGGCTGCTCCAGCCCCAGTGTCCAGCCTGGCCTTGGGCACTGCCAGGGATCCAGGGGCAGCCCCAGCTGCTCTGGGCACCCTGTGCCAGGGCCTGCCCACCCTGCCAGGGCACAATTTTGTCCTTAAACCTGTTCCAAATCCACCCTCTTTAGTTCAAAGCCATTCCCCCTTGTCCCCAGTTCCTCTCCAGCTCTCCTAGAGCCCTTTCAGGCCCTGGCAGGGCTCTGAGCTCTCCCTGGAGCCTTCTCCTGTCCAGGTGAGCCCCCCCAGCTCTCCCAGCCTGGCTCAGAGCAGAGGGGCTCCAGCCCTGGAGCAGCTCTGTGCCCTGCTCTGGATCTGCTCCAGCAGCTCCACATCCTTTTTTGGGGTCCCCAGAGCTGCATGCAAAGAGCCAATTTGATCTTGTGCTCTTCCTATTTAGTGTATTTGCTCAAGACAGGATCAAAGGAGATGTTAGTGTGGTCTCCATGGCAGCCTAATTAGGCAGAATTTGTTCCCCTTTTTCCCACATAAGGTATCTATTATTAGAAAATAGCCTTGTGCCCCTGAGGAGAAAAGCAGCATTGCTGTGTGTGGTGCTACAATGGAACATCCTGATCACATTGGCCATGGGTAATTCACTGTACTTGGGCACAGTACAACAGGCTGGGTTCTTAAAAAACCATTACAGCTAAAAAGGTTTTCACCCCTGTCTCTTCAAGCAGGAATGTCCCTTTCCTACCCCTTGCTTCTTGCTCCTGGTTATCAGATGTCAACAATCAGCTGATAAAACACTCTTCTTTATCTCCTTAGTCCAGGACCAGTGGGAAATGAGGATATTTGCTTTAATAAAGGGCTACACTGAGAGAGATTTGTCTGGGAAGCTTTTTAGAAACTTTGTAAATTTATGGACCACAAAGGAAATCAGCAGAACTGGTGATTAGTGTTTATGAGATGTATTGGTTTATAAACTGTATAAATCCAATAAGGTTTACTCAATATTGTAGTGAAATGACCCATTTGTTTAATCTGATAAGCAAAGTGATCTGTAAGCTAAACTCTTCACTAAATATCTCCCTGGTTACTCCTAAACTGTACCCATGGAATGCCAGGCAATGGATAAGCATCCTCAGAAATTAAAGCAGCAGCATCAGCACTCATTCCATATCCCATCCCTCAGTATGAAATTCAGTAAGAAGCAATGTTGTTCTACATTGTTCTCCATAGCCCTCAAGCATCAGCTAGAAACCACTAAAAGCATAAAAATGTGAATTTACTTGGCTCATGCACAGATCCAAAGGTTCAAGTAGTCAAGGAAACTCTTCTGTAACTGAAGCCAGACAGGTTTGTTGCAGCTTTGTCTCCACAGACTCCTCCTGTCACCTGGAACAACACAAACACACTTTATGTGTGTCCTGACTGCAGGGAAAAGCCAAGCAGGTTAAACCTAAACTGTCTCCTTTGCAGGGTGCTTTGGGGCAGCCTGGTGCAGCTCAGCTGAGGGCTGGAGACTGCTCAGGCCAAACCACATCAGACACTTCACAGCTGTTTGTCTGTACCTGCATGTAGTGAATGCCACAACCCTTCCCAAGGCACCGTGGAGGCTTTAACAATGGAATGCTGACACAGCAGCAGAGAGGGTTCTGACCCCAGACTCACAACGTATCTTTGTACCCTTATAAGGAAAAAACCTTGTTAACCCTACTATGGGTCACTTGTAAACACTCTAACCTTTGCCCATTGGTCAAGTTTGGAGCCTGGCCAAGGGTATAACAGTAGCTTACTGTGCCCTACTAACTGAGAAGAAGAAGAACCGGGTCCTTTCATGTCCTCCTGAATAAACCATCTCCATGGAACAGCCGGTGTCTCCCTTCTCCTCTCTCTGCTCTGCCTGAAGCCAAGCCTGGCAGCAGCTGAAATCCCAAAGAGCTGATATCACTATCCAGAGCTGTTATCACCCTGCAGGCTGGAGGCTCCCCCATGGCTCGGGTCCCAGCGGGCTGGACCGCGGGACTCTGTCCTTTCCTGGGATAGAGGTCCCGGGCCAACGCCCAGCTACTGAGACCCCCCCGAGGCTTCAATACCTGCACACCTGAGGGGGGAGACAGGAGGATTCCTCCTCCAAACCCACTGAAGTGCTTTTAACAAAAATGAAACTTTGGTGGTGTTCACATGACAGCTGCTAAAGATCCCTGGGATCTCGGGATGCAAGGAAAACTTGTGTTTTGGTGGGAAAAGTAAACATATCCCTTTCTGAAACAGCTCTAGCATGCACATGTGGCATTCACACTCTCTGAAAATATCCCTTCACCCAGGAGTTTTCTCCTGGGAAGGTGGCAAGCCTCAGAGAAAAGGAAAACAATTCTTATCTCATTTGTTTCTCCTGTGTTTTGCTCATGTGCAATGTGTTTGGAGATTGTTCACCCACAGGTGATTGTTCCATTGCATTCTGCTGGGAGTTGTTTTCACTCTTTGGCCAAACAGGGCCAAGCTGTGTCAGGACTCTGGAAGAAGTCAGGAGTTTTCATTATTATATTTTGTCTTTTTAGCATTAAGTATCCTCTCTGTATTCTTCAGTATAGTATAGTATTCTTTAATATAATATAGTATCATAAAGCAATAAATCAGCCTTCTGAGAACATGGAGTCAGATGCATCATTCCTGCCTTCGTCAGGGCATTCCCTGCAAATGCAATGCATCTCTTAACAAGCTCCAGTGCATGGGAGGTTGATTTTTCATCTACATGCACAGGAAATCACCTTTTCAAAGGGGAGAGGTCCCTGAGCCAGCAGGAGCTGCCCCTGTTCCTTGAGGATAACAACCAGAGAGCCTCACACATTTGCTGTTGTGAAGAGAGGAGCTGAACTGGTTTCTGTGCAGGCTCCCTGCTCCTTCCACCCTAAAGAGCCCAGGGAGTGACTCTGGGGTGTCCTGAGGGGCCAGGAGCTGCACTGAGGTGAGTCCCCACACCTCAGCTGCTTCTGTGGGTCTGTGAATTGTTTTGTTTCCTTTTATTCTGTACCTGTCAATCCCTTCCTCTTGTACCCACCAAAAAAAAAAAAAAAAAAAAAAAAAGTATACTGGCACCTACAACTTTTTAATCAAAGAAGAACATTCTGCCTGACTAGCCCAAGGTAGGAAATACATTGAATGACATTTCAGAGTGAAGGTTGCTGTGCCAGAAAACAGCAACCACATAATCCCAATGAAAGAGAGATTTGAACAGGGAGAACTCTCTGGAGTCGAGCAGCAGGAATTCAAACACCCATTTTGTCCCTGGTAGCAATGAAGCACCTTCTCTTTCTCTAATCCTAAAGCTGACCATGATCAGCATGTTTCTGTGGAAATCTCCCTAAATTTTCATCAGAAAAATCAGTTTTACTGCCTGAAGGGAATGGCTTTCAATGAAGGCATCCTGTGCTTGCTGAGGCACTTTGGGGCAGTAGAGGGGAAGTTCAGCTCATTGTGCTGGGCTCACATTTGAAGGAGGCTCCTTGCAAACTGAAATACAGGCAGCCAGCTGAGATTGCCTTTGAGAATGAAGGCTTCTCATTTATAATTAATAGGAAATAAATACCCATCCTGAATGGTTTAGAAGAGTGCTTTTGTACCTTTGTAACAATGAAGGGAATTTTGTAGGAGGGAATTTCCTTTGTCTTATAATAAAGGGGGGAAAGCTTTCTTGTAGTTGAGGCTGATTCCAGAGTTTTGAACTTGCAAGAGAATTAAATCCACTACCTGTAGGTCTGAACCTATTTTTTAGTAAATCTTAACTGGAAATACAACTGATAGGGCAGGGAGACAGTGGAAGTGCACCAGCACTTTCTGTTTAGGCTTGGTACTGAACCCTCCACAGAAATCAAACTGAAAACCAAAAAACCAAAAACATATAAAGGGAAATGAAGAGTTTTCAGTCACTTTTGGAGCCAAAAAATCCAATCTAGAAAAACAAACAAACAAACAAAAAAAGATCACTAAAATCAGGTAGAAATATTGTGCAAGCTAATTTTATAAACCTGTGGAAGCTTGAGAGGCTGCTCTGTCCCAAGAGGTTTCCAGATAAAAAATGCTAAAAATAAGCTACTAGGTAGGAACTCCTTTAAGTTAATCCAATGAGCTTTTCAGGGGCAGGAGGAACTAGTACCTTGAATTAAAAGGTTCCACAAAACAGACAGAAGTTTGAAGGGAAAACATTGATGAAATTTTAATCTTGCTTACTGAGAAAAGGACCAGGTTTAATTTAAATGCAGAGCATTCAGAGCAGGAGGGACACTCCCCCTCCTTATCCAGGGATCCTCACTCTGAAAAGGCAACCTCATGACTTAAAGACAGTTTTAACTTTTTTCTAGCATGTATTTCTGCCAGTTCTGAGTGAAGTGCTCAGGAGAGAAGATACTGATATCTTTCCATGGCACAGGATTCTGAACATGCTGTGTCAGGTGATTAAGGAGGCTAATCAAGGGGAATACAGTTTGGTTTACATTTTGTTGCAGGAAAATGATATATTCCCCAGCAAAATCATCACTAATGTACTTGACCAACAGTTTTGATGCAGTTGGAAAAAACTTCCCCTAAGAGATATTCAGGGATTCCCTTTTTCTTATGAATATTCATTCCCTGACAATGACAATACTTACAAATGAACCAAGTCTCTTATGAATACTTGGCACACATTTTAGGTGGAGCCCTTTGGAGAATACTGTTTTCTTTAGAGAGAATCTGAACAAGTCTGATGCCATTTCAGAAGTATCTTCAAGGGCATTAGTGTAAATAGTTGTGAAATTCACATTAAAAAAAATAGACTTTCTTATTAAAATGTACAGCTTGTGTTAAGCAAATGGGAAATGAACAACAACTCCAGTTTGGCATGAAAGATCAAAGGAGCCTGAGTGAAAGGTCAAAGGAAGCCAAGCCAGTTGTCATTTCCAAAACAAGATCCTTGCTGCACAAGATGTAACCAATTGAATTGCAGGGCCTCAGCTGATAATTGTGATGACATTACCTCATTAATTAAAGCCCACTGATCAGCCCTATGGCATTTGCTTTGGCCAGCCAGGTGCTCTTTACTCAAATGGAACAAAAGCTTCCCCAGCTGCTTCACCAAAGCATCTCCAGGCCATCAGCATTCCACTGAAGCCATTCAGGTGAACTTCCCATTTTTAGCAGTCCAGAAAGCACATTCTGCCAGAATTACCTCAGCATTCAGGCAGTGAGCAGTCAGGGGAGCTGAAATTGCATTTGTTAGAACCAATCCTGGCTGTGTCAAGTGTCAGACGTTCACAGGGATGTGCTGATGGTTCTGACAACTCATCTCAGCCTTCCGTGCAGAATTTCTGCTTTCATGGTGGAAATGTGCAATATTCACCCAGACCAGAAATAAAATAACACCAGCTCAAAAGGGGCCAAATGAGACAAGTTTCCAGTCTAAAAGTAGCTTGAAAAATGAGCAATGAGTGATTAAATAAACAAACCAAAAATGAGAACCACTATACACAAGGAATGTAAACATGAAGCATATTTTTAAACCTTTTTCCATCCCCAGAATGGTGCAACACCTTAAATGTTTGCTCTGGAACTGAGAAAGAATTCTGCAAGCACCATATTGATCTTTTCAACTGATGCACAAATGCATTTGTATTGACAAATTTCTGTTAGCAATCTGCTCAGTAAGCCAGCAATGATCCCTTAGCACCCTGTCTGGGAAGTTAGGATATACTCCCAGATCTACACATGGATACACATTTTCATTTTGTATGTGCCTTAAAAAATACATATATTCAAAGTCTCATTTCACAAAGATAGAACTAGTTGGCCTTATAGAAATCTGTGATGAGAAAATGCATACTCAACTCCACTGGCAACCTTGGCACATGAGTTAAAGTGAAAATTCAGATCATTCAAGTGTAATTCACCCTGACCTTTTGGATAATCACCTATTTAGATCAAAGATTCTTTGTTTTGCCTGTGCAGCTGGGATCACAGCAAGGTTTACATTCCCTATTGAGGGATTTGCATGGGAAACCAATCTAACAATACTTCTACTACTTCTAATACTACTGCTAGTATTTAACTGGGCCTGTAGAACCTCCACATCACATCAGCTATTGCTCTGAAGTAAAATGAAAGAGCTTCTTGTGAGTTACTTGCAGACTGCTTTCTTACAGAACTGAAGTTTGGGCACCTGTGCAGTTTCCTATTTATGTATAACCACTTGTGCATCTCAGCCTCAAAACATATTTTGAATCTGGTGAACAATTTCACATAAATTGCAAAATTTAATACCATCAATAGGTTAAATTTATGAGGCCCTTGCCTAAGAGAACCAAAACCCCAAGCAAGCCCTGGGCAGCAGTGTCCAGGCTGTGTGAAGAGCTCCAGATGAGCTGCAGAGCACTCTGAGTGTCACCCAGCCCAGGACAGGCAGCTGGGACACCCTGGGAGTGCAGTGAAGAGCTGGTGAAGGGCAGCAGAGAACCCCAGGAAACACAGGAAGGACCTGAGGAATTGCAGGGAAGGTTTTGGAGGATTTGGGAGATGTGGGAGTGTCACAGACATTCTTTGTGAAAAATCCTTTCTGTAGGACTTTTCCTGCTGGAGCTGAGAAGCTCAGTAACAAATATAAACAATTATTATCTGCTGCTGTGGAATGCAACAGGTCCACCTGGGATTGGTTTCCTGTAGATGTTTGGATTTGCTGACCACTCACGGTGGAGCTGCTCTCGCTCTCTGCAGACACAGACCTTTGTTATTCATTCCTTCCTCTCTATTCTTAGCTTAGCCAGCTTCTGAAGAAGCTCCTTTCCTTTCTATCTCTATGTAGTATAGTTATAATGTTATATATATATATCATAACATAATAAATCAAGCCTTCTGATCATGGAATCAAAATCCTGACTCTTCCATCCTCTACAAACCCCTGTGACCACCGTCACATGGGAGGGCTGGCATGATGAGATGAGATGAGTTATGAGTTCTGAGATGAGAAGGATTTGTGTTTATAAATTGGTGCCTTTTGGGCTCACCAGCTGTGGCTCAGCACCTGCCCTGCAGGTTCCAGGTGAACAGGGAGCAGGGAAAGGGAAAGGTCAGGAGATGAGCTCCATTCCACAAGCACAGGAGGGAGAGCTTGCAGTCAGAGCTCACCTTTTCCAGCACCAGATCATGCCCTGTCCAGATCTGTGACCCACGAGGGTTTTCTGGTGTCTGGGCAGGAACACACTCCCAGTGCAGCTTTTCCAAGGGCACACTCAGCTCTTCCTGTGGCATTCCCCCCCAAGTAATCCAGATTCATATCAGGTTTCAGCCTTTTAAAACTCACTTAAAATCCACCAACTACAGGAAGTGAATAGTCAGACAACCAAGTTACATCAACATCTCCTGGTGAGAGTGAGAATATTTGTTTATTTTGAAGATCTGTTTTGGTGACCTGCATCACTTGTTACTCTGGTATTGTCTTTGCAGCACAAGGTGCATTTATTGCCATCGAAGATCTGTTTTGGTGATCTGTATCACTTCTTACCCTGCTATTTTCTTTCCAGTATGAGGTGCATTTATTGCCATTGAAGATCTGTTTTGGTGGTCTGCATCACTTCTTACCCTGCTATTTTCTTTCCAGTACAAGCTGCATTTATTGCCATCCTGCCTGTACAGGCAGTGCCTGGAAAGAAGAACATTTTACACAGGTGTAATTTGAAGACAAAGAGCATTCACTATTTATTTCAATTTTAAAAATTGCATCCTAAAGCTGTAGATTCACAGCCATTTCAGACTTCAATAAAATCACATTGTCACTGAAAGAAAAAATTCAAGACATCTCCCTTTTCTTGAGCAGAGCAAGCATTCACAGACAAGCACTGAATGAGATCAGCAACAAGAGCATTTGTCAGTCTGCTTTGGGAAAGGATCTTTTCCACACAAACTGAACTTTGCCCTTTTCCTGCAGCCTCCCTGGCAGCCAGACCCCACCTTGGGCTGCTCCCCATCACCCACTTGCCTTACTAGGCAAAGAGTTTCAAGCATCCAGAGAGGGCCCACACACCCTGCTTGGGTTCCTCACTCTGTTTTCTTGCAAAAGCTGCCAATTTAAACAGTTCCTGTTCTTAGCTGCATCCACATCACTCCTTCCACTGCCCCAGCACAGCTGATGTGCCAAATGTGCAGTGCTCAAAATTATCTTCAAATGATATTAAAAACAAATGCTCAGGTGTTTCAGGTGGGCACAGCCTATTCCAAAGGAGCCCCTCAATGCTGTCCACACAATGTGGGGCCAATGCACAGGTCCTGAAAGATAAAAAAGTGCCCTGGAGGGAGAGTGATGAGTCAGGAGTTCTGCCTGCACAGAGTGAGTATCACACATGGAATTAGAGCTCAGGAATTCTTGGAGAAAAAGATTATTTAAAAGCCCATATTTAGTAGGCAAAGCAAAAGAAGAAAGAGTAAGAATGTACAAAAATAGGAATGAATGAGAATCCAGTAATGTTAAACAGCAAAGTCACTAAAATACCTTGCACTTTGAGGCTGGCTGTGTGTTTATATTATGATTATAGCTGGAGTCCCAACAGGTACAATGTGAATAGAAATAGCACAGCAAGAAAGACTGAGACCTCACCACACATTCCCAAAACCAGCACATCCTCAACATATCAAAGTAATCTTTTTGGGAAAAAAACCCCAAAAACAAAAAAAAAAAAAAAAAAAAAACCCCAACAAACAAACAAACAAAAAAACCCCCCAAAACCAAAAAACCAACCAAAAAAACCAAAACAAAAAACCAAACCAAAACAAAAACAAACAAACAAAAAAACAAAACCAAAAAAACCACAAAGCAAAATCCCTCTGAAGAACAGCCTCAGACAAAATATTGATTCCACACCACTTAACAACCATGAACCTCACTGGTAGAATTCTCTGTTCAAGCCAGAGCTTTTTAGTTTGGAGTTTACCTGAAGAAGCCCTGAGAAGGAGACACTGCTGTGGGGAATACTGCAAAAAAGCCTCAGAGAAACAAGATTCATATAAATATTGTGTGCAAGGCACCAGAGGGGCAGAATTGCTTTGGTTATTGAAGTAAAGTCTTCCTGTGGCCACAAGAACTGCCTGTGCAAGCAGTTCTCAAGATAGATCATTGACATATCTACATATTGATATACTTGATATTGGTATATTTGCTATAATTTGCGTGACATTTAAATGAAAAATGAAAATTTACATGCAAAAAACCCTCCAAAATTTAAATGCAAAAAAATTTCTACATTTTGTGCTTTCAAATGTTTACATTCAAGTCTTAGCACCACTGCTGCAGGAACCAAGAGCTGGATTTACTTTTGCATTCAAATTTAGGAAAAAACCCTCATTTTCAAAGATTAAAGAAAATTCTGCATCTATGTTTAAAGTTACCAAGTGAGGTGTGTCTCTAAAACTGGGCATTGGACTGCCTTTTTGTGGAACAAAGATCAGTCTTAGAGAAGATCAAACCCTGAGTAGGAGCCCTTGATCCTTCTCTCCCTCCTGCCCCTTGGCCATTTCAGGACAAAGCTGATTTGGAGGCATTGGAGAGGTACCTGCAAGGTTCCCTTCCAGCTGCCAGGGCTCCTGCCAGCCCCAGAAATGCTCCAGAACTGTGGAGAAACAGAGGCAGGCTCTGTGCCCAGGGCTGCTCCAGCCCTTCCCTTTGCTTCCACCCTCCTCCTGCTGAAACCCTTCCATGGACAGGGGAACGTCCCAGGGACAGGGGAACATCCCAGGGACAGGGAAAGATCCCAGGGACAGGGAAAGATCCCAGGGACAAGGAAACATCACATGGACAAGGAAACATCACAAGAACAAGGAAAGATCACATGGACAAGGAAACATCCCAGGGACAAGGAAACATCTCAGGGACAAGGAAACATCCCAGGGACAAGGAAAGATCCCGGGGACAGGGAAAGATCCCAGGGACAGGGAAACGTCACAAGAACAAGGAAAGAGCACATGGACAAGGAAAGATCCCAGGGACAAGAAAAGATCCCAGGGACAAGGAATCATCAAATGGACAAGGAGACATAACATGGACAAGGAAACATCTCAGGGACAAGGAAAGATCCCAGGGACAGGGAAAGATCCCAGGGACAGGGAAAGATCCCAGGGACAAGGAAAAATCACAAGAACAAGAAAAGATCACATGGACAAGGAAAGATCAAAGGGACAAGGAAACATCACAAGAACAAGAAAAGATCACATGGACAAGGAAAGATCACAGGGACAAGGAAACATCACATGGATAAGGAAAGATCCCAGGAACAAGAAAAGATCCCAGGGACAAGGAATCATCAAATGGACAAGGAAAGATCTCAGGGAAAAGGAAACATCACATGGACAAGGGATAATCACATGGACAAGTAAACATCACAAGAACAAGGAATCATCACAAGAACAAGGAAAGCTCCCAGGGACAAGGAAACATCCCAGGGACAAGGAAAGCTCCCAGGGACAGGGAAAGCTCAGTGCCCACCAGCAGCTCCCTGGGAGGGGCAGCAGGGCCAGGGCAGGACCCCCTGGGCCGGGCAGGGTTTGAACATTTGGTGTCCAGGAGCTGCAGCCAGCCCTGCCCTGGAGCCCTGGGGGCAGCCAGGGCAGCTGAGAGCTGTGCCCGGGCAGTGGCACCACCTGCACCAACCTGGGTCCCACACAGCTCCATCCCCTCCACCGCCCTGCCCGGGGCTGCCATGCCAGGCAATATTCAGTTTTATGGCTTTGGCACCATTCCAGGCCATTCCTGGTGAGCAGCTTCAGCCCAAGAGTCCCAAATGGAAGGAGTTATCAGCACAAAAAGGCAAGCAGTCAAATAATCAGACATCACAAGTTAGTGGATCGCCAGTGTAAAATCAGATTTCCCCAGTTGATTTTCTTGTTAGTGCAGCTGGTTTTCTGTTCATAATAGGATTAACAGCAAAGAAACAATTACTGGTTAAACACTGAGGTTCAAAACAGAGTAAATTTCAGTTCATAATCAGCTAAAGCCCCAGTTAATCCATTACATTTTATAAATAGCAGTTTAAATTTGTTATTTGGGATTTGTTGTATGAACGAGAAAGGAAAGAATTTTAAAGTCAGTGTAAATCGGAGATTAAAAATTTTAAAATAGTATATTGGAAATGTTTAAGAGCCTTAATTAAAAAAAAAAAAGAAAGAAAGAAAAAACTATCTCCTCAAAATATTTTAATCTGTTTAGGTTGTTATACATGTGTGTAGTAATAGCAAAAAATAATTTAATCTACTATAAAATTTCTCAAACCAAGGCAAAGGGCTACCTGCATCTCTTAGTCATTACAGTTTGTTGACCCATTTCCATGAACAAAAAGATGAATTTTGGTTTCGATTTTAGGATAAAGATGGGGATCACAACAAGCACGGGCTGGGCACTGTCACAGGCTCTGCTGGAGGAGCAGGTCCAGGGGCTGTGGCAGGAGCCAGGAGGGCACCCGGGCTGTGCCCCAGGGCACCCCAGGCTGCCCCCAGGGCACCCCAGACTGCCCCCAGGGCACCCCGGGCTGGGGGCTCCTGCCTGAGCCAGGGCAGCCTGGCAGCCACCCCAGGTTCCCCAGGTCCTGGCAGGGAGCACTGCCCCCCGGGTACCCCAGGTCCTGGCAGGGAGCACTGCCCGTGGGTACCCCAGGTCCTGGCAGGGAGCACTGCCCGTGGGTACCCCAGGTCCTGGCAGGGAGCACTGCCCGTGGGTACCCAGGTCCTGGCAGGGAGCACTGCCCCCGGGTACCCCAGGTCCTGGCAGGGAGCACTGCCCGTGGGTACCCCAGGTCCTGGCAGGGAGCACTGCCCGTGGGTACCCAGGTCCTGGCAGGGAGCACTGCCCGTGGGTACCCCAGGTCCTGGCAGGGAGCGCTGCCCGTGGGTACCCCAGGTCCTGGCAGGGAGCACTGCCCGTGGGTACCCCAGGTCCTGGCAGGGAGCACTGCCCGTGGCTGTGCCCCAGGTCCTGGCAGGGAGCACTGCCCGTGGGTACCCCAGGTCCTGGCAGGGAGCACTGCCCGTGGGTACCCCAGGTCCTGGCAGGGAGCACTGCCCGTGGGTACCCCAGGTCCTGGCAGGGAGCACTGCCCGTGGGTACCCCAGGTCCTGGCAGGGAGCACTGCCCGTGGGTACCCCAGGTCCTGGCAGGGAGCACTGCCCGTGGGTACCCCAGGTCCTGGCAGGGAGCACTGCCCGTGGGTACCCCAGGTCCTGGCAGGGAGCACTGCCCGTGGGTACCCCAGGTCCTGGCAGGGAGCACTGCCCGTGGGTACCCAGGTCCTGGCAGGGAGCACTGCCCGTGGGTACTCCAGATCCCGGCAGGGAGGATGGCCCATGGGTGTGGGAATCTACAAAATTAGAGGGAAAATTAGAGGAAAGCTGCAAAAGGCAGGACCCAGAGACAGGGGAACTGTGAGTAGAGCTAAAGCAGCAGCCATGAGGTTGGTCAGCAGAAAAATTATTTGAACTGTAGAAAAAGCAAGGGCAAATAGAACAATGGCCTGTGTATTAATGCGTGTCTGAATAGCTCTCAAAGGTGCAGAAAGTTTATCTAGCAAGGTATTAGGAAGGTTAAAGCTTAATAATGGAGCTCTGTGAGTTGTGTTTTAAGGCTTACAAGTAGGTATTGTGTTCATAATAAGCAAGCATTGTTTTAACTAAAGGTACGTGTGCTTATGGTGATTAGATAGAACTACTGTCAATGTGCTTTTGCTTTGTGGGATTGGTCAAGAAGATTATAAAGTAAGGTGTAACATGAAGTTTTTTGGCCTGATACCAGGGATGTGAGCTGCTGGCATCTTCCCATTGTCATAACCATGTAATGAGACTGATGCTGAAAAATCAAACAGCTCCAGGCACTTTCCACAGCAGCCCTGTCTCGTTCGTGGTCTGTAAATAGCCCCCGTGCAGGATCTCATGGGTACGCCAGGTCCTGGCAGGGAGCACTGCCCGTGGGTACCCCAGGTCCTGGCAGGGAGCACTGCCCGTGGGTACCCCAGGTCCTGGCAGGGAGCACTGCCCCCAGCCCAGCCCAGCCCGGGGCTCTGGGTGCCCCTGTGGGGGGCTGTGAGCTCAGGGACACCCCAGAGTCACAGACTGTCCCTCATGGGCTGCAGCTGGGGGAATTCCCTCGTGTGGGGGAAAGGAAAACGTGCCAGGCTATGAGCTCCAAAGGACAGCTCCAGATCCCACACCCAGGAGCACCAGGCCCAGCAGGGAACTCCCAGAAAAGGACATTTTGTTGGCTCCCTGTGCCCTGGGGCCTGTGTCAGACACAGCCCTGCATCCCAGGAGCTGTGGGTTGTTGGCATGGCCCTGCCAATGGGCTCAGGAGCTGTGGGTTGTTGGCATGGCCCTGCATCCCAGGAGCTGTGGGTTGTTGGCATGGCCCTGCCAGCCAGACTCAGGAGCTGTGGGATGTTGGCATGGCCCTGCCAGCCAGGCTCAGGAGCTGTGGGATGTTGGCATGGCCCAGCCAGCGGGTTCAGGAGCTGTGGGATGTTGGCATGGCCCTGCCAGTGGGTTCAGGAGCTGTGAGATGTTGGCATGGCCCTGCCAGCGGGTTCAGGAGCTGTGGGATGTTGGGGTGGCCCTGCATCCCAGGAGCTGTGGGATGTTGGCATGGCCCTGCCAGTGGAGTTAGGAGCTGTGGGATGTTGGCATGGCCCTGCCAGCCAGACTCAGGAGCTGTGGGATGTTGGCATGGCCCTCCAGAGGGCTCAGGAGCTGTGGGTTGTTGGCATGGCCCTGCCAGGCTCAGGAGCTGTGGGATGTTGGCATGGCCCTGCCAGTCAGACTCAGGAGCTGTGGGATGTTGGCATGGCCCTGCCAGGTTCAGGAGCTGTGGGATGTTGGCATGGCCCTGCCAGCCAGGCTCAGGAGCTGTGGGATGTTGGCATGGCCCTGCATCCCAGGAGCTGTGGGATGTTGGCATGGCCCTGCCAGTGGGCTCAGGAGCTGCAGGGCTGCCAGGGCAGCTGGGCACACACAGGCTCTTCATCCCCAGAGTCCTCCTCACACCCAGCAGCCACTGAGGTCAACATTTTCTGGGTAAATACCCAGCAGGCAAATGTCTGGATGCTCCAGGTCTTCGGTCAAGCTATTTCTAAGCAGGGTTCCAGAAATAGCACATGGTTTTATTTACTGTGGAGCAGTCCATGTTAATTTGCCAAGTGCCATTACATAACAGCAATTAATTACATTATTTCCTCATTACTAGATGTGAGCATAGGCTGCTGCCACAATGGGCTGGATGCATTTCTGTGGCTCTTCTCAGTAGCTTTGAAGGGAAGATAAACGAGGACAAGCAGAGTGCCCAGATTAACAATAAATGATAAATCCAAGCTCCTTCATTGAGCCAAATTAAATATTCTGTTGTAGGCCTTGACCTAATTCTAGCTACTGGTTATTTTTCTTGTACTTTTTCATTTAACAGAATTTTAAAAAGATCTGGGTCTGTCATGAGAATAGGCTAAATGCTTCCTTTAGACATAACTTCAGAAATTACCTTACAAGCTTTAGATAGTTTCAGAAGGCTTCAAAAGTTGGTATCAGATTTCTTGGAATAAGGATTTAATTCTCTATTTAAAGAGAAAAAACTTGTGTTGTTTAGAATAGTGATTTACCTGCCTTTTAAAAACTGCAAGCTATATGTGCTTGCAGACAACTCCAGATGTTATTGCCAGGACCTGGTCCTTAGGTTTAACTTTTTAAACTTCTCTTTGGTTATTCTTGAATTTATCAGAATTGTACCACCTTTCAAGCATTTGTAAAGGGCAGTCACCACTGTACTAAATTACTTTAAAGTAATTAATTTATTTAATCATGTCTGGTTTAGCAGCCTTAGAATCTCCTGAGTTTCTTTTTTTTTAGAGCTTTTTTTTCTCTCTCTGCATCTTCCCTGCAATAAGTGATCTCTCTGTCCCTAGGATTCAGTCTCCTGCATCAGAAAAACTCCAATGTCTTCTATCTCATAGACTCAAAATCAGCCCTAAACAGCTCTGACCTGTTTTATCCCTGTCTCACTGTCAGAGAGGAGATGTGCCAGGCTCTGAGATGTTTCATTATTCCCTCAGGGAATCTATCCTAGAATAAAACCAAGATTGCACAAGAAGGACCAAACTCTGTTTTCAGGGCCAATGGACTCATTGGACAGGTCCAGAGTCTTGGAGGTGAATGTGTATCCATAATGGTGTGGCTGGGAGCAGAATCTGGTTAAGAGCTGCTCTCCAAAGAACAGTTTTGCCAGCTGGTTACTCAACTGGGTGCTAAAATGAATCTCTCCTATGCTCTTGAAATGTTTTTGGCCCGGGAAGGCTCCAGACAGGTGTAGGTGTTGGTGTTGATGCACTTGCTGAGCAACAAACTCAGTGCCAGGTCTGCCTCCACAGGCAAAATCCCAGCCATGAGAGGACATAATCATGGGTCCACACATGCTAAGTCACTTATCTGTACAGCTCTAAAACCCCCAGAGCATCTGCAGTGCCCCTGCCCTTCACACGCTCCCAGGGCTGAGGCTGGGGTTCTCCAGGATCCTCCCTCTGCCCTGCTTGCCTTCCATATCACAGTTTGTTTGTTTCTCTTGTGTAACCCTTTCAAAATGTATTTATTTTGACTGGTCTCACAGCTGATTTTATTGTATTCACACGAATTCCAGCCCACCCTGACCATCACAGCCCTGTGCCCTTGCAAGGCAGCACTGCCACCTGATCCCTGTCCTTGCTCTGCTGTGTTTGCTCGATGGTAAAACATTGCACAGCTGGAGGAGACTCCAAAGATACCAAGGACTCCCAAACTGCCAAAACAGAGCTCACTGCTCAGTTCAACTCTTCAGAAAGACTCTCTCAGTTCAACTCATACAGAAAGAAGAGAGGGGGCATTTTTAATGCTCCCTACCATCTGTAAGCTTCTAGGGGTGTGTGACTGTGCTCATGATCAGAGTTCATAAGGGATGTGCAAATAAAGCTCTCCTATGACACACAGTCAGCATTGCAAACATCAGATTTTGTATCAGGTATTGAATGAACCTTGCTGTGTATTTGGGGTATCTGCAAGGGTGCAGACAGAACTGTGTCCATGTAACTTTAAACAATCATCTCTGTATCCCAAAGGGCCATCCTGAGGTGACCTTTTAAACCCTCACTGATTCATGAGAGAGATAATTGAAATTTGTGCCTATTCTGATTAATCCAAACCAGGCCAGAAAAAGCCTGTTCAGTGACCTCTGTACTGCAGTTGCTTTTCCAAAAAGCAATGTTGCAGCTGACAAACAGGAACTTACACTGAGCAGTTTTGGTGGAATGGGCAGTGACAGGACAAGCTTGGAGAAAGAATAACCTGATCTTTCTCTGAGATGGCAACTCAGGCAAAGCTTTTAGCACAGGGGCTGTCAGCACAGGGGAGCTTACCCTGATTCTTCTTCTGTCACATGAGTTATTCAGCTGACACCAAGCAACATTTACCATCTAGTCCAAACAAATATGAAAAACCACTTCACAGGTGTAAGCACAATTTTAGGCATGCTTACTGTGAACAATTTTGCAAGGTGTTAATTGGATTTCCAGGATGTGAAACAAATATAATCAGAACAGAGTATAAGGTACAGAGCTCAATCAGAACCAGAAGAAACTGTAAACTCTAGGTATTCCCTGTGGGAAAATTGGAATGTCTTATTTTAACATGTCAGCATTGAAAGGAAAGAAATCCTGGGACTTATGACAGCAACGAATGCAGAGTCCACAGTCAGAAGGCCTGGAAAATCTGTCCAGTGCTCGAGGGGAAGGGAGACAGTGAAATCACATACACTGTAAAGATCCATACAAATTAGATAAGCAAATTCTTATTTTTAGCATTTGCCCAACAGCAAAGACAAGGGAACAGCACATAAACAACTCAGAAGGGAAGCAGTAACCTAAGCTAGTCCAGGGTACACTGAGCACTCAAGTTCCAGAGGCAGGAGGTGCTCATGGAACTGAAGAACATGAGCTCCTATAGCTGAAGAAAAATTGTAAGAGGCAATCAAACAGGAAGGAAAAATCACATTTTTCTGTCCCTACCTTGCTACTCCAGGAGGGATCTTGCAAAATGCCATGGCTCTTTTGCTCAAAACTGAGGCCAGAGTAAATCAAAGACTTCACTTGCCCAGAATTATGAGAATAACTTGGCACTTAACTCTCATTAAACTGTCATGAAAGTCAAATGGGGTTTAGGAAGATAAACCTTGGAGGATCCAGGCCTTTGGTACCCAAAAAAACCTTGGGTTTAATTGAAAATCAGCACCAAAACAGTGATTCTGGATTCTTTTCAACCATCTGGAGATGCTTGATATTTTTAGTTATCCCTGTTTTTCTGAGAGAGGCATAAAGATAGAACAACTCTGTAGCATAGGGAATATGGAAATCAGTCTTGAGCTCTTTCCCTCTGACATATTTAAAGCAAAAAGAATGAATAACACCCATTTCCATAGCTCCTTCCTGAGCAGCTGCCTTTACCAGAAAAGGAGACTCCATCACCACCACCACCATTCCTCTCAAGGAACCTCTCAGGACAAAAAGGGAAGCCCTGCTCTGTTCTGTGGGTGAGCAGCAGCAGGGCATCAATGGGAAGGGGAATCAGAGCTCTGGAATCTGAATGGAGAGAAGATCCCCCTGATGCAGAGAATAAAATCTCTGGCAACTCAGTGTGTGAGATCCAGCTGGTGCCCAGCACTGCCCTGCAAAGCACACAAAAGGGACATCCATAATCTATTTTACATAAATGTCATATACATATATATATTTATAATTGCATTTCATATTTTACAATGTATTGGAGAATTTAAGATGCATGTCCCAGGGTATAAGAAGAATTTAAGATGCATGTCCCAGGGTATAAGGTCAATTTAAGACGCATGTCCCAGGATATAAGAAGAATTTAACATGCATGTCCCAGGATATTGGAGAATTTAACATGCATGTCACAGAGTATAAGAAGAATTTAACATGCATGTCCCAGGATATTGGAGAATTTAACATGCATGTCCCAGGGTATAAGGAGAATTTAACATGCATGTCACAGAGTATAAGAAGAATTTAACATGCATGTCCCAGGATATTGGAGAATTTAACATGCATGTCCCAGAGTATAAGAAGAATTTAACATGCATGTCCCAGGGAATTGGAGAATTTAAGATGCATGTCCCAGGGTATAAGGAGAATTTAACATGTATGTCCCAGGGTATAAGGAGAGTTCAACATGCATGTCCCAGGGTATTGGAGAATTTAACATGCATGTCCCAGGGTATAAGAAGAATTTAACATGCATGTCCCAGGGTATAAGGAGAATTTAACATGCATGTCCCAGGGTATAAGGAGAATTTAACATGCATGTCCCAGGATATAAGGAGAATTTAACATGCATGTCCCAGGGTATAAGGAGAATTTAACATGCATGTCCCAGGATATAAGGAGAATTTAACATGCATGTCCCAGGGTATAAGGACAATTTAACATGCATGTCCCAGGATATAAGGAGAATTTAACATGCATGTCCCAGGGTATAAGGACAATTTAACATGCATGTCCCAGGGTATTGGAGAATTTAACATGCATGTCCCAGGGTATAAGGAGAATTTAAGATGCATGTCCCAGGGTATAAGGAGAGTTCAACATGCATGTCCCAGGGTACTGGAGAATTTAACATGCATGTCCCAGGGTATAAGGTGAATTTAAGATGCATGTCCCAGGGCATAAGGCAATATAGGAGATTTGCTCCTAGGAGCTTATCTTGCCCAAAATAAATAAAATATGATCTACACTTGTTCATGGCATAAACAGAGGTAAATTGTAATTCTCTCCACTGATTCAATTCTGTTTGTAAGTAAGGAAAGCAATTAAAGATGCCATTAGCTGGTGATGAGTACATTTCATCCTCCACGTGACTCTTACTTGAGCATCTGTGTTCTTGTGAGCAATCCTGTGATTAAATTCATGATCCCTCTGAAGATAATCTCCTAATTTCTGCTTGCTTATTATCTCTGAAGAATTTTGTTTGTCTGGAACCTGAAAACAGTACAATTAAGTGTATCTAGCCTAAAGTAAAACCACATTTTAGAAATTATATAAATTGATTATGTTCTGTTGATTATGGTCTCTGTTTAAGACAAAGATTTTTGCTAGGATTGGCCAAAGAGATTTTCAGACTCTTACTGCTTCAGGCACTGGAGCACAAAAAGGAAACACTTTGTAAGAAATCTGAACAATAGCAGTAAAAACATTTTCCAGAATGGAACCTCCTGGAGTGGGAGCCAGTGTGACCCACAGACTGCATGCAAAAATAGTCTGAGGAAAATCTCTGTACTTGACTTGGAAGAGATCAACAAATGGCAGCTCTGGGGAAGATGGGGTGTTTATTAGCTTTTGTCATCACCCTTTTTAAAAAGATTGGTTGCAATAGCAGGAGCCTCACATAATTAGTACCAGTGAGGGAGGGGTAGGATCTTAGTTAGAAAAGGAAAAATAGGGATTAGGGAGATTTCAAATGGGCTTGGAGAATTTTGGCATCATGGTTATTTAATGAAGTAACTGAAGCAGTGCTGCAGCTCATAATAATTCTCTTTCAAAAACATTTCACGAGGGTACCAAGGGAAAAAAGAAAAAGAAACACAGTTCTTATTCTAAGAATGTGAAGCAATTAGCAGCTAGGGAATTATAAATGGTACTCATTAATTAAAATTCCTGGGAAAATACTGACATATTTTCCAACATTTTATGAAAGCACGTGGGAAACCCATAGACTCACAGGCATCATGGATTTACTGAGAACAAATTCTGTCAAGACACTGTAATTCCCTTCTCTCAAAGACAACCAGGCCTGGGAATGGAGAAAAAGCAGTGGGAGGCAATGTCTGGGCTGCAGCAAAGCCTGGGCTGCTGGTTCTGGGAACATCCACACAAGGAGTTATCCCCTGGATGAATATCCTGCAGGAAAAGGGCATTGAGACTGCAGCATTCAGTGATTCAGAGAAAACTGAAGGGCTGGTGCCTGGTGCTGTCCCAGAAGTCCTGTTTGTGCTCTCAGTGCTGACTTGGAAGATGGAATAGAGAGTGTCCTTATTAAATTTGCAAATGCCAGTAAGCTGAGCCTGCAAGAGCCCAGGATAAATAAAAAAATATGAATAAATAAATGTCTGAGAAGAGAGGCAGGTCAATAGGAAGAAGTGTTGTACTGGTCCAAACAGAAATAGTCAACTGCAAAAACACAAGGAGGGGAATAAATGATGAGGGAACATTAATGCTGAACTTGGGAGCCTCAGTGACTCACCCTGGACTGAGTCAGGCACCCAGCACTGCTAATGCATCACAAAAACCAAAAAGGATGTGGCAGCCTCAGGGGCTGAAGTGAAAGTGAAGGAATCTTCTACTCTGCTTTGCAATGGTGCCACCTCTGGGCCCTGGTTTTGGGGCCATTCTTCAGGAAAACTGTTGCTGGGTTTAAGAAAATTCAGAGGAGAGCTACAATGAAGGACCTTTTAAATTCTGTGCAAGAAAGAACAAAATGGGATTGTCTTGCTTAAAGCATTGAAAACTGGGAAAACAAATAAATACCTCCCTGATAGAACATGAAAAGAGATTTAATTGCAGCAAAATAAAACACCCATCAATGTTCAGGTTGGACATCAGAAAAGCTTTCCGAGGATAATAGTGAATTTTCAGAACATTAATTTTTAGAATATTAATGGAATATTTTAGTCCCCAGCACTGGAGGTCTCTGAGGACACTGCTGAGGAAAGGCACAGAGCAGTTTTCTTGCCCTGTGGCTGAGGGATGGAGCTGGGGATAAGCTGAGGCTTCCTAGAACAATTCCCTTTGCCTTTCTAGAATGCCTTGGTCTCCAGCTGCTGATAAATCTCACTCTGGAGCAATGCTAAGCCCATTTATATGGACTTTTTTTGTCTCTGAGATCCCCTGAACATCCCCCTGCCTGCTTGCTGGAGGAGGTTCTGTCCACACTGCCCCCATTCTCTAATGGCTTTATTTAAACATATTATCTTTCAATAACAATCTGTATTTAGCTGATTTTAGGATATGGATAAGAATTATCCAGTGCATTGCTTTTACAAAAAATAAATTCCCTACATATATCCACAAAGTGGATATAAACTCAATGGAGCCATGTGTGAAGACACTTGGACATAAATATGTTGTGGAGTTTGAACAGACACAAAAAGGAAGCCCTATACATGTGTGAAAGTTGTAAATCTTTGTTATTCAGGTGAAAAGAAAAATATTAAACATCTTTGTTTATTTTGGGAGGGACTTTTCTTGAAGCAGATACTCTTTGATCTAATAATCTCATATATGGACCAAGCCTCAAGTGCCAGAGCTTTTCCATAAAGTCAAAAGGGAAAATTTCTCCTTACATCATGCAGAACAGGTAAAAGCAGAATTGCAGCTGCACAACATTTTCTTTGAAAATTTTACTATTAAATGACACCAGAAAAAAACCCAAAACACCACAGTTGAAAAGGTTACTGCTGCACATTCAAAAAACATTTTTCTGTGTTAGAGATCTTGAATTTGACCTAAAATTATTCCTTTTGGTCCTTCCTAGGAGTTAGGAATCTTCAATAAACACAGTGACATGTCAATGTACTGAAACATGTAATAGCTTCATAATTTTCTCATTTACCCTATAAAGTTATTTTACACATCCAGAAGTACTGATTTAACAAAGTAAACTCTTCACATTTTTACATTTTAAAAGGATCCTTTCAGAAAAACCCTAAACTTATTGATTATAAGATGGGCTATTTGTGTGTTTGTAGTGAGTTTATCTCTCCCATAGCTGATATTCTCACAAACAGCCTGTTCATCTGGATTTTCCCACTAAATCCCTGGAGCATGATTCCAGCTGGGCTGAGAGCAGGTGCCTGGGGCTGCACTTGGTGATTGATTCCCTTCCCAAGGACTCCATGAGTAGATTGCCTCCTAGAAGCAGAAATACTTTCCAGGAAGCTGCTGAAATAAGGAAAAATTCAGGAAAATTCAGGAAGTGAGTCCCACTTCACCTCACTGAAATGCGTGTTCTTCATTTCAGAAGAATTTATTGAAGGTTCTTTACATTTAAATCTGTGTTAAAGCTACTCATTTCAGAAGACTTTACTGAAGATACTTTACATTTAAATCTGTTTTAAAGCTACTCAGAGTAACTGAGCTCCTGGAGAGTTTCATTCACTGTGTAAGATTGAAATATTATTGTTTCCAAGTACCAGCCAGTCCCAAAATGAAAAACACCTGACCAGCTCAATCCCAGCCCCTTTCTGTGTGCCCCAGCCCTGTGCCTCCCACCTTGGCTGGAAGCACAAGCAGGAGTGAGGGGCTGGCTCCCAGCCACTCCTGGTTTGCTGCAGCTCCTGCTCTGCTGCACGTTACAAACAGCCCTGGCAGAAACTGAACCCCTTCCTTACAATCCCCCAAAACTGTGACAGCAGAACCCAGAAAACTCCAGTAAAGGGGATGAGATACAAATCAAGGCTGTTAAAATACACAGGATTTTGGAATTGTCTTCTTGTGTCAATTAGAGGTTTCTGTTGACTGTCACACTCTTTTTTTTCTGAAAAATCAAATGAAATTCTTGTTTATGGTTTGATCATGGGTCTGAGCACAGGCAGCTGGAGGAATTAACTGGGCTGCTTGTCCAGGATCTGGCCTTCCTTCCTAAGTTCTAGCCAAATATTACTTCTGAAGAGAACAGGAGCTCCTTAGCATCATGGCTCACTGAGTGAAATAAGAAATCCACTCTGGCTGGGCCCTGATACAAATAGAACCTGGCTGAGCTACAGCTGAGCACAGCCAGAACTGATAAAGGACAGTGACAATCTCTGATGTCACCATTGCTAAAGACACAGCAAAACACAAAAAGACTCAATGTACTATAAATGTGCTGCAGATTCCCCAGGCTGGGTAGAATAATATCAAAAACAGAGACTTAGCTTCAGTAACCCTGGTTAACCCTGGTCTCTTTTAGCACTAATGAATTTTTAGTGCCCATTCCTGCCTCATGTAGGGAACCTTTCATGTGGTTAGAGCAACCAGCTGAGCTTCTTTGAAAAATCATATGCCTGATAAAATGGAAAAGACTCTGTTCCAGTTAGATACCAGCCTGTTGGCAGCCATGGGCTATTTTGGGAATCACACTTCCAATGCTGCACGTCAAGACATCGACTTCTGCCAAGGATACAGCTTGATGGGAGTTTAAAAAGACTTCAGATTTTCTACCCAGATCTTAAAAAAACTATTTCTGTAAAGCTGCTCGAATCAAGATTATAGTAATTCAAGGGATTCACTCTTCTGTAGTGAAGAATATTACATGCAGCTTTTTATAGTATCTGAATATAATTCAGCAAGGTACTTTAACAAGTGTTTGCTGCTGGTATATATTTCAGGATATATGCATGTGTCTTGCTGAAGGAAAACCCTAATTATTGAGGATAAACTTCTGTGTCAAATTTCCAAAAGCAGCTTTTCATTTTTACTGCTTGACCAAACTGGTGTGTTGCCAAGAGTCAAAGTGTAATTCTGGAGAAGAATTCCAGCACCTCTGCAGGTCTCCAACCTTCTAAAAACTCCACTGCTGGAAAACAAGTTCCTCTGTGAGGACTGGAAAAGATGGGAGGGCTGCTTTCTATCAGTCTGTGTTCTTCACCTGCACAGATGCTCACCTGGAGCACTGCATTCTCTCATTTCTCTCCCTGTGTTCTCAGATGTCCCTGCCTGTGGCTGGGCTGCTGGCCCTGCTGAGCAGAGTGTGGCACTCAGGGTGTGCCTCTCCTCCCCTCACCCAGCACAGGTTTTCTCTTCTGAACAGCCTTCACTTTTATTGGAACTTAATTATGAATCAGACTTCCACAATTTTTGTCAGCTTTGGCTAAAATTGTCCCATGGGTATAAAGCATCTCCAGGGAAAGAGAATGATGTTATTGCTGAGAGTATGATAACATAAATCTCACTTTTGTAAGAAGCTAAGCTATACAGAAAATGACTGTCAGTGATTTCAGCTTCAGTGGAGGTCTCCCAGAACTTCAGCTGATTTCCTTATCTCAGGGCAAATTATGGAAAGAATCATTAGACTTGTTTCTTTCTTTGGCTGAGAATATCCAGTGATTGAAGTCACTGTCCTCACAGACAGCATTTTTACCATCTTGTCTAAGAAATTCCAGGGACAGTGGCCTCCAGAGTGGAAGATGTTTCTGCTGTCCTGCGGGTTTTCCAGAGGCACTGACAATTAACAGAAGGAAAAAGGTCCAGTGTGTACCATGGAAAGATTTTCTGGACCCAGTTCCTATTCTGCTTTTACATTTTTACCTTTCCTGTGTATTGGTGGAAACAGCTTAGTAGTCCCCAGAAAATGTTTGTCTGGACACAAAGCCTGAATAGTGCCTGACACTCCAGCAGGTCTCAGGTAAGTGGGTACCTGTTGTCTGCTATTTTTACTGAAGTCATCAGAAATGCTCCTTTTCTGATTTGGAATGGACTGGAATTAAAGAAGAGGGCTGACAGTTCAGACTTAAGGATCAGTGCTAATAATGGCTCTACAAATGTTTCCTGGGGCTTCCAAGCCTTGAAAAGAATGGAGTATTTATTTGATTTCCTTCTGAAAAATTGTGAATCATACCCACTTAAGAGGCAAACTTGCAGATCCCTTTAATGACTTTCCTAGAAGCCTAGAACTGTGTTTTGTGTACAAGTTCTTGTTTCTAGAGGTGAGACTTTCACAGGAGTCATTTGAAACTGGTGGCTGATTCTCTTTGCACGTTATCAAAACAACACTGAGCTGTGAAAAATACCAAACTTTCTCCCAGCTGCAACCATGTTCCTGGAAGTTGCTTGCAAACTTATTTTTGGAGTTTCCATGTGTCTTGTCACACCACTGAGTGCTGCAGTTTTGCAGGAAAGGTCTCCCATTCCTGCTCCAGTTGGATTCGTGCCCAGGTGCACCAACGTGAGGAGCAGAGGGACAAAGCTCTGCCCTCAGTGGAACCAATGCCAGCAAGCTCAAGAGGCCCATTAAAATAGAAATAGAAATAGTTAAGATGAGTGGTGCAGCCACACAAAATTTTCCTGGCAGGGAAGGAAAGGGGTGCACTGGAGCTGGCACAGGAATGTCAGGCCCAGGATTCCCTCCCGTGGTGATCTCACTGTAAACCCCAAGAGGAGCTGCCTCCTAGTAATGGTTTAGCTGCAAAATATCATTTCCCCTCATTCAGAGAGGATGACAGAAAGCCAAAATGACCTTCTCCTGTTCTTTTCATACTTCTACAATCTAGTTGTTTCAGTGAAACCTTCAGGAAGCCAGGATATGGGAATGAGTTTCTGCTTGCCCTTTCATCCTCCAATTTAATTTCTACTTCAGCAGCCTTTAGGATTAGGTCCTCTGATACTTTGGAGTTTTGGACACAATGGTAAGAAAGGCTGATTTTTTCATTTCAGCTATTGGGAGTGTAGACTTTTGCAATTATTTGATGGCCTGGCAGTACAGAATGTGATGACTCACAGAAGGGAATGAGAGAAAGCAATTGTCTTTCATGGACAAAGTGAGTGAAATGACACAAAATGGAGCTGCATTTCAGAGATTTCCATAGCAACTGCAGAAGCAAGTCATTTGTACAGATTCAGGAAGACCCACAAGAACAGACCTAAGACAGAAAACAGCTTGAGATCACAGATTGCAGAAGGTCAAGAAGAGCCACCTTCTTCCTCCAAAATGCCCTTCAAACGTTGGCACCTAACAAATACAAAGGAAGCAAGCAAGCCATCAACCAGACAGAAATCTGGACTCAGCTACTGATTCTTGCATTGCTGTTGTCCCCTCTCCCTGTTCCTGCCACCAAGTCTGGCAAGACTGGGATGAGAAACCTGGAGAGGAATGGAATGCTCCTTCTGGGAGCTGTGCCTTCCCTTGGGCACCACTGCCTGGGGTGGTCCCCACATGGCTCCTGCCTGGCCCTGACCCCTCTCTCACCAGTCCAGCACCCAGAAACGGGGTGGAGGTACCATGGCTCATTGATGATGTCCTCACTGCCCTCTGAGTGGCAAAGGCCCAGCTGCTCCATGGCAGGGGCTGATGCCGAATTTTGCCCCAAAAGGCGAAATAACTGCCTAAGAGACTCAATTTAAGTCAAATAAGCAGGAGGTATTTTATTACAACGTTGGAGAAATCCTAAAGTGGATTTCTGATTTCTGACAGCAAAAGCAAGCCTTTTATACAGTTTTGAATGTAGTATTGCATCAGATCATATACATAATCATATCTTTGCATGCATATTCATATGGGGCGTGGTGTAGGCACTGCATGGGCGGGGACATATTTTTTGAGGATCTTCTTGGGGGTCGTTCCTGTGGTCTTCATCATGGGCGGGGGTCTCCTGATGAGTCTTCCTCCTTAAACTTTTGAACTCCTTCCCAAATTTGGTCAATTCCCGGTGTAGTAGGCTTAGTCCCCATGTCTTGGCAAGGCTCTTAGGGTCAGTTTGACATTGTTGGCCCTAAACATGCTTTGCCCAATAGTTCTTATCAGTTTCTATTCTCTTATCTCCCTTTCCTGCCATAGTGTTCCATACCTTGGCCGATTTATAGCTCTGGGTGTTTCCTAAATGCTATGCTTTCTTCAAATGCTTCCCATTCTATGTTTTAACTCATTATTTCTTGAAGGCTATCTGTTTTGGGGCTTCAGGGCTCAGCAGAGCCCGCAGCTGAGGGCAGCCCTGCAGCCCCTCCGGGGGCTGTCCCACCCTGGAGGCACCAACAGCCGGGAAGGGACTGGGGGCAGAGAGTGGGACCCTCCCTCCCTCCTGCCCTGCTGCCTCGGCTGAGGGGTCACTGCAGCCTGGGGAGCACTTGGTGACTTTAGGGAGTCCCACCTCCCTCACACCCAGCCCTAGAGCCATTTATAGCCACTGCCAGATTATGCAAGGATTCCCAGAACACTGCAGGCTCCCGTTGGAAATTCTGTCTGTGTAGCCTGGAGTATATCAAGCAATAATTTTTAAAGCCCATTGTTAGCGGAATGAGCTTCTTGCAGTTAAAGCTACAGAAAAGCTGAGGTAAATTTGGATGGATTCCACACAATAAAGAAGTTAATTTTATTTCCCTTGTCAGGTAATTTCGATAATTTATGTCTTTTTAAAAAGTCTCAAAATGTTAGTTGCATTTAAAACAGCCTGAAAACCCAACACAAATGGCTCATTTGATTGAAAAGTGAGATCTTTCAGATGTTTGAGACAGTATATTTTAGAAAGTGTGAGGAAATGTGAATAATTTGGACAAGAATACCTGAATTTCAATATTTTAATGTCAATGTGCTTTCAAATTTCTGACAAAATGCAGTACCTTGCTCTCTATTCAGCCCTGGGATAGGAACTTCCAGTGAATTCTTGTTTTGTGTTGCAAACATTACAAATTTCTTACACTTCCATGCTGAAAATACCAAATAATAAACTTGGGGCTTAAAATATTTCAGTGATATTTGAAAACCTAATAATCCACAAGAAAAGCAACTTAGTAGCAGAGACACATGGATATAAAAGCAAAATACATATTTTATTGTAAAATACATGTTCCATGTTTTTAATGGAAACACACCACAAACACCTATTTCTTTTCCCCCAGCATCTATTTCTTTTCCCCCAACTCTTGCACCATGTAAATTTGAAGTACTCTTATGCTTTGAAATCAGTCAGTTGGCTGAGCTTATTCTTAATTTTTAAATGGCTTGTCACTCCTGAGGCAGGAATAGCTGAAAGTCAGGCTCAAGAAGACCCATTGTGAAAATTTGTTTTGTCAAAAGCAAAACAGATTCATAATTCTATTCCAAAGTTTATTATCACTGAGCCATCACAGGCTTTCACTGAAACATCAAATACAGACACAAGTTTGGGTCAAGTGTGTTCAGAAATACAGCCTACAGTGATCATTTGCATGCCAGTGCATTCATTAATTTCAGAAGTGGATTATTGATGGGATGTCCCAATCTATTTTAGACAGTGAAGCAGTGAAACTCTGTTCACTGGTTTGCTGCTTAGCTAATCCATCCAAGAACAAATTGTACCCTTCAGTATGAAGTGAACTTTGTAGTCCAACAATAAATACAGCTACAGAGTCTGCACAGTCATCTTCAACAGCAGGCTCACTTAGCAATACACCTGGGCTTACTGTGACATTTCATTAAATGTCTTAAATGTGCACAAAGCAGAGTTTGTACAAGTAGGATTAAAAAACCCAACATCTGTGCTTGATTTAGAAACTGGGAGTTAACAGTTTCCTATCAGCCTGTTAATTAATGCAGCACTCAGATCTCTGTGCCTACATGTCAGGTTCTGGAGTTCAGTCCATTAAAAATATTAATAATTGGGAAGAGGGGAGAGAAGCAAGGGGGTGGTTTCTAGAGCCCAGCATAATGTGGAAGGGATTTCTGTGGTATTTTTGTTTAGCAATGTCCCCTGCACCTTTAGTGTCACTCAAGTTTTAACCTGGGAAATGCCATTTTTCTGTCAGCAAACTGTGGAGACGGCCAGGTGAGCTCCTCAGTTGTGTGCCCAGTTATCCATCCAAAATGGGCTGGCTGTCCAAAAACCCTCAGGAGGGACTTCAGAGGCAGGAAGGAGCCAGATTAGGGAGTTTTAATTACCCAGGAGTGGTTGGTTGAGCCTTTCTCCCCTGACCCCTTCATTTTTGAGTCCAGCCTCTGTAGCAGACATCTTTAGTGAAAAATCCTTTCTTGGGATTTTTCCTGCTAGAGCTGAGAAGCTCAGTAACAAATGTAAACAATTATTATCTGCTGCTGTGGAATGCAACAGGTCCACCTGTGGTTGGTCTCCTGTAGATGTTTGGATCTCCTGACCACTCATGGTGGAGCTGCTCTCGCTCTCTGCAGAGAGACAGACCTTTGTTATTATTCTTGCTATTCTGTTCTTAGCTTAGCCAGCTTTTGAAGAAGCTCCTTTCCTTTCTATTCCTATGTAGTATAATTATAATGTTATATATATATATATATATAAAATAAATCAAGCCTTCTGATCATGGAATCAAGATCCTGACTCTTCCATACTCTACAAACCCCTGTGACCACTGTCACAAGCCTCCCATCTCCCACCCAGCCCTGGCCCTGAGCTTGGGCTCTGCAGTGGCTCCCCAGGTGTCAGGGAGCCCATTTTTAGCTATCTGGGACAAAGTTAGCAGTGCTGCTATTCTCACTGGGCACAGCGTGCAAGATCTATTCCCACACTAGGAGAGTATTTAGTAAGGTCACAAGGATGCCTCCTCCTTATCAAACACATTCCCTGGAAACTTGGCAGGGGTTTCGTTCTACAAGAATTCAGGCACAAATTAATGGCATTTGTTTGAGACTTATTTAAATTTCTCAGTGTTTGTGCGGAAAGAGATTTACGTTACCAACCTATTACAGAAAATTTGTTGTCAGCAGCTTTCAAAGTCTAATTTTGCTCTCATTAAATTGATTTTGAGTCCACTTAATTGACTAATTTTGGTAGAGTTGCCTCATGTTTGTACTAGAAGCATGCTGCATTTACACTACTAAGATTTCTTTTAGTCTGTTTAATCACTTCATAAAGGAGAAAACGGAGCTTTTTACATCATTTTAAAGACAATAACAATGAGGCTGGAGGCAAACACAGAGTGATACATGCAAGGACTGCGTGCAATTTTCCATGTTCAAAGAGGATCTTATGTAAACCAGAGACACAGAAGCGACAGAAGTGTGGCTCAAATGAAAACAGAGCCCTGCAGAGAGACAGGACTGGGTCAGAACACGGTGTCTGTCTGCCTGACAACCTGTGGGAAACAGGGACTCCCCCAGATTTGTTTCTTGTCATTTCCCCACATTCTCCAGTGGGAAGTGTCTGTGTGTGCTGGGCTCTTGGCAGGAACAGAGAGGTGTAAATTGGGCACAAGTGACCACCAATGGTCCCCAGAGCTCCCAGACCATCTGTGCAGCCACAGGGGCTCCTCCAACCCTGCTCCCAGCCAGAACAAACTGTGGCCTCACAAGGTGGAGTAAAGAGCTCATCACAATGCATCCAGTGGAAAAGATGTGATATGCTGGCTCCTGAGGAAAGCCTTCTTTTAGGGAAGAGTCTTTTTTAGAAAAATTTATTAAGAGGACAAAAAAGAGGAGCAGGATTAGAGTTACCACCAGCAAAAGCTGAATAGAGCCTCCATAAATAGCTGAGGGGGCTCAGACTACCTTGAGAATGCAAGAATGTATATAAAATCTATTATGGATCTTTAAAAATACTGCCTTTGACTCTGTATCCTGAAAGCAGAATATCCACATCCCATATGCAATATAAAATATTTGCTGTGGCATCATCACCTGAGGTTTGCCCATTTATTATGCTCAACTTCCACAGCCTCAGCCAGAAATTGGAATGTGGAGATGGATGGTTCATTAGTTTCAGCTCATAGGAGAAGGCTTAGACACCACCTTGTACCAGCCCTGTGCAATCTGAGCCCAGGGATCAGCCCAAGCCCTTTCCCAGGCAGGCAGAGCAGGTCCAGCAGAGCTCTGCTCCCACTCTTACCCCTTCATTCCCACCACGCTGGAATGGCATTTGCAGAACATCCTGGATTTGCAGAACATCCTGGATTTGCAGAAAATCCTGGATTGCAGAACATCCTGGCCAGAAGATGGCATTGGGGTAAAACCCACTCCAGAAGGCCCAGCTGTAAGAGCTGAAATGAGAGATGTGGGACTCCAGGGGCTCTCCAAAATGCAGTTTATTGTATCCAAGAGGTTACAGCAGTCCAGGGTTGTGGGTGACAGAGCTGTGCCTACAGCTGTCAGCTCCAGCTGCAGGCAGGCCTGGAGACCCTTTGGTTTTGGTCACAATGCATTCTAGACTTTTCTTTGCTGTGCATCTTAATACAGTAGAACCAATCTATACCTTAACTATTATCTATAGCCTATCATAACTACTATAATTACCATATTCATGTTACTATTCTCCAATCACTAAAAGTTAGTACATTACAGTTTAAGCTAGAAGTTGTTACTCAGTTTTCTTGCAGTGGAAAATTCTGAGACCTTTTTTCTACTTGCAGCTTTGCTGACTTGTTTGCCTGTGCTCTCTTTCTGCTTGGTAAAAACATCTTCTTGTTTGGGGTGGGTTTATCCTCTGCTCTAAGTCATAAAAACCCCTTCTAACTAACACACCCTTTGCCTCCTTGGCTATCCAGTGAGACTGGCTCAGCAATTCTTTTCTTCTGTATCAAAACTTGCTTCCATCTCTATTCCTTCATCAAACTCTGCATTTAAAAATCTTTCTGCTAAGCGTACATATCTGTGAGACTTTCTTGTCAAACTTTTATCCTTCCCAACTCCCAGCAAAATAAACCTTCCCAGCCTGTGTGTCACAGTGAAGTCTTCCAGCACAGGACAGACACCTTTTGTCAGAGGCTGCCAGTCCTGCAGAGAACAGCCACACTTTGGGAGCTCTCACTTGTGCCTCTGTGACCTTGAACAAGTGATTGGCTTGTCTGGGCCTCAGTTTGCTGCCTGAAAAAAACATTTACAGGGGTTCTTGAAGATGAGGTTGCACAGCCCCGAATACGACGGTATTGAGGATGAGAAAAGTGGACAAACTTTTTTGGAAACACGTCTTTCTACTTCAACCATAAAAAACAAAAAAAAACCAACAAAAATAAACCCAAACCCAAAAAAGACTCCCTCAACTGCAGAGTTCAAGTATGGGGGTAGAAAAAGGCTGTGATAAGGAAGAGCCTCCCAGCTGTGCTGTGGGCAATGAAGGTGTCCTGTGGCACTTGCCCGGCCCTGCGGTGCCAGCGCAGCCTCCCAGCCCAGGGCAGGGGCAGCAGCCACGGGGCTGGAGCTGCCCTGGCAGTGCAGCCTCGGGGGCTCCCCAGGAGTGGCACAGTTATATAATGCCCACGGCAGGGTCAGAGCCTGCCCTGGCTGTGCTCACGGGAGCTCAGGGCTCGGTGCTCCCCGGCTGCAGCGGCAGTGTCAGCCCCAGGCCAGAAATAACCCTGACGGATGGCAGCGATGCTGCACAGGCACCCAGGCAGCTTTTTATAGCAGCCCTTGGACTGCAGACACCAAACCTGGGCTATTTTGGGCACGCAGGCTTGGGGGAACATTCATGATCTTTAGCTTGCGTGACTGCTTCTGCACACAGGTGCTGTCGTGGCTCTTCTTGAAGATATGGGAATATTTTTATCCCACTGGACATTTGTACTCACAGAGGGATAACTAACCTAGAAAATGGAGGCTGTGCTATCACATGAGGTTTTCCAAATTGTTGCTGGGGTCTAAAGGACTTGTCACTTCAAGAAGTCCTAAGATGTCTAATGGTTTGGTACTCAACCTAACTGAAAAAAATAATTTTGAATTGAACTAAATGGAAGTGAAATGTAACCATGGGATGATTTTGATGTATTTCCTCATTTAATGACCAGGAGAGGATGTAGATACACACACACACACACACACACACACATATATATATATATATATATATATATATATATATATATATATATATATATATATATTTTAGTAAGAGAATGGAATGGGGCACTAATGGCAGATGTCCAATTCACCCTTCTGGCAAATAGAAGTTCACTATTTATTGATAGTGCAGATGTCCTTATCCAAACACATTTTTAAAAAGAGAATGTAGCTCTGGTCCAACTCTATGTACCAGCCCTAAACAGCTCTAGAATCCCCTGTGTGGGCAGAGCCCTTGCTGTGTTACCTCACATCAGTTCAGCACAGCAGGGTAACAGAACAGGAACATTTTGGCAGCACCACCTGCTTTAGTCATTACTACCAACATTCTATGGAATTGTATTTCTGATATTTACCATTGTAGTGGGAGCCAAATCTCAGGGAAAGGTGTATAGGTGGTAAATGTTCTGTAGCTTGAGGAATGCTGGCCAGATCAGACCTAGTTTACCACAGGACATACAAATCTTAACATCACTGGTCAGATTTTTCAAAGATTGCAATTTCCATGACAACCACATCATCTGCAGCTGATTAAATACTAGTTCAAATTAATAAATCAACTTTTACCTAGGAAAACATAACACCAAGAGACACAGGAACAAGCAGACACTTTGGAGGGACACATTTAAAAGAGAGAAGAGGCCTTGTAAGCTGCCACATCTGGAATTGTGTCCAGTGTGGGCTTTGCTGCTGTCCAGTGGCTCCAGCTCAGGGAGTCTCTGCTGCCTGCACCTGGCTCCACTCACAGAGCAGAGAGCAGCCTCTGTATGGTCCAGGGCAGACACAGAGTGGGCAGGTAAAGACACACAGCAAAACCAAACCCAGGGCTCAGCACCAGAAAAGCTGGAACAGGTCCCCAGCTGTTCTTTAAAACCTCTCATTAAAGCACCTTGCTCATGTTACCTTTAATGTGACTTCATAGCCAATCTAGGCAATAAATGCACAAGATAAAAAATCAGTGTTGTGAACACTATGCCAATAATTGAAATAATTTTAAAAGTTAATTTCACAAGAAGTCTATGAATAAGGCCTTATTTCTTCTGGAAATAAATCTGGTCCCACACACCAGTGCATTAAGGCTGGAAGTAGGGTGATTCCAACTTGTCCTATTTTAACAGAGGATACCCAAGGTATGCTTTAAGACTTCAGAATGCAATTCATTTCCCAATTACTTTGGAAGGATTAAAAACCTGACCAGATTAGATCCAAAGCCTGGGCAGCAATTGCTGCAGCTGAGTATCTTCATATACCTTTGCATCTCAGCTGTTCCCTGATGGTGAAATCCCCTGGTCATCAAGGAAAACTCAGTCTTTCAGCCTTTCTCCCCTAAGGCACACTAATGAATTTATTCATGGACATTAATCCAACTAGGAAATTGTTCCTCTGCACATAATCTCCCTCTCCTTTAGCATTTGACTATTCCAAATGCTGGAAGAGAGACTATGACCTTCAATGGAAACACTGAACTGAAAAGAATAACTGAAAACAAAAGGATTGAAAGGTTACTACACTTATGGTTAAGATAAGGGGGGGAAAATTGTTTTTTATTTTAAAAGCTGACCTACAAATTATATCCATACATCTGTGTGTGGGTATCCCTATGCTTTATCAGATTTCTTCTTTACCTTTTCCAGGTCTCCACAGTCAAGTCTGGCTCCAGGGAAAGCCCACTGAAGATTATATCTCTTGTTGTGCTGTATCTGCCAAAATGGCTTTATTTGGGAAAACAACAGAAAATGGGCCAGACTAAAATTAATAGAGAGTCATTCATAACTTACAATGTCAACCAGAGCACAGGCATCAGAAAAATATATAGTAACACAATGACTTGATTTGGGTGGGAGAAAGTTCCCTTCCCTTCCCTTGGAAATTCAGCTGTGATTTCTAATCCTGCCATTTGTCAGAAAATATACTAAAATACTGCTAAATATGAAAGCTCAAGAGAGGTGCAGCCATAATCAGAGAGGAGCTGCATTGTTGTAAACCATCTTTCTCTCAATTTATGAGTGTTATAAAATCTGACAGAAAATGAAAGTGCAGGAAACTCTTTTGCTGAACATCTCTAGTGTGGGGGTCTGCTGAGGGGTGACTCCAGGCTCTCCACAGCAGCTCCAGCAGGTCAGGGTGAGCAGATATTGCTGATTAGCTCTGTTCCACAGCTCCTGTGGGCCAGCATCCTGAGAGGAAACCAGTGCCAGGCACAGAGATGCTCTGAGCTGAGGGCAGTGCCTTCCCCTTAAACAAAAATGTGCAAACCTCCCTCGGGACACAGCAGAGCTGGGGCGAGTGATCCAGCAGGGATCCCAGCAGTGATCCCACATGGTCCCAGCAGAGATCCCAAAGCAGTGATCCCACCTGATCCCAGCAGGGATCCCACATGGTCCCAGCAGTGATCCCACCTGATCCCAGCACTGATCTCATCCAATCCCAGCACTGATCCCACCCAATCCCAGCTGATCCCAGCACTGATTCCCACCTGATCCCAGCTGATCCCAGCACTGATCCCACCTGATCCCAGCACTGATTCCCACCTGATCCCAGCAGTGATCCCAGCACTGATCCCACCTGATCCCACCTGATTCCAGCACTGATCCCACCTGATCCCAGCAGTGCACCAAGAGCAGCAGCTCAGCCCTGGAGCACAGCTGGGCACAGCTGGGCACCGCTGGCCCCTGCACACGAGCTGTCCAAGGATGGCTCTGCAGGTGTGAGGACACAGGAGCACGATGGCACAGTTCACACCTCCAATGGTGCTAATTCCCTGATTATACCCAAGCTGTGGTTCAGTACTGCTCTTACCCAGGCCCTGTCTCACTTCAGGGGTGATGGCTGCAGCCAGGGGAGCTCCCTGACCCACCCCAGACAAGTCCCCCCTGCATTGCACTTGTGAGACCCCAGTGCAGCCAGGATTTCTGCAGACTGATGACAAAACAACAGGTCAAAACCTTGATTATTTTCTTTTTCTACTGTCTTGGCTGCCTGTTTTTACCTGGAAGTATTATTTATGTACTGAAATACATAAGTTTTATGATTTTACATTACTCAGAGAAATAAGCAATGAGCATTCTTGAACACACCCTGACAGCAGGTTGGCAAGAATTCTGAATTCTCTTCACTTCAGCGTGAAATAATGCCAAAAAAGGTGAATACCATTATGTAAGCTAGAGACAACTCATAATTAATGTCTGAAATACCCTTGTAATGCAGGTTTTAAAGGGGAAAAGGAAAACAACTGTCAATTAAAGATCAAAAATATCAGGCTGTTGTTTAGTATCTCAGTGTTATCAGTCTGTTTTCAAGACTTTTATACATCCTTGGTGCCAGTTGTGAGCACCATGGTTTGGGTGCAGTGCAAATTGCCAAGCATGTCATATTTAGGGAGCTTTTCTCATCCCCACTGTGAGGGGCTGGGGAAAGAAGGGCTGCAGACAGAGCCCAGATGGGTGATAAAACACATCCAACACTGACCCAGAGGCTCCACAGCCCAGCCCATCCCCGTGGCAGACAGACAGACAGACAGGCAGACAGACAGACAGACAGACAGACAGACAGACACACAGACAGACAGACAGACTGACAGACAGACACACAGACAGACACACAGACAGACAGACAGACAGACAGACTGACAGACAGACACACAGACAGACAGACTGACAGACAGACAGACAGACACTGGTGTCACTGACATTGGGCAAAGGCAGGGAGGGCTCCCAGTGGTGACTGAGAACTGAACAGTTTTGGGTGCCAGGGCTGTTCACCTTCCCTGAGCTCACAGAGGGAGAATCTCCCTTTCCCAGAATTCAGCCAAATTGGGCTTTTCAGCAGATGTCACTGCAGTGTGGGTCAGCAGAGTTCTAAACTCACAGGTGAAAGATTGGAATCACAGTAAATTACATAGTTCAAAGTATTTCCATAACTAGAAGTATAAATTCTGAAGAATGTTCATAATTAGAACTGCTAAAGAATCTGAACTAAAAAATGAATGCACTGGAAACCCATTGTTGGTGGGAGCTCTCAGTGCCCTTGCTGGAAACCAAGAGAAGCCCTGCAGGCCAAGCCTCATTCACTCATGGCAAAGGGTGCAAAGCCTGAACTATTTTGTCTTTTCTCAAAACCAATCATCTCTGCACACATCACCTCTGCTCCCTTACCTCCAGATTCCAGCAGCAGATTTCCTGCCTCTTTTCTGAAGGGCTGGGATGTTTTTAGTGGAGGCAGGCAGTGCTCAGCATCGTGTTTCCAACCTGCTCACCTGCTGTTTGTTTCCTGGAGCAAAACCTGGAAAGATGCCTTTGTTCCTGTGATTGACACAGAGTTTAGACATTCTACCCACGGCTGACATGGTTCCTTCTTGTACTGAGTTCAGCTCTTTCATTTCCACCACATACCTGGGAAAAAAATTAATTGTAAGGTGCCAGATGAGGAGCATTTTTGCCTAAGTGGAACAGTACATAAGAATACACTCCTGCTCCTAAGAGGAATTGATTGAAAGGTGGGCTGACAGCCTATTAATTGCAGAACAGACACAAAAATTTACCAAAATAGACAAATAATGATATTGCATTTCATTTAGACTGTAGTGAAATGAGCTCCCTACTTTGCTTTCATGTGCAATCACACCTCTAAAACAGAATTATTCCAGTTTGGTTTGATCAGTTATTTGAACATTCTAGACAAATATTGAAAGCTAATTAAAGTTGAACAGCTCCTGCTTCTATTCTTTTTCTGCCCTGTGTTTTGGCCACAGCCTGACTCTGTTCTTCCATGGGCCAGGGGGACACAGCTGAATGCTGCTGCTGTAACTCATTTTTCCCCACCTGAACAAAGTGCTTGTGTGTTTTCCTGCCTCCAGCTCCAACACTGCTCTGTGTGGTGGATCAGAATCAAGAATCCCCCATTTCCATGAGTACAAGAAACTGCAATGTTGGTTCTTTAGCAGGCAAGTTCTGGCTGTGGTTATTCATAAATATGCTTTAAAAAACCAACAATACGGTGCTGCAATGTCAAACACTGCCTTGCTGCTTTAGAGAGGGAAAATCTTGCTGTGCATAAGCTCTGGAAGCAGAATGCTGTGTGGACATATCACAGACAGATATTATTTACCTTCAGATTAAAGTTTGGTGTGACAAGTGCTGCTTCAAACTGGGGATATGACTTAAAGAAGTCTTTGGGAAGTTTGGTTAATACTTTCAGCAGAGAAGTGGAGCACTACCACTTTTATACTCAGGAGGAGATAATTTTAAAATATCCATAGATTAAATTAAAAAAAAAAGCAAGGAAAAAGCTTTGGTCTTTAAGAGAGTATTGCTGTTTTTCAAAAACATGGAAACTTTTATTCTGCAATTAGTTTTAAAAATACCCTATGGCAGGCACAGATTCTGTTCAAGTCTCTCTTGCTTTCAAAGGGGCTGGGTGCCCTTCTGTAGGATGGCTTGGAGACTTTAGTGAGATTTCAGACATTTAGGGTAGCAGAGTGTGGTGGTGTTCACAGGGGTCCCAGGATGAGAGAAGAGATGAGAATCTTGACTCCATGTTTCAGAAGGATGATTTATTATCTTATTATATATATTATATTAAAAGAAAATGATATATTAAAACTATACTAAAAGAATAGAAGAAGGGATTTCATAGGAAGGGAAGGGAAGGGAAGGGAAGGGAAGGGAAGGGAAGGGAAGGGAAGGGAAGGGAAGGGAAGGGAAGGGAAGGGAAGGGAAGGGAAGGGAAGGGAAGGAAGGGAAGGGAAGGGAAGGGAAGGGAAGGGAAGGGAAGGGAAGGAAAGGAAAGGAAAGGAAAGGAAAGGAAAGGAAAGGAAAGGAAAGGAAAGGAAAGGAAAGGAAAGGAAAGGAAAGGAAAGGAAAGGAAAGGAAAGGAAAGGAAAGGAAAGGAAAGGAAAGGAAAGGGAAAAGGAAAGGAAATCTTATGACTGACCAGAGAGTCTGAGAGAGCTGGACTGTGATTGACCATTAATTAAAAACAACCACATGAGACCAATCACAGATGCACCTGTTGCATTCCACAGCAGCAGATAATCATTGTTTGTATTTAGTTTCTGAGGCCTCTCAGCTTCTCAGGAGAAAAATCCTAGCAAAAGGATTTTTCATAAGATTTGTCCATGACAGCAGAGCTTTTGGCTCTTTTCTTCTAATGGTGTAGGCAGTGCAAACAGGGATAGCAGGAAATTCCCACTGAAATGCAGGCACCCATTCTGCTCAGTCAGCCTGGGCTTCATGGATCTCAGGCACTTCAGCTGAAACTCTGAAGACATATGGAATAAAAACTGTCTGACAAATGGATTGTTCAGCTGTTGTTCCAGTGGACAGAACTTTACCTGGCTCTTTCCCATGCAGAGGCCCCCCACACCTCCAGAACACAAATGCTCAGACACAACTGCAGTGCAGACAATCCCAAGTGACAGGGATGCACAGCATTAGCAACAGTGTCAGAATTGTGTCAATCCTGCTCAGAGAGACATGCCAGAAACCAGCCAGGGACAGCAGTCCTCAGTTCTCCCTCAAACAGAGGCAATCTTGGGTGCCACACAGCAGCAAGAAAGTCGAATGCATAAATTTGTGTCCTTGGCTGAGATTTCCTCCCTGGTCCCCTGCAAACCCAAAGCAGAGTCTGAGTGCCCAGCAGAGCAGGCACTGCAGCCATTGGCACTGCAGCCACTGGCACTGCAATTATTGGCACTGCAATTATTGGCACTGCAGCCATTGGCACTGCAGTTATTGGCACTGCAATTATTGGCACTGCAGCCATTGGCACTGCAGTCATTGGCACTGCAGTTATTGGCACTGCATTCACTGGCACTGCAGCCATTGGCACTGCCCTCATTGGCACTGCAGTCATTGGCACTGCAGTTATTGGCACTGCAGCCATTGGCACTGCAGTTATTGGCACTGCATTCACTGGCACTGCAGCCATTGGCACTGCCCTCATTGGCACTGCAGTCATTGGCACTGCTGTCATTGGCACTGCAGCCATTGGCACTGCAGCCATTGGCACTGCAGTTATTGGCACTGCATTCACTGGCACTGCAGCCATTGGCACTGCCCTCATTGGCACTGCAGCCATTGGCACTGCAGCCATTGGCACTGCAGTCACTGGCACTGCAATTATTGGCACTGCAGCCATTGGCACTGCAGCCATTGGCACTGCAGTCATTGGCACTGCAGCCATTGGCACTGCTGTCATTGGCACTGCAGCCATTGGCACTGCAGCCATTGGCACTGCAGTTATTGGCACTGCATTCACTGGCACTGCAGCCATTGGCACTGCCCTCATTGGCACTGCAGCCATTGGCACTGCAGCCATTGGCACTGCAGTCACTGGCACTGCAATTATTGGCACTGCAGCCATTGGCACTGCAGTTATTGGCACTGCAGTTATTGGCACTGCAGCCACTGGCACTGCAGCCATTGGCACTGCCCTCATTGGCACTGCAGCCATTGGCACTGCAGCCATTGGCACTGCAGCCATTGGCACTGCCCTCATTGGCACTGCAGCCATTGGCACTGCAGCCATTGGCACTGCTGTCATTGGCACTGCAGCCATTGGCACTGCAGCCATTGGCACTGCAATTATTGGCACTGCAGCCATTGGCACTGCAGCCATTGGCACTGCTGTCATTGGCACTGCAGCCATTGGCACTGCAGCCATTGGCACTGCAGTCACTGGCACTGCAGCCATTGGCACTGCAGCCATTGGCACTGCAGCCACTGGCACTGCAGCCATTGGCACTGCAGTCATTTGACAGCTGTGGATTAACAGAGTCACCCAGCTGTGCTTTAGCTGAACACTTCCCTTCTGAGCTGTGAACCAGGGATGTTCCTCTTGTTCCATTTCTTTTTTGGCACAACTGCTGGCTTGAATCTGCATTTTGAGTTAAATGCAACAAGGCAAACCCTATCACAGAATTAATGTTCAAACTCCTTTGTACATTAGGCTAAAGGCAGTGCTAACACATCCCATTCTGTGCCATTCCCAAAGCCTTGTAGCAGATAAGGTATCCTCATTAATCCTGTTGTGCTCCCTCCCAGGAGGTGAAACACCAGACAGAGAAATACAGAAATAAGGGGGTAGAAGAGAGGTATCTGACACCAGAGCATCAGAGCAAAGCTGTGGATGCTGCCAAAGCTTCTGTAAAAGCACAAATTTGAATCAAGAATCTTCCCATTCTGTATCTCCCACCTAGACTCACATATAAGAACAGTTCTTTTTACCAGTCGGAAGTGTGGTAGAAAACAGACAGGTTTCCTTCACTGCTGCAGCTACCCCCTAACTTTGCCTCTAAACAATTCACAGTCCTGAGAGCCTCAGAAAAAATTGTGACAAAAGACAGCATTTTCTCCCAATTAAAGAAATAAAAAAAAATTATAGATATACTTTAAGCTCTCTTATTGTTGTATTTATGAAATATATTTGTTTATCCGCATAAATACACTTTAGTCTATCTCTTATGCAGATATGATATTTCCTCCCCACCCTCCTTATACTTACATTTTGACATCAATTATTAGTTCAGAAGACAACAACAAAAATAAGACATTTTATATCAATTAGTTGTATCAATATGAAATAAATGCATTGTGGTAAAAGTTAGAATCACACAAACTACATTTCCACACTTACTATTAAAGTAATGGGAATTCTGCAAGGCTGGAAAGTGGAAATTTCCATGAGGGCTCCAATAAAAGGCAGAGAATACTGTGGAGAGCCTCTGCAGCATTCTGGATGTTCAAAGGTTCAGCTGCTTTCTGCTCACATAAACAAAGCTTTAGTCAGTCACATCTCCTGAGTGTAACTCATGGCTCCCCATTTTGTGCTTTTACAACCAAAAAATGCCTTCACACTGGGTGAACTCTTTCTCACAAAATTTGAATGGTAATAATGGGATAGAAATAACAAGCCCTGGAGAGTAAAAAGCAACACATGAAACAGAAATAGAATTGTCATCAAAGCTGTAAAAAAATACATTAAGAAAATCGACATGAGGGTGAAATGCCAGAGATGGAAACTTTAAGGAGAACCTATCAAAGGGGCAGAGATAAAGCTTCCACACCAACCATCAGCTGCAGAGCATCAATCCTTGCCTGACACAAGTGGATTTCACTCAGCTACTTGGAGTTTTCAGTGTTCCAGAGAGAGCTGTTATACTTCAGTTACACTCAGTGTTACACAGGGGGGTTGTATTTGAAAAGGGAGATCAGAGTCAAACAAAGAATCACTTGGTTTCAAGATTTCTCCATTTTTTACAAGTTTATAATTAGCATTTTTTTAAGCTGGACTGTCTGGCCCTTGGACACAAACAGATTTTGAAGGCAGGCTGTCTGAAAGCTTCTAATGGATTTCCTTTTTTTCCACAGAATTCCAGGTTTTGTGTTCTCACCCACTCCCTAGGCATGCTGGAACTCAGAAGGAGCAGTGATTCCTAGCAGTCACCTCCTAACAACGGGGAAAGCTTTCTGTCCTTGTTAGCAGGACAAATCTGTTCTCAGAGAATTCTTTCACAGTATCATTGCCATCAGCTCCCTCAGCTCCCAACACCCAAAGCTGTGAACATCCTGCCTCAGCAGTCTCAGCCTCTGCAAGACACCCACAGTGAGAGACAGCTTGGAGTTACTGCTTGCCAAAGCCTTGCTGAAAGCCCAACAAAGTATTTGGGGACAAATTATTGGAGGAATAATAATTATAATGATAATAATAATAATGTTTTACATTTTTATATTGTAATTATGATGGTGGTGAGTGAATGATGAATGAAAGTATCCCCAAATGAGCCAGTTTCTTTAATCCTGACGCACTAAAAATCAGGAACAACCTGATGCCATCAGTCAGCTCAGCTCTCCCAGCAGTATGGTAACTCCTTGGGATTACCAGGCAAATTAGGAAAATGTGCTGTACCCCCAAAAAACCAAACCCCAAAACATCACTCAGCCACTAAGAGAAGTCAGCCTGTGGTCAGTGGCCACTGCCAAAGGGGTTTGTAAAGCTCTCCCTGAGGAATGATCCTGTAAAGCTCTCCCTAAGGAATGATCCTGTAAAGCTCTCCCTGAGGAATGATCCTGTAAAGCTTTTCCTAAGGAATGATCCTGTAAAGCTGTTCCTGAGGAATGATCCCTGTAAAACTGTTCCTAAGGAATGATCCTGTAAAGCTCTCCCTAAGGAATGAATGATCCTGTAAAGCTCTCCCTAAGGAATGATCCTGTAAAGCTTTTCCTAAGGAATGATCCTGTAAAGCTCTCTAAGGAATGATCCCTGTAAAGCTCTCCCTAAGGAATGATCCTGTAAAGCTCTCCCTAAGGAATGATCCTGTAAAGCTGTTCCTAAGGAATGATCCCTGTAAAGCTCTCCCTGAGGAATGATCCTGTAAGGCTCTCCCTAAGGAATGATTCCTGTAAAGCTTTTCCTAAGGAATGATCCCTGTAAAGCTCTCCCTTAGGAATGATCCTGTAAAACTTTTCCTAAGGAATGATCCCTGTAAAGCTCTCCCTGAGGAATCATCCCTGTAAAGCTTTTCCTAAGGAATGATCCTGTAAAGCTCTCCCTAAGGAATGATCCCTGTAAAGCTTTTCCTAAGGAATGATCCCTGTAAAGCTCTCCCTTAGGAATGATCCTGTAAAGCTCTCCCTAAGGAATGATCCCTGTAAAGCTCTCCCTAAGGAATGATCCCTGTAAAGCTTTTCCTAAGGAATGATCCCTGTAAAGCTTTTCCTAAGGAATGATCCCTGTAAAGCTTTTCCTAAGGAATGATCCCTGTAAAGCTTTTCCTAAGGAATGATCCCTGTAAAGCTCTCCCTTAGGAATGATCCCTGTAAAACTTTTCCTAAGGAATGATCCCTGTAAAGCTTTTCCTAAGGAATAATCCTGTAAAGCTCTCCCTAAGGAATGATCCTGTAAAGCTTTTCCTAAGGAATGATCCTGTAAAGCTTTTCCTAAGGAATAATCCTGTAAAGCTCTCCCTAAGGAATGACCCTGTAGCTCTCCCTGAGGAATGATCCTGTAAAGCTCTCCCTAAGGAATGATCCCTGTAAAGCTCTCCCTGAGGAATGATCCCTGTAGCTCTCCCTGAGGAATGATCCTGTAAAGCTTTTCCTAAGGAATGATCCTGTAGCTCTCCCTGAGGAATGATCCCTGTCTGTACAGAGCAGGGAGCAGCACATTCCCAACCCAGGAGTTTCTTCCCAAGGGAAGATGAAATAAATGTGACCTTGAGGCCAATGGCACTGTCATGTCATGGTTCCACCTGAACCATCCTGCTCAACTCTTAGAGAAACTTCTAAAATTAATATCTGGTTTTACATAAGCTGATCCTGAATAACTTTAAAACATTTAACTTTAAAAAGTGCTGATGGAAAGTCTGAATTGCTTTTTCATATGAAATGAAGATTTTTCATCCCTACCCTCAGAGGGGGAAAATTTATTGCAGGGTTTATTTTCCTCTAATATTTTGTTGATTAACTCCAAACATTCTAGTTTTTATCCTGTGAAAATCAGCATGTAAGACTGTGAAATGAGTGACTGAACAATCCAGTTTATTTAAACAAACAGAAAATTATTGTACATCTAATTTTTAAATTAAAATTAGAGCTCTATAGGCCATTGAAAAAGCTGTGAGTGCTTTAAAACTTTTTTTTTTAAGAAAAACCTTTTCATAAATTAAAACTTCCCACTTTATATCACTTTGGTGATTGCCCTAATGCTGTGACTTGGCAGGTTATAGGCTTTGCAGACAACTTGTAAACCTTCCAAACAGCCATCAATCATAGAAGTGATTGCACGGTCTTTATAAAGCAATCTGAGCAATTATGCTGCAATATAAAAATCTATTTCCCCTATAACCAGCGATGAATCAGCTGTCCATTAATGAATAAAGATTGTGAATCATCATCTTTAAAAGATTTAAGATGGGCAAATGTAACAGCTTCTTAAAATTGGCTCCTGAGCTTGTCTGCTCCAGAGCCTGCATGGCTGAGGTGGTGGAGAACTGTGGACAGATTTTTATTGAGACACAGTCCATGGGAAAAGAGATGTGAGAAAATCCATCTGAGAAAGCAACAGCTGCCTAATTCAAGGACATGGTTTCTTTGAGCAAGAAGTTGTTTAAGAAAATATGTGATAACAGGAGGTAAAGAAGAAGCCACAAACATCTTGAGAAAGGTGGGACTGACTTTTATAGCTGACCAATAGTGAGCTCTAGTTTTGCAATATGTATGAGCCTTATTACTGTGATTATAAAAGTGTGTCTGTTAATCAATAAATCTGAGACTGGTCAGTCATCAGAGTGATAGTGGAACACTGGAAAATGTCAAAGATAGAACATTAAGATGTTAGGTTCTGTGCTTTTCTCAGAACACTGCACCTGCATGAGCAGTATGATAAATGATATAATTGTTAGATGTGATGATTGTTTAGTAATTAAGTATAATTATTATACTGTAAGAATCTACATATACAATAGAACAATGTAAGTTTCATAATTAACATGAAAGTTATGTAACGATAGAGTATAAAACACCTTCACCTCGAATGTATGGTTGGAATTAGATTTGGGTTGTATACCCCAATTCCCAGAGCTCTTAATAAAAGCACCGCATAGAATCACTCCGTGATTTTGTGGTTTTGAACACTAACAAGAGGGTGAGCAGCTCTCCCGTCTACCTCATCAGAGAACCACTGGAGTTTTTTCCAGTGTCCCAAAATTACCCTGATGGGCAGCAGGGTCCATTATCCTGATGGAGCTGCCCCTCCCAAGGCCACACTCTCAGTGTGGGAATGTCCCCTGGGGACATCCCAGAGCCACAGAAGCCCAGAGTCCCAGAGACACAGAATCACCCGGGCTGGGAAAGGCCTGGGGGAGCATCAGGTCCAGCCAGCGACCCAGGGCCACCCTGTCACCACTGAGTGCCACATCCAGGCCTCCCTAAACACCTCCAGGGACATTGCCAGAGCCAAAGGGCCTCCTGCAGCACAGCATGCACAACCAGCTTCTGATTTCCTGTGAAACAACCCAAAATTGTCCCATCAATTAAGCACGGTGTGATCAGAGGGAGCAGCCCACGCTGGCTGCTGACTAATGAGGCAGGGCAGCCCCAATTCCTGGGAAATTCAGTGAGCTAATGGTGATTGGCAGCTTTGAGCAGAGACACCACTCCAAGCACAGGATCTGTGTTTTATGGATGGGTATGACTGCATTCAATCCACTGACAGGAGAAGGCACAATACACCATGGACACTTTTATATAGAATAAACCAAATTCTGCTTGCCAATGTTTTGTACTGAGTATTTTACATTCTTTCCTCACTCCTTTTGCTGAGACTTGTCTTTATCAATTTTGTGTGTGTATGCTTAAAGGATTTAGACTATGTATTATTTTTAATCTCTTCTTTTTATAAGCATTGTGTATGATGTAAATCAACACATCCTTTGCCAGAGGGAAAAAAAAGTTTGCAAATCCACAGAGACCAAAGGAAAAAGACCAGCATGCAAGAAGTACTTTTGAAACAAGCACAACAAATTTATTTTTCAGGTCAGTGCATGATTTTCTATGACTTTCTTTTCCTTAATCAGTCCTGGCTTACACTACCCATAGTGTAATTAAGATCATTAATTTAATCTAAAATTGAAATAGATTTTTAAAAGTCAGTGTGTGCTTTCAGCTCGGATCCTACACACACAGCAAGCCAGCTGGATGTGAGGTGGTACTTTTGAACTGTGTGCACAGGATTTTTGCTACAGTCTCCAAGTCTTCTGAACTTCATAAATATGAAAAATCTGCTTGGGCAGACTCCCATTCACACTTGCTTCGTTTTGAGGGAATGGTGTTTGTTTCCACAGAGGTTGAGGGGTTGGGAGTATTTTTAGTTTTTGAAGAAGGGACCAAAATTGTAATAAGGCACAATTCAAGGGATACAGTGATTTTGAGCTTCAGGTTTCCCTTTTCTGACTTCAGAATACCCTAGTTTAGATAGTCTAAGTTTGCCACAAAATTCAACTACATAGATATATCAGAAATTTCTAGCTTTAGGGAAGCGAAAGAATTTCTAAAATAAGTGTCAAAAAACACAGGAGGAAAGACAGACAGCACCTTGAAGTTATGCAAATTATGCACATTAACAGTAGAAATGACAAGCACAAGAAACACCCCAAAAAATGTAATTTTAGGTACTGCCTGTGTCCTTCCCATTAGGGTGGTATAAGTGAGTCTAAAAAAGCATTTGCAGTTTTGTCTAAATCCAGCAGCCTCCCTGATCTCCAGGTGAGAAACAGTTGGGGAAATCAACCACCTGTCTGGCCATTATCACTGCTTCTTTTCTTAATGCAGTTCTGTGAAAACAGAAAAATCTTCTTTATCTTCCAGACACAAATATTAGATGATTGATTTAAGAAAAAAAAAAAAATTGTAGCTGAGACAATTTCTCAAAGTTGAAAGTATCTCTTGAAACAGCCCTCTCAAAAGATGGAATTCTTGGCAGAACTAGATGAATTTTGCAATGCTGGGTGTGAACAAGAAGAACAGCTCATGTCAGGGACATTTCCCTCTTCCATTGTGAGGAGGAGGAAGCAGGACTTCCCCAAGACCTGCTCCTGCCCTGTGGCTGAGCCCAGAGCTGGGCACTGCCAGGGCTCACAGGTTTTACCTGTTTCTAGCATGGGCTGATCCCAGCAAACTTCCTCACTCCACTGGGTGCCCTTTCTGCCCTTTATTCCTTTCTCAGGCATTTACAACATATTTTCTTGTATGTTTTGCATGAAGAGAGGTGAGAAAATTGGGATTGTTCAGCCTGGAGAGGGGAAGCTTTGGGTGAGCTCAGGGCGGCCTGGCAGGGCCTGAAGGGGCTGCAGGAAAGATGGAGAGAGACAATTGCCAAGGGCTGCAGAGACAGGAGCCAGGGAATGGCTGCCAGTGCCAGAGGGCAGGGCTGGGTGGGATCTTGGGAATGAGGAATTGTTCCCTGGCAGGGTGGGCAGGCCCTGGCACAGGTGCCCAGAGCAGCTGGGGCTGCCCCTGGATCCCTGGCAGTGCCCAAGGCCAGGTTGGACACTGGGGCTGGAGCAGCCTGGGACAGTGGGAGGTGTCCCTGCCATGGCAGGGGTGGCACTGGGTGGGATTTAAGGTACCTCGAGCCCAAACCCTTCTGTGATTTGATAATAATGTAATTCTTTAATATCAAATGTCCAGCTCCTCCTCGTTGCCTTATGGGTCTCAGGGTGCCCACCCTGCACAATGAGCTTGGATCCTCAGTGAGGAAAGAAGAAATCAAGACCTTACTTAGGGTATTATTTCATGATAATAAACCTGACTGGTTTGGCATCCAGCCATGCTTGAAATGTGCCAGTAAGGGAGGAAATAGAGCAAAGTGTCCATGCATGCCCAGCTCCAGAGCTCCAGTCCTGTGTTAGCAGTTCCCACAGGAATTAGTTGTGGCCTGATGCAGTGAGTCTTTACTCTTCCTTGAGGGTGGATAGTTTAGAGGATTTATGCATTTTCCAATAGCAATCCTGCTTGAGGCAGTGGAGTCCCTCATCCATAAATTCACCTCTCCACTTCAGCACTGTGTAGGCACAGGAGACACACCTGCCTCTTACATTTGGGGAAGACTGACTGTGGTCAATAAAACTTTCATTTCAGGCAAGCCTCACGTGGAGATAGCTCAGAACAGCAGAAGATACCAGAAATAATTTGTTTATCTCACCATATACACTTAATTTCTTTTCCTTAGCATTAACTGCCCTCATTTTTCCTTCCTTCTCTGCTTCCAGTGTATGCTGCCTTGAATCTCCTTTTCCAGATGGTTTCTATCACCCTTATGTTGTTTAAAGGTTCAGAACCAATTAGCTAAGGCTTTGCTTTCATTTCACCAGCTCAAAATTTCTGTATATCTGATCACATTGTTCCAGCTGTGATCCTAATGAGCTAGAATTTCTCATTTTGGGGGCCCCTAAATTCTATTTATAGAGTCTTTTCCAACAATGAATTCATCTGTTCAGAAAACAAGGTCGGACTGTGCTCAAAAATAACTTTTAATGAGCCATGTCAGCAAATACCAGATAAAGGTAGTGCTGAAAGAGGGAAATGAATACTTCAAGCTCATTTATGATTTATGAGTTCAGGGTTGAAATGGAAGTGGCATGTAATAATGAACAATGGAAATATCTCTTGTTTGGAAAGTGCAGATGAATAGAACTTGAGGCTTGAATAGGTTATTAATAGGTTATTGATCCAATCTATTTCTGTTACAAACAAAAAAAAAAGACCAAAGTTCAAAAAGTGGTCAGCAATAAATAAAAATATTCTCCATCAGCTGATAGCCAAAATTGAGATCAGCCATAAAACCAGAGACCCTTGAGCATCACTCCTGGTATCTCACACTGCCATGCAGGTACCTGTGCACATCCAGGGTGTCCCACTCCCACTCCTCCCAAGTTTCCCAAGAAAGGTCAAGAGACTCTGGACACAGTCCCAGGGTGCCATGGCAGTGATAATTTGTGACTTCAAGAGAGAGCACAACATTGAATTTCCTGCTCCAGGCCAAGGAATCAAAAATCCTGTGATTTTTTTTTTAGAGCTGGACATTTGCTTTCCCTCTACTTTCTCAGTAGAATTGTCCTATTGACCACGAGGTCTGGCTTCTGTGCAGTGCCTATTTTTTAATTCAACACCACCCTGGGAACCAGAGCCAGGTTTTGCTGTGCTCCTCAGGAAATGTCAGAAATTCAGCCCTGCCTCTCAGCTCATGGCAATGTCCTCAGAGCAGCTAAAATGTCATCAAGTCGAGAAAACCTCCTCTGGCAAAAATAAAAGTTTAAATGGATGCATATTCATACCTCTCCTTTTTCTTCACACAGCATAAAAATCATATTTCCATCACAAAAATGTATTTAAAGCAGGAAGCTCCTGGTGCTCATGGCTGCCCAGGATCCCAGCCTGCCTCCAGGTCTTGTTCTTCCTCTGTAGATCAAAGGATGTGTTTAGCCACACTTACACAAAATAATCCATATACAGGTGCTCTGGGGAACAGTACAACCTGTTCAGATTTATTTGGTGATTTTGTTATATTTTAGCTTTGTGTGTAGGCTCCTGCCACAATTTGCAGTTTTCACAACACATAATTGCAAAATACAACTCGAGGAAATCTGTTTGATTTCAGCTGTTGTTTGCTGGGTACCACGTGGGGATTTTGCAATAAGGACATAAAATAAGAACAGGTTCACCTCTTGCTCCATTTCCTGGGTTACCTTCTTCCTCTTGCTCTAATTAACATCAGAACTTTACAATTCCTGACCTCTTCAAAAATGTGTAAAGAAGCAATGGAAGGTTCTTGCACTAAGCTGGAAAGGAGATCAATTACATCCATAACTGGAAAGTTTTTGAACTCTCTCAGCAACAGAAGTTTCGTGGGAGATTGTTTTCATCAGCAGGATGAATAAAAGATGAGTTGGCAGGTGAATCAAGTAGAAATATTTATTACTAGCATGCACTGAGAATGACACTAGAATGCCTCTAAAAGCCTGACTGGGAGAAAAAATAAATGAAAAAGCCATTTAAAAATTAACTCTCACTCCAGAGGAGGAAATGAAGATAACCAGATAAGCAAGCACACCATGTGATTAAAGAACCACACACAAATTGAAGCCAAAATGAAATTGAAGCCCCTTTTCCTTTATGTCACATGGTCATAGAAGGACAACAATGTCCCATTGTTGCTGTGGGATTCACAGGTTTTGGGGTTTTCACCACAGAAACTCAGACTATTGGCCAAAGATTTCAGAGACACAGGGCTCACCACAAAGTCATAATAAAAATAAAGAAATGCCTTTTTCAGCAGTGTTAGGGTTTTACTACTATTGCCATAGTTTCAATAATACAGCAATTATCTCTTATTCATAAACTGAACTCTGTAACTGTGCCTGCTTTGGGAATTCATGGGGAATTTCACAGCAGAGAAAAGCCCTGGCAAAGAGCAGGTTCTTGAATGCATGGCACATCAGAATTAGGGCTGGGTGCACTGATTTTATTTGTTTTACATGTGCTTCCAAACAGTCAGAAATAACTATCCCAATTTTTTTTTAATAGGATGAAGCATCATGAGCCCCAACCCTGGAAAATTTTAATCATGACCTATTATTTCCTCTGAAAATCTGGCCAAATGACTGGATTTCACTTCTAATAGAGTGAGAGCACAGAAAAATCTGGTTAGTAAAGACTCCAAATGGGTTTGAGATCAGAACCCACAACTTTGCCCTGTTCCACCACTGCCCAGCATCTTAATCCTTCCTTGAGTTCCACTTATTGTCTGGTTATTTTATTTTCATGGTAAGTGGTTAGAAACAGACTCAAACAAATCCCAGGCTGAAGTTTGGGATTACACCAAAGGTAAAGCTGGTCTAAGAGGAGGATGCATTACTTTTATCAAATAACAATGAGGACAAAGTTATTCCTCTGTCCCCCAGCACTTCAGATGGGTCACTTGCTGTGTTAATTCTGCATTGCTGTGAGAGCAGCAAATGGGAGAAGCTTTGCTATGGAATTGTGGATTTCTTACTTGTGCACCTGGCTGAAACTACATCTGGTTGCACTCTGGAATTCCCTCACCCTCCTCTGTGGAAGAGAGTCATGTCTCCCTTTTCATATTGCTCTAAAATCACAATGTTGTCCCTTTTTCCTGATGTAGCTGCTCGGGACAATAATCAGAAAATGTAATACCAGGGAGGAACAGGAATAGGAGGGGGAGAGGGATGTGGGAAATGTGACAGCAAGAATACACAAAAATGCAAGTTTTGGTAAGCTGCACCCAGTGCAGGCAGCTATGTCCACAGAAATAGAACTGGAGATAAAAGGGTAAAGGTGGGGAAATCCTCATTTGACTCAGGAGTGCCAGGTGACAAAGGGGCTGGAGCAAGGAACACCCAGACTAAAGATGCATCCCCATTCCTCCAGGAGCATTCCAATGCAATGCCCAGATTAGAAATTTGTCCAGATGAAAATGTTTTCCCCTAAGCCACAGCATGGTCCTGGGGCAGCAGCTGCAGCTGGAGCAGCAGGAGGAGACCCTGGGGCTGTGGCTGAGCAAACATTTCCCAGCTCTGGAAGCATCTTTGCCTCTTGTGCCTCTCCAGGAGCTCAGGCAGGTGTGTCCTGGCTTCCCTTGCACGTTCTTGTACCTCACAGTGCCAGGACAAGGAGACAAAGCTTAACCCCTTAGGGTACTCAGACCATTCAAACTTGGTCTGGAAAAAGAATTAAAGTCAATCAAGCTCTTGCTTAGATTACCCTGTTCATAAGTTTGAAGTACTAATAAATCACACAGAATTTTTAAGATGTGTGTAGGTGGTTGTTGGCTTTTTCCTCTGTTTTCAAGAGCATCTGAAGTTTATGTTATGGAAATGAAGAGCAAGCACAGCACAGTGGTCACAGCACAGCAATGCTTCTGCAAAACTCAGGTGACATCGTCTGGCCAAGCCCGGCTCTGCAGGTCCCAAAGCAAGGATTATCCAGTAAGGCACTGAAATGGGAATTCTGCTCGTCGAGAAAATCAACAGAGAAATGTGGAGTGTGAAGTTGGGCTGTAAGAGCCACCTCAAAGCAACCACGGGCATTTCAGAGGGGACAAACAAAAGCGAGTGAACACAAACAGGAAGGGCCATGCCCAGGGCTCCACCCTGGGAGCTCAGAACTGCCCTGGCAGCAGGACACAGCTCCTAAAGCACTGCAGGCACCTACAGGTGGGAAGAACTTGCACAGGGAGAACCTCTGGGCAGGTTTGGGAGAAGTACAGGGCCAGAGTCTGAGCTCACTACCTGCCCCAGAACAAGTCTCCAAAGGATTGGCTCCAAAATTTCAGCAGGGAGGCATGGGAAATGTGCTTTATGACCCATATAATTTTAAACATTGCCTGCTGACCACAGTTTCCCCTTCTGCACTGCTTAATTCAAAAAAACCTCATCACGCCATGCAGTTTTTTTCTTTTAAAGAAAAGTGCCAGATAAGTTTCCTCAACCCAAATAAAAGCCATCATTATTCTTCTCTGCCCCAACTGCTGGCTCTCAGTCACTTTTTTCCTGAGGATGTCAAAGAGCTTCACTCAGAGCATCCCCAGGGGCTGAGGTGCCCTGTGTGCCCTGTGCTGCTGGCACAGGCCAGGCTGTGATGTCCCTGAGCCACAGATCCCACCCAGCTGACAAGTGCAGAAATCCATCAGGAGCAGTGTGAGCTGGTCCTTCAGGAGAAACACAGGGATCTGCTAAAATGGCAAGGTTCTACTGGACAGTGACAACTTGAAGGTCAATGTCCCCACCACAGATACAAGAAGGGAAAACATTTTTTCGTGTCACACCAGGCTTTGTAACCCCAAGAGAAACTCACACCTGGGATTCTTCCCTTTCTGCTTTCCATGGAAGTCCCCAGCCTGTGGCAGTACAGAGCACACACCTGCTGTGGGACAAACTGACCCCTAAAAAACCCCCAGGTGTGCTCAGCTCTGCCTCTGGTCCTCGTTACAGCTACAGCTCTGAACAGACAGCTCTGCTCAACTTAGTACCAAAAAACTCCTCCTCAATTTTAGGTAAGTATCTTCTTCTGGAAGAAATCAGTCCCAAACAATTTTCTTTTCTTTTTACCTCTCCAAGAACAGATAAATTCCTCAGAATTAATGGGAATAAAGCTCAGACTGAACACTTGCCTTGCCACTGGTCTATTGCAATTCAAGGATTTATTGTTTTTGTAGGTGTTATAAGGTGGTTTTGCATTATTTTAAGACAATTACAACAACATTTTGAATGGTACAGTGATGCTTTAACTGCTGATGAACACATACATATCCAAGTTAAAATAACTTCCTGAAAGTGTCAAATTAACTAAAGCCCAGTTTGGGTGTTTTAGCTGATGAACTCATGTCCCTGATGCTACCTGGTTAATTTAATGGAACCTCAAAGGTGTCAAGATGTCTTTACTTTCGTTTATTAAGAGTTGTTGTTGTTGTGGAAAACTCCCAGAGCTTCAAACTCTTCAGCAAACTCCAGCTGTTTACTTCTGCCCCAGGTTGAACATTTGTGCTTTCTGACCTGGAACCTGGCCTGCTTCCCTAGGAGCTGCATTCCAGTGCAGCAACCAAAACATTGCCTTTCATCCATTTAACAAAGACTGGGTTTAAGTGTCAAAGGAGTATTTTTACTCACAAAAACAGTGATTTCCCCTCACCAACTACAAAAAAAGTTACAAAAAAAAAAAGACCCAAAGACCCTCTCTCAAGTCCAACTACATTATGGAGGTCTGAATACTTAAATATAAATAAGCATAATAATTTTGGGGTCCTGAAGAAAGAGTGACAAAGGTGTATTTGAGCACAAGGTGTAAGTTTCAGGGAAAAAATAATATTTTTCCTAGTATTTACATCCATGCTTAACCCCAGATATTTTATTTAAAAGTCATAATGCCCATAATTTTAAGGCACAGAATTTGTGTGACTACTATTGACTATTATGTCTCTTACTGCTGTGGAAATAAAGAACACAAAAGGCAAGCACAACTATCTAACCTAAACCAGAATGCCTGCAAAGATGTTCATTCCAACAGATTGTCAATTTTGCAGGAGTTGCATCTAAATGTTCTCATAAATCTTCACTGCACTGAGCTTGCAGGAGCAGGTTAAAGCAGTTTGTTTGCTCACATAAAAATTTTGAGTCTCCAAGTCACAAAATACTGTTTTTATTAGTGCCACTTAACTCTGATTGCACTAATTAATGAAGCAATTTAGAGATGAAAATCCTACAATCCAGTTCAAATGGGTACAGTTTTCCTCATCACAAGTGTATGGTGTACACATTACTGAGAATTTAGATTGACTGAATGTGGAACTTTGTTAAAATCCATTGGATAGAAGACACAATTCAATTCAGGCAATTGCAGGGTGCAGTCAGTTGTTGGACTCATGCAACTTACCATGCTTGTAGTGGGTGAATTCATCACAAACCATTTCACTGTGTGCACCTGTCACAGCTCAGCACAACCTTTAATTTCTGCAGTGACTTTGAAACGTGATTATTTCCTCAGTAAATATGCACACCTAACACTGCAGAGAATTGACACTGGAAGGAATTGCAAGAAAATGCAACATTTCAGCACAGTGCATACTTTATTCTGTTTGAGCAGCTCTTCAGAGCTGCTTGTTGAGAGAATCCCCCTCACTTTGATCAGGTACAGTTCTTTGGGATCTCCTGGTGCCAGCTGTCAGAGATCACAAAAGGAGGGGTGACAGTGCTGTCACCTTGTTCTTATGCCAGCATGGAAGCAGAAATTATCTCAGTGCTGGTGTGGCTGCAGCTGCTCAGCTGTGTGATGGCATGAATGGCACAGCCTGGGGGCACAGCAGCTGCCTGGGGGGTGGCACCTCCAGCTGGCAGCTCCTGTCACCTGGGTGTGACAGCCACAGGGTGACAGCCACAGGGGCAGAGGGGTGGCCAGGGGCTCTGTGAGAACCCACAGCTCTGTCCTCTCACAGTCCTGGGGTATCCACTGAGAGGACAAAGCTCTGTGCTCTGACAAGAATGCAGAATAACACCCTGCTCACCTGAAGGTTGTCTTCTCCACGTGCTTGGCATCTCAGAGAATCAGCTTTGGGTTTCCAGAGCTCTCACAAATTTCTAAATGGTTGGACTTTTCATTTTTTCTCATCCTAATTAGTCCTAGCTCACACTCATTTTGTACAGGGGAAGGAGTTTCTGGCAAATTCCCTGAGTGCTTGCCCAGGGCAGTGGTGGAGTCACCACCCCTGGAGACATTCAAAGCCATGTGGTGCTCAGGGACACAGTTCAGTGGTGGCCTTGGCAGTGCAGGGTTAACAGCTCAATTCAATCTTACAGATCTTTTTCAACCTAAATGATTCTAAGAATGGATGGATTGCCTTCACTGACAGCAACAAATTCCAGGGAATGTGCAGCTGAATCCATGATTTGTACTTAAAAAACCAACCAAATCAAATCAAATTTTAACTAGTTTAACATCATCCTTTTTCACCACAGATAATTATAGTGCTGCATGTCAAAACTGAGCAAACCTACCGTGAAATGGGGAATAATTTCTGATTTTTAGACACATCACCCAAAACAATCACCACAAATTTGCAGGTGCAGTTACAACCTACACATAACAATGTCTCCAAGACTTAGACTTGATGAAAAAGTGCCACAGTGAGTCTCAAGAGATGATCTGGATTTCACCACTGGATGGTGAAAGGAACAGAATTTTGTGTTTATTTCATGACTAGACACTTGCTGCTTTGCTCCACTCCCCTTGCAGCAGCAGTTTGGCTCTATATTTAATGTTTTCTACACTACCTTCATAAGACAAGTCTCAGTTCACATCCCTTTGATAGTGGTTTAGCACCTTTGTGCCCCTTGCTGCACTGCTAAATAATTTCTCAAGTTAGAGGTAGCTGAGAAATGCTTTTTCACTACTTTATGGCTCAATTTCAGGCAGTGAAGCCTGTGACTGACCCCACGAGAGGATCTGCAGGAGCAAACAGAGCCCAGGGAGGCCAGAAGGGTCCAGGGCTGCTGCTGAGGAGCTCTCCCCTCCCCAGCCCTGCAGGCAGAGCAGCCTCTCCTGAGGTCAGCACAGGCCTGAGCATCCCTGCAGAGGGATCTCCGTGCCCACAGCACCAGCCCAGGGGATGAGCAGGGCACCTTTTACAGCAAGCTGAATCCAGCACCACAACTTCAGCCACCTCTCAGCATCTGCACAAACCCCAGGTCTGCCTGCAGCCCTCATCACCCAGAGCAGGGGCAGATTTCCTGAGGTAAATCCTGGTTTGCTGCTATCAAGGAGAACTCATTGAATGTGCCTTCAGGTTGAATGGCTGGATGTATTCCAAAATCTACTAGACAAAAAAAATTTACAGTAAATTCAAAAGGTTTTTTTAAGGGATGCATTTAGTGATTGCAGTTGTAGCACTTAATTATAGTCAATCCTGAACAGTCAAAAGAATGAATATTTTTTAATAGGTGTATCTTCCTTCTCCTTCTAATCCCATCTTCAAACCAGATTATTAAATGCCTGAAAAAAGCACTAAGAGATTTTATGTATAAGGAAAAGTACACAAAGAGCCCCAAATCCAAAAATGCTTCCAGTTTAAGCCTCAAGACCTTGTCTACTTAAGATCATGAGAAAAAAACCCCAAACTTTTTAATTTACTAAACTGTAGGAGGATAATGTTTTTAAGTGAATTTAAGAAAAAAAGTAATATTTTTATTTGTTCTTCTGCACCCACACGAGTTCTTACTCAGCAGCAAGAACAGTAAACAGGTCTATAATCCCAGTGTGTAAATCCTTGTGGGAAAAGTTCCTGTGGAGTGTAAACAAGGAAGAGGCACCAGAGAACACCACATGTAAAAGCTTATTTGCAAGCTTGGGTGGCACGCTGGAAAACCATTGTAAAATACAATTTTTGTGTATGTTCAGAGACTAAAACATACATTCATTAGGGAAAATAACTCTGTACCTATAAGGAGCAGCAAGAATGAAAGATTAAACCTATTTTGGAGAAGTATCAGTGCTGTTATCTCTTCTAAGTTAAATCTGGAGAGAAAGGTGATGTCTTTTGCTGTATTTACTTTTGGTGAATTTTTGAACTTCTAAATCTGACAAACAATTTAAATTATCAATACTTTAATAAAGAGTACATTGTTTAAGGAAAATATTCAAATGCTTAAGTCTCGTACTGTTAAATCCTGAACAGGGAACTGTGAAGGCCCTCATGTGTTTGAACTCTAAGCTGTCACACAAGTTCACAAAGAGAATATGAGCTCCCACTTGAAAAGAACTGCACAAGAAGATACAATTTTTCCCTTGCTTTAGGAAGAGAATCAAGAAAGACATCTGACAATCCCAGGGCTCTCTGAACAACCTTCTTTCATGTTATTTTATAAATATGGGGCAATTCGTTAAAATATCAGACACATCCCAAAAAGGTTTGGTAGTTAATTTATTTAATTCAGTTACAGTGCTTCAACAGGATGCTACTCACTCTCCACAAGAGCAGAGCCTGACACTCCATGCAGCTACACCTATCAGCCATCTCTATTAAATTGTACCAGTCTCAGTGAAATTTGCCTTGTTTGTTCATCGGAAAGTTTTACCAGAGGTTCTCATGGAATCAGAACTGGTCCACAATCTTTAGTTCAATCACATTTCAGTGAGGTTTTATGAAAACATTTTTCTTCAGTGTATACAAACCTGGAAACCCAGGGAAATTTCACCTTTTAGAAAGTTCTTTTCAAAGCAAGTAAGTAACAAAAAGATTTAGGAATTGCAGGCACTGGTAGCAGCTGGAGTACCAGAGAGCGAGAGGAACGGTTCAGGATCGAAGTTCCCTAGTGGTGTTGGACTGCAGCAGTGCAAGGCTCTACTCGTGGCTCCTGTAGTAATCTTCAATAGTTTCTGAGTTGAAGTGCACCACGGTGACAGTGATGTCGTCCCTGTACATCCTGGCCAGGTCCTCAGGCAGGGTCAGCATGGCAGCCAGCTTCTCGGGGTCCACCTCGCCGTACTCGTTGCTGCCGATGGCGTGCCGGATCAGATGGGTGGCCGTGTTCTGGTCCAGGGAGGCCAGCCCTTTGCTCTTCCTCTGCAGCAACAAGTTGTGCATGTAACCCAAATTCACTGGTTTCTTAAAAGTCAGTGGTGGTTTCTGCATGTTGAGCTCTGTAAGGTGTCCAGCAACAAGTTTTACAACTTTCTCATTACTCAGCATCTCCCATAGCCCATCTGAAGCAATAACGAGAAACTTATCCTTGCTTCTTAACTTGTGGTATGTGACTTCAGGCTCTGCAGTTAAATAAGGGGGGGTATGGTAGTTTGGAGGGACGTACTGATAAATGTTTAGAGCCTCAACATCACAGCTGTTCTCGAGAATGCTGTGTTGCAATTCTTTACTCCATTTTAATTGCACATCTCCAAAAGCTCTGGAGGGCATGAGAATGCCCAGTAATCTGTCATTCACAAATAGGGTTTTCTCCTCAGATCTAGGATGCTCTCGCTTCAATCTTCTAATTTCAAATTCATCACAGGCATTGTGGTCTCGGGTTAGAGGGAGAGTAGACCATGTTCCATCTTCTTCACGGACCCCTAAAACTGCTCTGCAATCGCCAGTGTTTGCCACATGCAGGTGAACGCCATCAACGTGAGCTACACAGGCTGTTGCACCAGAAAAAGCTACTTGCAGGGCAATATTTCTCATCAACTCATTTTCCTGAGGGGCCTGAACTTCCAGTGATATGTCAGAGTCTAACCTTTTGAATGCACAAATCATGGCTTCTTCCAAACTAAACCCCGGCTCGGCGTCCAGGTCCAGCAAGTGCTGCCAGTACACGCGGAGGTTCTCGAAGTACTGCGAGGTGATTTCCCGGTACTCCACATCGTTGGGATGCCTGTGCCACTGCAGGATGGGCCGCACTGGTTTCATGGCCTCCACGGCCAGCTCGATCTCCTCCAGGCTCTGGCGGGGCATGAGGGACACGGCGATGTAGTGCAGCAGCCTCTCGCTCACGGCCTGGGCGCAGGCGGCGCCCGCGTGGCCGTCGAACACCCCGAACATCATCCCCGCCGTCTGCAGGCACGTGGCCGCGCTCCGCCGGTCCTCGATGGGGCTGTTGGAGGCCAGCTGGTTGCTTTCAAACCTCAGCACGGAATTTGAGTTCTTGCCATTCAAATCCAACGTTCTGTGGGATAGCTCACCTGCTCTGAGTATGTCGTTGATTTGTGCCGGAGACAGCTGGAAGGAAAAATGTTCTTCTTCGGTGGAAGTGTGCCGGAATGCTTTGGGAAAGGAGAAAGTTCTGTCTAAGCTGCAGTTCCCAGCAGGGTAGGGACATGTTTTGGAGAAAAAGAGCTTCCATTTGATCTTGTTTCTATTTGGGATACAGATGGAGTACCAACGTCCTTTCCCTTGTAAAATAATGCTGCTTCTGGCTGAGCTTAGAATCCAGGATGATACAGTTCTTGACATCCTAAGACACTGCTAAAAATGGAGCACCTTCCTTCAGTAACACGGAATGTCCTTGCAGCCTGGAATATAAATGGAGGAAAGGGAAAATAATTAGAAAGTTCATAAGAAGCTTTCCACATACAAGTTCAAAAGCATATCTAGAGCTCTCAGAAACATTCAGAACTTCTTTCCAAAAGAGATTGCTATGGATAAAGGCATCTTAAAAGTGATACCATTTCTGTCACTTAATTATAACCAAGGATATGACTGCTGCTTTTAACTCATCAGAAAGGATAATTTTTACTTTCCAGACAAGTTTTTTTCCCTCATTGTGGCAAGAATAAGAAGAAATGGCAACGTTACAAGAAACGTGATTGGAAACTGCACAGCGAAAACCTCATCTAACATGACGCAGAAGAAAATTGGGACTTAAAGTGACAATTGTTGCACAACTCTCAAAAAAGCGTGCTAGAGTACAACTCTATTAATAGACTCAAAACTTCAAACCCAAGAGAAGATAAGCACTTAAACCCTGTGAAAGACTGTGGAGAGATGTGACCAGTTAATGATTTATGTGAATTACCATGATCCTCACAGCTAGAACAGGCCAGTCTACCTTTCCAATTCTGTTACAGCTTATAAGCTCAGCTGTTCTTTTTTTTACCTTCAAGGTCTTAACCAACCCTCAGGCAGGCAGGATCTTTTACACAGCTGAAGGCAAATTCTACTGCTGGCTAATTAATGCTTTTTTCCAGCACTGTGCACTCTGGTGTAGTGAAAGGTATAAGACATTGACAACTTTTACAGGTTCACAATTTGGCTTGCTCATTTGGAGGGCAATTAGAACAAGCTGCAGGGAAGATCTCTGCTGCAAACAGCACTGAAACCTCAGGCACTTCAGCAGCTGAAGCTCCTCAGTTGCCATGGGAGAGGTCCTCACATTGTGTCCTGCTTTCAATAAGGTATTCCAGCAGTGGGATAGTGCTAAGTACAACCAGATGTTCACTCACAAACAGAATTCTGCCCCATGGATTTAAAAACCTCACTGTATGGCAGCGCTGCAGGTACAATTACTCCCAAAAGACCCCATTAGAAGCCACTGAGAAAAAAGAGTTCACTGCGAGCTTTCAAACACTTTGAGGTGGCCTGTGACACCACTTCCTCAGGCTAAAGACACTACATGCTGCCACAACACCCGTTTTTTAGCAGCATGCCTCACAAGAAATAACAAGAAACCAGCCAGATCAGATGAGTGGAAGTGTTTCCAAGAAATCAGCAGGAAGTAAAAGTCACCTTGAGCTATTCTAAACAGAAGGCCTACTGATAGAACACAAGAACTGCTAAAATCCTGTTTGGAACCCAAAGCAATGTGTCACAAAACATTTCTGAAGTGTGCTACCCATACTTAAAGCAGAAAAGAGCAGAAAAGCATTCCAACAGACCCCACCACTATGATTCTGGCGACCTGGTGAGAACAGGCAAAGACACAGCATAATTTCACTGCTGATGTCAGGAGAGGAGATGGAAAAGGCAGTGCCAGTTCCCTGTCCAAGGCTCGCCTGCAGCCTCCTGGGACACTGCATCTCCCAACACACACAATGCCTTTTGTTATCCTACCAAAAGAATGCAACCAAAATAATAGGAAGACAGCTGACACTACCAACTCCAGCAACAGCTAAACCCAAAAAGCACCTACAGCACAAGAAAAGGTTTGCCAACTTTTTTCAGTCCATTCACCATTCTGTCTTTCCTTTATTCTTTTCCTGTCCCTCTCAGCCATGAGATTGAAAGAAGGATGACTTTCACATACTTGATCAAAAACAGGACTGAAACAGTGTTTAAAGAAACGTGCCCCGTTGTCCCCGGCGGGCTGACAGTGCGAGGCAGCGTGGTTTTCCGCCCAGCAGCACAGTCACCGACACCGGTTAGCCCTGCGCTTGTCTCAGCTCAGGTAGCGCTGACAGCCCTGGAGCTCCTGTGCCAGCCCCGCTCTCTGCTCCCATCCTCGGGGTCCTCCCAGCCGCAGTGTGCAGACGCTGCTGCCCAGGTCGCCCCGGTAGCGGTGCTAATTAAAACGGTGTGCTAAAGACCATTATGTAAGAGCCAATTATTACATAAACTCGCTCCCGCTCCAGCACTGGCACTGCCTCCCCGGGGACGCGGTGTCCCAGGGGGCCCGGCCACCCCCGGCACGGCCCCGGCACGGCCCCGGCACGGCCCGCAGCCGCCGGACCGCAGAGCGGAGCAGCGCCCGCTTTTGCCAGTGAAATAACAGATACCCGTGACATTTGGATTTACACCCCTCTGAGATCCCCACACTCCCCTCACTCACCCTCCTGACGCTGCCCACACCCGCCCTCATCCCACACACATCCGGCACACACCGGTCCCTGCCGCGCCACCTCCGCACCGCCCCGGCCCCACGCACCGACATACAGACCCCTCTGCCCCCAACACCCCGAACCCCCACACCCCTGTCCCGCACTCACCCCTCTGCTCCCGCACAGCCGCACCGCACCCTCACACAGCCCGTCCCCGCAACATACCACCCTGCCCCGCTCAGAACACGCCCTGTGCCCCGCACACAACCCCTCACCCCGCACACCGCCGCCGCCACGGCAGCCCGTGCCCCGCACAACTCCCACCTCCCGCTTCCGCACGGTCGTCGCGCGAGGCCCGGCTCCACTCCCTGTGTCCCGGCACGGCTGCCCCGGCGGCCGCCGCTCTCTGCCCGCCCCGTCCCCCGCCCCCGGCGCACCCACCGGCCGAGCAGCCGCCAGTCGAGCCCGCCGGCCCCGCGCTGCCCCCGGCGGGGCTGAGGGACGGCGCTGACCGACAGCCCCTCCGCCCAACCCGCCCTGCCGCGGGTTCCCGTCAGGACACAGCGGGGCGGGCGCGGCCCCGCCCCTCCGCCATGTTGTGCGCGGCGCGCGCGGCCGCCCGGGCTGAGGGGCCCGGCCCCCCCTCGCTGCCGGCACCGCCCCTGAGGCGCTGAGGGAGCGGCCCTGGCAGCCCAATAACGAGAGGGAAAAGGAAGCGAGTGACACGTGTTAGGAAGAAAAAGCACCAGCAGGGGTTTCTTCCTCATTTATAACGCTCAAATCCACGCTGTTTCCTTGAGGGAGGACCCCTCGGTTTTTCCGTTTTTTTTCCATTACGATTCCACACCCTTCAGCGCTGAGGATACCGGCTGAAGGGGCTCAAAATCGCAAAGCTCTTTCGTAATTAACTCGCCATATAATTATGGAGAACAAAAGGGCTCATTTTGCTGACTCCCCGGTTTTTTGGTTTCATATGACTGCTTGTCTCGGTTAACATTTCCACTGAGCGGTTCTAAGCCCGGTAACGAGGGGAAGGAATGGGCCCAAAGTGCACGGAGGTTAATCAGTAGTTACTGATGTTAACGCCGTGGTTACTAAGTAGTCCCTGCTTTAAAACCTTTAACAATCATTTTTGCAAAAACAGAGGCTCGCAAGTCACAAGAGGCTTTGATACTATCAGTGCGTTTTTAAATTTGCCCGGCTTCTTGCATTCAAGGAATTTTAGTTGTATCCTAGATAAGATGAGCATGCTCCCAGGTTATCTCATGTGGAAAGATGCCGATCATCCTCAATGAGTCCGACCTTTCACTTGTTTCTTGTTTTTATTAAAACAATGCAAAGATAGTTTTATGTTGCACGGAAGAACATACAAAAAAGTAGGTCATCTTAACAAAAAATTTCAGAACAATATTTTAGCACATGCAAAAAAAAAAAAACCACCCCAAAAACAAAAACCAAACCACCTTAAGTTTGACGTAATTATTTTATCTGCCTGACAAATCTGAGGTGAAAGAGGACACCCGCAGCAGCCCTTACCTGCATCTCTCTTCTCTTGCAGTGCTCACATACACCAAAAGCAGCTTTGGGATCTCCCCAGGGAATGGGCACGGTGCTCACATACACCAAAAGCAGCTTTGGGATCTCCCCAGGGAATGGGCACGGTGCTCACATACACCAAAAGCAGCTTTGGGATCTCCCCAGGGAATGGGCACGGTGCTCACATACACCAAAAGCAGCTTTGGGATCTCCCCAGGGAATGGGCACGGCTGCCAAATCCTGGAGCCCTTGGGCATCATCGCGCCAGGGATGCACAGGCTGGGATTGTTGGGGTGTCTGTGCAGGGACAGGAGCTGGACTCAATCACCCTTGTGGGTCCCTTCCAACTCAGGATACTCCATGATTTAATGATTCTTTCTTCTGCTCTACCAATTTTCAGCTTTTGTACCATTTACAAAACTGATAAGGCCTCACACAGCAGCCTGAAAACAAGCCTGACTGCTCTGAGTTTCCTGTGCTCCCACCGTGGTTAAATGCTTCTCTTCAGCTGAATACTGTAACTTATTGCTCACATGTTCATGCAGTAATTTCATAAATTCACATGCATAAAGCTGAAGTGACTTAGGAACCATGTAAATGAAGGTGAAACAATTAACAGTCCTGCAGGAGATGTCCCTTTCACTCCACGCTTTCTAAGCACAAGAAGGAATACCATATTGAAGGTGCTTGACTGGGCTGAATATCAACTTGAATTGAGATTTAGATTCTGCTTTGGAGTGTTTGATTATGCTGATGAACTAAAGTGATATATAATTAAAGGAAAAAAATTGTAGAAATGCTACTCTCTAATATCATCTGAGGAAAGAAATTGTATTGCTCAGGCTTGCAGTGTTTTTGCCTTTAGGAATATCAAATAAAAATGGCAAATTTCTGTAGCAACGATGCTTGGTTGCCATAGTGCTCTGTGCTCTTAATTTGCATTGAAAAAATTAGAACTCTAGTTTCTTTTAAAAAAAGCTCAGATTTGGTTTTGACTTTGCTGATTATAGGTGAGCAAAGTTTAGATTTTCTTCTGTGCCAGAAGAAAATCCTTACCCGTATTTATAAGAAAATGAATCTAATTCCAGGTAAGGTGCAGCTATATGTTAAAATATAGCAGATCCTATATTTAGACTTTTTTCAAGGAACAATCTTATCTGCTGACTTGTACAGTCAGCAGCTCTGGTTTTCTGTATAAATACATTTTTGAACTCATTTCTGTGTTCTTGTTTAGGCCAGACTGCACTATTTGGGGTTTCCTTCTTTCCCATAGAATGTTATTTTTCTCCCTGCTTGTTCCTTTGGACAACTGGCTGTGGCTACCTCGGTGCAATTTAAACATCTTCTGCTTCCAGAGGCTGCAGACAGCTGCCCCTCATCTGCACTGCCTCCACAGCAGGTGCTGGCACGGATTACTGTCTGTGACCTCATTGATACTCAGGGAAAGTCTGGCACTCCTGGTGCTTTGTAAACATTTCTTGTTATGGGGACACACAAAGATCAGAAACACCAAATAAGCCAGATATACCTAAGAAAGCAAGTTAAAAATTGGACTAGTATTTCTAATAAATAGCTAATCCTTTTGTCAAAAAGCTGACCAGCAGCAAAAAAAAAATTGAATAAAAAATAACTAGTAAATTACTACTAAAAATAGTTTCCTAGTTTTCAGAAGTTTTTCTGCAATAAAGAGACTCAGCCTAGTGATACAGATTAGAACACAGCAATAGATCCAAACCCTTTGGAAACTTGTGAGCAAGCAAAGGAAAGTGGCTCCTTTGAACAAACTGTCTGCCTGGCCCATCTCAGTGAACACTGACTGAGTTTTGTGCTTTTTGCACAAAAAGCTCTACAGTCTAATGACCAGCTTTTGGAAAGGAAACAGCACCAGCCCACAAAACACCTTCCTGCTGGGCACCTTTAGGAATGTCCCATTTGCTGGCCGTATCTTGCCCTGTGAATAATGACATTTCATCTGCTCTATAAGACATTTTGGATTGTCACAAAAGACAGATTGGCACCGCAAATGCAGAAATCTCTTATTAAAAACACACAAATGAAGAAATGAAGGAGGCTCTATGTCTGTTAGAGCAACTGCACTTTCTAGTTTGGCTGCAGCTGTTTCCTGTCTGGTTTTCCTAAATAATCTAAACCAAACACTCAAATGCTAGCAAGGAAAGCAAGCTGCAAGAAACATGGATGAACAGAGGTAAACAGCATGAACAGTGGTAGGAAAGGTGCCATTCCAGCCCTCCAGCTTCATTTAGCCTCCCCTTGCAGCAGAGGCTCAGCAGGGCTGGAGCTGCAGGGGTTAATCTGAAGACCCAGTTTAACCCCATGTAATTGCACTAGTGCAAAGGTCTGCCCAGTTGCTGTAATGGGATCTGAATGCCACATGGATCATTTTTATTGGATGTTGCTTAAAACAAATGTTCTTTAAGGTTCTGTGGCACTGTAAAAGTAAATTTACATTTCTTGGGGTGAGTTTTCAAGTCCAGGAAAGTCTTGTGTCTTGGGAAGAAGTGCTCATGTGTAAAAAAGTGATTATATTCCTTTCCTCTCTCTTCTCCTTCCACCTTTTGCTCCTCCAACAGACAAACAGGGTGAGCTGGCTCCTAAATTGTATTTCCTATTCCACTGTGTCAATATGAAATTAAATGATTTGAGTTACTATGTTGCTGTTCACAACCTGGACTAAGATGCTGAAATTGTACTAAATGTCAAATGCACTGCAGGTAGCAGCATAAATGGAACATCAGAGGAGTGAAAGTTCCCTGCCTCACATCTGAGCAAGCTGGAAACAGTTCTGTGCAAGTCAGTCAGGTTCTGTCCTCTGCTGTGCTTTCCTCAGGGTAAATGAGAACAAGTGCAAGACCCCCACTCTCCCAGGCAGAGCAGAGACAGTCCTTTGATGCTCAGTGTTGTTACCAAATGGTCACTTCTGCATGCAGAGAATTCAGAGAGGAAAGCAGCTACACTGAGGTATGAGATAATGCCCCATTTTCTTCAGGCTTATCTCTGTTTTTTCCTGAAATGCTGCATTTTTATCTTTCTGACCTTTGAACTCTGCCAAAAGCACCATCTGGTGTTGAGGTACCTTGCAAAACCTTTCCCCAATTCTTGTGTTTGGATTCATTCACCCTCATCATGAAACATATCATTATAAATCTGCTACATCATAGCAGCTGTATGGTGGAAACTGCCTAAAAATCTTTCTGCTTGCAAGAGACTGGGGGAAAATGCCAAAGTTGAACTGTAACTACAGCTATTAAAGTTTAAAAGCTAAAGTTAAGAGAGTGTGCAGCTCACCAAGCAGAGGATCTCTGCTCAGCAGTGAAATGAGGAACAAAAAATTGTCACTGGTTTATGGAGTTTCTTTTGTCAGACTGATTTTTATCTGAGGAAGGAGTTTCATGACTACATACACAGAGCCAGCAAGGGGTTTTCCATGGCAATCACTCATATCTACAAATTGTCAGAGTTAAATTCTCTCATCTGTTGTATTTTGATTGAATGGGCCTTAACAATTGTTTTAAACATCGTGGCAAGAGAGGGAAGGAGAGCCACTAGAGGGCATTTTTAATCCAGCTTTTTCCACTGTGCAAGTTCAGTTGCTGTCCTAAGTGTGAGGCCTCTGTTCTCTCAGTCAGGATGGTTGCAACCCCAGGAGAAGGTAAGTGAACTCTTGCTGGAAGAATTCCAGTCAACTCCCATTTTTCCTTCAACACAACAACTTGGTAAAAGGTAAGGGTAGCTCATGTTTTAGAATTGTTCAGTCTCAAAATAAAATGCATTGAGTAGGTGTTTATCCAATACAGTATTTGTGGCTTTTATTGGGTGATGAGGGTCTCAAGAAACAACAAAGGATATAAAAGTATTTCTTTTATATTTTACTCCCTGTAGTAAAAACTAGATCATGTTCTTGCATCCAACAACTGAAAAAAACCCCAACCCAAAATAGCCTGTAAGCAAAATCAAATTTATTTCTGCAGGAAGGTACAGTTCAGCTTCTCCCTGGAACTGAACACCTTGGGGCAATGCAGCATTTAAAGCTCTTTGCAATGGCTGAGCTTTTACAATAACAGTGTAAGCTAAACATTATCCTTCTGCTGCTCATGGATAAACCACCCTCAAAGAAGCTTAAGTACTGTGGGCAAGGTCACAGCAGACATGTCCTGGGTGTAAATAAACTTTTTTTTTTTTAGATTGAGGGGTTGGAACTGGGGAAAACTGGACAAAGTTTCAGCACACAAGACCTCTTTACCTCCTGTGAGAGACAGGGAGCAGAAACATCTGCCTAAAATGAGAGGAAAACACTGAAAATCCTGCTCTGTGAACACCTGTACTGATATTAATGCTGTAGTGCTGGGACAGCTTGATTATGGTACACATGGTAAATAATATTGGTTATATTTTAAATTTGCCCCTAATAGGTTTTTTTTTTGGCTATCAAAATGTAAGGTATTTTGAAAGACTTTTTACATTTTAGAATGCATCTCTTAATGTAAATTTTAACAGTGACATAAGATAAATAATAATAATTTAACTCTGGGCAAGAAGTCATTGAAGGTATACAGTATGTTAGAACTTAAGTGAAAGGATTAAGCTGAAACAGAAAGTGTTAATCCTAGAAGAGGGTAAGAACTGTGATATAGACTAAAAAGAGGTGTCAGAAATAATTTCTAGAATTTAAAAACATGTCCACAAACTTGAGAGGGATTACTCTTATCTGTACTTAGATAATCCCACAGTAGCTTAAGGAAGGTTTCTGTAGAACTGAAGATAAACAGTCAAAGCATTCCTTGATCCAAAAAGAGATGCAGCTGTTGAAAACATTAAACATAATTTCTGTTAATGAAAATCCAAGAAAAATGATGCTGTACATAGGGAGAGGTGGTTCTTCACAAAAAGAATGATGAAGATATGCACATGTGATTTTAAAGTCTCATTTATTTAATCTGTTAAAGAAATTAAGATACATTAAATAGAGTTTGTACAATACCAGTTTGCATTACTAGCAAAGTTCATAATACATTCATAATAGCTAAAACCATTGCATTTTGTAAGTATTTTCCATTGCCTTCAGCATCTTGTGGATAAGAATCTCACATGTAAAACAATGCTGAATTAGCCCTCACAACAGCCCTGTGAGGTAGAGGTCAGTGTTACCCTCTTTCTACATAAGAGGAAACTGAGAAACAAAGTTTTAGGTCAGTGTACCAGAAAAACCATGGAGATTTGAGGAGCAGAATTCAGTCCTTCACTCCTTGTACTGTGCTCCACACCTCGTGTCATCCTTCCCTGGAGGAAGGGGAGCAGCCACAGCAGCTGCTGTTCCCTCTGCTCCCCACTTCCCTTGGCCTTGTACATCTGATTTCTCCATCTCAGCTGATGCAAAGTGATCAACATCAGCAATTTCTACCTGACCTACACAGAACAGGCCATGTGAGGCCCAGAACTCAAGGAGCTGGGAACTGACTGTGGGTAGTCACAGAGAACATCACAGTATTGAACCAGAGTCAGAATTTTGTCCCTAAGTTGCAGAACCAACACGTGGCTGTTCTAAAGCAACTTTTGCAGAGGTAAAAGCACTCAGGAGTGCTGAAGCCTCGTGGGTGCAGGGAGCATCCCTGCCAGGCAGCCCTGGAGCAGGGAGGGTCTGTGCAGCAATGCTCACCCAGGGCAGACAAGATCTACCCATGTGAGGTCCCTAAAGGAAACAAAATACCTGGTCTCTGTAGGGCAGACACTGAAGGAGGTCATATTGCAGAGCTTAGCACTGAGCTGAGGTAGAATCTGAGCAACTGAGGAACACAAAACACACCTGGATCACTACAGAGGAACTCTTCAACCAAGCTGACCCTGACCAGGGCACTGTGGTCCTGTGTCCTGCATGGGCTGAAAAGACAAATACCTAAATAACATTGCATAACTCTGCTTTTTAACACAGCATTACATGGTAAGATAGCATCTTAGAACAGTAGATTTAAAATATATAGTTAAGTTTCATACCAGGGCCTACTTGAGGCGAGTAAAGAACTTTTTTCTAGTGCTACTCACACGCTGTGTCATCAGGAAGCAAGAATACAGTGAAAGCAATCTTTAAATCAGAGCTCAGCAAATGGTCACAGATCAGTAAGGAAAATTTAAGTCCAGTTTGTCCAAAATTCTTGACTACTGTTTCCTCATGTATTAAATGAGACAAGTAGAAGTTGTGGCCATCAGCACTAGTAGATCACTGCACAATTTTCCACTTTATATCAAGTTGGATTTTGATGCCATTTTAATTTTATAGAGTTTCAAGTCTTGGATAACAAACCTAGTTCACTCAGCTATCCCTTATATTAAATAGTGCTGGTTAAAAAGATGCCATTTCTCCAAAGAATAAGCACTTCAATTAAAATAGAAAGCCAGAAGATTGTCCCTGTCCAAGCAGAGGGTTCATGGAAATGTCTGCCTTGTGTGTTCCATGAGTGATCTGTAGTCCAGAGTTTCTGTTTAGAGTATCTCACAGGTGGAAGCTCTTGGATATCTCAGGGCCATCATCAGTTTTCTTCAGGCCTTGAAGGAAGCTCGAACAATTCTCCCCTTCAGGGGCTGAGGGGGGCGAAAGTTATTGGCCATTTGGATCCTCTGGTCCTCCTCACCAGTGAAGAGCAGCATGCGGAATTTCTCCAGCTGGAAGTTCAGGGGAAACAATTCACTGCTCAAGGGGGCAACCAACAGTAATATTTTTTTAAAAAAAGGACTAAAAGGAAATAGTCTGACGAGAACGACGGGAGACATTGCTCATCTGCTGATGATCAACAGTTCTCAGATTTATTGATTAACAGAGACACTTTTATAATCACAGTAATAAGGCTCATACATATTGCAAAAGTAGAGCTCACTATTGGTCAGCTATAAAAAGTCAGTCCCACCTTTCTCAAGATGTTTGTGGCTTCTTTTTTACCTCCTGTTATCACATATTTTCTTAAACAACTTCTTGCTCAAAGAAACCATGTCCTTCAATTAGGCAGCTGTTGCTTTCTCAGATGTATTTTCTCACATGTCTTTTCTCATCAGCTATGTCTCAGTAAAAAACTGTCCACAATATTCAGTATTTTTTAATCAGTTAATGGAACAGGTTCAAGCAAAGCTCTTGGAGAATATTAACAGAAATCAACAGAAGCCCTGAGGATTGAACAGGCCAAATATTCCGAGACTTTTAACTTAGCCTAATTTCAAATCAAAACAGTGTTTGCCTGCTTATCCAGCATTAAATGCTACAATAACAGAGAGTATCAGAAATTTACCTGTTTGACAGAGATTCTTATGGGTTCTTTCAGCACTATCCATGTCACACTCTCATTAAGGGGTGGGGTTGTCAGAGAACCAAGGTATGTCCAATAATCTAGACTCATAGGCAGGAGACATTTAGGGTTGAAGCCTCTAAACTGAGCTTTTGTTCCCTGGGAAAAGAAAATAGACTTGAAATTTATCCTTTTACTTTTAAGAGCAGGCAAAATAACTTTTTTGAAAGAGAAGAAAATGTTAAACTAACATTAAAAATAGGGGAAAGGAGAATTCTGTAAAGGTTTGGCTGCCTTATAACTGATAGCCAAAAGTAGATGGCAAGTGTAATGCCTAATGCTGGCTTACTGGACTTTGAGATCTTGCACCACTGTCTCTACCAAAATTCACCTCTTGTCACAACAAGCCCAAAAATAATGCAGGAAATGTGTTCTGTATATAGTGTTCAGTGTGAGTACAGATAATATCACAGCAGAGTTCCTTGTTTCATCACTTTCTCATCTATTTTAGTAGGAAAATTTAAATTCTATAGTTATTGTCTGCTATGGTAAATATTTGCTTAAAAAAATAAATCTTCATGCCTAAAATTAGAGGAAAGTGGATTGATAGAGGAAGATACATCAACCAAAAGATTGGTAGAAATAGAAGGAGGTGCTGGCTAAAGCAGTGATTGCCTTTAGTACCACAGTCTAAAGCAACATTCTTCAGGCTGAAGGAGCATCCAAAAGGGTCTCAGTCACTGAGAAAACACCTCAGGAACAAACTCTGGACCTCAGTGAGATCATCCCTGACAGAGCTCTGCAGCAAAGACAGGCAGCTTTCACTTGTGCCAGCTGAGGCTCAATGGAGAAGGATTATTTTGCTGAGTCTCAAGGGTCAGGGAGCTGTGGATTTTCGACTTTTTGGGAAAGGCAGAACCTCTGGATGACCAGTGGGGTCAGCATGGCCTTGTGATGCACCTGAGATTTGGAAAATAATATGAACTTTGGAGAGGAAAAAGAAGCTACAACTACAGTTATGCTCTAGTTTTTGGGAGGATCTGTGGGTGGGTGATTTTTCATTTTTGTCTCAAAGATGTACACGAGCATGATCTTTAAAGGATATCCCAGAAGCAAATTTATAGAGCTTAGAACTTACTTTAAATTTTACCATGTACAAAGCATCAGTGAGTCTGTTCATACTGGCATGTTCTTTTCCAATCTAAAAGAATGGAATAGACAGGTTAAATAAGAAGGACTACAACCATGCTTTAATTAGGGGTTGCATTCTTACTCAAATCTTAACATTCCTACCAAAGTTTTCAGCAATTTTCAATGCATTAATGCTTCCAGTAAGTCATCTGTTTTCCTTAAGCACTTCTTAAATATGTGGCATAGTCCTCAAACACTTTACAGCATAATGCTTTTTATCATGTAAACATGCTATTTTTGCAATTCTTACCTCCAAGAAAACACCAACTACTGCCAAGCCATCTGGAGCTGCTGCTGCCTCTCCAAATGTTGCATATTTTCTGGCATTCCAATGTACTAAGTGGAGCTTTAAAGAAAAATAACAAATGAGAATTAAATTAGTGATCAAAGTTATCAGCGTGGTTTCTCACTGATAGCAATTACAGTTGTTCATAACAGAATAGTTTTGTGCCAAAGGCATTGCTGGAAACATGAAGTTCAAACCTTTGGACAGGTCCATGAGTGTGGGCAGGAACCCAGCAAGTTTTCTGTAACAGCCACACGGGGGTGGCACGGCCAGGCTTTGGGAGTGGGAGGATACAGGGGTGGCTCCTGTGAGAAACTGCCAGAAGCTTCCCCAGCTCGTGATCACAAGGAAGAGACCAGGCTGGAGCAGCTCCTGAAGGACTGACTGCACCCATGGAAGGGACCAGGCTGGAGCAGATCCTGAAGGACTGACTGCACCCATGGGAAGGACCAGGCTGGAGCAGATCCTGAAGGACTGACTGCACCCATGGAAGAGACCAGGCTGGAGCAGATCCTGAAGGACTGACTGCACCCATGGGAAGGACCAGGCTGGAGCAGATCCTGAAGGATGCAGCCCATGGGAAGGGACCAGGCTGGAGCAGCTCCTGAAGGACTGACTGCACCCATGGGAAGGGACCAGGCTGGAGCAGATCCTGAAGGATGCAGCCCATGGGAAGCTCTCAGGCTGCAGAAGCTCAAGGAGCTCACTGTCCCCTGTGGGAGGGACCCCACACTGGAGCACAGGAAGATGTGAGGAGCCCTTGCCCTGAGGAGGAAGGAGCAGCAGAGACAGCCTGGGATGAGCTGAGCACAGCCCCCATTCCCCATCCCCCTGCACCCCAGGGCAGAGGTGGAGAAAGCTGGGAGTGAAGTTAAACCCAGGAAGAAAGGAGGGGTGAGGAGAAGCTGGTTTAAGATTTAGCTTTTATTTGCCATTATCCTGCTCTGATTTGGTTGTTAATAGACTTTTTGTTTTGCTGTGTCAGTAACTGGTGAGGGAGCTCTCCCTGCCCTTATCTGGACTCACAAGCCTTTCCTTATCTCCTTATCTCTCCTCTCCCCATCCAGCTGAGGAGGGCAGGGATGGCTGACCTACCTATGCTGAGCAAGGAATTAGAATCCTAATCCTGCCCTCACTGCAGACAAACTCACGTGACAACATCATTTGCATGAAATAATCCCATCTGTGAAAACACATCCTTACCTCAGAGGGAAAAGGTTTTCCATCAATGGTGTGCTCTGATCCCTGGCTGTGAGTGGTGCCCCAGTGGAAGTGGAACTGCTTTAGCCGGAATGGATTCTGAAAGGGCCCTCCACTGATTGCTGGGCAGAAGAACAAAAAAAGAAATAAAAAACAAGAGAAGAAAGCTTAAACATTCTGGCTTTTTAGCTTCCTACAAGTAAAACTAACCACTGTTGGCACAATAGTGGAAAAAAGGCAGTAGCCTCTCCAAGCTGGCAGCATGCAAAAGATGCATCACCCAGGCATTTAAGAGGGATGGTTTTATTAATGGAGAGCATCAAAACTCATTTGAAAAAAATGTAAATTAAAACCATTGCGTGGCTACCTGTACAGAATTTGTAGCTTTCTTGAAAGAACATATTTGACACATGAAGATGTGGCAGCCACCCTTATGGTTCTGCCTTTCCTGGTAAACACAAGAAATGCAAGTGGAAGGGGTGGAGCAGCCCTGGAGAGGGACCCGGGGGTGCTGTGGGTGAGAGCTGGTCCTGCCCCAGCCCAGCGTGGGCAGCAGGGGAGGGGATTCTGCCCCTCTGCCCCTCAGGTGAGACCCCACCTGCAGAGCTGCCCCAGCCCTGGGACCAGCACAGCCAGGACCTGGAGCTGCTGCAGAGAGCCCAGAGGAGGCACCAGGATGAGCAGAGGGATGGAGCAGCTCTGCTGGGAGGAAAGGCTGGCACAGCTGGCATTGCTCACCTGCACAGGAGAAGGCTCCAAGGAAACCTTACACCCTGAACATCAGCTAGACAATTCAGATAAGTATTTCCTTCTTACAGTATCTTTAATTTCAGTGAAGGTTATCTATATTCCATTTCCTTTAAATACCTGATCCCATAAAAGAGGAAATATAATAGCTGGTACTTCACATGACACCACTCAACCTCAAATCACCTTCTAAAGGTAAGGAAACGCCACAGAGACACTTCATACATCATTTAGAAATAACACCTAAGCACAGACAAATGTTTAAGATGCCACCTATAGAAGATATTTTATCACAGCATCAGTAATCCCTGTAATTTTTTATGCCACCAAATCTCACTTTGCCCAACAGACCTCAAGACCTGATCAGAGTCTCACGTTAGGAAAATTAAAATTACATTTAATAATTTGTAAAGCCTGCATCCTCAGTGCAGTTCATAACATTTTATTTAAAGAGTGAAAAATGGGACTTGCACGGTGCTACCACATGTGCATGCTTCCAGCTGGCCTTTAAGCAGGAAACTGGCCTTGCCAAAGCAAAGGTTTTAATATTAATTAAAGATATAAATACTCCTAGTACATTTTTCTAAAGTTAGCAAAAGAATGCATCACCTGTCCCTAATATTTTAAGAAATTTAGCTATTATGGATTACTGTCAAAATTCTGTTGTGTCATTTATGCAGAGCTTTGAGTCACTAGATCTATTTCAACACAACTAAAAGCAGTTTAAACCATGTTTCCCACTCCTAGCAGTCATCTTCCTTGGAAAAGTGTTGTTGAAACCAGACATGCTTAGTGTAGAAAGGGTCTCATTCCTGGCAGGTGCTCCCAGTCTGTGTCACTAAGGGCAGAGTAATACATGCTCTTAACTTCTAAGGCTGATAAAGTTCACTGTTACACAGATACAGTTCAGCTGAAAATTGCATTAAAGTGGTTACCAAGCTAAGATAATACTTCCAGAAAGGTTTTACAAATTCTATTTATAAGGTGTTATTCTGAACAGATCTGTACAGTAAAAGTGGAAAATGCTCACCCAGTTTGCAAATTCAGTAAAGATAAGATGCTTAAAAACTTGACCACCCCATTGGGCAGGTTCTATAATTCATTCCAGAAGAGAAATTTTAAAATAAGATGTCTGGAATATTAACATTTAGCCCTTATTTAGAAGGGCAGACAAGCCACTTCACAGAAAAAGTAATTTGTTTTCAAAATCAAGGTATACAATTTAGCTTGCATCAATCAGCACACCCAAAAGGAATATGAAATCAGCTGATAGGCTTACAAATTGTGCCAGTTCTTTTTGTTTTGTTTTTTAATGCACTCTTCCCATTTATCAGCTGCTTTATTACCTCCATTTGAATGCTCTTCCCCTACCCCCAGATGTAAAAGCACAGTCTACCATGGAAACAGACCTAACAGAAGAAATCAATCACTTAAAGAATTTACATTCTCTGCCAAGGGCTGAGACAAGAATAATGTACAACTGCAGACAGTCCAACATCCAAAGTTGGCTGCTGCCAACTCAGAACCCAGAATGAGCTGAAGATTTTCTCATTTCTGAAGAAACCAAAGTGCTACAAGTCAGGGAGGAGAAAAGAAAATGCAAGGTAGCAGTAACTTGTCCAGGTACAAATCAGTGCAGTGATTATGATTGTGATGACTGTGCTGCAAGACCCAGCTCTGCTTATCCTCTTCCCTTCCCTGTGGGTGGCAGCTGGGCACTGAGCCAGAGCTGGCACATGAGTTGGCATCTCTGATTGGGGCGATCACAAGCCAGGGCACCGAGGAGCTCACATCCCTGCTCTGGGTGCTGGATGTGGTCTGGCAGTGCTGGAGAGATGCCCAGCAAACTTCAATGCTCATCTAAAAGAAAAGGACTGCAATCAAACTTCTCATTTTCATGACGCAAGAGCTTTTCCTAACGAAGAAACATTTATTGATCTGTGATATCGCACTGCTAGAGAGGCTCCAAGTAAAGACAAAACATAAACAGCTCCAGTCACATGCCTTGTTCTAAACTGAAATTCTGCATCATGGAAGTTACTCCGTACAGAATGTGCTTAATTACTTCCCCCACGAAGCCCCGAGCTGGTGCTCTGAGCCAGCTGGCCGTGCCAGTCTCACCTGTCCTGTCGTCAGTGTCCTCAAACTCCACCATGACGGAGTGGCCGGTGTTGGAGATGCTGAGGGAGCTGCAGGACTCGTAGGAGACCACGAGGGGCTGCAGGCTGGGGTCGTACACGGCCCGGGCAGAGTCGATGTCGATGGGGGACTGGCGGTTCCCCTGGGCTATGGGGTAAGCTTTGTGCCACTCGGAGGGGCCTTCAACAGCAAGCAAAGGAGAGCAGCATTATTTCCTTCCCACCGTACACAGAATGGTCATTATGGGTTTGCAGGAGGCTTGGAATAAAGCTTGCTCAGCAAGAGTGACTCCAATGTTTGGAATGTGGGAAATTAATTTAAATTCTAGGCTGGTGTGGTTTTATTAGCACAAGCAGGCTGCAACAAGATGGGGATTCAAATATCTTGTCCAGAACACACCGAGGAGAGCGTGGCAGAGGCTGCTGTACCCCCAGTCACTTGTGCCACTCTCTCTGCAGAGGCTGCAGTTACCTTGATAAGGTGTTCCAAGGTAGGTGCAGGTGTAAACATTTGCACGCACAAACATACTCCCCTAAGAAAAAGCATTTAATTCTCCCTGGGAAAGAGAGTGTAAAAGCTCCAGCAATTCAAATTAGATGCAGATGACTCAATCTCTTAGCTACTGACTATGCAGTTATTTTTAAAATAATTTTATGACTGCAGTAAATCTTTGAGACAGCTCCATTCTTCACTCATGCCCCTTATGGTATCTCTCTAACCTGAGTGAAGGATACAGGATGATAATTAACATTTTGGGACTTCCTGACCTCAACAGAGAGGGGAAAAGGCCCAATTTAATAGCAGAACTCTGCTGCCAGAGCTGGAAGATTCGTAAGCCATTTAAGATAACAAAAGCTTATCCATATCTAAGAATTCCTGTTTCTTATGGCTCATTTTCTACTTTGCTATGGTAGTGAAAGCAGCAATTAAATTCTTCTTGCACTTCTATGCATGAAGCATAACAGTAACAATTGTACTTCAGGATTCTCAAGAAGCACATTTTTCATTGCAGCATTCTCACTTTCACAAGGGGAAGCTTTTTTTAACTCAAGCACAGGTATTTAGCGTCCTTGAGTTTACATAACACAACAGTGATCTATTACACTGTTACTTGGCTTTGACACTTTCTGCTAAGCTTATAAAATTATCTTTTCTCGTCCTGCATAGAAAGCAGATCTAGGAATTAAATGCTCTTACACAAGCTAAGGCAATATCATTTGGCTCTCACAAGCTTCCTAAGAGTACCCATGGCTCTATTACTCCTAGCTACAAGCACAAATACATCATGTTACTTACTAGCACTAACCAGCTTCACTTGGTATTCAACCATGCTCTCAGACTCACAGAAACTGAAGGAATTGCTGTTAAGAAAGAGACTGGCCCCTGAAAGTTATACAAAAGACTCTTGTTGGACACTCAGCAGCTAAAATAATTGCTGCAAGGAGAGAGACTCCAGCAAGTTATGCAATTGTCTCATTGGCCAGCATCAGGCACTCATCCCCCTGTCTGTAAAGGATCCAGGCACTACACGAACTGCCGTGGAATCCTTGAGCAGCTCACATCCCCCCGTGCTGTGACACGCAGCCGTGGAGGTGGGAAGCAAAGGAGGAGGACTAAATTAAAAACTGTCAAATGAGAAAGCATAACTTGTTCTGTAAGAGATCTGATACTGCTCTGTACGATTTATTGATGTACTAGACATACATAACATATAGCTTATTTTATTCACTTTTATCAAGCCCAGATATCACATTTCAGCAACTGCACAGAACCAGGAGATCTATTACTGCTCTACTAAATCTTCTTTACCTAACAGAATTGCTTTTGGAGAGAGACACAGGTAATCCTTTTTTATAACAGCATTTTGGAAAGGGACCCATCTGTAATATTTGCAGGCTGAAAAAACCCCAAATCATTCAAACTGTTTCCCTCAGTTTAGGAATGTTGATTGCAACACTGAAAGGCAGCAGATGTAAACTTGCACATCTTTTGGTGCCACTTTCTGGGTGCTATTGATTATCCAATAAAGTAATTAATTACCTGCTGTATATACTTGATTCTTGTAGACATCAAAATGCAGGCAGCTCTGCAGGGCTCAGGCAACAGCTCTAGAAAGAAAACGAGTGGGGGAAGACAGAGAGATGCAGCACGGAAATGCCATAACCTACCGTCAGCCTGCCCATATCCCCAACTGTGGTGGCCAGTCATTTTGGGAGCTGCCCCTGCTTGGCTCCAGCTCCCCGAGCAGGGCACTGCTGCCTACCTGCCTTTATAGCGGCTCCCGTGGGATAGGGTCAGCCCCTTAAAGATACAGAGCAGCCAAAGCAATCCTGCAGGACAGGGAAAGCGCCCGTGCTCTCCTGCTCCAGCCTTGCTGCTCCTGCTCTGCTGCTGCTCCCCCTATTTGCTAAGGCAGCACAGGTGAAGGAAAATGTAAAATTCAGATAGCTGAAGTCTCAGGGCTTAGAGAGAAAACCAAACTGTGGAGAAAACCAAACTGTGGATCAAATTTAGAAAAAACATCAGTGTTTTCTCATTCTCTGCCCCAAGGAAGAAAAAGCCATATGAGATGCTCTGAGCATCAGGACAGTTGTGTGCAGGTGGGACCAGCCCTTCTCACATCTGTGTTCTTCAGGGGGAAACATCACTGCCTCTCTTCTGAAACCCTGCTGCCAGCTGCAAGAAAGGAACAGTGTTTTCACCACATCTGTAATTAATCACAATTGGTGCTTAGATGAGATGGAGAACATCCTCATCTTGGAAAAAAAAACTTCTTGTGCTGCTTTTAACAAATCAAACAAAGTAAGGATGAATTGACAACTGATTTTAATTTTGCAACTTTAAAGAAACATTTTAAATGGACAAAATTAAAAGTGTGGTTATATTAGGGACAGAACATAGCAGACTCCAGAGAAAGGAGTTGATCTGGGAAGCCTCAGTTACCTGGAATGATCCAGCAGTTGCCTGCACCCTGCTAAACCCATGGAGAGGCTACAGTGAGACACCCAATCTGCTGCTGTAAAATGTCTTAAGACATCTCTGGGGCAAGGAAAAAGGTTCCTTCATTGTAATTTTGTTAGCTCTGAGGAAATGCTCTCTGTCAAGGCTACATTTTACAAACACATTGATTTTCACAAAGACAATAGCACACAAAAATAGGAATTCTTTTATTATGCAATCAAGAATATGGAAGGAATAAATCAATAAGAGCATTTTATGCAACATTTATGTTGTGGTACTGCCTTGTAAGTATTAGTTTATTTTTTTTCAGGAGGTTTCCATGATAGTCAGCTATAAAACCTTTAAGAGTTGCTGATGCCAGCTAAATCACTCACAGAGGGATGTAAATTGCTGCAAAGGTCTCCACAGGAGAGTTCTACAACGACTTACTCAGGTCAGCTCCTCAGTTTGCTCCTGTCAAGCTGCTGTGACCCACTCAGGTCCCTGGCACAGACACTGGGGACAGCTGAGTCCCAACAGTCTGGGCACACAAACCCTTGTGAGCACCCAACACTGGAATTAGAACTTTAAAATACTCAGATGCAGAGTCAGGAAAGCTGTTCTAGGGAAAAGTACAAAAAATACCAACACAGCAGTGAAAAGAAATGGCAGAGGGATTTTTTAGGTGCATTAAAAGAGCAGACCATAAGCTGGGGAAGCCCACATGCAAGGCAGAGAATGCTGAGCAGCTGCTTTCAAGAGAAACATCAACACTGGGCTCAGGTGAGCCCACAGGGCACTGCAGTGCCAGCCTGCACTGGGCACCATCCACCCCTTCAGCTTTTGTCTTCTCACTCAAACCCACACAGGTCTCTGCAGATCTGCACTACAAACACGTGGCACAGGAAGAGCTCCAAGACAAGTGAAAATATCCTGAAGACATGGCAGGAAACTCCACAAAATGGAGGTTCAAATGGATGGATTTAGAAAAGTGGGAAGGGGGAATGACAATACCTGAGGGGAAAGGAAAGAGAGCCTGAATAAAACTTCAGCTTGTAAAATGTATCATTAGTATATGTGTGTATGTGACAACCTTATGTGCTTCCAACCCAGCCAGCCTTCTTTCTTTATGAGGAAAATATTAAATTTTCCTTTAATATAAGGTAACAGTGTTTGCTTACACAATTACCATGTTATTCTGTAACCCTGATGCCTCTGGATATTGGCTGACTCTAGTAATGGGTTTTACTGATTCTCTCCTCAAATTATCATTTATCACCTCAAAAGCTGCAGTCATCATGTAATTCTGTTCTGGTTTACTTGTTTGAATCCAGGACAATTACATCACACTCGTGAACTTACAGAAGTGAGAACAACAGAGTGGTAGGTGCTCAAGGTGTGGATTTCTCCAATGCTGAGCTAAAAGTGACATGATTGCCACAAATTTCTCCTGGGCTCTTCACGCCGTGTCAGAAGTGTCTGCTTCACAGTGAGTGATGGGAAGACATAATTCCATTCACTATAGTGAGATGTTTCAAGCTGCCTTAAAACAGAAATCTGTCTTCCCCAGCCTTCTCACTTTGTATTTTATTCCCCTGTGCCAGCAGTGATGAGAGAACAGAGCAGCAGCCCAGGACAAATACAGGTTATCTTCTGAACCTGGCACCAGGTTGTGATACAGAGCTAAAAACAAATGCTGCAGGTTCCCCACCTTTATATATAGAATAAATTTTCTTTTATTATTTAATTGGAGCTCTCTTTATTGAAATTGCTATATAATTGCTATATATATATATGCTTATATTATATATATATATATATAATATAAGGACTGTATATTATGGTTAGAGAACTTCAAGTAAGATTGGCATGCTGAATTGAAGTTGGACATATTTAAGTTTTGCAGTTTTGAGGAAATTGGGGATTTGAATCTCTAAGGTAAAATGTCTCTATAATACTACAGGCCTGGAATTGTTGGGAGGTTGTTGCACATGGAGGTGTCACTTGAGGATAATGCTTCTGATAAATATTACTGCATCACTGTGGAGGGGCAGAGCTGCATTTGAAGGTATGTAAGATGAAGTAAGAGTTATTTGGTTCCAAGGTGAATGGCTCCATGGCACTCTAAGTGTATTAAGTAACGTGGCAATTCCATCTGCTGACATCATTAATAATGGTGACACATTTGAACAAGGTGTTATGTGCCTTCTTGAATGCACCCCAGCGTGTCTGCTGTGTCACTGCATGCCAACAAAACCAGGTTGGAAATCCCACCAGTCTGGGGGCAGGCTGCACACTCTGAGCCCCTCATGTACCACGGGCAGGAGCAGATGAAATGTTCAATAAAACATTCATCACTCCAGAGCCTGCCTGTGCCTCGGGCTCTTGACAGAGTATCTGTTTATCCAGGCAGCTCCTCTCTCCTCTTACATTGCCACCACAGCTCCCACAGGGGGTTACTCTGAGCTGGCATCTGTTCTTTACATGTGTGCTAAAGGCATTTCAAACGAACCCAGGAGCTGCACAAAAATACTCCACACAGTAAATATAAGCAGAGCAGTGTACTGCCAACACTGAACACTAAAAAGCACAATCATTCCAGATACTTTCTGTATTTTTTAGTATTTTATTTTAAAACAGACTGCCAACAGTTCTTGGTTGACCATGGAAATTTCAACTTTTAAATTCTCAAGGTCTTCCCTGCAAACACAAAAATGTGATGGCTTTTGTACATATAGTGACATATTGAGATTATATACATATGCATGTATATTGACACATTGAGGTCATATGTATATTGATATTTTGAGATTCTCATGCAGCCAGTGGAACTTCAGGAGCTGAAAGTGGTCATCCTTCTCCCACAGCTACAGAGATTTCTGAGCATCATGAGATTTCTAAGGCAAAAACTCAACTGGGAATCTCCTCCTGGCATTGAAGGAAAACAAAAAAAATGGTGCCAAAGCAAAGGGATTAAGAAAAGGACAAACAGGACATGCATATAGTTAACAGACAACTATGCAAGAGAAAAAGCTTGTATCAAACACAGGCCAAGGTGGTCAAGGGGATAGAGGTAATTTAGTGGGAACACTTGGGAAAGTGGGGCAGAAAAAGGGAAATGAGGCACCTGGTTCTCTAGACCTTCATACACCATTTTTTTATTATTTATTTTTGACTTTTAAAGCTATACACACTTGGTTGCCTTATACCAGGTATGGGAACTGCATTCTGGAACTAAGCCTGAAATATTAATTCTTGCAATTTATGGTTTGTCCAGATGAAGCAGTGTAGTAGAGAGCAATAACAGGAGACTTCTTTTGATTTTGGGAAACAGAATTTTCCTGAAATCCAGCAATGGTCACTGAAATGACAGCAAAAGGAAGTATTTACTGTGGCACAGCAAACACAAAGCCTGAAAAATGAACTTTGTTGGAGATGCTGTGCATGGAAAACAAAAGAGGAAACCCTGTTTTGTAGTACATCACCTGCAAGATGTGAACCACTCCATGTAATAATGCACTCCTGTGTGCATCATTCCAGCAGATATACAGAAAACTAAAGTTACTGAAGAGAAGCAGATTAAAAGGGTAATGGACTTTTTATATGGACTAAAAAATCAGTGTGAATAATGCAGGTATTTCAGGATCTCTCTTTTGTTGTTGAAACTTTTAGTGCCAGAAATGTTGGTTGAAATCTTTTAAGGTGTTGAATATTCTCCTTTTTTTCTACACTGTCAAAGTCCAACCAATGCTGATCCTATATGGGAAGATCTTCATAACAGAATCACAAAGGCACAACAGATTTCCTATGTTCTTGTCTCCATACTAAGCAGGAATAACTGCAATAATGTGCAAAATACATCCTACTGGATTTTCCTGACTGCAGTACCTTCAGGGCTTCTGCCTCAGTCTGCCTGAAAATGCCTCAAAAGTCCATACAGAAAGTGCATTGAGAGAGGCAGAGAAATGCCCATTTTGATCATAAATTCTGGTAATGGCACTGTTGTCCAGATAAGTTGGATCCATTACTGTGCAACAGCCAGTAAATACACACTTGAGAGAGACACTGATTGTCTAATTCAGAGCTGCCAAGCCTCATGCTCAGTGGTGTCCCACAAATCAAGCAGTCCAACTTGTCCCAACTATCTATACTTTCCCCTATTTATATATTTTAGCAAAGACATGAGTGTCCATTGGCTATAGGTTACATAGTTCTCTTATTACAGGTTACACAGTTCTCTTGTTAATTAATATTCTCTCTTCTGTTGGTTAATGAGTGTCTCGCCTCTCCTGCTGATCTGCATGGTAGGTGCTCAAGGTGTGGATTTCTCCAATGCTGAGCTAAAAGTGACTAAATATGATTTCCACAAATTTCTCCTGGGCTCTTCATGCCACGTCAGAAGTGTCTGCTTCACAGTGAGTGATGGGAAAACATAAGAGCAGCTACCACACTCTCTCTCTTTGTCCTCCTTTGGCTCGCTGCTTTCCTGTGGGCTCCTCCTGTTGGTGCTCCTGACCTGCCCCTGCAAAACTGCCCCAACACAGCTTCCACCGCAGCTTTTTCCTTGGAACCAGCCTTAGCCTAAATTCCCCTTTACCCTTTCCGCTTTACTCGGAGCTGATTCCACACAGTTACTGAGTTGCCTTGGTTTGTTCCTTGTCGTGGCCGCTGAATTCTGCATTCCTCGTGTATCGGTGGAAATCCTTCTCCTGATCTCTGTTAACCTCCCGTGGGGCCGAGATCACTGCAACATGTCCAGCCCCAAACCTTAACAAGGCAATGCTGCTGACCAGGAATTTGTGTTTTTAACAACTGCACATCACTTAGAGCTTGTTGGCTGCTCCGTTTCACAGATTAAATCTCCCTCCTTGTTGATCCAGGTTTGCAAGTTACAAAGATCAGTCAGCAAAGTACATTTTCTTAACAAAATTTTACATACTCCACATTTTATGAGGAGTAGTGCTAAGGCATAGGTAGTGTGAAAAACGCCAATCACTTGCTTTTGAAATTGTTAAAAGTTTAATAGTAATAAAATGGTTATGAAAATAGTAATACAATTAGAGTCATAATAATTTGGACAATTTAAATCAGGACAATATGAGACAATAAAAGCAAAGAGCTACGGATGTCCGGGTACCTTTTTCTGGGCATCACGAGCCCGAAAAAGGACCCCTGCCAACAAAAGATTAACCCTTAAGAACAATAGCCCATTGCATATTCATACACTTCACACATGATGCATAAATTCCATTCAAACACAGGATTCTGTCTGGTCAGTGTCAACTTCTTCCTTCTAATCCTAACAGCACCTTCAAGGCGGGAAGAAGTTGGTTTCTTCTGCTAAGAAGGCAATAAATTCCCTTTCTCTGAAAGATTTAGGTGTCCTGTGGCTGCTATCTCGCTGCAAGTCCTTTCTGTTAATCAAAGCATCCTACATAGCACAGTTTCTATTTTAACAATTTTTATAACCTAAAACTATATTTAACACAGTACTTAAGAGAATTAATACAGCATTACTTCCTAACACAACACATATAATATTCATTTTAATATTTGCGAAAAGCCAATCATAAAATACATGCATTTTTCACAGGTAGGATATGATTAAACTCTCCATGAGCTCTTTTGAGTGGAATCCTGATAGCAGTGGGGTTCCCATGAGGGCTGGATTGCCACTGGTTAGGCATGGAGTGGTCATTGGAAGTGTTTTTTGTAGGCCTCCTGTTTTTCTTGTTCTCTGTTCAGGCTGTGGATAACGGACTCTGAGCAGAGGAGTAACATTGCTTTAAAGAATGGGTGGGTTGAGATGAAGAGGAAAACTGCTGGGGGCAGGTTTACTCCTATAGTGACTAGTATTAGGGCGAAATGATTTGATGTGGAGAAAGCCGTGTTTAATACAGTTCTCTCTGAGGCCTCACGTGCCGGCATAGGGCGCCGAGGGTCCCCAGGAGCGGCACAGCGAAGGGCGGGGGCGGCGTTGGTGCACACGGGGTGGGTGCGAGTGAGAGGGGAAGTTCTGGGTACTACCGACCTTGCCGGCTGCGAGCCTCCAGCAGTGCAGGGCTGCTGCCAGCCGGGGCTGAGAGAGGCACAGACACGGCCGCTGCCAGCGCACGGCCCGGGCTCGGCACCGCGGCCGCGGCCGCTCCTCAGGGCAGGGCAGGGCAGGGCAGGACCCGCCCCGCGCCTGCGCAGCGGCAGCAGCGGCCATGGCGCGGCCGGGCCGGGCCGGCCTCAAGGAGCAGCGCTACGACCGCCAGCTCAGGTACCGCGGGCGGGCACGGACCGGCACCGCCCGGCGCGGACCGGCTCCGACCGAGCGGAGAGCGGGGCCGCGCCTCCGGCGGCCCGCGGCGGACACGGGCCCGGGCCCGCTCGGCGCCGCGCCGGGGACAGGCCCCGGGGCCGCGGGGAGCAGGAGCTGTGTCCGACCGCCGGAGCCGTGAGGGCTCCACCGGCACACGGACAGTAGATATGCAATAAATTACCAGGATATATTGAGGGGAATATATATATATATATATATATATATATATATATATATATGCATACATAATCTTAAGTGTATACACAAAGGGGGATAGAGATACATAAAAATATATATCTATGTAGGTACTTATATACGTTTTTATATAAGATATATAAATTATTTGTACAATGTTTGTTGTGTAAGTACATAATATATAAATATATATATTCTAAATATTGATATTATGTATATCTGTCTGTGTATATATGAATGTATAAAGGGGGTGTGCTGAAGGATGGAGCCCGGCTCTGCTGCGGGCCCAGCCATGGCCCCAGAGCCACGGGCAGGGCCTGAGCCCAGGAGCTGCCCCTGCCCATGCCCAGAGCTCCTGCCCTGGGCAGTGCCCAGCCCTGAGCAGATGGTGCACAGAGGCTGTGCAGGCTCCAGCCTGGGGACACTGCAGAGCCACACGGACACACTGCTGTGCCCTGGGCTCTTGGATGGCCCTGCTGGAGCAGGGAGGTGCCACCAGAGCAGCCCTGTGGGCCCTTCCAGGCTGATCCATTCTTGGGTTCTGTGAAAGGGCAGACAAGATCCGAGTTACCAGGGAGGGGTAAAGGCTGACCGGGCTGTCTCTCTGCAGTGCAGCTGTTAAATATCCACAAGGAGCCGCTGGAGAGGGTCCTGTGGAGGGCACAGAGAGGATTTGGGGTCTGCAACACCTCTGGTGAGGAGAGTCTGCTGGGAGCTGGACCTGGTTGGCCCAGAGAAAACTGAGAGGGGATCTCATCAATGCATAGAAATATCTCAAAAGTGGGTGTAAGAGGGTGGGGCAAGACTCTTTTGAGTGATGCCTAGCAGCAGAACAGAGAGCAATGGCCATAAGCTAAAACACATAAAAATTCACCCCAACATGAGGAAGAATTTGTTTTCCTGGAGCGGGCAGAGCCCTGGAGCTGATGCCCAGGGAGGCTGTGGAATCTCCCTCTCTGGGACATTCCAAACCTACCTGGACATGTTCCTGTGTCACCTGCTCTAGGTGACCCTGCCTGGGCAGGGCTTGGACTGGGTGACCTCCAGAGCTCCCTTCCAACCCTAAAAATTCTGTGAGTGACTGCCCCAGTGAAATCAGCAGGACGTGTGACCCAGGACTGTCCCAGCTGGATCTCAGCCTCAGTGCTGTTTTCTAGGGGTCTGAAGTACCAGACTCAGCAAGACTGATTTCTGTCTCCTGTGTGTTTCAGTGTCTTGTATGAGAAATTTTTAAAAATACATATAAAATTCTATTATTTAGTATAAAAGTTAAGAAAAACAGAATGTTCGGCATTAGGACAAAATTTGGGCGAGGACTGCTTTAACCCATGCTGGTTTTTGAACAGTTAAAGTATGTTCCAAGAGAAAGAGGTGTGTGCATGCATATGGTGTAAAGTTGGAGAAAATGAGATGTCAGGGAAAGTGCTCTTTGGAAAGTCTCAGTTTTCACAGTAAGTTTCCTTAAGGATGTTTATTTTGGTTAGTGCTGTTTAGGTCCTCAGCAGTGAATGGACAGTAGCATGCCAGCCCTCCATTTGTCTTTTTTTTTTGTTGTTGTTGTTGTGATTTGTTTTTATTGCCTGTGCAATCTGAAGTTAAATAGCTTCATTGCCTTTTGGTTTCCCTCCCAATACAGACTGTGGGGTGACCATGGCCAGGAAGCACTGGAATCTGCCCATGTTTGTGTGATAAATGCAACAGCAACAGGAACTGAAATACTCAAAAACTTGGTGCTGCCAGGTCAGTGGATGTTTCTTCTGTCTCTTCTTTGTGATCTATCTGACAGTTTAATGATGCCAAGTTATTCATAGGAGGTTTTTTCCCCCCAAAGGTATTGGTTCGTTTACAATTGTCGATGGGAATCGAGTCTCTGGAGAAGATGTTGGAAATAAGTAGGTTTTTTATTGATTTCAGTTACAAATTGACAAGTGAGAGAGTTTCATAGGTAGTTCCATCTCTGTATTTGCTAAGAAGCCCTGTAAGATTCTTTTAAAAGCCACTCTGTGTTTCTCCAGGTCTTCTGTGGGTTTGGAGGTTGGTGACAAACAGCATGCACACTCATTTTGATATTAGCTGCTAAATTATTTTACTTGATGGGTTTGGACCTTACAGGTCTGTTTGCTTCACATGTCAAGTTTATAAGGACAATGCTCTACTCAACATAAAAATATTGAAAGTGAACTTGTTTGGTGTAGTTTTGAGCTATGACAGTGCTAGTGTTTCAGTGTGGTTCAGTATATTTTCCCTAATTCTGGTGATGCAGATGACTTAATTTACATGAGTCACTGTGCAACTGTGACTGCTAGGCATTTATTAGCTTTCATAGCTTTGAAAGGCTCTCTGCAGCAGGGGAAATGGTAAGAAAATGTTTGCAAATCCTGTAAAAATGATTTGAATACTGATTCTTGATCAAGGTCTGTTATGGTGTGCATAGATTCTACAGGGGTTATGTGAGGGGAAGGATAGTCCAATATATGAGGAAATCAGTGCTAGGGAGTCTTTGAAAAAGAGAAAGACCCTGCTGCATGACCCTGTCTTAGAGAAGTTTGGCATGTTCTGTATTTCACTTTTATGTCTTGGGAATTGAAAAGCTTTCTTAAGAAACTGTGTCTGAGGAGAATGCAAGAGTGGTGAGAAAAAGCAGATTTAAAGGGGAAAGTGGCTTGTTGTGCTTGAGAGCAGCATATTCTCCAGAACAAACTGTAACTTCAGTGCTGTTTTTTCTTCAGAATAAAAATTCACATGTAATTTTCTCTTGTCTCCTTTTCAGTTTCTTTCTACAAAAAAGCCATATTGGTCAGGTAAGGAGTTAATAAATGTCAGTTTATGTGTATTGAAAGCATGGAAGTGTTGAGTGTTTAAACGTGGTATTATGAATAATGCTAAAAGCATATGTGCTTATGTTAAAGTCTGTTTATTCTTTAACAGAATTCCCCGTGTTTATTTTTAGTTGCTCATGAGTGAGAAGATAAACTCATTTGAGGCAAGTTTGAATAGAAAAAAATGAAGAGCTTATGATTAAAATCTATGGAAGGATGAGGTATAAGACCATTGTGGTTGAAGGAGTAAAGCTAAGAGTAGAGAGGGAAATGGGGAAAAATATCACAAAAACAAAGAGTATGAGAGGCATAGATAACTGCTGGAAATTCTGTAATGAAACTGGAAATTAGGAAATAGCTGTCTCACAATTTGTCTTTTTAAAATGGTATTACAGAAAATGCTCTCAAATGAAGTGCCTGCTATTATGGGATGCATTTTTGCTTCAGATGAGCAAGGCTTGAAGTAAGGAGCCTTAGCTTGTAAATGAGCTTTGCTGTGGGGTGTTTCCTGGGGTTGTTTTGTTGGTATTGCTTGTTTGGCATTGTTAGCATGTGGCAGTATGTAGTACTAATGTGTAAACTACATTTCATTCTGATTGCTCTGAAACAGAGTCGTGCCCAGAGTGCCATGGAGCTCTTGCAGGAATTGAATAGTGATGTTTCTGGAAACTTTGTTGAAGAGGTTTGTCTTCCTAAATTAGTACTATGTGTGTATTATACAGTGTGATAAAAATGTGAAATAACAGCTCTGTGCTGCTTTGTGATATTGCAGTTTAAATAGATTCAGGATAAAACAGCATTTGAGAAAGATAAATCATTTGTATGTATTTCAAATGAAAAATCACTTCATGTATTTCAAACACTGTTTTGTAACTTCATCTTAATTTTATAATTTTCACTTAACACATCATATTCAGCAGACTTGCTCTGTTCTCAGAAATGTTCAGTGTTCCCTGACATATATTTCCCCCCGTTTAGAGTCCAGAAAAGCTTTTAGACAACGACCCTTCCTTTTTTAATCGGTTTAACTTAGTGGTGGCAACACAACTGCCAGAAAGGTAAGAATGACCTAAGATTGAATTACCTGTTTTCATTCAGTTGTAAAAGCAGGTTTATATATATATATATATCTGTGTGTATGTGTGTGTGTGTGCATTTATGCACAGGCACTTCCTTGCAGAAAAACTTAATCAGAACAGAGCTCTGTCATTGTGAAGGAAAATTACAGCCAGTGATGGTATTTTCTAGAGACCTTTTTGCTCCTCTGGTGGGAATTGCCTCTGCTTGAAGTTAGGACTCTGCAACACATGGATCTAATCCTTTATTTCTATCTCACAACTCAGTGAAGCTTTTTATTTGATAGTTGGAGCATTTGGGAGGGTGGCATGAGACATTAGTAAGATAATGGATGAATATTTTTCCAACTCACTGTAAATTCCTGTATAAAATTGATCACCTTACGTGTTTAGGATCATGATGATATTAGAAAAGTTTTCTGAGAGGACTCTTTCACAGAGTAAGTGGTGCAGGAGTTAACTTTCTAGTTAAATGTTGTCTCCTGTAGATCTGAAAAAAGCATGTTTTTTCCTTACAGTACATTGCTACGCCTGGCTGAAGTTCTCTGGAATTCCAACATTCCTCTGCTGGTCTGCAGGACCTATGGACTGGTTGGTTACATGAGAGTCGTGATTAAAGAGCATACAGGTTAGAGGGTTTGCTGAGCTAAAGACTTCTCTGGAAGGTTTAAAGCTTCAATAACTTATGTCACTTTGGGGTTTTTGTCTTTTCTCATCTTGTGACATTTAGTATTTGTTAAGTCTTAGGTAGCTTGCATTCTTTTAGGAATGCATGGGGATTATGGACTGCAACAAATGATAAAATTGGAGATTATCCTGACATTGTGGGTGACTTACACAGAAATCCTGACATTGTGGGTGACTTACACAGAGCACTTACTTTGAGAATCAAGCAGTGAAAGTAGCAGGTGTTCCTGTATTTGTGTAGCTCTGTTTTGAAGGCCAGACATAATGCTGAGAAATGAGTTGTGTCGTTTTTTCACAGTTGTTGAATCTCACCCTGACAATACGTTAGAAGATCTGAGACTGGACAAACCATTTCCAGAACTGACAGAACACGTTCAGGATTATGACTTGGAGCATATGGACAAAAAGGTTGGTGTGTGGTTTGCACTGTGCTCCCCAGGACAGATGCAGATATGCAGTGCAGGGATCCTGTGAAAATGGCTCCTGGCAGATGACTCTGGTGCCAAGTCTCATCTGAACAGAACCAACTCTAGAATCAGTCACGAGGAACTATTTTTGCCTCTGCTCCAAATGTTCCAGTCTATTTAAATCTTAAGCAGGTGGGGGTCTTAGGAATCAAGGAGTATTCTTGGACAACTTGATCTTTTGTTGGACTGAATACCCCCTCACACCCTCTTTTGGAATTTGTTTTTTAATTTTTATAGTTAACCTGCTGTTGCAGAGCTTTGCACCGTGGGTGGTTGTGCATAGCATAAGTTTCACTCCAGGAAAATATTGAGAACTTGGCTCACCCTTTTTTAAATAAAATAATAATAATTTGATAATTTCTTTTATAGTACTTAACATTTTGGCTGAATTAAAATCTGGAACATGTCGTGTGTCTTTAGAGTAGTGGAAAGGATATTTGGAGATTACATTAAAAATAAGTTTTTAATTTGTTTCCTATTTTTTATCTTTTCTCAATCTGACAAAGATTTCTCCGCTGTTCAATTACAGGACCACAGCCACACCCCCTGGATTGTAATTGTAGCCAAGTATCTCACAAAATGGTTCAATGAGGTATGTTGCAAAACCGTATTATTACTATTATTGGTCTGTCTTTTCTGAAGCAGTAAGTTATTTTTGCAGTGTGTAACATTAAAAAAAGGTGGAGGCATAAAAAAAAATTACTGACTGAAATACGAGTATGTATGAGCATAAAAATGTATGAGCAGTGACAGACTCCTGGAGTTCAGCAGTCTGAGCACAGTAAGCTTAGTAGTAGGCATTTTAAAGACAAAAATCTCTTTATGTTTTTTAAATTTAGAAAAGTGAACAATGGCCTAAGAGTTACAAAGAGAAAGAAGCCTTCAAAGAACTGATTCGGCAAGGTAATCCATGTCCCAGGGGTCCCTCATTCCTGCTGGCAGAAATAGGTACAAGGTGGCACCTGAAAAGTAATCTTAGTTCTCTCAAGTGTAATTTATGAGAGATATGCTGGTATCTCCTGATTCTTCTGCTAAATGATTGCTTTGTACAGGTGGATCTTAAGATGCCAGACTTGCTTATAAATGTTTGTTGTCAATGTTTTATCCTGTCTAAGGTCCAGAGTGTGATTTGGGTGGGAGCAAAGGCCTTAAGATAAAATTCTGTTAAAAATGTGATAAAGAGGAGAGCAAATGGCTTTTGACACTGGAATTGTTATTCTGCAAGTATTTGGTGTGTCCACAGA